>STHB01000004.1:17627943-17715412 GCA_018908115.1 Anopheles rivulorum
ACGGCTTATTTGCCGTATTGATATCCATCTGCAGATGTGATGAATAAAAATTAATTGAAAATTGAATTTAATTGATGATGAAATAAGAGTTCACTGTTCGTGAAACTTTCATGTTCTGCCAACTGTTCTTGAAGTTCCAGGAGTTCCAGACGTAACTTCAGTGGTCATGTAATTATTGTATTTCTTGGTACCCAGATGTATCCCTTTAAGTAGTTGAAGAACCAGATTGTTGTATATCACACAAGAGTTTGGTTTTCAATATGTCTTTTGATGATTTCCATGAAATGTTTAAGGGGTATTAAATATGGTTATACAGTTTCATGTTTGTTTACAGTTTTTTCTTTTTGAAGGCCACTAATCCAAATGCCATCGATGCTGTGGAGTTTTTCTTTAGAAAGCTTTTACCCACGACTTCAGCACTCCATTTTCTCATTTTATTTTAAAACTTTTTTGGCATTCTAACCCAGAGCGGCGAAGATGTTGGCAAAAAGTTCCCCAATAGAAAGGCATGTCATAATTTCGGCTAGATGCATTTGCACACAATGCAATGCACCGTCCGTGGTGGATAATCCTTTACCTTCCATTATGGAAGCTATATTTTAATTCGCAATCTTGTCCCTTGCCATTCTTGCAACTGCTCCCGGGAAACTGGTGGATCGATGCCAATTCGCTGATCGCATCTTGCCTTGCCTTAGACCCTACACTGCTCTGGTGCGATTTGCATGAATACATCCATTACGAACCATTATAGTGCCGGGAGCCGGGAGCCCATTCTCAAATATGGCGCATCAATGAACACGAAATCGAAAATCGATCCTAGCCGATTGTCGTACGGTGAAAGATGGGACAAAAAAGGACGCTCTTGCCCCCCCATCCCCCTTCCCCTACCACCACCACCAGCATCCTCTCTGCACCATCGCCTTCCCAACTCCCGAAGGGGGATAAGCTGCCAAGAAAAGCCCAACGGTTGCCACTGTAGTGCCGCACAAACGCACAGCAAACCGAACAATGAATAACTGCGTCTAGCTGTGACATCTAATGCATAACAGCATTATTTGAATCAGTGTGCGAAAAATTTGAATAATTTATGGCATACATTAGCTTATCCGGTTACACTCGCGTGTCATATCGTGACCGTTTGTGGTGTGATGCTGGAAAAGGGGTGCGAGTAAGGCACGGTCGGGACGGCCGGGCCGGTAAGAAGACTAACGCCTTCTGCACAATATTTTGGGTAGTACAAAAGGACGTCGAAGGATTGTGGGCCGCTGGTGGCGTCCGTATGAACGAGCGTAACGAGGCCATTATTTCTCCGAAAAAAGCACTTTGCCTCACTGCACTGCCTATAGGCGCGGTCTGTGCTGCGGGCAACGGGGAAAGGTGAAAGAGGGCGCGGGGGAGGAGGAGGAGGGTGATGGAAGGGGGAGGGATGGTAAAGCTTCCCAGCTCGTGAGGAATGTTTCGGGCTGGAATTTGAGTCAACCATTGCCAAACCGATCCAGCTGTCATCTGTCCTTTCTCTCTCTCTCTCTCTCTTTCTCTCTCTTTCTCTCTCTCTCTCTCTTTCTCTCTCTCTTTCCGTCTCTCCCTCTCGTTTTCTGGAACTTCCAGCACGGCAACTTTATAGCCAACCCCGTGGCCATGGCCAAGCGGTTCCATGTGCCGGAAAAAAGGACACAAGCGGCAAAATTGTTGCGGCGCTGCGTCACGGAATGCCACTGGCAGACTGGCCGGATCGATGAGGCGATGGTATAGCAACGAAAAAGCCCAAAAAAAAGAAGAAAGAATAAAGTGACAAGAACCTTCCGATTTCGCAACACGGCAGTACTTAGCGTACGTACGGCACTGTAAAGCCTTGGCCAACCTCAACATAAAGGGTGTTGGTACGAGGCAATTCCTGTGTATGTGTGTGTGTGTGAGATCGTGTTCGTGTGATGCTGGTTGACTTTGGCTCCCACTTTCTACTCACTATCACAAGTACTGCTCCATACAATCACGGATCCGCTTGTTGGGAATTGAAGTTGGAGTAGAACTTTGCACCGAAATAGGGATTTCCCCAGTAGCGAGGCCACGTTCTGCTCATAAAACGCCTACTTCTAACGGCAACGAGCCGCCGGATGTGACAACAAGCGGACTATGGTCTATGTCATATCCACACACACACACCCACCCACACACACATCAACGATATCAGTGGACTTGCACAACTCAGCTACTGACGAGCAGCGGCTACGAAGCGGATTACAGTAACACCGAGTACGAAAATCGAGTGTCTGTCCCGGGAAGCTTCTATCCGGGCACTTGCGCTTCGCGGAAGAAGAAAATCCTCCCATTTGGAATGCAATCACGAAATATGCTCCCAACCCCACTCGCACCCCCATTCACACACACACACCAATAGCGGATGGTTGAGTGTTGACGTTTTTCCACATTTACGAGAGAAGTGCCGACCAATGCTTACACCATGGCCGCTCCCGGTTTCGGTGGCTTTTCCCGTGAACCAACCACCCGTGCTGCTGTGCGTGATGTATTTATTCTCCATTTATGACAATCGATCGATGATCTCCAGCAATGAGCGCATACGAGCGACGTGGCCACTGTTACCGAACCGGACGGCAGAGCATAACATCGAGAGACGGATCAACGGATTGATCCTTTTCTGACTCTTTTTTTTCCTTTCTTTTGCTGTTGGTGCGACATTTATTTTCCGTCATCAGCATCCCAAATCCGATGGATCGAGCTCGTGTCTGCAATCACATGGTACATTCGCTACCAGGTGCACCTGCTTCCAGCTTCTGCTTAAAAGGCTCTTTCTCCCAACCGTTTTTATTTTTTTTTTTTGTTACCTTCGGTACCCAATTTCGTTCGGCTCAGATTTCGCCCAGGAAAAAAAGGGGGACGCCCAAATCCATAATCATAACAATAGTCATCAGCATCAAGCTGCTCGCCCATCATCGCTTCCCGCCTTCGACCGGTTGATCGAAGCAGGCCGGGCCAAAAGTGCTTTAATGGAATCGTAACGGCTCATTTCGACATCGTTCCTTCGCCCCCCAAAAACACCGGTGGTACAGGTAGTTGGTTCAGAACCCCACTCACTCTTCTCTCACACACACACACACAGTCGCCTTCACCTTCATCCACTAAAGTGCCTTACTAACTGGCTAGCTAAACGCACACCCCAAATCGCCTTTCTCGAGCCGGTTGGGGAAGCGATGAAATTCTTACGACGGTCGTGCGTGACATAGCACGGTAATGAATGCATTGAATGGGGGCCACACTTGTCTCGATTCCGTTCTCATTTCGGGCCGGGATTGATTTCATTTGCCTCAATTTGTAACCCCACTGTTATGCGTAAACGGTTGCTCCGAATCCATTACAGAAATTAATTCGGTACTCCGTTGCTCCGGTATGGAAACCGTGCATGATGAACGTCATTGCACAGGGAACAAATTTGTTTCGTAGAATTTGTCGATTACTTTTGGGAAAAAGAACTTGGGATATGAATAAACCGTACGATGTTTAGAAAAAAGGATCTACAAAAAGTGTTGATGTTTTTGGGAGCTAAAATTTGGAAAGGATTGTAGTCAACATATTTCAAACGTTTGTTAATGTTAAATATTTTATGTAGAATCAACTCAATTGTAGGTTAAAGATAGAAATGACAACTATAAAACAACAAAAACAAGTATTGTTTACATTAGAAAGATAAATAAGCGAACATGTTTAACGATTTGCATACATTTAGGCGCGCAACAATAATTAATTGTTGCTAAAACAAGAGCAAACCTTCTGATGACAATTTTCGAAACCAAGGTTTTCTATTACAATGTAATGTGTTACATGTATCAAATTTTCCACTTTATTGCAATGTTTGAAACTCTTATATACAATTTTTTAATTTCTTAACAAGACTGTTATGAGCGCAGAACAAAAGCATTATTAAACCCATTTGAATGGATCTAACATCAATTCAACGCTCTCCAGTACCTTATCAAGAGAGCAAATCAAAGCAAATCTAGCTGTTGCTGATGAAGGACATGTCTCGTTACAGGAAACAACCAAGGACTACTTAATCACTCAACCGTACCGCGCCTGGCAACGACAAATTACAATCGGTAAGTGTACGGGAAACCGTACCACTCTCTGGCACCGTACGTATTATGTTTCTTTTTACCTTTACCCACGCAAAACGTTCGAAGCACACTTCATGATGAGCATGATTTTGCATTTGACGCATTCAGCGGTAATATGTTACACAAATTATCTTCCCGAACAAGAAGAAAAAAACAGCACATGAAAGGTACGGCCGGGTTGAGAAGCAGTCGACCCACGCACGCTGTTTGATTGGCACACTTCATCAAACCAAACCTTGACGCGTTTGGCGTGCGAACGTCTGCCAAACTTCTTGGTGCCGATTCTAACGCTAAGGAAACCTGCACGGCTCGGCTGAGCACTTCTCGAGCAACGCGGTGCTCGGATGGAAATGACAACATAATGGCACTCTAAATTGGCTCTTTCACGCATCGAAGAAAGCACACCGTGTGCAGAAAGTGTTCGGGAACCGCTCGGAAAAGTGTGTCAGCGCTGGTGACAATTTTTGTAACCGAGCCCGAGCCCGACATCGATGGTGTGCAGAAGTGAAAAGAGTTGCACGGGGAGTTTCCGCGCCTTGTAGCGGGTTGTGCGCTTTAGGAAAGAAAGAGTAAATTGATTGATAAATGAATCTAATGGATGCTGTGCGTCACCGGCGCTGGGTGTCGTCTTGCCGTCTTGTCTGTGTACAGCTTCCTTTGCAGGCACGTACTTTGCATATGCAAATATGAAGGACACTGCTGTTCGTGCTGTAAGAAAGTAGTTCCATTTCTTTGTTGTTTTTTTCGTCTGCCATTCTCTCCCATTTTGATGCTCCCTATTTGTAAAGCGCAAAGCGTTTCTGGCGCAAAAATAGATGGCAAACTCGGTGTTTTTTCCTCCCAAAGGATTGTGTTTTTTGTTTTTGCTCCATCCCTGTAAAAAAGAAAAAGCTATAAATCACCCAGAGAAAAGGGGAACACAGGAGTTTGGGATGGTTTTTTGTTTTCCTTCCCAAGGCTACACCACACCACAGACACAGATAAGCACAAACGGGGTAGAAAGTTACCACCTCCAAACGCCACTAACGCCCGGAAAAAGGCCTATTCGAACGCATTGATCATACCGATATGTTGTGCTGGTGGCTGACTGGACTACGTATCGCAACCACAGAAACTGTAACTTACCAAGCAAACAAGTAACTGGTGAGAGAGAGAGAGAGAGAGAGAGAGAACCATTTCGTCCTTCTCTCCATTTGTCCTGTTTTACCCATTTCGATACGGTGCATTGTTTTTGTTTGTTTTGGGTCGGGTCGGTTTTGTTTTCCACGCCTGCTGGCAGTGCCGTACATAAACCGAACTTTCTTTCCAACCTCTTTCCCCTTTTTTTCTCTTTTTCACGTGCGTGATTGTGTGTGTATCGCATGTGTATCCAGTGGGAATTGATGAAGAAGCCTACAGCGAAGTGATTTATCTGGTGCCAAATGGCGCATGTTTTGTCCACTTTACCACCGATAAAACAACAGAGCACAGTTTTCCATTTTTTCTTCAAGCTGATATTTTCCATCCAACAAAAAAAACGTACGAACAAACAACATAAACAAACATAATTTGGTCTCGCTCGCACACCGTTTATCCCGGTGCGGGATACAATCCAATCGGCAGTGAGTGAGCCGATTCGGAAGAAGGCAGGAATAAAAGCGCCCATCGCCACAAGCCAATTAAGGATTGCTGACTTTACAAACGGGTGCCGGAAAATGGAAATCAGTCGAAAGCACCAAACAAAAAGGGAAAGCGAGAGAACAGGTCTGTGAAAATATTTTCCCAATGCCCGTCGTGACTGGCGGCCATGTCATAGCAAAGGATTGATGTAGTGCAATTTTACTCTCCCAGCATTTACTTGTTTGTACAGTGTGTTGTTATTTTAGCGCGCAAAGTGTTTTCGACCATTTAAAATGGCACGGGCGAAGCAAACAGCTGGGGCGAAGTTTATTTGCTGCGCCAGCACGGTTTTTACCAAACATTTGTGTTGCTCCAAAGTTGTAAGAATGTTTTGGTTTTTTTGCCAATAAAAAGCGTAACATAGGATTAACAGGATATTTAATAGTAACATGGAAATGCTTTTTTTACTACTCGTTACATCATTCTAGGAACGATTAGAATTTGGATTTCAATTGATACATATTTTTTAAGTTGAAATTATGCGCAATAATCCATCAACCAATGGCTTGTTAAGTGTGTGCCCAAAAGTATGCAGTACGTGAAGCAATAATAAACCATAATGTTTTTTGCATTACATATATTTAGGGGCTTTGGCCTAAAACTGCAATGCAGTATGTTTATTCAATGCAATTAGCTTATTAAAAATTGTGAAATCGAAATTAAACGAAATTTCATATTTGCAAGGTTATTTCGATCGTATTTTAGTTGATCTTTTAATTCCATACCTAGTTTTTATATGGTGTTATTTTAGTGTACATTTGAATGTTATGGTTCTACCTACAGCCTGGCTGGCCTTAAGTGAATTAAAAAATGTGAAAGTGATAAATATTGATATTAATTATAATTAATATACTGATTACTATAATAAGCAATTAGAATATTCATTGCAATAAGTGGTTAAACCTCAATTCCATAAAATCCAATTCGAACCTCAACTTCAACTTGGAAGCAATAAAAAATTTTGCTCCCACTTTTACAAAAGTACTAAATATCTCTGTAAAGTGACATTTACTTTCGAAATTCGAAGACAACGCTCAACATTCACTTCGCATCATTGCACCTTCCCTTTTTGATCACTTTGTTGCTCCTGTTGCTTTGCGTTTGGTTTTCACATCACGTGACTTTTAAAATGCCATTGTTCCGCGAGATTTAACATTCCTAGCATTCCAACCATTGCGAACGATTCATTTGAAATGCGTCACCTGTACCGGTTCGGCACATTCCAGACCAACAACGAAAAACCCGTCCCCCGATGCACGCCCGTTAACATGTCAATCACACTGTGACACAAATCGAACAAACGATACGTTACGTCGAATGGATTGGACATGTTATGCTGTTATGATCATTAATTTCCCATGCTGGTAGGCGCACGCGATCCGCTTGTCAAATGGTTTCATTCGACAGTCCCCGCGGTATCAGGGGTGCCAACCATTCAATAAACCAACTAAAACGTGGCCAACGCGAGGGGTGGGAAACGAGCAAAAACAAAAGCAACATAAAGAAAAACTCGCCGCATTCCCAAAACCAAGATGTCCTTTGGGGAAAAAAAGGGAAGGGGGACGGCCGAATCAGGCTTCGAGTTTTGTTTGACCAGAGGTGGGAAGCGAGGATGGGGGTGGATTGGGAGAAGATGGTCAAAACTTTTTCAATTATCACCATTAGAAGCTCACCAGCGGGAGAGTACGACAACCGGCCGCAGTACATTGGAAGTGCAAAAAAGCCACCCTCGCACAGCGCGTGCCATTGCCACAACGCACAAACGCATCCACCAGCATCCCTCCGAAAACGTTAAGGGGTTGGGTGGGGTTTTTGTTGTCGGTTCAATGATGGACTTTTTGTTCTCTCCATTTCCTTCGGCAAGCGCCACGTTTCGCTAATTGAGTGCCAGCCGGCGGGTGTGATGACGAAGGCAGAAATGGTGTTTTGTGGCACGTGGAGAAAACAATATTTTGACAAGTTTCATTGCGGTAAAATCATGACCTCGCAAATTGGTTTTGTAGGGATGGTTTGTCCATTCCGCTATGAAGTATGAACAAAAGTGTGGGACCTGTTGGAGGGTTTTTTTTTGTGTGTGTTGGTTGTTCTGCAACCCAGCGGGACTAACGACCGAACGAGGGGTTAGGAAAAAACAAACCCTTCGAAGGGTAAAACTTTTGGCCGAACTAACTTTTGACAATGATTGGTGGATTTTTCTATCAGCGTTCGCGCGCCTGACCAGCGGTGCTGAGCCGTTTGTTAAACAAATCAGCATGATGTAGATTTATATCAGCGTGTCGAAAGGCGTACGGTTCCCGGTTGGTCGAACCGTATTCCGTATGGCTACTCGTACGGGAAGGAGGGCGCCCAAAGTCATCGACAAACATGCGAACATGCCGAAATGGCGTCCCGGAAATGCGTCCACCAGATAGCCTCGCGCTGACCTTCGCTGCTGGAAGTTTTGATAAGATTTTTGTATGTTTTGTTTTTCGGCCGGAAACAGCGAAGGAACGTGCATGGAATACATTTGACTGCAGAGTGTCAGCGTGTAGGCACACAACACAAAAAAAGGTTTGTTTTTAGCGTTACAAGGGAAAAATTTATGATTTCCAATTTGCCACACAAAAGCTCCCACACACACTCTCTCTCTCTCTAGCTCCAGGTTCTTGCACAACAACAGACAACACAAACGGAGGGAAAAACCTTGGGCCAAAGTTGATGACGGTGCAAAAGTTGTTGCAACATTGCGACTTGCAAGAAATTCTTAATTAGTTAGCAGCAATACACAAAAGCGAACCTGACGGGCAAAGAAAAAGCGAAAGGCGACTGCCTTTGTGGTGATACGCTCGGTGACACGCTTGGTGCGCTTGGTGCGCTTACAAAAAGTTACGTACCACAACAACCGGGAGCATAAATTGAAGTAATTATGAAGAGAGGGTTTTTTGTGTTTGTCTTTTCTGGTACAATGCTGTGGATCCGGCGTGCATCATCCAGACTGGGTGTCTTTATTAGCATTTCCGTACACCGACCGACGTTGTGATGCACCGTCAGGAAGCGTGTTTTGTGTTCCTAGTTTTTGTGCACCCAAAAGCCAACGGCCAACCGGGAGTTGTGTGCCGCTGCATTTGCATTGAAATGCAAACGGGGTAGTAGTAAGTTTGCACAAACGCATCGCCCCACAGGTGAGGATGGATGTAGGATGAAGTTGATGGTGATGTGTTTTACAGTGGGTGTTGAGTATACTTGAACCTTGTGTGGTGTATTGCATGATAACTTACGCGAGCTTACAGCTTATTGTGAGCTTGGGAATGTCGAATGATTTCTTCCCAAATAGATTTATTAAAGGTTAAGTAGATCGCGATATTTTAAGATATTTTCGAACAAATCTATTTGATTTTAATATGTAATATTTTAAAACTGAAAAACTCCTTCAAACTCAATGTGTTTTTCTTATGAATTGAAGAAGAACTGATCGTACACCAACGATAATTGCAGATTGAAAATGCGTTTCATTACCATTATTGCAATAAATATAATTAGAATAATGCCAGCCTTTTAACACCTCTTATGTGATGGTTCGTTGAACTTTTCTCTTTATGTTTCTTCACTGTATGGATTGCTTTCTCTTAAGGTTCCTTTGAAACTCTGTTCGCTCGAGGATATTTAGAGACTATTCCAAATTTCTGTTTGCCATCCAACTTCTAGGAGTCACATTGGCAGCTTACTTTTGTGACTTTATAAGTGCTTCGTAATGGGGCGACCCGGTGGTGTATTTGACAACGACGCTAGTTCCTAACACGACCGGACCGGGTTCAAATCCCATTCGGACCGTCCCCCCGTAGCATGGTCTGACTAGCCTGCTACGTGGTAAAATTATTCTAATAAGACCAGGCCGTTCTAACACAAAAAAGTGCTTCGTAACATACCTTGCAGTTACAAATCGTCTTTGGTTCCTTATTGAGATTGCAGTTAGCATATTCTAGATTTCAGTTTTTATAAAATCATTATTAGGCCAGATTCTGTCCAGTTTCAAAACATTTCCTCGTACGCATTTCTCTTGCTAATTTAAAATAAACTTATGCTTAACCAAGGTTTATTTTTATTAATCTAGTTTTTTATATGTTTTGTGCATCAAAACACGATACTCATTCATTGAACAGAAATATCACAATGAAATAGATAAAATCTATTTTTAAACTTTTATATTGTAAAGGATTTTATAAAAGATCAGAAAACCGTATCAAACGAAACACTTTTCACCAAAGAAATCTACCCTTACAACACCTTATATTACTGCAGAAACTTTCATCTCAACCAGGCTTATATGGTATCCTCACCTACCACGCCACAATAATCGTAAAGAAGTCAACGGTAATTCAAATACCAATTTACCCTTACAACACAACGAAACATAAACTTTTTCACGATCCTTCCCACCCCACCCCCACCGTGCTTTCCTTTGTGTAGTCTCCCTAATTAACTGTAGGCTTTAGTTTGCCATCCGAAAACAAAAAGACGCTTTTATTCGTGCGTATCTATTCGCTTTTACGCCCGTGCTACCGGAAACGCTTCGCACAATACGCTTCGAAGCTGTCGGTCGAATATTGACTTGTTTGGTGTCGTACTGCTCGCGTCGCTTATTTTATTGCAATCCTGTCCAGCTTAACCTCTCTCACTCTCTTTTTCACCCGATTTCCCCCTCGCCTAGCTTTAGTTATCCTGAAAACAAAAAACCCCATTTACCAAACCCCGAAAAGGGTTTTCTTGCTCAACCAAATTCATTGCTTTGTTTGCTGTTTGGTGCACTAATTCCATTTTCATTACACCATTACACCTCGCGCGAACGGAACGTGCCGTAGCCGAACGGATCACGAGTGGTCATAATTTATTGGTTATAAGTAGTTCTTTATGCGTGCGCCCCGGGTGCAAAACTTTTGCCCGCACGCCCGAACCGTGCGCCATATGATTATGGCATCACCAGCGACCGGGCGTCTCCATTAGCTGCCGATCCGGTAATGCAATGGTTCCCGAGTGGGACAGAGTGCGCAATACGGGTTTTGCGCTGGCTGGAAATGGTGCTTTCATTTCCACCTGTGCGGTCACTCGGTCTACGCCAGTGTATGTATGGTACAAGCACGGTTTCGGTCGTAATGTCGTAAGGGTCGATGAGTGTAGCGTCGCTGTCTGGTACGGTGATCTGCGCGAACGGGAACATGGAACAAACTTTTGCTTCACCGATGAGGGTGAAACTTTCTCGTGCCCATTCTGCGAACGATGGTGTGTTGTGATCAGTGTGGACGGGCTGGTTTGTGCCATGGATACGGGAAGCGGAACCGAAGTGAAGTGACCGGAGAAGCGGCGGGAAAAACGATCTGTGGGAGAAGAAATTATGTTAATCCTATTGGATAAATTACGACGCTTTATTCGCTGTTATGTGATTATACGATGGGCGAAAAATCCGGCCCAGAGATAACCTTCCCTAGGGGAGGGTCAGAGGAGAAAGAGAGAGACGGAGAGAGAGAGGGGGGGGGGGGAGAGTGAGAAGAAGAAGCTGTTTGTGAGTGAATCCCCATGTCTGTGGTAGAGGACGATGCACGAATGAAATGAACGTGGAATTCCAGACACACACACACAAATGAACCATGGGGACAAATGGAAAAATATTATTTCTTCTGTGGGAAATACACTTCACAAAAAACTTATATTTTTTATTAAATTATTGATACACTATTGAAATACTTTTTTTATATTTGAATAGAAACGGATTTTTAAAAACTTATTTTAAATTGTATTTGTTGTACGAAACAAACTTCTGATTTTAACAAACTTAATTTTATGTTTTCTACTATTTAAAATCAATAAAAATAAAAATCGTCTCATCAACAGTAAACCAATCAGCCAATGGTAATAATTTGTCTACCTTTTCGAACGTTCTACCTTGTGCTGTTCCATTTTCTAGGATTTAAGAATTAAAGAGCACAAATTAATGACCATTTTATCCCCACTATGCATCAACGCCATATAAGCATCGATGAACATGAGAAAAAGCATAAGCCAAACAGAACAAATCAGAGAAAATGCGAATAAAAACAAGGCACCAAAAAAACACTCTGTTCCCTGTTCCCGGACACACACACACACACACCTATGGTGGCTTTTTGGTGTATATTGTTGTTTTGCTGAACCCCCTATGCCCCTCCCATTCCCTCCCTCCTTTCTCCATCCTTCGCTGAGGCCAAGTGATTCGATGAGGTTTTGTTTTGCTGTTTGTATGTTTTCATCTCTGTTTTTTGCTGCTGCTGTTGTCCCGTTTGGCTTTGGCCCCGGGAATTAATCGGATTTTCTTCGGCAGCTTTGCGCCCGCCGATACATCTTCAGTCAGTACTTGGTCTGCCGTTTCGGGCGTTGATTTCATTTCCTGGCCTAGCTTTTGCGGGTCATCTCTCCCGGGCGATTGTGGATGGGTGGTCAGATGTGGTGTTGATCTTCGTTTTTTCTTCTCTCTCTTCGCTGTCTCTCTCTCTCTCTCCCCGATTGTCGAGGGCGCATTATCCTCCGGGTGGGCATTGTTTATTACGGCCCGCTTACGGCTGGCTGAACACACACACACACACACAGTGTTGTGGATGCGTGGCATTGTATCCTTGTTTGGTATTTTTATTTTAATTTCTTCTGCTTCTCCCCTAATGCGCTCGTTCGTGGTCAGTCGCATTGGGCTGCGACCGGCGAATGGCTTAATCCCTGGTTGGATTATGCAGGGCTTGGGGGCGGATGGTCGCGTTCCGATTCGGTCGTAATCAAAAATAAAAGCCACCGAAAGCCTTGCGCCGGGGAAGCTGAAACGGAAGCGATGAAAACAGCAAACGGCCCTCACAATCACACGCTACCCAATACCCGGCTGATATGGTTCGGGGTTTTTGGAGAAATTAGATTTTCCATTCGGTGGACGAACTGTTCCCATTCGGCAACGGAAAAAACGAAAAAAAAAAACTGTCCACCCCGGATAGCAGCAATCTTTCGTACACAATCCGGACGCGGTCGTAACTTGTGCGGTCCGGTGTGTCCCGAACGTGCCGGAGATGAACCACAATGTTTGGTTGAAGCTTAAGATCTTAAACCGTAGCGCCCACATAGTTTTTTATTCGACAAAGCTTTAAGCAACGCCGCCTCACTCTACAATCTCCAGTAATTCGCCCGCATCGTACCGTGACCAGAAGGCTTGGCAACACGGTGGCCACACGACTGTTAACATAACGGCTGGCTTTTGTTTTCACTTCATCCCTTCTTTCGGCCACTTCAAGCGCTCGAAAGCACGGAAAACCACACGCGCACACTGCGTAGCGTGTTTTTGCAAAAGTTTCACCGACGGGTGGGAAAACTTCATTAGGCAAAGGGAATTAGATTGTGATCACACTCGCGCGTCCAAGGATTGTGTTAATGTGCCAGCAACGCTACGGCCGGCAACGATGTACTACTAGCTTGGGAGGGGAGTCGATTGGCGAAAAGATTACACATCCAGCCGGGGGATTCGCATCATCCACGGGTGCTTCTGCAGCTGTGCGCCGAAGCCGACGTGCACGAGCAAATGGAGTTAATTATCTGGAAGTTAGTGTCGCTGATGATGCGTCGTTGATGTAAACGGAAATGCGATTATGATTTTGAACGTGCCAATGAATGAATGGATTGCTGTTTTGGATGAGCATTTCATTTCAGGGAAGTAATCAAAACCGGTAGATTAGATTGTGGCTTATTCGGCGTACGGACGCTGTAGATGGTTAATTAGGGAAAAGTTTATTCATTTGTATTTCAATTAGTTACTGTAAGTAAGATTTCGTTGTGTGTAATTTTGCGTCTAAAACATGCGAACAAAATTTTATGGCTGAGTGTTAACAGTCAAAAACTTTACAGTGATCTTTATGATAATGGGCTAAAGCTAGACTTACGATCACTCCATCGTAACATCAATTAGTAGGACTAGTAGTGATATATCTTTCCTTGTATCTCCTTAAAGCTCCTTGTATCTCCCTAAACTTCAGACACGTCTTCAGAACTAAACTTCAGAAGTCTTAGTTATGGCTACCAGAGGAGAAAGAACGTATCGCTCTCACAAAATGATCGTTACAACCAATGAAAGTTCATCACCTTAGTAGTATCAGCAACAGCTGACGAGGGCGAAGAAAGTGTAGTGAGATATTGAAATGGATCCTGGGAAGCAGGAGAGGTGATGGAGGGATGGGGGGGAGGGTAGTTGAGTCTCAAAAGTCAAGTTGATTAAACAGGAGTGTGTTGACGACGGACAATTGAGCTATAGCTTGGAGATTTTCCAATGCTTTCATACTCAGAACTTTACTCCTGATATCATAGCATGGGAGTGATATCCAATTGTTTTCCAAAATTAGTCGGACCAATTAGCGGTTAACCGATACCAGAGCTAACAGAATCTGTGAAATCTACTGACATGCGTACGACTAACTTAAGAACACTACTAGTCTTGGTTTAAGTAGCATTTCTGTGTTGCTTGGTCGTATGCCCTGAAGGACCTTGGGATATTCGTTGACGATCTTTATTCAGACTAGGCACCATCAAGGACATAAACGTGTATGGTGCAAGGACTGGAATGGAATAAGAAGATTATTCAACAATAAATTCTCCTTATCCAAAGTTGCAATTGTTCCAAAGAAGCAAAGCTCCTATAATGCTTATACTATCTCATATACATAAATCTAATTGTGGGAGTTTGGAAGGAAGTTTTGTAAAGTACCTGCAAGAGCTATGTTGAACGACAAATTAGGACATTCACTTCATTTTCGTCTCTCTACCTCCGTATTCTTCAATAGCTCGATCTCATCTATTGGGCAAAAGATTGACTAGTAGTTCTTGAAGACTCACCAATCTGCACTACTCGTCCGACGAGAAAACGAGAAGTATTTTAAAATGGAAGAAAATTTCGAAATCCTTAAATTTCCAATATCTCCAGACATCCACAACATTTGCTTGATTTCTACTTTAAAATATCACACCTTTAAACCAATCTATTAACCGAATCTACCAAAGTGTCAATCTTCCAGGCGTAATAAGTCTGAAACATGCCAAGATTAAATCTGTTTTCCAAACCATCTACATACATTTTTTGTTGCCCTGCTCCACCGACGTGCTAAATCATATTTATCTATCGCTTAATAAAACGCTCCCTGCTTCAGCACAGTGTACTCGAGCGAGAAACGACCGAAGAACCATGGAGCATGGTGTATCTGCACAGCAGTGTCATTAGTCATGTATTCATAAGTTATGTGAGCCCACTTCACTTATCCGTAGCCATCCTGTCTATCCGTAGCGCCGTAGAGATTGAGTGCCAGCCCTGCCCAGTCATAGTGAACGATGCAGTTCACACCGACGATGCGCACCATCTGCCTCGCACTGTATGAATGTCTCATTAGGCAATCAGAGGCATATTTTAATCTTGTCCCTACCAGCCCATAAACTCCATCGCTCGTTTGGATCACCCCAAAAGGTGAAGACATTTTTTTTTTCTTTCGTCTCTTGTCTCACAAACATGGAAATTGCTTGCGAAAACGCAACAGTGTTCGTTCTTGGTGGTGAGAGTTGGGCCCTATTTCCTGGAACAGTGCGCCAAACAATTCCACGCAGATTGAAGTGTTACAAGTTTTATTACTCGCTCCATACTTTTGATTTTGCTAAATTTTTTTTTTTTGGTTCTGTGCCTCGCCTCCATATTAATTTTCACCCAGTTCCTTTTTTTTTTGTTTGGCGTTGGATGTACGTTCATATACCTCATCACTTGCGTGAAAGATTTGTCACCAAGACGTGACGCTGCCGTGTACCTTCGCCTTCTGCACTCTGATTTTCGATCAGAGTTTTAATTGAAAAACTTTTGCACTGCTCCTGCCATGCTGCGCTGCAAAATTCTTGCCAATCCACAGCCGGCATCGTACACCTATGCGCCGTACGTGTTGAATTGAGTGCGACCAGTTGTGGACGGGGTATGGTTGCCTCTTCACACGGGGCGGTACTGTGGTTGGGGTTTTTCGCAGGGGGTTGGTCGGTTTGTACGGTTGGTTTGTCATCGAATCGGTTTTCTGTAGAGCTTGCTTCCTTTCGGGAAGCAGTTGAAAGCTTTCGCAAAAGGAAGAAGAAGAAAAAGAAGAAGCAACCACCCCAAACACGCTCCCAATCCATGTCAATCGCCTGCGGTTACGTACTGCTTCCACCATGGTGAAACCATATCCACCCAACCAAGGAAGCACATTTTAATCTTGCACATACATACACACACACATCCCGGGTTTAATGTACCGGAATAGAAACACCAAACACCGCCCGGTTTGTGTTTCTCCCTGTGCTCGTTGCAGTAAACTTCTTCCGCTTGCATTGGCTCTGGTCGAAAGTAAGGCGAGGACAAATCGGTGGTCCATTTGCCGTTTTTCCCTGGGAACCCCCGGCATTGAGGATGTGGTTTTTTCAGTTGAATTTACTGAATGCTGTTTGTGTGTGTGGTAAAAGCAGAATTTGTCCCTGGGCACACCTTGCCGGATCTGTTGGTGGCGTGTACCAAAAGTTTCCGCATGTACCCCAATGTACTGGCGATTTGGCACCAATGAACGGTGAAAAGGTGAAGATAATTCAAAAACCTTTCCCCCGGGTGTGTTTGTGTGTGTGTGTGTGTGTGAAGTCACCCGGGTCGGTGTAATTTTGAATTTCACTTCAAAGTGCAAAAGAATGCACCGCAGCCCGTTCGATGTCCTCGGCTTGGTACGGGAATGTTACCAAAGGGTATGGGAATGCAAACAGTCAAACCACGAAACAAACTTTACCCGACGATAAGATACATCGGAAGTTGCTGTGGCGTGTGTGCTTTGGGGGATTGGCAAAACAAAGTTCAACCTACTGCCCCCGTAAGACGAGGAGGGGTCCAACAAATCCCTTCTGTTCTGTGGTGAGTGAAATTTAATTTCATTAATACCTCGCCGGTGGATTTTTGGATCCCGATTGGACGTCCTTTGTAATTACCTCTTTGCAAAATGTGCCTTCGCTGAATGGTGTATCACGAGCTGGATCATCGTGCAAAAGGGAGGAAACATTCAAAACAATCCGGTTGCAAATGAATCATACCTTTATGTCTCTTATGTCCAGAAGAGCCCAGATACCGAGAGCCAGGTTTTTGCATAGAACTGTTTTGACCCCAAAAAATAGCCAAACTAGCATCCCGCTGGGGGGTTTTCTGGGCTGTACTAGAAACCGCCGAAGGGAGTTCATTTGGTCGGACACTGGTGCCGGTGTGCGTAAGAACTCGTACGACATTGCATCAGACATTCAGGTCAATCAATGCCCGTTTCACGCTGTTTCTATGTGCCAGCTGATGCGTTCTGTTTTTATTTCTCACTTCCAACGCACACACATCTCATCTACTGCTGGTGCTGGTGCTGGAAGCTTCTGGTTCAGCCAAACGGAACCAACGCAACGAGAGGTTCAATCAATCACTGGCAGCGACTGACCACCCGGTACACGGAAAATCCCCCCATTTTCGCTCCTTTACACTGAACTGGCCGAACAAATGGCCACCAGTCAGTGCTGTGGTGTGTGTACTCGTGTTTAAATCCAAGTGGCCCATCAAAAGAAACCCATCAAATTCATTTGCCAAACGGCAGGTGTATCCGTGTCCGTGTGTGTCTGTGTGTGATTGAATTCTTTCACTCAGTGTGTGTTTGTGTGTGTGTAGCTAAAGTTTTGGCGCAACTTTTAGCAAACCAGAGCTTGTTTGTGTGTGTTCCTGCGAGTCTGTTGAGCCATATCCTCCGAAACGTCATGTACAGCAATGGCGGGCAATCGGTTTGAATCGTTCCGAGGGGTTTTTCGGGCACCACGGCATCATCACCCTCACGAGTGCACGAGCATGAGAATGCGGTCCTTTTGGGTGTGTGTACGTGCAATGGTTCAACTTTTGTGCGCTCACCCTCGTCGACCCCATCGTATGATGTACGGGGTCAACCAGTTCAAAGAACGGTTGGTTTGAAAAGGGTTTTTTTTTATGCATGCACGTGAACTCCCGGGTTTGGTTCAAATGGATGGAAAAATGCTACCCCAGTTCTCAGGAGCCTGCTGGCCCCTCCCGGTACCATTCCTCGGGTCAGTGATATGTGTTGGGTGAAAAATTATTAAATGTATCTTCCGCATCGCCGAACACCCAGGCAGGATGGATGTAGCAAAGGTAGCAAGTAATGCAAAGTGTGGTACGGCGAATGAGTGGTGAGTTGGCAGAAGCCGAGTCGACCGACGGTGGTGTGTTTGATTTACATTTTGAGCATACTGGAAGTGAATGATGATTGGTCGGAAACGAAAATGGAATCACTGTGAAGCGCTTGTGTTCCGTTGTATGTTTAAGGAAATAAGTCTATGTTAAGATCATGAAAATTGGAGTACTTTTTATACTCATTATTTTTACATATTCGAAAGCTTACCCATTCAAATTTCATTTTGAAAGTGCTTTTATGATTGTAAACTAAAAGAACTTCCGTTTTTTATTGATTAGAACAACAACAAAATGTATAAAGCTTTCGTTTAAATAATTTCGTTAAAAAACACTTTTTTAATGCCTTTCTTAAGGATTTTATGAATAATTTAATGAAAATGATCAAAACTACCGTATTTTGCTTGCAAAATGTGTAATAAATTGTTGCATTAAAGCGTTTCTATGAATAATTTTTCTTACGGAAGCCCCTACATTTATGCAATCAGCCTAACAAATTTTGACTTCTCGTTTTCAACCATCTTAAAACTGGAAGCAGAACAAATGATACATTATTATACGTAAAAATAACATGTAATAAACAATTGATAAGGCATGCGCATCTAACAAGGTAGAAACAAACATTTGCAAATATGTTATCATCCTTTTGCGGACTTAATTAAAGATGCAAATCAACCCTTTAAAGCTGCCTTTCCCAGCAAAACCCCGTAACAACCGAAAGACAAGCGCATCCATCTCCATCCGAATGGATGAGGCGGAATCACATCTGTGCCACTGTTTCAGCCAACCAACCACGCCGGTCGGTTAGTTTGAAGTGGGTTGAAACGCACCAGGAAAAAGGGTTTTCCTGTGCAAACTTCACCCAAACCCGGTCATGACCATCGGCCCGAGTTGTGTAGTTTTTTCTTCTTGTTGCTTTGCTACCGACATGCGGACGGTACGTAAAATGAGGGCTTAAGAAAAGTTTTTTTTTTTTCTTCGCTACGATAATGTGAGCGCATGCAGTTAAAAGCGGAAAGTTGGAAACGGTGCGGCACCGAAAACTTGGCATTTTTGCAGTCACCGTGGCCAAAAGCGTTCGGCCAAGGCGCTTCGCGCCGTACTGTAGCGTAATTTAGCTGTTTGCCACCGAACCTCCCGAACCGGCATGGGGTTGTTCCGGCTGGGGTTGTTAGGTGAGGCAGGCAAAATATGAAAACTACTACACAGGAACCCTCACCCCCTTCCTCCCCCCTTCCCCACGTTCCTTCCACAACTCGGAAAAGTTGCTACCCGTTCGACTTACAATTTGTTATTTCTTTAACCAAATAGACTTCACCTGGAAAAAAAGGAACGAAGGGCCCAAAGTTTCTCCGTCTTTTACCCATTGCTACAAAACTGGTACGCTGTGCTTGGAACGAAACAAAGCAAGAGAAGCAACACATACACAAAAAAAAAATATCAAACGCCAGGAAAGAAAAGGAAATTTGTAAGAAAAGCAAAACCAACTACCACGCAAACGGTGGCAAACTGTACTATGCCGAAATGTTCACAGCCCCAAAAAGCACAAGAAACAAAACCCCGGGACAAGCCCTTTTTCCGTTCCGCCGGAAAGGGGTTACATGATTCGGGGGAGCGGGTTCTTCCCTGCTTTTTGTTATGCTTTATTTTATTGAAATGACTAAAAACTTTGCAACTCATTTGTTGCAGTTGAGCGCAAGAGGTGCTTTAAAGTTTTCGCTCAGAAAAGTTCGAGACGCAAAACAAAACACTTGTAAATATAGATATTTATATATATTTCTCCATAATCAATAAAACAAAAGGAGTGCAATGAACGGGGAAAGAATGTACACCGACCGGTGAATGGTTTCTGTCTTCGCTTTATCTTTTCGTTCATGCTTCACTGGCAACGTGGCTTCCTGATTGGCTTCGAGGTATACTGACAGACACACACACCAAATGAAGGTGAAAACTTGCCAGCAGGAGAAGCACAAGAACCACCGTCATCCGGTGGAATGGTGATGTAGAGAAGAAAAACAATTAACAAGGAAATTATCTTCATTGCACTTTATTTAGCCGTAAATGGAAGCGAATTAATAATGTTTTTCGCTCATCCGGTGCCGTGTTGAAGCGCGTTTGAAGCGAACAGTTTTTGAAAAGCGAGCACCGTACTGCGCACCGGAGCTAATTGCATTTCGCTTTGTACGCCGAGTGTAAGTAAGGAACGATGCGATGCTTGGTTGCATTACAAGTGCTCGGTTGCATTAGGGGGCGTATTGAAGAAATATGGAAATTGTTCGTTTTGTATGATTATGACTACTAATAGTAGTGAAGCGTGTAAATGATTCGTTGGGAAATTAGAGAAGCAAACGTTTTGCTGTGTGTAAGGTTTGTTCGCCATTCACAATGGACAGCTTATCAAGTTTTGTTTTAATTTTCATATTCTTAGCGACAAACAAACCAGAAATTAATAAATAATAAGAAATAATAATAATATTGGGTGGTTATGCAATCCGCAATACAAAACGTACCTTGTTTCAACGATAGGCGTTATTAAACCATTTGTGTAATGATTGGTTGTACAATTAGCATCAAAAGTGATAATTTGAATGTTTTATCACTATGTTTTATTCATTTGTCATTCGATATGAAAACAACCTAATGTTCCACATCCTAGGCATTAATATGAACTAAATGTGACTAGCTTTTAAAAACTTCTACGAACGAATTACACTTCATTTCTGTGTTATTTGCAGTCCATTATACTGGTTTTTCCACTTTATAAACCGCAAAGCCAAATGAACCACTCATAAAAGTATCATGGAACAATCCCTTTCTATCTCTATTGGCACTCGGTAGGAACGGAAATGGAATTAGTTCTATGCGATTGTTCGGTTCAGCTGTTACAATCACGCCATTTTCAAAAGCTTTGACCGCACTTACACAATTACACTAAAAGCGTTTCACCATGCAAATAATGGATTTAGTGCAACAATACTTTATTCTCCATTAGTGCACTGTATCAAAGGTAAATCAATTTTATCGCTGACTGATGCAATTCATATTGCATTTGCTTTATGAAAATTTGCATTGGGAATTCGTTTCATATACTGCTGAATCGTGCATGTTTTGCATTATTTTACGTTAACTTCACGAGATTGTAGCGTGCATCCTGATTCTTGGAAGCATTAGAACGTATTGCAGCTATCGCATACATATAATGCGCCTAAATGTAGACACTTTGCTACCAAATTTATTTTAATTAATCTTTACGATCTCCTCTTATGCTGTGATATTCTTTACTAACGTGTGAAACAGTACTATTCTCCTAAATTTTCTACTTGCGATCAATTTTAGTTATATTATTAAACTTTTCATCAAACAGCAACCACATTTAAGCTCTTTATTTCGACAGTCATCAAGACATAAAATTCGACGTTATTAAAACTTTTTTACATCTTAATATACCCGTACTTTTTAACATTTCATTTTTTAATCATGATCCAGCAGTCTAACAGTTAAAAGACGTTCTTTTCTTAAGATGCGTTGGTAGGATATTTTTGTCCCGTACCCGTACCGTACGCAACTGGATGGCGGTGGTGGTGTTTTTCAAGCTGAAGACAAGCATATCATGACGAGTAATGATATCTTGCAAAGCCCATTTCTTACCATCGTAAACAGCTTTATAGTTCAAACAGTACCTACCGGTGCCGGTGTAAGTGAACGAAAGCAAGTGAAAAAAAAACACACACACACACACACAAACAGCTTCTTCATTCTCAGCATTCCATCAAGTCAAGGTTGAGTCGAAATACCGGAAAAATACCCAACTAAGTGAACCCACTTGCTGCACCGTACCGTACCAGCCGACAAACGACAAACCCAGGGATCAGATTTCTCATCCGTACCGTGGGATTTCGCCGGTGCCCATAATCTTCTGCACGCCAGCCAACCAGCCAGGTCCTATGGAATGAGCAGGGTTGAATGTTCGTGTCATTAAGCGCTTCGTCAAAGCTTGAGCCGAGCTTGCCCTGGATGATAGCCAGGTGACGATAGCGCCAGCATCCTTGATACACCCACCCCACCAAAAGGACATCATCATCATCATCTGGTGCTATAGTTCTGCACACCAAGATCCCGCCCCATCAGAAGGCACACAGCCTGGCCGAAACAGAGCGTCTTAATGAAATGCCGGCAGAGAAATCTCACCGAACCCTGGTCGGTTTACCGACGCCTTCAGCTGTCGTTTCACGGAGTCAGAGACCCAGGACGCAGAATACGTAAAGGTGGCGTAGTGGGACCCAAAGGGCAGGAACTTGAAAAAGAACTTTTCGTACCGACTGTTCAGCAGATTTGCGGTACAGGATGGGCTTCCGGATTTGGGGTAAAAAAGGGCAGGGGTGGCCAAGGAACGTTGTTTTGCGGATGTTTACTTATTCGTACGACATTTGCCAAACTTCCGCCCGAACTTTCGTCCCGTTTTCGCACCGTCGTCAAGGTGCGCCCTTGGTTTACCTTCATATCTTATGCTAGTTATCGGACGGTCTTAAAATATACAGCTCAGCTCAGCAATGGCTAAGCCTTTCGCTTTTAATCTTCGTCATTTTGTCGTCCGTCCGGGGTCGGTGGCAAGACTTGTCAGTGATGGTCTCTTTCTCTTTGCTACAGGTTCACGGCGCAATGCTTTTACCGTGCCGGTACACGTTCACACGGTGGTAAATTCCACCGTCACCGACGGTAGGAACGACGTTAGTTAACTAATTTTCCGGTTTTAGTTGTACGTTTCTTTTCACTTCGCAACGTTCCATTCGCCGTTCGCTTTGGTTTGGATGGAAACAAAGTCAGGAAAAAAAACAAGGGAACCGTTTGATGTGAATGATAAAGAACCGACGGAGAACGTTTCCAAGCCAGTGCAATCTCTTCTGGGAGAGTTACAAAACAAAACCAAAAACAAGGATGCAAAAGTTTTTCATGTCATTTGAAACTAAAGAGAAGGTTTGGCATTTTGGCACGGCACACGGTAGCGAGCGTTCGGAGACTTCATTGTCGAGAGTTTTCACGCGATCCTTCCGGTGTGCCAACGGACGCGACTCGCGTCCATCAAGCATCGGGGTGTGAAACAAGCCAAAGTTGATGTTTATGTCGTGGTTTAAATAATTAAGCAATGTCTGTTGATGGTATCGTAATTTGATAACTACATTCGACGGCACACTGGAACGGCAGTAAGCGCACTGTAAGCGAGAAGGCGAGCTTTTACACCTGCGCACACCTGCTGGCATTAGCCGATGCCATGTACAACGGTAGGGGTAGGGTGTTGCAATTTATCTCCCCTAAACCCAGCCACCCTAGCCATTGTGCAAGGGGTGAGAGAGTGTAATTTAATTTCATTCACTTTAGCATAGCGACGAAGCTTTTCGGTGGGTACACGCGCGTGTGTGTGATGTTTGGAAAGGTGACGAAAGCGAAAACAACAGCTACACGACGATACGTTGCCAACCGACATCTGCACCGGTGAAGTTAATTACCATGTAAAGGCATCGCTAACGGTAACTGAGACCCGGTTCGTCTTCCACCTCTTTACGACACTTTGTTGGGACGGTAAGTTCTGCGTGCAACTTTCACACCGTGCAGAACTTGGCGGTACCTACATGCAGCCGCGAGTGTTTAATCTTACCTGGTTCCACTCATAATTCAATTAAATGTTCTAAACAACAATATTAGCACGACCGGTACCGACCGTAGGTTCCTGTTTGTGGGAAAGTGTGTGGCACACTTTTTCGGCACTTGTTTCACTGTTGAGTAATCCGATCGGGAAGTTGGTTTANCCTGCTGGCATTAGCCGATGCCATGTACAACGGTAGGGGTAGGGTGTTGCAATTTATCTCCCCTAAACCCAGCCACCCTAGCCATTGTGCAAGGGGTGAGAGAGTGTAATTTAATTTCATTCACTTTAGCATAGCGACGAAGCTTTTCGGTGGGTACACGCGCGTGTGTGTGATGTTTGGAAAGGTGACGAAAGCGAAAACAACAGCTACACGACGATACGTTGCCAACCGACATCTGCACCGGTGAAGTTAATTACCATGTAAAGGCATCGCTAACGGTAACTGAGACCCGGTTCGTCTTCCACCTCTTTACGACACTTTGTTGGGACGGTAAGTTCTACGTGCAACTTTCACACCGTGCAGAACTTGGCGGTACCTACATGCAGCCGCGAGTGTTTAATCTTACCTGGTTCCACTCATAATTCAATTAAATGTTCTAAACAACAATATTAGCACGACCGGTGCCGACCGTAGGTTCCTGTTTGTGGGAAAGTGTGTGGCACACTTTTTCGGCACTTGTTTCACTGTTGAGTAATCCGATCGGGAAGTTGGTTTACGTGAAATTCGATGAGACTTTAATTGTGCGTTTGTGTAATGTATACTGTCATTAGTAGTTTGGTAAGGTAATGGAGATTGTTTCTGATACGAAAATTCGATTAACTCTAATGCTCCAGATTCTTCTTGGTTGATGCATTTGAGTGACAAACGAAATCTTACTTTGCATCAGATTTTAGCACATGGACGAGATTCGTAACTCTTAAGATACTTGGAAGGTGTTTCATGTGTTGAAAAAGTGGCTCCAAAAATAAATATGCCAGTTTGTTGATGATCCTAAAAGTATGCAATGTAAGGAAACCTTATCTTAAAGAATTATGACTCCGGGCCATGGCACAAAGTCTTTCAATGAGCAATAGGAAGTCTACATCCTTTCCTTGGAGAAGTTTAAAAAAAACTTAATCAAAAGCCATCAGTTCTCAATGCACGAATCAATCCAATTTTTACATGCAGTAAACACTTTGGACATAGTTTTGGGGCGAACTTACTGGTTCTTTTGAATGAGCTGAGTGAACGCGCTCATTTTTGAGTGAAATTCGATCATACGAACACGTTCATTTTGAATTCAAATGAGTGCAGGGATCATTAAGTGCTTGAGCTCATACGACCGCATTGAGCTTTCAGCGATGTTCCCGTGGGCAAGTTTTCATGAGTTTTTCTTCCCTTTATACTCCTCAAACTTTCTTTGGTCTATACTTTAAAATGTTCAATTAAGCTATTTCTATTTTTTAAGCTCAAGCAACTTTTTACATCTCATTTGAGTTCTGACGTTTAACACACTCATGTGAGTTCTAGTACATTACGTGCTTATTTGAGTGAATTTCTTTCAATAATGACTCAACTCAACTCATTCAAAAGAGTTACTTGACTCACTTGACAGTATCGAAATGACTTTAACAAATAAATATTGGTTTTACAGCAATCTTAGCTCTCGTAGTCCTGTTTGCCGTACATGAGCAGAATTGTTGGTTTGTTTGCTGTAGATGATGCGCATAATTTTTTGTTGACTAACGCTTCAATTCTCCTTGTTTAGAATAGACAATTCTGCATTGGTTGCTCCGAATGAAACACTCAATTAACTCCGTAGAAAGCAGAATTGGACAGACATCGAGCTGTCAGCTGCGTCGCGTGTTCACTGCTGATCGAATGCAAACGATCCATAATTAAGTTTGCAAGCTTCAATTTCCGGTTGCTGCCACACCGGGAAGATGGTTCGGTGGTGCTTCGGTGGATCACCTCCCCTGCGGCACGGGATCAGAACCATTTCAATCCGAACCCATCCGAAATGATGTGCGATGTGCGGTTTTTGGGCGATGCCTTCCGGTTGCGGGCTAGAAGCAAGCCGGATATCTCAACAACGTTCCCCATAACATCCCCAAACGTAAACTTTCCGGACCGAAAACGAATGTCGAATGTCGATCGGTGGGACGGCGGCACCGTGGAACGTTTCGGTTCGGTTCATGAAAAATGTAAAACCTCTTCACCAGTGTTTGCGAAACACTCCCGGGATCACTGCACAACGGCCCCACAAAACCGCAGCGCACAACTATTTGCGCCACCGCTTTGGGTGGAAGGCGTTGATGGTTTGGGAAATTAGTTTACTTTTAATGTGCGCTCCGGTTTTAGAAGCTAATCAAAGTGCTATTCCCGCGAGACTGTGGGCGGATGAAAAATGGCCTGTTCCATTATGCAAAACCCGAGCGAAGGCGGGAACGATACATCACCTGCTTGCACGGTTCAATGTTGACAGACGACAAAACGGATCATGTGCTCACCGAAGATGCTTTTTGATGTGCCTAATAGCCATGTGTGGAGAGCACTCATTTTTAACCAAGCCATTTGGCTCATTAAAATTGCATGATATTTTCATGCAAATGTACCTATGTTTCATCAGCAATGGTTGGATGGGAAATGAACCTACCATTAGGAAAAACAAGGAACTTTTAATTAATTGTACAAGCAAAATCTCAATAAGACATCCAATAGATGACGGTTGCAACTGAAAACCTGGCCGTTCTAGCGTGAAATTCTAAAAATCATCACTTCAATCTACCATTAAGCGTATTAATACGGAGAATTAACTCCATAATTTCATGTCGCAAATCAATTTTGTGCGTGAAACTGGTATCTGTTAGCCTGNGGAACGGCAGTAAGCGCACTGTAAGCGAGAAGGCGAGCTTTTACACCTGCGCACACCTGCTGGCATTAGCCGATGCCATGTACAACGGTAGGGGTAGGGTGTTGCAATTTATCTCCCCTAAACCCAGCCACCCTAGCCATTGTGCAAGGGGTGAGAGAGTGTAATTTAATTTCATTCACTTTAGCATAGCGACGAAGCTTTTCGGTGGGTACACGCGCGTGTGTGTGATGTTTGGAAAGGTGACGAAAGCGAAAACAACAGCTACACGACGATACGTTGCCAACCGACATCTGCACCGGTGAAGTTAATTACCATGTAAAGGCATCGCTAACGGTAACTGAGACCCGGTTCGTCTTCCACCTCTTTACGACACTTTGTTGGGACGGTAAGTTCTGCGTGCAACTTTCACACCGTGCAGAACTTGGCGGTACCTACATGCAGCCGCGAGTGTTTAATCTTACCTGGTTCCACTCATAATTCAATTAAATGTTCTAAACAACAATATTAGCACGACCGGTACCGACCGTAGGTTCCTGTTTGTGGGAAAGTGTGTGGCACACTTTTTCGGCACTTGTTTCACTGTTGAGTAATCCGATCGGGAAGTTGGTTTACGTGAAATTCGATGAGACTTTAATTGTGCGTTTGTGTAATGTATACTGTCATTAGTAGTTTGGTAAGGTAATGGAGATTGTTTCTGATACGAAAATTCGATTAGCTCTAATGCTCCAGATTCTTCTTGGTTGATGCATTTGAGTGACAAACGAAATCTTACTTTGCATTAAATTATAGCACAGGTACGAGATTCGTTACTTTTAAGAAACTTGGATGGTTATTAGTGCGTGGAAAAAGCAACTATAAAAATAAATATTCCAGTTTGTTTGATGCTCCTAAAAGTATGCAATGAAAGAAAACCTTATCTTAAAGAATTATGATTCTGGGACAATCTTTCAATGAGCAATAGGAGGTCTACATCCTTTCCTTGGAGATGCTCAAAAAAGCTTAATTAAAAGCCATCAGTTCTCAACGCACGAATCAATCCAATTTTTACATGCAGTAAACACTTTGCACACTAGTTTTGGGGCGAACTTACTGGTTCTTTTGAATGAGCTGAGTGAACCACAAATTGCGCTCATTTTTGAGTGAAATTCGATCATACGAACACGTTGATTTTGAGTTCAAATGAGTGCAGAGATCATTAAGTGCTTGAGCTCATACGACCGCATTGAGCTTTCAGCGATGTTCCCGTGGGCAAGGTTTCAAGAGTTTTTCTTCGCTTTATATTCCTCCAACTTTCTTTGGTCTATACTTTAAAATGTTCAATTAAGCTATTTCTATTTTTTAAGCTCAAGCAACTTTTTACATCTCATTTGAGTTCTGACGTTTAACACACTCATGTGAGTTCTAGTACATTACGTGCTTATTTGAGTGAATTTCTTTCAAAAATAACTCAACTCAGCTCATTCAAAAGAGTTACTTGACTCACTTGACAGTATCGAAATGACTTTAACAAAAAAAAAATATTAGTTTTACAGCAATCTTAGCTCTCGTAGTCCTGTTTGTTGTGTATGTTATGAGCAGAATGGTTGGTTTATTTGCTGTAGATAATGCGCATAATTTTTTGTTGATCTAACGCTTCAATTCTCCTTGTTTAGAATGGATAATTCTGCATTGGTTGCTCCGAATGAAGCACTCAATTAACTCCGTAGAAAACAGAATTGGACAGACATCGAGCTGTCAGCTGCGTCGCGTGTTCACTGCTGATCGAATGCAAACGATCCATAATTAAGTTTGCAAGCTTCAATTTCCGGTTGCTGCCACACCGGGAAGATGGTTCGGTGGTGCTTCGGTGGATCACCCCCCCTGCGGCACGGGATCAGAACCATTTCAATCCGAACTGGCTAGAAGCAAGCCGGATATCTCGACAGCATTCCCCATAACATCCCCAAACGTAAACTTTCCGGACCGAAAACGAATGTCGAATGTCGATCGGTGGGATGGCGGGACCGTGGAACGTTTCGGTTCGGTTCATGAAAAATGTAAAACCTCTTCACCAGTGTTTGCGAAACACTCCCGGGATCACTGCACAACGGCCCCACAAAACCGCAGCGCACAACTATTTGCGCCACGGTTTTGGGTGGAAGGCGTTGATGGTTTGGGAAATTAGTTTACTTTTAATGTGCGCTCCGGTTTTAGAAGCTAATCAAAGTGCTATTCCCGCGAGACTGTGGGCGGATGAAAAATGGCTTGTTCCATTATGCAAAACCCGAGCGAAGGCGGGAACGATACATCACCTGCTTGCACGGTTCAATGTTGACAGACGACAAAACGGATCATGTGCTCACCGAAGATGCTTTTTGATGTGGCTAATAGCCATGTGTGGAGAGCACTCATTTTTAACCAAGCCATTTGGCTCATTAAAATTGCATGATATTTTCTTGCAAATGTACCTATGTTTCATCAGCAATGGTTGGATGGGAAATGAACCTACCATGAGGAAAAACAAGGAACTTTTAATTAATTGTACAAGCAAAGTCTCAATAAGACATCCAATAGATGACGGTTTCAACTGAAAACCTGGCCGTTCTAGCGTGAAATTCTAAAAATCATCACTTCAATCTACCATTAAGCGTATTAATACGGAGAATTAACTCCATAATTTCATGTCGCAAATCAATTTTGTGCGTGAAACTGGTATCTGTTAGCCTGGATACCGTTCACTGTCAATCAATCAATCAATCAAGCTTTCAAACGCACGGTGTGCAATGGAAAATGAGTTGAGCATAGTGCGTTGTAAAGTTATGATGCTGCTTGTAATTAAATCATAAGAGTGACACGTATTGAAACAATTACACACATTTGCTTTCTATGTCTAATTACATCTGTTTTGTGCAATTTGTTCTAGGGATTAAATTTAAGCTTGCAATGTTTCATGTTATACACTTTACCAAATTACAAAATTGCCATTGCCACTGTGGTGGCAATTATTTAAAATGAAACTTTCCGATGCTGTTACGATGTGACGGAATACTGTCATTTTTCACTCCAAACAAACTATAACTGCCACGCGGACGAATGGCTGCAGTTCGGCAAAAGCTATGCTGCACCATCAGCGATACCAGATGATGATTGTGATGTGATTTCACATCATTCCGCACCAAAAATGCTCCACATCCCCCGAACCCATGAAAGTTGTCCACCCATTGTCCCATACCACTCCACCCCATCCCACTGCGAAACGGTACTCGCGGGGTCGCCGTCAAACTTTTCTTTTATTCCACCACCAAAGTTGAGTCATTTGTTTGTCATCGTTCGGGAGTTTTTTGGTGTGCGGCAACGACCCCCGACGGTGACGACAAAACCTTAAAGATGACGATAATGATCCCAATCCCGGGATCCCGCTGGGTGGCTGGGCCCGGCTGGTAGGGCTGGTGTTCCGCCCGTTCCACCGACAAAGGTGCCAACTGTGGCCGCAGGGTCGGTTGATGCGTTCGCGGGCCAACTTGAGGGTTGCTTACCGCCGAAATGTAATCATAACGACCCATCATTAGACGGCCACGTTGCAGGACACGGCCATGCCGGTGTGGCCAGTCTGGCGGAAAGGAAATGAAACCGTGGTACAAAAGCCACCACCGTGCGCCAGGATTCGCGATGGATTGGGAGGAAATTACATCGACAGTAACTTTTAACGAGATGACTTTTTCAACAACTCTCGTTTGACGCTTTAAAGTTGTCCATTCGCGGGAGTATGTGTGTGTGTATGTGTGCGAATTTCCTACTTTTTTGTGTTCCTGTGCCTTTTTTGTGCTTTTGCTTCATTTCTTTCTTTGCTATGTTATTGTGAGCTCACTGGTAGCTCGCGTGTCCTTTTCCTTTTTTTATCGATGCCATGTAATGCTTCCGGCTTTACGGAGTAATTTTACGAAGATATGGGAGATGCAGCATTGCTTTACATCAGAGCGCATTTAACAATTGGAATAAGTTTTTTCCATGCCGCTCATGTGCATTGTTATGTTTGTTGGGTAAGCTTTTGTCATTCTCGAATATTGGGAGTCAAGTAAAGCATAATCGCTTATGACAGAGAAATTCAAAACTTCGTAAATAAACATATCTATAAATTTTACATTAAATATGTTCATTAGTTAGTTTGTTATGTTTATGTTTATTTTTAAGTTCAATAATCAAAAATATTACTATCAAAATTGTCTTAGAATTATCCAACAAATAGATCTTCGTGTAAGGAACATGTAAATGATTCGTTCACTTTATTCCAAGCGTTACATTTCATTTTTGGTATTAGAACCATTTCACGGTCATGGCCTACTAAAGAAACACTTTCAACTGTTTGCGGTCGAACGCGGTCCACTTTCATTTAGTAATCCGGCCTTTATGACGGGTGTATCAGCGTCATTACTTCACCATAAAATAGATGGATGTTCCAAAAATGGCTTTAAAAGCTGCATTGTCCGGTGTCATTTTATTGACATGACCACTGATCAAAGCAATAATCCATCATAAGCAATAATAGGTACAGTAATCACCTGTATGCCGCGTATGTTACGATTATTGATAATGTCAATGCTCCAGAAAGAACAAATCGTGTCTTTTGCTGGATTTTGTTCAAAATTTAACAGAAATGGAAGAATATCTCCCCGTTAAAATATTGAATTTTATTACAGATTGTCGACAAAAAATGGAAAAACAAATAAAAGTAAGTAGTACTGGGAATAAAATTTAAGCCATAATAGGCCTATTTCGATGTGTAGTATAAAACAAAATCCTCAGCACCCTGACTCGGTGGTCAGCTTTTATCCATATTTGTATGCCAAATACAGATATTAAGCTTCACGCTCAATTACTGCTTCAAAATCGGTGGACGAACAGAAAGAAAAACAAAGCATTTGGTTTGGAAAAAAGTAATCGGTTTGCCAAGCGACACAAACAGCACGCGTTATTAAAACCAATTAATATAAAATGGAAACATCGCCATGCAGGCAGCGTGGGCAAAACGAGAAAACGATTAAAAAAATGCGCACAAAATAAAAACAGCAATCCATTTTTAATGGATGAATCGGTCCGGGTTAGCTACAACTTGCTGTTTTTGTGATATTTCATATTTGCCACAATAACCAGTAAAAATTATAAAAAAGCGAGAAAAAAAATAACAAAATGAATTGAAAAAAAAAACAACCCCATTAAATAAAACTGTACGAAACAGACACAAAAAAGTAACATCCTCGCGGATGAAAACTAACATGCACATCAATAGCATTGTGAAACAGTTGTGCCAGTTTTCCAAAACAACCAACGCTGTGTACGCTTTTTTATGCTTCTGTTTTCCGGTTTCACACATACGAAACATGTGAAACAAAATACCTTCTCAGCCACATCACAGGCATCGAATCACCCTGTTTGTTGACATTCGGAATAATTTTTGCATTTACGCATGTTCCTTCACAGAAATAACTGAGGTTTCCGGAACGCAATCAAAGGTGTAATATTGCCTGACTGTAGCTAGGGTTTGCCCGTTTCCCCTTTCAACCAATCACACGCTCAACTCGTGCGGTTTCGTGGTTTCGTGCGACAAAACAAAACAAAAAGACCCCAACCGCACGTGCATAATGAGCGCGTGAAAGTGTTAAAATGCGCTCGTAAATACCCACCCGGATGGTTTCGGTTAGCGTGGCTACGGTGCTTTCGACTCTCTCTTTTTTTTTTGTCGTTGTTGTTGTTTGCTTTTTGATCCCTGGACGAAGTGCATGACAACCGGTGTTTGAAATGTTTTACGCATCTACTAATTGTTTTGTTTGGATTGCGTGTCTAACGTCGCGAGCGGTTCCGGTGCGATGGCATGCGTGCGTTCGATAGGTAAGATAACCTTTGCTGTATGGTGACTATGGGAAAGACGAAGGATAGATTTTATTTGTTTGTTATTTTTCTAGTAAGCTTTATCTTATGTTTTGTTAATAAAACAGAATTAAAGGAACTCAAGTTATTTTCTCAAACTTAAAATATGTTGCGATACTCGGACACGATTTTAATCAAACGCATAGCTTAACTACACTACTGATTTTAAAAACTAGATACGCCTAGATGTATGCAATTAGAATACATTGAAGTTCAGCGATTAACTTATTTCAAACGTATTTAAACAATTTGATACCAAAATGTATGTTCAAATGTTTGTTGTTTGCTTCACAGCTGCGCAATTAGTTAATCGTTATCGCACGAAATAAAAAAAATCAAAATAACATTAACTCGTCGTTCATACGAAAATTGATAATTGTTGGCACTATTAAAACCCACTGCCAAAGCTTTAACAAATGTGTTGCTTTACAATATGAGGTCGAAAAAAGCTGGTTCGAAAGATTGAAAACCTAAAATGCTAATAGTTTTGCATAACTCTAGGCGGTTACTCGTAAGGATATGTGAGAAATCCTTTCGATTAACTTTTTAAATAGTTTTTGATAAAAAAAATATTAAAATCTATTTGTGTCAAGCAGACGTAATAAGAAAATGTTGATATATTCAAACAATTTATCAATAAAAAACCTTTAAGAACGATCCACTCTGACTCCCAAATGCGTTCACTGTGCATCGCCAAATCCTTCCTTCCACGCGTTCGAAGTGAGCACGCGTCGAACGTGGCCCAAATTTCGTGTCAAATAGAATAACAATTAATTTCCAGCGTGTTGTGTTTTTCCAGCGGCACAGGTGTTGCTTTCCACGCACCGGCAATAATATTATGCTCACGCATTTGCACGCGTACGTATCCGCGTATCCACCAACCATCAATCGTATCGATGCGCGCCTAGGGAGTGTTGCAAGCCGACGGTCAGATAAACCGTCCAGCATCCAGGTGAACCGGAAGGTGGAAAACGGATAAAAATAAAACAAGGCACAGCAAAAACATCTGTCATTAGATGCCGTTTGAAGCGGATAATTGGATTCAGGGTGTGTGCGCTATAGTTGTTGTGCTCCACCGGGTGGTGCTGATTTGATTAAACCCATCATTAGCCTACTAATGCATCGTGTCATAAACGGTGATACATAGGACGCCTTACACCTGTCCCCGGTACTGCTGATCGGTTGTGAGAGCTCATGGTTCATGGTCGCACGGATTAGCGTTCAACAATCACATGTTAACAGACGGATCACGAAATTAGATACGCTGTATTGGCTTTTTTACTTACACCGACCGAACCGGTCGTACAGTGTACCTGCCAATTGTATTTAAGCCATTTCCATCCCGGAACAACAACATTAACGAACAATCGGTCCTTTCTTACCGATTGGCAACAAAAGTTCTGGCGGTCCGGTCTCTGACCTTATCTAATTAAATGCAGTTTCTCGAATTCAATACACAACAGCGTAGCAACAGCTAGGTCTGATAGCCTTACAGCATCGCTTCGGAATCGCACGACAATGCGGGAAAACCTTTTCCGGTTACATGACAATGAACTTTCCGGCCGTTGGCTGCTGCTTCTGCTGCTGTTGTTCTTCTTGTTGTTGGTTACCGTTCCTCATCTAGCCCGACAGTTTGTGGTTTTCCAATTTTCGACATCGCAGATAAATCACGTAGCAATTTGAATAAAACAATCATTCCCCTACCGCACGGTCGCCACCCATCCCGTACCGTTGCTCCGGCACACCGGTCGCCGGAACTGGAAGAAAATGTGTCCGGACGGGAGAAAATGGCGACAGTAAGTATGCTTGTTGTGTGTTGTGCACGATGTTTTGTCTTCCTTTGCNTTGTTGGTTACCGTTCCTCATCTAGCCCGACAGTTTGTGGTTTTCCAATTTTCGACATCGCAGATAAATCACGTAGCAATTTGAATAAAACAATCATTCCCCTACCGCACGGTCGCCACCCATCCCGTACCGTTGCTCCGGCACACCGGTCGCCGGAACTGGAAGAAAATGTGTCCGGACGGGAGAAAATGGCGACAGTAAGTATGCTTGTTGTGTGTTGTGCACGATGTTTTGTCTTCCTTTGCCTCGGTTGCTCGGCAGCATCACCTACCCGTCGGCTGGCCTGGGTGGCCGGATACCTGGTGCTGATGGAGTTGCTTTTCCCAGACACACACACACACACACACACACACACACACACACACACACACACGCACACTTTGCCAAAGCATTGCCGAGCACCCGTCACACCCCGTACGCTAAGTCAAATGGAAAAACATCCCGAGCATGAAGGCAAACGGAAATGTAATCGAAATGAGAAATCACTGCCTCGACCAGTGGCACACAATCTCTATTGCCAAAGCCGGAAGATGGTACACTAAAAGACTTTTCCCCTTTCCCCCGCGTTCCCGGGTCCCATTCTCCTTTCCACGGCTCGCACCACAACGGAAGGCAACGTTCCGTTGCATGCTTTCCGTTGGCACTGGTTTCTCGGAATTTGGGATGCGGAAAATTTCGGGTTTTGCGTCAGTTGCTTCGGCGCTTTTCGCTTGTTATTTTGTCGGCAGCAAGCTTCGGCTGCTTGTGGTGGATTTGAGACTTCGAAATTTAAACTGCACACCCGGGTACCCGGGCAGCATGCGGAACCGATCAATCGAACCAGATGAGAAGCATCGTGTTGTGTTGCTTGCTTACTTCCTTCGCATTGCGCTCCTGTTAAGTCTATTCAATAAAACAAGTCACAAGAAATGAACGTCGAAACAAATAAATCACTTCAAACGAAGTTCATGTTCGATGTTGTTACAGAGCGCAACAAAAAAGAAACGTTCTAACGTCTTTCCTGGGTTGAGAGGGAATGTTCTGGGTCTGAGCTTTCTGGTTATATTGGCAGAGTCAGTCACAGGCACACACAGTCACACACGGTACATTCGGTAATATGTTGCGAGGGCTATCGGTACGAGGGAAAGCGATTTAAATGAATGTTGGTACTGTGCTTCCTTAATGGTGAATCATGCTGAATTAAAAAAGGGAAAAACTGATCGGATTGATGGGATTTGTGATTTGTGCGCTTGGAAACAACAAAGAGTCTGCCCCCTTTCGGTGAGATACGATGTGATGGTGCCGTGACCAGGATCAAAGCGGTGACTAAAGGGCTGAAAGGTTTCGGTCGATCATTAATGTAAGGGAAGTAGTTAAGCTGTTTGGGCGAAGAACACATTTAGACAGTCAGTTTAACGATGATAGTAAAATGTATTTTGATGTTACACACCGCCTCAGTTTTAATGTCAGTAAGTGCTGTTGAGTCATTTATTAATAAAACATTCAAATAATTAAATTACGCCCTACATTTGTTTACAATGGACCTCAGATCTGTCTAATGTCTTATTTCTATTTAGTCTTTTTTTCGGGTCTTTAAGGTAATTTTTGTGTTGCTATGGGCAGTATAAGTAAAATAGAATCAAGTTCATCTTTCAACATTTTATGTCAAGATTCGAGAAAAAATTTCTTTCTTAGAAGATTCCTAACTTGTACTGCAATTCAATCGTCTTATTTCCCAAGGATTTAACAATAAAATTAAAAACGAAATCTCATCAAAAATTAGTTATTAGTCTGAAGTATAAAAATGATTAGAAGCGACCTGTATAAACTATTTTGCATTAAAATGGAGAGGTTTTCAAGATTGTCTTTTATTGCAACATTTTATGCTTCATTAATGAAATTGTAGAAAACTGAATATTGGAAACAGTTTTGAGATATTCAATCAGTCACTCAATCCAGCAAAGTCACCAAAGAATAGAAGCTATTGATTTCGGACCATATTACCATCGCTGAGTTTTGCTCATCGATTTCTGTCTAATCTAAATTTTATATCTGGTCAGCCCACAAAAACCACAACAACAAAACATCATTCCCGTCCCATTTAATTTTGAATCGAACCGATTTGTTACCGGGAACAGCACACGAAACAAAAACTTAACCCACCACCGTATACACCGTACAGTTCACGTTAGTAGAGCGAACAATTTTCGCTAATACTGATAGGTAAACAAATTTTTAACTAAAAGCAAAAAAGGAAGAAACATACACACACACACACACACAGACAGAAAGAAAATGCTACTAAAACAACATGCTAAACATACTTTTAGTACAGCCTTCGGGAAACTGGCGAAAACCTGGAAATAGCACGATGGCAAAAATGCAAATAAAGGTATCGCCCAGTGTGGAAGTACAACCGAAAAAAAAACATCCGAAATGCGAAGAAACAACAGCACAACACAACATCTTGCCACGCCGTTTTTCCTTTTTTTTATTCGGGCTAAAAAGGCAAAAACATTTTTCATCAAACCCCATTCCGGCCTGGGGGTTCATATTCGAGCTAACAACGAGTGCCCGGGACGAGTGCTTCGTTGATTGAGATTCTTTCCCGAAACTTTCCGCAACCCGGTCGCCCGGTCGCCCCGTTCGGTTGCTAACTTCCGATCACCTTCCGATCGCCTTGCTCGGGTGGCCATCCTTCCCGGTACCATCCACGGTACGCGAGCGCTCATTGCAAACACTCTTGTGGCTATCTTTTCTTTTCGCTTGTTTTTTGTTTGGTTTTGTTTTGCCTGCCAGGAGATGATTATTTCCCTTTGCTACCTCCGGTTCCGCCCCGCATTTTGCTGGGATTACCATTTACGAAGAAGAGAAAGGTTGATTTTTCCCGTGAGGTTAGAAATGTGTCCCGAGAAAAAAGTGGCCCCAAAACGCTGATCGAATTCCCGACCACTGTCTCGCAAGGTTCCCCGCTTTCCGGAAGCTGTTGGCCATCGGTTTTGTGTGCGGGGCGTCCTAAGCAGTCGGGCCGGACAAAAAGGATTCCGTCCGGAGTGTCCTGATCAGCTGCTGCTGGCTCGTGTTTGTGTTGACCGGGCTTTAATTTCTTCTTTGGTTTCTCACGGTGTTTTGGGGTATCGAACAGTTTTTGGGAAAAACCTGGAAAATGGTACGGTAAACAATTGGATCGCCTTGCTTCCAATTTTGTCCCACACAAACGTATCAACCTTGCTTGCTTGGCTGATCGTTTATCTCGAAAAAGCCAGCACAAAACAAAACCCTAGCAAACTTAGCTGGCTGGCTTTGGCATTGAGCAAATGCACACCAATACACACCCTTACCAAACCAGCACCATCATAAATGAAGCAAAATATTACGATAAAACGAGCAGCTTCCGGTGGACAAAGAGTTCCGAAAGAGAAGGCAAACAGTTGGCCTGCGATGGGATTGGGTTTTGAAAATTTCATTTTCGATGAACACAGAATTGTGTCTTCCGCTTTGTCCCCCCCAAAAACGTTTTGCTGCCCGTGTGGGGAAAATGCTTTCTTTCGCTTCTCTTAAGGGAGGAAGCTTATCGGACAGTTATTCTTCTATCGAGACGCTATCGAAAAACGTTGAAGCGAGCGGAAAAAAGGGGCAACAAATCCTCTCGCCTTCGTGACAAATCCTGCTGGAACGGTTTCATTCTCCCGCAGCACCCGGAAGGTTCCATTTTGGTGAGGGGTGGTGATGGTGATGGTGGTGATGAAGAAACTCCCACCGGGGAGGTGGCGGGATGATTTCGATCGTTGTTCAAATTCATTGTATACCGGTTGTGTCTGTGCAACTTTGGAACGGAATACGGCCGGCGAGCAGCAGCATGGTGCGGGAGTGTTCGGTTTCGGTACGAAATGAGATGTTTACAGTTGACCGAATGACTCGTACAATTTTATTAGACTTGTGTGGAGTGGATGTTTCTCCCCTCATGCTGCCCTCCCTTGTCCTTTTCGCTTTCGTTTGCTCGTCCATTCGATTTGCTAATCGGTTTCAGTTCAAGTTCAGGGTACGATTGCCCTAGATAGGGCAGAATGTAAGCTACACGATGACGTTGGGAGAAATGAAGGGCAACAAAGTCGAACAGAGGACAACTTGGCATTATGTAACAATGTAACAAGTCTCCGGAGCATTGGTGAATCGAGGAAGTTTGCATGCCGTTAAGTCATGGATCGATTTTAAAATGTGGCCATAGACAAAATGTATGAATTGTTGATAATAGTACCGCTTTAATACTTAACATTTAAACGTGTTTTTTTATTACATGTTTTTCTTTACTTTGTTGCTTGTATGAATTTTATTTGGTAATGAAATTCAGGAAATATTTGTATAATTTATGAATTTTTTTTAAAAAGGCAGATTTTTTTAAACGAACATTGCTTATCATAATTAAGTTTCCAACATATCTATCTGTGCTCAAAAGTACCTTCGAGATGCGAATAAAAATATTAAATTTTAACTTGATTGCATACCTTTAGGCTCTTTTTAAGTCATAACAAAATAAAGCATCAATAACGCTGTATAAAGAAACATTATTCTCTCGTACGTTGTTAAAATATTTTTACTGCCATTGAAGCATGTGCGGAGTAGGAATTTTAATGCACCCCGTACGACGATTCATGAAGTCGAATGTTAACACAATTTCGAGTTCTAAGGTCAGTATGCGTATGCGAGAACGACGCGTTCGGTGCGCCATGGTAACACGCTGCCAGAACCGTAATGGACATACCCATCCGACAATCCTTCGCACTTTGCCTTACTACACAACATCCGAATCGAATGACGAGCCGATATGTTCGCATGTATCCTTTGCATGCCCGCGCGCCCACACCAACCATGTTCGATGCAAAACATGCTTTTGCCACGTCTGTAGAACCCAACACACGATCTCTCTCGCTCTCTCTCTCTCTGGCTCGTCACGCAGCAGTTGGTATCGATGTGCCAGCACGAGCCAGCACGAACAATGGGAATCGAAAGCGAAATTTAATATTCCACTCCGTTATTAAATGATTGAAATGTTAATGCTATTTGATTTGATATAAGTGATTCAATATTTGAGTTTCGTTACCCTGTTCCACGAAGCTCGACCGCTTGCCCGCGTTGGCTTTCTTCATTGGCATTGGCGGTGTGTTGTACTTGACACGCATACCAAGCACCTCGTACCAACCTCGCAGGAATGCACTTGGAGTGGGTGAATGGCACACGGAGAAGCAAAACCAAAAAAAAGCGGCTAGAGTCGAGCTCTCGAATGTCCTTTTGCCTTCCCCGGTGCGCTCAAACAGTTCACAAAACATCCGGCTCAGTTACCAGAATCGTTTGGCGTCGCTCGNTTTAATGCACCCCGTACGACGATTCATGAAGTCGAATGTTAACACAATTTCGAGTTCTAAGGTCAGTATGCGTATGCGAGAACGACGCGTTCGGTGCGCCATGGTAACACGCTGCCAGAACCGTAATGGACATACCCATCCGACAATCCTTCGTACTTTGCCGCTTACTACACAACATCCGAATCGAATGACGAGCCGATATGTTCGCATGTATCCTTTGCATGCCCGCGCGCCCACACCAACCATGTTCGATGCAAAACATGCTTTTGCCACGTCTGTAGAACCCAACACACGCTCTCTCTCTCTCTCGCTCTCTCTCTCTGGCTCGTCACGCAGCAGTTGGTATCGATGTGCCAGCACGAGCCAGCACGAACAATGGGAATCGAAAGCGAAATTTAATATTCCACTCCGTTATTAAATGATTGAAATGTTAATGCTATTTGATTTGATATAAGTGATTCAATATTTGAGTTTCGTTACCCTGTTCCACGAAGCTCGACCGCTTGCCCGCGTTGGCTTTCTTCATTGGCATTGGCGGTGTGTTGTACTTGACACGCATACCAAGCACCTCGTACCAACCTCGCAGGAATGCACTTGGAGTGGGTGAATGGCACACGGAGAAGCAAACCAAAAAAAAGCGGCTAGAGTCGAGCTCTCGAATGTCCTTTTGCCTTCCCCGGTGCGCTCAAACAGTTCACAAAACATCCGGCTCAGTTACCAGAATCGTTTGGCGTCGCTCGTTGCGCCCTCACCAACCCAGGCCACCATTTTGCCCACCGCTTCGACAAAGCGAACACCGGAACCGATAGTATGCAATCAAATATTTGTGCACGATAACGATCGGGTTTTGCCGGTGCTGCAGCGCAGCAGGTTGTGTGCATACGGTGGAAAACATTATCGTACCAAAGATGTACGCTTATTGGAGCGCAAATCCGAGCTTTTTCTCTCTCTCTCTCACCCAACCCAACCCAACCCGGTGAAAGTTGTCCACCATTTACTCCTATTTACTGATTTTTTTTCCTGTGTGTCGAGTTTAAAATGAATCAACGAAGAAGAAGAAAAAAAGTTTGCTGCGAATATCACAAATCTCTGGATACGATTGAGCGAACTTGTGTGGAGGGAGTCGAATATTGAGTGTGTATTTGTGTGTGTAAAAGGATGTGGAAATGGGAAACGATCGACTGTTACCGTTTTTAATGTACTTCGAGTACGTACGTGCATTTACATTTAATGATTGGACTGTAATGGAGTATCAGACAAAGGTAATCTGTCCAATAAAGAGCATATTGAGCAGCCGGTTTAATTTGTAAAATCGTTCGTTCTGCTGGAAAAGCTTTCAATGGGAAAACGTGAAAAAATTGTCAATACTACAGTACTGCAAGGCAAATTAAGCTATGTAAAGCCTTTTTAAAATTTGATTTAAATAAATTTAAATGGTGAATTTAAATTAAATGGTAATATTTACACCAAGCTAGCAATGAGTTAAACGCCTAAAGGTATGCAAACTATTGCATTTTGTTTACACAAGTCAAAAATGTCTTCGGGAAAAAACTTACACCACGATAATTGCATACTTTCGGGCGTTCCAAATCGTCTTGAAGCGTCTTATCTTGTCACTATCAAGCGTCTTACATCTGCAAGAGCCTTGCACAACCGATCGTAAAGCCAGATTTGAAAGCATTAAAACCGAAACTCCGGTCGTTACACAACAACGGTGGTAACGAAATGAAAAGCCTTAGAGAAGCAATAAGCGAGATCAAATGAAACGTCTTAAGTCAGCAAGACAAGGTTTAACAACGACATTATTACCATTGGGATGCAACTATCCATAGCATCCAGTACTGAATGCACCCGATAATCTCTGACAGTTGGCAGATTCTATTCTCGAAGGCATTTCCTTATTCCGAGCGTGTCCTTTCAAACTCATAAATTTCACCAATAGTTTCACATCTGTTCCTGGATATTGCTTCCATCTCGAACCACAATAGTCAACCCCGCAAGAGGCATAGTTTGAGCGCTGTACAAATCGGCGTGTGGTTGTTAAATCAATCTTCCGCCTCGGACTTGGGCATGGTCAACGGCAACGGTCGGGTCAGCGAGCGTAGGTCCGAAAATCCTTTCTCCGTAATGTTGCAGCCTTTGTGAGGGCCTGCGATGTAGCAAAACGCTACGTGTAAGGGCACGTCCAGGCTGAATGTTTCACATTCGCTGTGGTATTCGGTCGAAACAGCGCAATGCCACCGTCGACGCCTGTTTACCGAGGCAGCTGTCTGGGCGGATTCTCGAACGAAATCGTGACTGTTTCGCATATCCTCCGGGTTCAATTGGCTCTTTGTCGGGTGGATGTAGACCGCAAAGGGCACCATCATCACCACCGGCATCATCATCATCATCATCATCATCATCATTATGATTATTATTATTCTCGCAGCACAAATGCCACATCACATCCACCCGGCAGGAATGTTTGATACCCGATGATTCCCGTACTGCTCGGTGTATTTGCTCACTGTAGTGTACACTTGCATTGCACACTCAGTAAACGCTCGCTGCTGCTGCCGACCTTCCCCAGCAAAAGCCAAAAACCTGCCACCGAGCCGAATGGTTTCACTCCTTCGAGCAATATCTCGCACACGGTTCGCGTGGTCGTTTATTGGTGCGAGTGTTGTACGGAGCAAGCTTCCAAACCCTGGCCTGACCTAGCCGTACTTATCGGGGATGTTTATTGCGATGCTTACCGATGGCACCCGCTAGTTCAGTTTGTCCGGAAGCTACACGGAACGCCGGAACGCTGAATCCCACCCTGAACCACAAGCACCAACCGTAGCCGGATCGGCTTCGACCGTCCGGAAGTCGGCTACTTCCCTGGTGCAGTGAAGCATAAAAATGGTAACCCATGCCGAGAAGCACGGATGCACTTTTCTGCGTCAATCTGCATAATCGAACGAAACGAACGGTGAAGCAAACGGTTTGCACAGGCACGTTACAGTCCCATTCCCCGAGTAAGCTACACTCCATTCCCAAATGTCTAGTGTGTGTATGTGTGTATGTTTGCGTATGCAATCGAGAGGATTTCCGGGAACCATCGGTGTGGAACTGTACGCTCACAACACAAGATTTGTACAATGTTTAAATAATGTCTTAAGCAGCATCCGCTTTGCCCGGCTGTTACTGGAGCAGCTCAAACCGAAACAACGCAAAAAGGGGTTATCTGTAAATTAATTCATTGATTACAACTCGGGCAGCCGTCCGAGCTAAGCTATAGCCGTGTTGCAGCTCTGGAGAAGTCCGCTTAAGCCTGGCCCTGCTGCATTGCAGTTTTACGCCCAAACGAGTGAATAATGTAACCCAACAACGGGGAATGGGTGCGACTCCTTGTCCAAATACCTTGGATTTAAAATGTTCCAATGAAGTTATTTTATTCCGTAAGCGGTACGTTTCGATACGTTTGCTCAGGAAGAGAAAGCTTTGCCCGTACAGTCGTATGGAAAAATCGTGCGGATTAACCTAATCCTGGTTGCCGGTGCCTTAGAGAGGGCCATCAAGTACTGTGCATATTTCTGGTCCGTTCGTGTAAGAACATACCGGATGGAACCATTCTAATCACTTCCAATGAAAAATGGTTAAGTTTTTCACAGATCAATCCACAATCATTTGCTACAATCCGTGGAATGGAATGGAAAAAACAAGAAAAATAGATGTTTTATTAGTATAGTAAGGATCAAATCATGCTCCAATATTGCGAGAAATGGAATTCCCGGTATCCATTAGCATGTACTGTGGTAAAATTCTTGGAGCTGCTGTTCATATTAGCTTCCATGATATAAACTGTTCTACTAAAGAAGATTAACATTCTTATGTAGTTAATTCTAACACAATGGAAGCTTCTTGCTTGCCTTTTTTCTATCCTTTTCGCCAATATTGAGCACACATGTCATGAAAGATTTCAACTGTGCTTCAAGCACACCACTTCAATAGTTTTCCTTGAGCGTATTATCGCGTTTGTCGATCGCGCTATCGCGTGCTGGTGGGAAAAACCAAACTTTAAAAGCACACTCACGAAGTTTTTTAAAAGTTATTCTGTTTCAGCTACTTTTTTCCCCCGTTTTTACTTTGCTCAGCTAGATCCGTCCAAACAAACTGTCAAAGATTAGCGTAAAGCAGAGCGTGCAAGCGGTGGTGTGGCGAGTGGCCTGTTCGAACGATTGTTTGAAGCAAAAAGGATACACAAAACGTCACACAGCAAGTACAACTTTACTCGCAACACGAACCGTTTTTACCGGATTTTCTATAATCTGTCTGTCCTGGCGCACTGGGTCGAAGCGCCGAAAAGGCGGCCAAACGTTCTAAGTCACGATGATTAGGAATGGCGAACCGTTGGACTGTGAACAAGGCAACGAACAAGAGTAACGAACTTCGGCGCGCATCATTGCACAAAGCGGGATCGTTTAACTTTAATCTTAAATTGCTTTCCACCGGGTGCTCGATACGGGTCACACTGTACGGTAGCGTCTCGAACCTTCAGCGAGAAAGCAGCGCTTTAGTACGGAGAGTAAACCTTACCTGTACCAAAGCTGTCGGTGCCGGTTGTCTTTTCGGATGAACCGCAAACCGCTCGTTCCGAGTGCAAACACAGGCGAACGGATCAGTGAATGTGTTTCGCGTTTAGACGAATTTGGTTAGGTATGCACACGTCCCGTCGACAGGTAATGTTAATCAAAATGAACAAGATTGCGAGACGATCGTGCTTTGTCGCGAATAAAACGGGTAAGCTACCGTTCGCCGTTTTCACTCGGCGAGGGAAGAAATTGTCTTCAAAGTGCTTCAAGCGCTCAACTAAAAGGTGTAGTACAGAAGTTTAGAATGGCTTACGACCTTGGCAGTTCAAAAGATAACCTCATTTTGTATTTTTTTTCTCAACGTTCAAATCTTAACAATATTCATAAAACTATAATTTGCGATTATAAGTTGTATCGCAAGATGAAACGAGCAAAAATAATGATTGTGCTCGTTTAATGCTGAGACATTTTGCCAGTAAAATCATCAAAAATATATTGTTTAAATTTAATATATTTATTAATCCCTTATTAGTTCAGTTGTACAACTTGGGTTGTCTGTCTGATTATTATTTTTTTAGGATTAATAAATGCGTGTTGGTTTTGTGGTCAATTTTGAGGCTGCACTCTACTCGCGTGTTTCTTTTAGTTAACAACTGTCAGTTATACTTTTAAGACGTTTCATTAAATCTAACGTCTTCGGACATTTGAATTAATCGTTATATCGTCTGATGTAATTAATGTGTACGGTAAATTTACAAAACATTTTATAACAACAAAAATACGCTATGAATGGTTTACAGTACAGCGTTTGTTTTCATAGAATGAAAATTATACGTAAATAAACACTGCCTAAACCAGTAAATACCTTACAAGTGCAGAACAATAGTACACAAAGAATTGTTGTGGAAGGAAACCAACTTGAAACTCCGTTTCAAAAAACACTTTAAACAACCCTAAAATCAAGCAACCATGTAAATGGCATCTGTTTCTGAGAACTTTTTTATTTTATCCCCCCTATTCCGCATTGCTTTGCCGGATGCCGGATTAACCCAATCCCCGGCACCGAATCGTTCGTAGCGATTCGAAACGGATTGTTTTCAAGGGTTGTTTTTCTCCACGACGACTTTCCACGACGGCCCCCCACCAAACCATCGGAATTCAGCACCGGGCCGACAAACGCTCAGTGGCGATGAAATTCAAAACGGAAACGGTGGTGCTAAAACAGATAATACGAGGCAATTTTCCACCAAACATGACAGGCATGGCAACGCCAGACCAGTGGAAAAATTAAAACACGACGAAACAGCATGTGAAGAGCGATGCGAAAGGAAGAAACAGTGCGAAGGAAACTCGCGCAAGCAAACAAACGGAGCGGCACAGCCTCATGCAATTCGAACGCAACGCAAATGGCACTCTGGAGGCGCAAGTGCCTTCATGCCTGCAGCAGCGTCCTCGAGCAGACGTACTTGCGTGAGTGGCCTTAATCATGGCGCAGAACGACTGACAAAAAGCTCGAAACGAGGGAAAGCGCGCGAGAGAGAGAGAGAGAAAGGACGATAGGCAGTGTGAGTGGGAAAATAAAAATAAATATATATTACAGAACAAAGGAAATTCGTGCAGTCCGTTCGGAAGGATAGCGGACAGTGAAGATACGAAGCACGAGGACGATAAATGAAACTGACACTTAACACCACTCGCGTTGACGATAATTTTCTCGAGCGGTTTCCGTTTCCGTTCGCATTCGTTCACGTCAAGCGCTCGGGCGACGGTTAGAAAACCGTTGCGGGACGCAGGTTTTTTCCCTTATTTCTTGGTGGCACAGTTCTCTTCGGCATCTGTGTGAAATAGACACGATTTTGAATTTTATCCTAGCGGCACAGTGAGCTGATCGGAGGAAAAATCGTTTAGAACTAGAAAACTCTTGGAGAGTATTTTTCTGTTAAATGATATATTATCGATTTTGTTGTGTTGAGAAAATGAAAACAATAAATCAATTCTATTTTAATTAAACTAACCCAAGAAACCAACAAATTACGGGATAAATAGACAAATAAATCATTAAAAGCTCAGGAATACAAATTGGTTAAATTAAACATAATTTGTACTTCTGATTGCATACATTTAGGCGCCGCATTGTTGAAGAGGTTTAGATTTATTTTTAAATATCGAAAGTATATTTAGGACCACTTTTCTTCCCTCCGTAATCACTGTGCGCCAAGATGTGTGCGATCTTTCCCTAAGGTTTTTTCTTCAAAAGGATTGGTTTTCTCTTCATTCCGTATTACTTTTCCCTGCACTTTGACTCTCTTTCGAACAGCAGTACCGGACGAAAGAATTCGCTTTCTTAAAAGCAGAGTCAAGCGAAATAAGCAAAAAAAAAAAGTACTTGCATGCACTATAAAAGAAAAGTTTAGCCCCAAAAGCCACTGAACCCAAAGTTCAGGACGCAAAAGAAAATGTCGGAGCATTTGGAGCAAGTAGTACAAGATAACAAACAGCAGCAACACGAAGCATAAAGAAAAAAAACCCTTCCCGAAAAACAAATTGGAACATCTTCCACTGACATTGCCGTTTTGGTAACGTGTTTTTTTTTTCTTCTCATCTCAGCTTCTTGTCGCTGCTCGTACAAAATCTCATCCGACAGAGCAAAAAAAGCAACACAAAACAAAAAAAAAACTCCCCCAAGCGGACGGATGCGCACGGTAGCAAAAGGATTGTTCCGCGGACGGATAACCATAACACCGGCCCGGTTTGGGTTTTGTTGTAGAATATCAACGCAGACATATTTTCGGTCCTTTCGCCAAAACTTTTCGCTCACAAAGCGGCCTTTTTCCCCTTGTCACTTCACCTTGTCCACATCCTACTTCCTCAATCTACCCGCGCCGGAGATAACCTTCCCCCTTGGGTGGGTACTAAAAACACTTCACCTTCAAGTGATTATTTTCCATTTGACCTTTTTTTGTTGTTATTGTTCGGTGCTTCTTTAAGCGAGCGAGGAAGAGAGCGAAGGTGAGAGAAAGCCATCAGTGAGGGAACTGATGCTTTGAAGGCGGATGGTCGAGGTAACGATGAACGGTTATGGTATCATCTTCATTAATGTTCTCGCCTCGGTTATGACACCGGTTGACCCGGCTCGTCCCGTCTCGTCAACCACCAACACCACCATCACCAGCGACCAATCATGCGTTCTCCCCGGGTTCTAGCGCCATGAGACCATGTGAATTGAGCTAAAATTGTGAAATTTATTCTTCACCAATCATTCCTATAACTGGGGTTCGGGATGGCGCAAGGAAGCGTTCAGCAGATAGCAGCAGTATAGAGAAAAAAGAACCCAACTCCCTCCAGTCTAAAGAAAATACTGCCTCCACCCACTCACTCGGTCTGGAGAAGGCTGAAGAATAAACACACTTCATCCCACTTGGAGGCCTCGATGCTCGAGTATCGCTTTTGCCGATGCCGAATCCTCACGCGCTGGCAAGCAGCGAGCCGGCTGCGAAAGATGCACAGAGCCTAAGGAAGACGTTATCGTTTGCTAAGGGGTTTTCAAATAAGTTCTGATTATTATTTAAAATATTGATATTAGAAGAGCTGAGATAGGGTGGGTGATGTGGTTTCCGAAGCCGGCCTTCTTCTCGATCCTCTTCCTCATCCAGAGGAAAAATGCCTACACTTTTCTTCCCTTGTGTTTTGTCTCTCTCATTCGCTCTCCAACCGAATGCTGGCGGTGAATGGTGCAAACCTAATTGGGAAATGGAGCGATTTCGGAACGGTTGGTTGGATCGGTTCGACGACTCGACACGACGGCAACGTTGAATTTGCTCAGCAGAACGGGACGTGAAAACCGGGTCGGGAAAAATGACTTTTAAACGGTTAAATTGCCCAAGCTTTAGCGAGTTCCTGCTCGGTGCTCAAAAGGGGAGGCGTGGAATGCCACACCGAAACGGGCTGGATTTTTGGGAAAAGCTCAATTTTATGTCGTCTTTCACCCCCCGGGCCAGCCGGCCCCATACGAAACACTCGTGCGAAAAGTGTCTGATAACATTATCCCGGGTAATGAGAGTTGATTGCTGTTTTGTTTTTTTTTTGTTTTCGGGTGGAGGATGATTTTTTTTTGTTTCGGCGTGATGTTGTCGTTTCGGTTGTTTCGACAAGCAGCTGGAACATGATTGCCAATGTTGTTTCGGATCGGGCGGCATAGCAGGGCGTTATGTCGTTATCGCACTCACAGCTTATGTAGGATCATTTTTTTATTGCCCTTTACGCCCGGCACCACGGTGTGTTTTCGTTTTTTGGTTTTTGGGGAATTGTTTTCCAGATGTTTTGTTTGCTGTTAGAACAAGCCATCCAGGCTCAGGGTAATGATTTGGATCAATACGTGAAAGGCCTAGAGGGTAATTGTTAGTTAGTTGTACTTACCACTTGGAAAGCGTGTTTTCGAAAAGTGGCTTCAATTTGACTTTCACACGTGTCGTGTGCCATTTTCCCCAAATCGATGGAAGTCATTCAGTAACTTGTACTTTGTGAAGCTATTGTTATATTATTGATATAGAATGCATTATATTTTGTAAGTAACTAGTATCTAACTGCTCTAATAATAAGTCTTGGAAGCGGGTACACTAATTGTGGCCAACATAGTGAAGCAGCGCAATGAGCACCCAACTCAAAATACACCAAAACGTGACTATCTTGCTACTTTGGGCAGTATCCTCCCATTGAAAATAGCTAATCTCACAAGCTTTTCAAGCTCTTTTGTTGTAGGAGACAAAAGAGCCACTTTACAGGAAGATGCTCTTTTAACTTCATTAAGCGATGGAACTAAAATTTTTGGCACAAAGCTTTTTGCACACAGTAAATGTAATTATTGCACACATTTTAGTATACATTACTCATCTGTAATAATTATTAGCTATTTCAAAATTTAAACCCCGGAAAGTATGCTATATTTTGCAGTTCATTTATTCTTTACGATTATTAAATGTGATTCGTATTTTCAATTGCATACTTTTAGGCGAACTTTCATTACCGTTACTGTGAAATCAGTGCTAAACATTGCGACGAGTTTCTACTCAAGCAACGACTTAGTATTTGACGTGATCAGATTGAATAAAAGCATTTGCAAACACTCTACTGCGTCGCACAAAATTCTACATTTCATAACAGCGCCAGCAAATCACGAATTATGTCCTTCGTATCCACATTCAGCCCGTCATCATCACCGTTGTCATCCTCCTATTTTAAAGCATTGTATTCCATCACCAATTCCATCGCCACCACGAGCTGAAAAGTATCTCTTTCCGAAATGAGAATTAAATCTAATGGAATGGATTAGCGCAGCGAGTGAGAACATAAAACGAGCGAAACCCTCCACGTCCTATCACGCATTCCAGCACTGCTCACGTTCATTGCGTCTGGTGAAACAAAGAAAGCCAAACGAGCATTCACACAGCGTACTGCACACGTTCGGAGGATTTNTCTTGCTACTTTGGGCAGTATCCTCCCATTGAAAATAGCTAATCCCACAAGCTTTTCAAGCTCTTTTGTTGTAGGAGACAAAAGAGCCACTTTACAGGAAGATGCTCTTTTAACGTAATTATGCGATGGAACTAAAATTTTTGGCACAAAGCTTTTTGCACACAGTAAGTGTAATTATTACACACATTTTAGTATACATTACATTACTCATCTGATGAGTATACACTACTCATCAGTTCATTTATTCTTTACGATTATTAAATGTGGTTCGTATTTTCAATTGCATACTTTTAGGCGAACTTTCATTACTGTTACTGTGAAATCAGTGCTAAACATTGCGACGAGTTTCTACTCAAGCAACGACTTAGTATTTGACGTGATCAGATTGAATAAAAGCATTTGCAAACACTCTACTGCGTCGCACAAAATTCTACATTTCATAACAGCGCCAGCAAATCACGAATTATGTCCTTCGTATCCACATTCAGCCCGTCATCATCACCGTTGTCATCCTCCTATTTTAAAGCATTGTATTCCATCACCAATTCCATCGCCACCACGAGCTGAAAAGTATCTCTTTCCGAAATGAGAATTAAATCTAATGGAATGGATTAGCGCAGCGAGTGAGAACATAAAACGAGCGAAACCCTCCACGTCCTATCACGCATTCCAGCACTGCTCACGTTCATTGCGTCTGGTGAAACAAAGAAAGCCAAACGAGCATTCACACAGCGTACTGCACACGTTCGGAGGATTTATGCGTTGTTCAAGTGGGTAGAAAAAAAATCTTCCAGTACGCTTCCAGTACCTAAGAACCTGACAAAACGCCTTATGCAGCACAATGTGCGCACATGAAAGACGAAAGGAAGAATGGTTCCAAAAAGGCAGACGAATTCAAAGAACCTTTTGAGCGCTTTTTTTGTGTGTGTGTGAGTGCGCATTTTTATTTCTTACACACAGCTTTGCACACTATTTCCAGACAATCGAATGGAAAGAGACGTGTGTAACTGTGCACATTTCCCAATGTTGCTTTCTAAGACAATGAGTCAAAATCTCCTTCATCGGTTGCTCTCGTACCGCTGCGAGGCGTCATGCACCGTTGAGCTCCAAGATCGACAAGAACAAACCAAAAGAAAGAGGAGACGCCCGCTCGATATCTGGGCGAGCATCAGGAAACCTTACCGAACAGCCAGTGCTTGGAGGGAGATAATGAATGGCCTCACGCTGGAATGAAGAGAATTAAAACATTACTCTTCCGGATGCAGTAATCCAAACTGGCGAACTAGCTAGCAGCTGGTTGGCTGGTGCATTCGATCCCGTTGGTACGCTAGCACTCGATACCATCGTGCAAAGAAAACGAGAAGCCTTTGCCTTTTCTTCGCCCCTTAACAGGATGAGGACGCTTACACGTACAGTGTCGTTGGTGTGCTTACCTATCGCTGATGCTCTAACGCTCTTTTTCTTCCCATTTTTTTTTGCTCATTTCAGACATGTTAATTAACGCCAGCAAATCGGCAGAATCAATTACTCGCTAAGCTCTCGGGGCCGCTCGGTACAGCGTCGGGGATCGTTGCTGTGTGCCAGTGGGAAACGCAAAACAAAAAAAAACCAAATCTGATATCAGGTAAGTCATGGACGCGCAGTGAGGTGATACCATTAGCTAACGGAATTTCCAATATTATCCAAAGATGTACGATGAACAGCGTGTTCGTCGATGTGTTTTGCTAGATACTTCTATCGCTTTACCGAACGATAGCGTGTGCATTTGGTTCAGTTCCATTACAGAATCATTTGTTCAGTAGAACATAATGTCACTTATCATCGAAAACAACTTTTCTTGCAACTAAACATGGTGAAATACCAATTTCGACGAAGTTCAATCCATCATCCCATGAGACGCCTGAATGTATGCTAATTTGAAGTATTTAAATTATTTAGTAACAGGTTGAGGTTTTCATGACAAAAAAAGATTTAAGTTAATTTATTTTATTAATCTTAAGTTCATTATTCAAAACAAAATTGTAAACAAATTAGAAATTACCTCAAAACTAAGATCTAAACATGAACATATTGTGATTTAGCATGCGACTTACGCTAAGATTAGACATTTATGTATATAAATAAAAAACAAGGAACATGCAGCAATCGTCCGAAGAGCTGCCTTATCTAAACAGTAAATTTAACCTACTTAATATCACTGTAAAAAAGACAAGAAAGCCTAAATCAAAATTTTGAATGGAATCTCTTACATCATGATGCCCGATCTGCAATTGACGGTATCGATTACAGCTCACGCTCCTTTTTTTTTGTACTGCCCGACACAATCACAGCATCAAACCACAACAGCCAATCGATGCCGAGGAAAACCAGCCCCACAGTCGGAGGTCGGGCCAATCAATTATGATTGATAAAAATGTCTTGTAAACGTCTATCTCATTTTGCAATTTACTCTCCTTCGGCCCAAAACAAACCCGTGCCCATCCCACTGTCTCCTACGAGGGTTTTCTTCCGATCCCATTTTTTTTTTCTCTGTAGCGACCGTATCGATACATCAGCGAGAAGGGATGGAAAATTATTGAAATTCAATAAAGCGATCAAAGCGTGACGGTGGTAAAGATGGTTAGGAAGGAAACTTGTATATATCCATATAGCTGTTACAAGGCGAACCCAGTCACGGGTGAGCAGAATCGACCTATGATCGGCTTGCCGGAAGCAAAACGGAGCATTATAAAATGCCTTCTGCGTGGCTTGTGACCGCCGGTGGTGGGCGATGAACGATCAAAGGGAAGTGGGACAGAGAACGAACCTACAATCTCGTTGGTCTACACTACTGCGGTGATGATGCCGTTTGCTTTGCGCTTTGCACTCTCGAGCAAACCGCGACCGATGGTGAAATTGCGTATTTACCCTTACAAAACACACACACAAAAAGAGAGAGAGAGAAGGAGAAAAAAAAACCAGATAATGCTCCACCAACCGAAATATAATAGAATTACACGCTAGCGGAACGAAGTCATCCAACGGACGGCACGGAAGCGATAAATTTCGCTACAAAAGTAGTCCGAGCAGCAGCCGGGTCCTTTCTCCCGGGGGCCATCACCGTTCGAGCGCGAGGCTGAGGTGAATCAATTGGAAAGTTTTGTGATGCAAAGAAGTGAAGCGGCACCCGTCAACAAGAACCATTCTGTCGAGCAATTTCCGGTGTCCTCTGTCAACCGGTCATCCTCCCAAACCAATCCACCTTTCCGCGCCACATAATAATCCCAGGCCTCCACCCAAGGTTACGGGTGGCATGGGTTGGTTGGTGAATGATATTTATGGAAAATGGTTATTGAGTCTTACCCTAACCGGTCGCGAAACAGACCTCTTAAAATCTTCCTCGCGCTCAGCTCTTTGTTTGTGGCCCGGTGGTGCCCGAATCGGGCACAAAGCACCTCAGGTGAGCAGCGCAATCATAATCGCGCGAACGGTTGGGGCACACATTTTTCGGTCGGCAATTATTGTCTATGTTTGGCCAACTTCCAGCGCACACCGAAAGCGAGTATCGTTCCCGGGTGGGCAACATTTTTAGCACAAATTGTCCGGCGGGACTGCAACGGCATGGAATGGGGGTAAGGCGATGCGGAGGCGCCACGGTAGCCATAAAAGCATGCTCACACTCACCAGCCAGCCAGCCTGCCAGCCAGCCACAGAAGTACCATCGTACCGGACGAATGGCAATAAAATGAACGACTCACGGCGGCCATTAGTTTATGCGCTTTAGTGAAGCGCACTGACAGCGTGCTGCAGTAAAGGAAGCAAAAAAAAAACAACAAGGCGAAGGCGAAAGTGCGCGCGCGCACACGCTTTTGCACACCTCCGTGGGTCGTTTGGGCACAAAGAAGGATGATGCTGGTGAAACGGGGCAACAAAATGGGCCATCCTTTGAGGGCACACAAAAGCAAACAGGGGCTGACGGTCCAATCTAGCATTCCAAATGTATCCGTTCCATGGCTGCTGCTGCTGCTGTTGGAATGGACGTACATTGCCAATGGACAATGTGAAAACATAAACTGAAACGGGAAACGGGAATCGGGACGATAGTTCAAACAGCGGATTTATCATCCGGAAAGATGATAAGAGCTTTTTGCTGCTAAAACTAATTCCCAAGTAATGGACATCCTTTCCAAAAAAGATTTAATGTTGTTTATATATTGTTCGTTCGAATGCGGTTTTAATTATATTATGAAACACTTTTATTTATAAAAAAAGCCTGCATAAACTTGCTTTAATATAGATTGTTACAAGAGTGGATTTAAAATTTGACGAATGAACAAATCGCAATTAACTTTCGAATAATATTCTCCAACAGATCTTCGACACTAGAACTACCGGACCAGTGGTTTTGACTGGAACGCTTCAATCTCACTAATTTTTCGAGTTAAACTTTTCTACCGTAGATGATGCATAAAGTTTACATATCTATTTGATAGTACAAATTTGAAAAAATAGTAAAAGAGAATGCTACTCTTTGAAATTGCTTTTTTTTGTGACTCTTACAAAAACGCTTAAAACGCTTGAAACGCTTGGTGGTTCTAGTTTTAAAAACTAAAGTAATCGCCATAATTATCATCACCGTTGGATAAGAAATTGAAAACAGAAAATGGGTTTGAAGATAATCTTAATCTTACTAGGCTAGAAATAATGCTAGCCAGCTAATATTCAAAGCCTTGGAAACGAGTTCATAATCAAGGAATCTTCTATTCTCATACAATTTCCCTTCTAATGAAAACATTAACTGAAATTCTTTTTTAAACAGTTGTATAACTAAAAACTGATTATAAGGCAGCCTTTTAACACCGTAAAGACACGTTCCACATCACCAACAGGTGAATGATAGAGATATGCACTTTATGTACGAATCCATTTCCAAAATATTCAAAACTTCCCTTCGAATAATGGTACGAGAAAGTGCATCAAAAGGTGGGTTGACACCAGACACGGGAGCCATCAGGTCATCGTTTATTACGATCAACTTAGCGGGCAGGTTGTGCGGCCCAGAAGTGCAAAGAAATTACAATTTCTCGCGTTCTAGCAAACATTCATGCGGGCACGTATTTTGGCACAGTTGAAAGCGCACGCGGCACGGTCGTAAAAATTGCATCGACCCAGCCCAAGTTCGATGTTGGCACCGTGGCACTGTGGCGATTGGTGGATCGATGCCAAATTGCTTCGTAATTGTGTTTATGAAGTATTTTTCTCGCCCATGACCCACGGTGGGGCAAGAAAACAGGGAAATAAAATGTAATAAAAAAATCAAAAAAATTGTCCAAGGTACGACGCCATCATCGGAGTGAAATGGCAAGTAATATGGCTTAGTGCCGAAACCGTAAGTAGTCACATTTATTATGGTTGGTGACATTCGGATGCATTCGGTATATGCTGGTGGCTGACCATGCACCGTTCCGCCTCTTAATGGACCTCTCCATACACCCATCTCCCATTGGTGAAGGTTCAACGAAGCATCGAAGCAAGAATAAAAAATGGTACAAAATAAACTGCATAATAGCAGCACATAAAAGGCATTTTTATTATTGCTAAATTATGTTTTGCTTTCAATGGATTATTTGTTTTTACTGTTTTTTTTTTCTTCAGTAAAATGTGCATACCAGCGTGCTACATTACTATAATAATGGTCGGGAAACTCATTCATAAATTAAAATTCATTTCGATTCTAAATCACTCCCATTCCCTGGAAGCATTACACAAACGGCCGGGAGTTAATTATTTTCTATGAAATGATAATAGCTTGAGCTTGTAATAATAAAGGGAATAGAAAAAAACTCGCAGAACCACTAATGATATGCTGTGTGGATTGATTTGCAACCATAATTTAATTAGTTTTCCACCTTCCTTTCAGTGGGTGTGTGTGATTAATTCATTCCTTTTTCCCACGAGAGCGTTCCCAGACTAAGGCTTCCGGACGTAACCAACGTTTTTCTCATCCCCTTTTGGTGGGTGGATGGGTGGTTAGGTTGTTTGATCCTTATCAATCAACAATTTCCTTGTCTTTTCACCCTGTCCTGCATTCTGCTACATCCCATCCCGCTCCTTCCATCGTACAGAATCCCTGCAACGTTTCGACCAGGCATGGCTTCATCACAAAGCGCAAATAAAAGTGAGCCGCAAACAATCGTGAAACAATCGTGCAGAAAGCACCGCATGCAGCAAATATCGAAAAACCACCAGTGCCGGATTGGTAGTAAAAGTCAAGACACCGGGTCAGACGACCGGAAATAAATCAATCCGAGACGCAAGTAGCCCGCACCACTTTGCCGCTTCCGGAAGGCTCGTCAAAAAAAAAATAGGGCCTTGTGGTTCTCTCTCTGTGTGCGTGTGTTTTGGTGGGAAATCTCCATTCCTTCTGTAGCAACCTTACACACAAAAAATAAACAAACCACCTCCAGAACAGAGCAATTTTATGCTCAATCATCGTTTGACTGCTCATCTCAGGAGGAGATTTTACTCTGTTTTTTTCTCTACAGAATATTCATCACTCTGTGACGGCCAATCCAATCCGGTGAAACCTGCAGATGATTTTGCCGGCAATGGGAGAAAGAAAGCAAATGACCGTTGAAGAATAAAATACGAAAGCTTTAGTAATAATTCTACCACCGATGCGGGCGGGCGAAGTGGGCCGAACGGACACGACCGCTTACAAGCCTTTGCCGGCCTCGATGCTTTTCCGTGCTATCAAACATTCTGCCAGCTGCCAGGCAAAGACAGACAGACCCAGCGGAGTCTTCAATCTCCGATCGCCGACGCAACCATCAACAGCAGAAGACAAGCGCACCCGGAAGCACCCGGAAGCAGACACATTCCGGGCCGGCCGTAGCAATGATAAATAAATGTTCGCAATGATGCGCACAACTTCATCGGGCGTAGAAATCTCATCTCATCAATATGCCGTTTGCCTTCCTCTCTCTCCTCTCACACACACACAGAACACACTCCATAACCATTGGTCGCCATTGCCCAAACAATGGCGTTTGGTGCTTTTTGCAAAATTTGTGTTTCCTTTTCGGGGTGATTTTTTGTTCTTTTTTTTTTCGTTTGCCTTTCTGTTCCGATTTTTGTTTTGTTGTTGCCACCCTTCGAACAGTGTCCGGTTGATTTACATTCACCGGAAGCGGAAGTGGTCGGTAACCCAGGCGTGGGTCGTCGGTTCTTCCAGCACGTAATTGGAAGAGAATAAAGTGTAAACGAGCGCCAATATTTCAGCGGGCGATCAAATTTCCCACCGGCCCAGTTGGTCAAACATTGGGGGTGGGAGAGGGAAAGGGGGAGGCATCTGAATCATAGGGAAGGTGGGGGAAGGTTTTGCAAGCGTCATTTAAATTTTATTACAATTTGATCTTCACCATTGTAATACAATTATTGCCAATCTCGTGCGCTGAACTTTTCGGTTCGTTCACCATTATGGTGTGCTTATACATTTCTTTCGATTTTTCATTCTTTCTTTCCGCATGCATTCTCAAGAACCTCAAGGCTCGTTGTGCCTTTTGTTGTGCCGCTGCTTGCTTTAATATTTACGGCGAAGCGAAAATATACTCTTCTCGAGGAATGTCTGACGCTCGCGCCGGCTTTATTTAGGAAGAGGCGAAACCCGCCGGCTTTGGAAAAATGTTTCCTTTTTTCGGAACCATTTCTTTCAATCAAGCGAGTTTCTTCCATAAATTTTCCAGTGAAAATATGTCCATGCTTTGGGCTGAGCAGCGTGTAAGACGAACGTGCTTTCAACACAAGGATTAAGTGTTTTGCAATGTTTTTTTTGGAATTCAATTTTGAATATCTTAGAAATAATATTAATTTCTCTACCAACGAGTAAAGAATAGAATAATTAGCAAAAGCATTATAGAAATACACATTTTAAAGCATCATTTCGTAGCAAACTTTCATCATATTTAAAAGACATTTATCTTTTATGATCAACTTTTAACCGAACGAACTTCTCCAGGCACCCAGGACGCCTGAAATTCACCCAGAACGAACCAAACAATGCTTCCCGTTCATTCGCTCCAATCCTGGCGCCACTCCGTCTGGAACCGGAAATTACTTTCATAATAAAGCTGTTCATTGACTTTCTCTCTGTTTTCGGTGGCCCAGTCGGGTGCGAGTATGCTTACGCCAAACTCGCGAGCCTTTCGCGAACCGATAGTCCATACCCTGGGCTCCATAGCTGGGTAAGCTCGTCGACTTTTGTATCGAGCAGTTTTGTTGAAACACAGGGTTTGAGGTTTTGTATCGATAACTGATGAAGCAACTTTTTTTGTGCGGTCATATTGTTTTGTCAACTTGGCTTCTTATCGCTTGTTGCGCAATCGATGAAAAGTTGGATATGGACCGTGGTTACGGACTGACAGCTAAGTATGTTCGGGAATAGTTTTGTTATGTTTTGGTTTCGTTTTTAATCGAAAAAGTCAGATAGAAAAATCGTTAAAATGACTGGAAATTGGACGTTGAATCGAAATAAACAAGCAACTGGGAAGATTTTACACGAGTATTTAAAGTTTTGTTCTAAGAATTGCATACTTTAAGGCGTTTTCGTTCATTATTATTCAAGATTCTTATTAAAAGACCTGTTTAAACAATGTATTTCGCAATTCAATTCCTAGCATTATACCTTATTGCGATTATTGCATTCAGGATTAAGGAATGTAATATTTTAAGATGAATAGTCAGGCTTTAAATTATTAACAAAACGGACAAGACACAACAGACAATTGATGACGACCAATATTCATATATTCACACACAAAAATCCATATTGAATACACATCAATGTATGTTTAAAGCGTCCTTTGTGGTGGTATTTTTAATTATTAAAATACGCATCAACACACTTGACTTATTATTGCCAGTCAAGTATCGCGATCAACACATGCACTCCACATATATCGGGTTCCGTTCACTGCTCATGCAAAGTTCTGCAAAGTGGATTCTTTGAATTTGCGAGCACAACAACACTTGTGCAATGGTTCTGCGAATCGTTCTGCCTTGGGGCAAATTTGTTTACGTTTGCAGCGTTCTCAATAATTTTCGAGTGGCACATTCGCATTACGGGATATATTAAAACCGCACCATCGTATGTTGTACTTGGGGAAAATCAATTTTAATTAGCATATGTACTTGGAAAACCACATGTCTCGGTGTAATAAGTTTGTAATTTGGTTAATCCCATCGCCTTTCAATNCGCATGCAGCAAATATCGAAAAACCACCAGTGCCGGATTGGTAGTAAAAGTCAAGACACCGGGTCAGACGACCGGAAATAAATCAATCCGAGACGCAAGTAGCCCGCACCACTTTGCCGCTTCCGGAAGGCTCGTCAAAAAAAAAAAATAGGGCCTTGTGGTTCTCTTTCTGTGTGCGTGTGTTTTGGTGGGAAATCTCCATACCTTCTGTCGCAACCTTACACACACAAAATAAACAAACCACCTCCAGAACAGAGCAATTTTATGCTCAATCATCGTTTGACTGCTCATCTCAGGAAGAGATTTTACTCTGTTTTTTTCTCTACAGAATATTCATCACTCTGTGAAGGCCAATTCAATCCGGTGAAGCCTGCAGATGATTTTGCCGGCAATGGGAGAAAGAAAGCAAATGACCGTTGAAGAATAAAATACGAAAGCTTTAGTAATAATTCTACCACCGATGCGGGCGGGCGAAGTGGGCCGAACGGACACAACCGCTTACAAGCCTTTGCCGGCTTCGATGCTTTTCCGTGCTATCAAACATTCTGCCAGCTGCCAGGCAAAGACAGACAGACCCAGCGGAGTCTTCAATCTCCGATCGCCGACGCAACCATCAACAGCAGAAGACAAGCGCACCCGGAAGCACCCGGAAGCAGACACATTCCGGGTCGGCCGTAGCAATGATAAATAAATGTTCGCAATGATGCGCACAACTTCATCGGGCGTAGAAATCTCATCTCATCAATATGCCGTTTGCCTTCCTCTCTCTCCTCTCACACACACACAGAACACACTCCATAACCATTGGTCGCCATTGCCCAAACAATGGCGTTTGGTGCTTTTTGCAAAATTTGTGTTTCCTTTTCGGGGTGATTTTTTGTTCTTTTTTTTTTCGTTTGCCTTTCTGTTCCGATTTTTGTTTTGTTGTTGCCACCCTTCGAACAGTGTCCGGTTGATTTACATTCACCGGAAGCGGAAGTGGTCGGTAACCCAGGCGTGGGTCGTCGGTTCTTCCAGCACGTAATTGGAAGAGAATAAAGTGTAAACGAGCGCCAATATTTCAGCGGGCGATCAAATTTCCCACCGGCCCAGTTGGTCAAACATTGGGGGTGGGAGAGGGAAAGGGGGAGGCATCTGAATCATAGGGAAGGTTTTGCAAGCGTCATTTAAATTTTATTACAATTTGATCTTCACCATTGTAATACAATTATTGCCAATCTCGTGCGCTGAACTTTTCGGTTCGTTTACCATTATGGTGTGCTTATACATTTCTTTCGATTTTTCATTCTTTCTTTCCGCATGCATTCTCAAGAACCTCAAGGCTCGTTGTGCCTTTTGTTGTGCCGCTGCTTGCTTTAATATTTACGGCGAAGCGAAAATATACTCTCCTCGAGGAATGTCTGACGCTCGCGCCGGCTTTATTTAGGAAGAGGCGAAACCCGTCGGCTTTGGAAAAATGTTTCCTTTTTTCGGAACCATTTCTTTCAATCAAGCGAGTTTCTTCCATAAATTTTCCAGTGAAAATATTTCCATGCTTTGGGCTGAGAAGCGTGTAAGACGAACGTGCTTTCAACACAAGGATTAAGTGTTTTGCAATGTTTTTTTTTTGAATTCAATTTTGAATATCTTAGAAATATTATTAATTTCTTTACCAACGAATAAAGAATAGAATAATTAGCAAAAAGATTATAGAAATACACATTTTAAAGCATCATTTCGTAGCTAACTTTAATCATCATTTCCATCATATTTAAAAGACATTTATCTTTTTTGATCAGATTTTAACCGAACGAACTTCTCCAGGCACCCAGGACGCCTGAAATTCACCCAGAACGAACCAAACAATGCTTCCCGTTCGTTCGCTCCAATCCTGGCGCCACTCCGTCTGGAACCGGAAATTACTTTCATAATAAAGCTGTTCATTGACTTTCTCTCTGTTTTCGGTGGCCCAGTCGGGTGCGAGTATGCTTACGCCAAACTCGCGAGCCTTTCGCGAACCGATAGTCCATACCCTGGGCTCCATAGCTGGGTAAGCTCGTCGACTTTTGTATCGAGCAGTTTTGTTGGAACACAGGGTTTGAGGTTTTGTATCGATAACTGATGAAGCAACTGTTTTTTTTGTGCGGTCATATTGTTTTGTCAACTTGGCTTCTTATCGCTTGTTGCGCAATCGATGAAAAGTTGGATATGGACCGTGGTTACGGACTGACAGCTTAGTATGTTCGGGAATAGTTTTGTTATGTTTTGGTTTCGTTTTTAATCGAAAAAGTCAGATAGAAAAATCGTTAAAATGACTGGAAATTGGACGTTGAATCGAAATAAACACGCAACTGGGAAGATTTTACACGAGTATTTAAAGTTTTGTTCTAAGAATTGCATACTTTAAGGCGTTTTTTGTTCATTATTATTCAAGATTCCTATTAAAAGACCTGTTTAAACAATGTATTTCGCAATTCAATTCCTATCATTGTAGCTTTTTGCGATAATTGCATTCCGGACTAAGGAATGTAATATTTTAAGATAAATAGTCAGGCTTTAAATTATTAACAAAACGGACAAGACACAACAGACAATTGATGACGACCAATAGTCATATATTCAGCCAATCCAACAGTCCAAAAGCACACAAAAATCCATATTGAATACACATCAATGTATGTTTAAAGCGTCCTTTGTGGTGGTATTTTTAATTATTAAAATACGCATCAACACACTTGACTTATTATTGCCAGTCAAGTATCGCGATCAACACATGCACTCCACATATATCGGGTTCCGTTCACTGCTCATGCAAAGTTCTGCAAAGTGGATTCTTTGAATTTGCGAGCACAACAACACTTGTGCAATGGTTCTGCGAATCGTTCTGCCTTGGGGCAAATTTGTTTACGTTTGCAGCGTTCTCAATAATTTTCGAGTGGCACATTCGCATTACGGGATATATTAAAACCGCACCATCGTATGTTGTACTTGGGGAAAATCAATTTTAATTAGCATATGTACTTGGAAAACCACATGTCTCGGCGTAATAAGTTTGTAATTTGGTTAATCCCATCGCCTTTCAATATCCCCTTTTCTTTCGTATTGCAGATATAACTTTACCGGAGCAACGAGCCAACATCTGCTTCACGATGGTATCTGCGACATATCAGAATCTGACGCTAACACTGCTGGTGTTGTGTATCGTCACCAGTCCGATCGAGAGCCGATACCGGGAGAAGGATGTCAAGGGCAAGGGCAAATCTTCGCCCCCTGTACTACCACAGATGATAGTACCATCGCCGCTAATGAACCTTTGCTCGGGCGATCGGGAGATGAAGCTGGTCTGCCACTGCTCACCGGACGATCCGCACGTCAAGGCACAGAAGGCCAACTGTTGGATCTTTAGCAAGGATCTGCCGCGCAAGGACACGAACTGGCTCGCCTTTCAGACGCAGTCCACGCTGGAGCAGCTCAAGATTACCGTACAGAAGATCGGCAACCTGGCGTACATCCCGTCGGACGTGCTGCACACGCTAAAGTACCTCAAGCAGCTCACGATCGAGTACGGTGTGATACCGGACCTGCTGAACTACGCGTTCGGCAATCTGACCGAGCTGCGCAATGTGACGCTGCACAAGAACCAGATCCGCATCGTACATCCGTTCGCGTTCGCTAACCATCCGTTCCTGGAGGAGATCAATCTGGAGCGCAACGAGATACTGGAGTTGGACAAGGAAGCGCTCGTACACCTGCCGGCGTTGAGGAAACTAAACTTAGATTTCAACAATCTCTCCATGCTCCATGATGACGTGTTCGTGTATCTCACCAGCCTGGACGAGCTGAAGCTCGAATCGAACCAAATATCCGTGCTGACACGCGAGATTTTCAAAGGTCTCGGCAATCTCAGACTGCTGAAGCTGACTGCCAACAGTCTCACCTTCATCGGTGACACTATCTTCGCGGAGCTGTGGAGTCTACAGGAGCTGGACCTAGATCACAACCAAATCGAGGTAAAGAAGATGCCTTTTCAACGCTTACCTGTCCCATTTACGATTGCAATTTATTTCTTTGTATCTTGCGACAGAAACTATCTGCCCGTGCATTCGACGGGCTGAACAACCTGCGGAAGCTTAACCTGGAGAACAACCGGCTGAAGCGGCTCGAGCGGGGCATCTTCACCGGCGTACCGGCCGTCCTGAATCTCAACCTTAACTCCAATCAGCTGGAAACGATTACGTACAACAACTTCCTGCCACTAATGGACAACCTAGTCAACAGTACGGCCATCCTTCATCTCAAAGGTACGCTATTAAGGTGCAGTGGAAAGTTTTATCTCCCTTCGCTTCACGTGGCCGGTTTCGGTGGCACACGTGCAAAATCTCAACCCAATTAGTGTCACAATGGGTTTAGTGGGCCGGTTCGTTTTGTGCCTTCCGGGCTAGATGGTGTGACCTCGAAAAGGGATCCGGTTTTGCTTCTTTTTTTTCTGTTTGTTTTTACGACCACTTGGCCTGGCGGCTTCATCTGCAACCCCCCGACGACCGTTCCACTTATTCTACTTCTTCTTCTTCTTCTTTTTGAAGAGTTTCCTCTTCTTCATCTGGAGGTGGGAAATAAAATAAAGTTTCTAGCTAACCTTTAAGTAATGAGTGGTTTGGATTCCGTGTCATCGCATGCACGTTGGGAAAAAGCTCGTGCCGAAGCTCACTGTAATGTAGCCTTCCGATGTTTACCTTTTCTATCGTTTACCGAAGCTGTACGAGAGGAAAAGGTTTTGAAATCTTGTACAAACATTAAATTCCCATAAATTAATTAACAATAAATAAGAATACTAAAAATGAATAGCATAACAAAGGAGTTTTTTTAATATAAGGTTCAAGGTTCAAACTACGAAAATTCCTCGCAAAAAGCTAGATGCAGCTTAATGTTAAAAAGTGTTGATGCAAATAGATGTTGCTGGCAGCACTGGCAGCAAAGGATAAACAAACATTGTTTATCACATCGGGCTGAGTGCTTCACATCACGGATTCGTTGTGAGGCCAATGGGCGCGGATTCGCGATGGCGGGAAATTAAAATCCGATAAATGCAAAGTTTATTGATTTGAATTTCACAATAGGAGTTAAACTTTAATTTTTGTACGACGCCACATCAATATTAGTCAATACAAGTTGTAACCTAAAATTGTTTACTATCGATACGTTACAACAAATGTTGTGCATCGAGTAAAGTAAATCGAGACCTTAACAAACACACTTCTTCTGGGCTAATTTCCAATATACTACTCAAGTCAATGCACAGGCAGCAACTAATGCATGGATGATCATTCGTAAGTAATTGCTCGATCGTAAACAACTTTTCTGTTTGGCATACAGCAGTATTGATTGCTGTCGAGGAATTCTACAGTTACTCAGTTCAAACAAACTTTTATTGCATACCTTGACGCATGAAATGAACTCCTGCACCGTACCGTGCGTTTAATCATACTTCGCAAAAAAAAACATACATACCCAAATACCTGTAGGCAACTGCAGGTCGCCACTGGACCGATGGTGGTTCAATTGAACTCAACTCTCATCGGGCAGTTATAATGAGTTCCAAGCCTCACTATGTGTGTCCGTGTTGGTTTTTATTGTCCCAAGCAGATACACACACACACACACACACAGCCACACGCAGCTTCATCATCCCTTTGATCCGTTGAGCCGGAGAAATTTAATAATATACAGCCTTCTGCTTCTGTTTGAAACTCATCTTCAGTCTGATCCGACGCATATACACAGCGTTATGTGGTGCGTGGTATGGCAAGAAATGACACAACTAATGAGGAAAAAATCCAGGTAATTTATTACTTTTCCTACGAACCGTCTGCTGGTGTGAGGTGGTTCGAAAGAACTGTTTCACTCACGTGGTGCTGTAAAAGATCAAAGCGATATGTTTGTACACAGTCAATGTTTTCCTGCTATTTGATCGGTGGTTGACGGGCAGGCGACAACTTTTTGTGGACGATGAATACTTTTCAAAAGAAATTAACTGCCCATGTGGATTACACGGTACCGATCGGAAGGCTGCATGCATGACACACAGGCACGGAGTTTAATGCATAATTTTAAAATTTAATTTAAATTCATCTCATCATTCATATCATTTGCAATGGTAAAAAGGCTACCGACCGTCGGCAAAAGGTGCTGTTTTTAAAACGCGGCCAAAAAGAATAATTAAGCAAGCAAGAAGCATCAAGCGACCGGTCACTGCCAAAAGATCACATTTCGGCAATTGTATTTTAATTAACAGAAATAACACTTTTTCGGGGGTGCTGTGGTCACGGGAAAATAAAATATATTCTCCTCCAGCTACTCATCATGCTACTACTTGATTATGGATGGAGAGAGTTCACGTATTTTTTTTTAGTGGATTATTTTATTTTTCAGAGTGTTTAGTTAGTCGGGGGTTGCTTTTGCACAAGCGCAAGTGGTTCCCGTTGTTGTTTGTTTTATCGTTCCATCATTTTCTACCCATTGTGTCATTGCCGTTGAGATGGGTCGTGGTGACTGCTTTGGGGCTTTTTGGCGAAAAACAAGTTTCACCTTACCGTATCGTAACAGCCGGGGAAATTATTTAACATGCCATATGCCTATGTTTTATGCTGCTCAAAAATAAAAACGGGGGAAGAAGCAAGACAAAAAATCACTCCAACATCAATCACAATTACCAACTTTGCCCGGGCTGATGGGAGAAAACTGTCACTCGTGTACATGGAAATTCGGTCGGTGCCGGTGGAAAAATGTTTTTAAAAAATGGAGAAAAATGAATGAAAACCCCCTCCGTTTTCGGACACTCGGACACATTAGCAAAAAAAAAAAAAAACACCCCCAGACCCAACCCGGTACCAACGACTTCGTTGCATGAGCCCGGAGGAAGCTCACTACCATCAATCATCGTTTTCATTAACCATCGGTTGAATGTATATGTGTGTGTTTGTGTGGGTGAGAGGGGTGAGTTTTTCCTTTACCCCCGAAACCCACGCACCATATGCCGCCCCGGCCCGGCCGGTGTTTAGTTCTAGCCGCCAGCACACAGTTTTTGGAGTTCATTTAAATTTTCATTTGCCGTAAAAGCTAAATAAACTTTTGCACCGGTGGCCCATTGGTCCGGTGAATCATCATCTCCACGTCAATGAGCTGTCGCCCACACCGGTACACACAGCCACATCCTTGGGCGCGGTTTGACTGCTGTCCGTAACTTCTCCAGGGAAAAAAAAAACCACTTTCGGTAGCGAAAATGGACGGAAAAAGTTGTCCAGCGATCTCTCTTGAGAGAAAGAACCGTGAAGAGAACTCGTGTCAAGTGTACAGCAACTCGAACGCAACCAATCAACCTTTCAAAATTGACCATATCTTCGATTATTAAACGAGTGCCACGGGTTGCCATGGGTTGATTGCTTTCCTATATCGGTTGGATCAAACTTTCACCCGATAAAATTTCGCTTTATGTTCAGCTTTTTTTTCATTTTCTGTGTATTTCTTCACCACAAATTTCACTCCCCATGCCGTACAGTCAACTTTCAAAATATTGATTTAATAAATGTACGGCTAAGCTCGCTCGCTCGCTCGCTTGACAGCTGAAATCAATCATGCTTCAATTGCAAACCGCGCCGTCATCCAATGGCTGTACGCGGTTAAACTTTACGTGCGATTAAGGCAAAGCGTCAGGTTTTCTTTTCTCAAGCGATCGGCAACTTGGCCGGCTCACCTTTCAACCAAAACCTCCAAAACACCTGAAGTACGAGGGCGCACAACGGCCAGTAGAGAAAAACTTTCCCTGCACAGGGTTGGTGCCGTTGCCGTCCGTGAAGACGGAAAACTTCCTCATCGATAATGCTGCACAAAATAACAAATCTTGAAATGCTGAAGCTGAAACTTGCACCAAACTGCCGCACTATTGATGGATTTCCCTTGCGCGGGACAGCTCGCGATTGGTTTCATCTCGCCACAATAAAAAAACGTTGCACGCGAACGGAGAGCTACTCCGGTGGTTGGTTTTGCAATAAATTCTGCCATTTTCACCCGCATTCATGACAGGGTAGTAGAACATTTTCTCGCCTCCTCCCCTAAAAAAAACAACAACACATAATGATGGACAACATGCCTTGCACCTTGATCGTCGAAGGTCGGTAACATCGTTTTTACATTACTCGCTCGGTCGTTTCCCTTGTTTTTTTTTTTGTTTCTTTCATGGCGTCTAGTGGCTACTTATTGGCCTCGTTGTGGCGTGCTTTAAACGTTTGGCTTTTACACCTACCTTTCTTTTTCTTTTATTTTTTCTTTTTACAAACAATTGCCCTACACCACCCCCGGGGAAACTGTTCGCGAAAGAAAGTGTAAAGCAGCCCGGTCGGTGGGTGAAGTTTGTACTGTTCGCGCCTGGCAGCGTGCCCGAAAGTTAACAGACAGTTTCGCCCTTTACGCGGGGCGCCCTGCCAATTTTTGGCAGCTTCGGAGTTTATGATCGAATTTCGCCAACGTGCCAAACTGTCAAGAATGCAAGCATGAGGGTTTGGCGCATCGCCCCGCGTTCGGTGTCGGGTGTTGGCTGCCATGGTGTCGATGAAGGTGCCTCCTGTAATGTACGAAGTCATCATCCGTTTCGATTCAATTTGTGCTTTAAAACTCTTTGGCTTGAGAGAGTAAGCAATGTTTAAATTGAATATTTCTTGCAAAAGTCCCTCAATCGACTAACAACATTTATACAGAAACTAGAAAAAAAGGTAAAAATATCAAAACCAAGGTGCTAACATCACTAAAAGAACTAGATGAAACCATAATTATGAGCTTTAAATGTATTTCATGCGATCTTTTTCCTAACACAGTACAGTATACACAGTATACATTTCAAATATATCGCCTAATAGCGTTTAAAGTTTTACACATTGCATACATCTCAGGCGTTTAAATCATTTTTCTCCATTCACCACTAAACAATGCTTCACATACCATACTCAATGCTCCATTTCCTTGTTCCACTTTCTCCGCAGACAACCAGTTTCTGTGCGACTGCCGGCTGCTCTGGCTGTTCGATCTGCGCAACAACACCAAAAACGAGGACCTCCGGTACACGCTGCAGCACGTGGAATGTCTGTACGACATCAAAGGCATGTACGGTGCGCCCGCGCTAACGCACAGCCAGCCGAAAGAGTTTGGCCGCAGCCGACCGCAGAACATCATCCTGTTCGACTACGACGAGGCGGACCACCGGCAGCCGGGCGTAGCGTTACAGAACACGTTCAGCCCGGGCCAATCCGTGCCCGAGGGCAGCCAGGACAAGGGCCAGCTGCAACCGATCACGCTGATGAAGCTGCGCAAGGACACCATACTGCCGTGCCCGAAGGAGCTGGACGAACCGACGGAACTGCCCCTGTCCCGCGAGTCGATCGGGCTCGATATGGGCTGGCGCTCGTCAGTGACGGCTACGAGCGAAGGTACGATTTGTGGCCGCACGGCCACACTACTGCTCGGTATGTGTTCTCTGCTCACCCTTGTACGGTACGGGCGAAGATGTTAGTTTTGGATGGCAACAGCATCACACACGCATACACACTAACCAACACGAGGAATGTCGACAGACTATCTTCTGCAGGCCGGTTCTAAGCCGGTGTGATGGTCGTGCGTGTATAGCGACTCTCTCTCTCTCTCTCTCGTAGCACAATTCGTTTAATCAAGAACAGATCTCAACTTTCATTGCCCGCAGGCGTTTCTATTGTTTCCCGTACGAAGAAGAAAGAAGAAATGTGGCCGAGACACGGTGGCTACCGATATAAAACGGGCTAGAGAGACAGAGAGATAGAGAGAAAGAGAAAGAGAGAACCTGGTGTAAATAATGATGTTAGATCAGAAGTAGCAAATCGATGATTTGCGTTAGCTAAATAAAGGTAAATTAGATCGAAAACGAATTTATACGATGCCAATGGATCGGTTCGGTTGATTGTGGCTCGAGGCAGCAGCAGAAGCACGGAAGCTGCATGCATGCCTGCACGTTGCATGCGGGAACAATGCCAACGTAGTCAACCGCATGTGCAACTGCGCTGGTTGAAGCGACGAATGGATAAACACCGGGCCAAGGTGTTGCCTTGCCTTGTACATAGTACCCATTAGTATCCACCCCGTTTCTGTTCCCGGCACCGTTCTGCGGCATTCGATACTGGAAAGGGATCCCGGTGTCCCGGTTCCAGGTATGCAGCACACTTAGTAACCATTGTGCACCGAAACACTTTCCCTTCACGCAAGTATCGGCTTACACTTACTGAATGTACATAGTAGCACTGGTATGATATTTACGTCTTACAGTACACAGTTTGGCGCGACCGTGCACAGTCACGATTTCTTTTGTTTGCTGGCATTGTTCCTGGCAATTTCCTTTCGGAAAAGAGTTCCAATCGTTCTCTCAGAGTTTTTTATTACTCAAAAGTGAAATAAGTATTTGATGTTATTTTTTAACAAGACGTGCCTAATTTCAAGCTTTGATTGACAAATAATTACATATGAATTAATTTTATGTAAAGTTTTAAGAACTAAAAACGACTTTAAAAGATATCTGAATAAATATAGTTTGTCTAGTTTTATTTTGAGTTTTTTCATTGCTAATTTATTATCATATTTAAGGCACAAGGCAGTTGAGGCAAAAGCGCTTTAGACAAAAAAGCAGTTTTATTGCAAAATTTTTAAACATTTTTAATAAAAAAATTTTCATTTACTTCTTTTTGTACTAACTTTGCTCAAAGGTAGAGAAAAACATAACTTCATTTAATTCTACTTAATTTCATCCTTCATTTATAATAGCTCAAACCCGACAAAAATGAAAACTGATCGCAAGGAAGGCTTTTCCTTGCTTCCCATTGTTCCACCACGCTTTATGAACTTCTTTTGATTATTTAATGAAACACAATTACTGCAAACAGCAGCATTCCCACCACCGTCACAGTGGTGCTTACATTTTTACACACTCATTTAACGCTCCCAGCTGGGTGCGCGGTGAACCTGTTTGACACCTCATCAGCCAAAACAGTCGTCACTTTCACGAGCACTTTAACGAGCACCATTACGCCCCGCGGCAGTGGCAGCGAAACATGCTCGGTTTCACCCAGTTTGCTTCCGGTAATGGTAATCTTTGGCGAAGGAAGCCGAACTTCGGAAGGAGCTAAAAATCATGTCATCAGAGGCATAATTTACATGCACCGACGCCTAAAAGCGCGGATGAAACATTAGGCGACCATTTGTCGCTCGCACTGTTGCTTGGGTTTGCTTCATGTCGCTACAGTGTGCAAGCCGGAAACATTACGTGCATGAAGAATGTTGTNGGCAGCGAAACATGCTCGGTTTCACCCAGTTTGCTTCCGGTAATGGTAATCTTTGGCGAAGGAAGCCGAACTTCGGAAGGAGCTAAAAATCATGTCATCAGAGGCATAATTTACATGCACCGACGCCTAAAAGCGCGGATGAAACATTAGGCGACCATTTGTCGCTCGCACTGTTGCTTGGGTTTGCTTCATGTCGCTACAGTGTGCAAGCCGGAAACATTACGTGCATGAAGAATGTTGTTTTTTGTGTTACGTTTTTCCTTCCCTGTCGTGGAATCATTTCTCCTTTCCCCCACATACACGCACACGCCCGTGACGATTTCGTGACGAGAAAAATGTGTGGCTCGAGTTGGGCTGTTTGGCTGGTGCGCATCCATAAAATGCCTGCCAAGTGCCTGCCACGGTTCCCCAAAAACCTTCTAAGCAAAATGGGAAGCGCAAAAAAGAAAAAAAAACAACGAAAAGCGTTGGTGAAAATGAGTGAACAAGGCGCCAAGGGTTTTACAGAAACAAGCCCGATGCAAGCACGCAACCGTTGACACAGTGTGTGTGTGTGTGTGTGTGTGTGTGCGAGAAAATAAAAAAAGAAAAAAAGGCACAATTTGTTTGAGAAAAACAGTGCAAACACACACAGAAACACAGGAAAAAAGGAAACAAAACACGAGCAGATAAAAAATGAAATGTTAATAAAATAACGAAGTACGTAAGCATACATTTACTGCACCGTAAAAAGTGTAAAATGGGCAAACATAAACCATGGGGTGTTTTTGTTTTTTTTTTGCTTTGGAGCTACACAAGACACGACGAACTGTACGCGCTATCGATGCCTTTTGCCGATGGGAGGACAAAAAAAAGGGCTGCCTGAAGTTTTATTTCGTTCCTTTTTTTTGTAGCCTCTGTTCTCTATTTTTCGCTGCCCGCTTTATCCCGGTTTTGCAAACGGTCGTAACTGCTTGCCTAACTTCAGGCGCTACCAGACGGCAAACGCAACGGAAGTGTTGCCAGGCATGAGTTTTTCATTTGCACCGACACGTCTTGAAGCAAGCGTTGCGTTTTGCCTCTTTTGCACCACATGCCAAGTTCCTTTGGCAGGAGGGAGAAAAAAAACTTGCCATGCCACCATTATCCCCCCCCCTCCCCCCATACAATTACGGTTGTTCGGTTTTTCCGTTCGTTTCGCGCCCAACCAACGGCATCTTTGGAGAGGAGTGTGTACGGTGGCATGAGGTAAGAAATCGGTCATTGGGTGAAACGGAGCACCAAATTAATATTTAATGTACGCGCGCAGCTCCGGGAAGCGAAGCGAAGGAAATAAAAAGAAGGAAACACCACCTCCTACCCTGAAACGAAGTTGCGGAATGTTGAAAAAACCAACCCAAAATTGAACAAGCTCGTAAGAATGGCTAGGCACACACAGTTCGGTGTGACAGAATCCCCACGGGAAATGGGAAGTTGATTTTCGCCCGACAGCATGCTTCCGGGAGCTGTTTCGGGTGCCAATCCAATACCGTCGACGGCAGACGATGGGAAATGAGGCACTAAAAACCGCCGGCGAATTGAACCTCGTGTCTAAGGCCACCCGTTGGAAGGTGTTCGACTGTGCCCCCAATGAAGTGCTCGTACACGTGCGAACTTCGCGTGGAACCCACACAAGAAGCGCAAAGCTGGGTGAGCTACACTTGCACGACTTGCGCATGGATGTTGCCATGTGCGTGCGAATGTCTGTGGGAAGAACCATCTTCGACGAACATCCGAAGCATCATTGCAACATAAAACTAGCGCACTAGCGCACCCAATTAGTAGTCGAATGTAATCTACGTAATTGAGTGTAATCATGTTACAAAGCTTGCCAGGGCCGAACTTAATGCAGCAGCAAGCAGGGTGGACGCTCGTGTGTTTTTTTTTTTGCTTCTTTCGCTTGTTGTTATCCTCCCCCCTTCGTTTCCCGTTTCCCATCCGTTCGCTTTCCATTTCCTTTCCGTTTTGCAGGGCGCTGGTAGTGCAAAGTTTTCGCCCCTCCCGAACTTACCCGACTTACGGTTGGCCCGGGGTGGGATTAGAGCAGATACTTCGAAAGTTCCTCCTTAACGAAGATTTACGAGCCGGGCCACCGCCGGGACGTATGGGCGCCCAGCAAAATTATGCACCCACCCGTCCACCTAGCCAGCCACCCACCCACCCAAGGCCTAACCGGGTTCGGTGTGCAGCGCGCCGACATAGGGTGATGAATGTGGTTTTAAGAGCGCGCATGGTGACGAACACGGTGAACCACCGGAGGAACTCGATTAGAATCGTGGATGTATCACGTACAACTAAAACGCCACACACACACAATGAAGGTGAAAAAGGATACACGACACGATCGAAACGAAAAACAAAAACAAAACCAAACGAACAAACTACAAAACAGTGGAAAAGCTGTAAAAAACTTGAGCTAAGCATGTCATATACAAGTACATGAAATATTAAAAAAAAAGTATGAAAAAAACCCTTCATCACTGCGATCCAGGAAATAGAGTAACGCTAAGCAAAATCCTCACAAAAAAAAAACACACACACACATAAAACCCCCCTTTTTAGGTGGAAAACGTACAAGCAAGATTTTGTCATCTGTAAATACTGTATAAATGTGATTCTAGATGTGCGTACATAGATACTCTATCACTACAAAAATGAAAGAACTAACGCCCTACATAGAAGAACACAAAGAAGCAAGGGAAACAGGCAATAAATCATACAGAAGAAAATGCAAACAACAAACAACAAAACCCACTAGCGTAAAAAAGGCATGAAACAGGATGCAACATGAGAGGTGAAGAATTGCTTCAAAAGTCTTTTACATCTCCTAAGAACGATACTTACAAAACAAGATCATTTCATACGGTATTCGAGTGGGGAAAGAGTAAAATGAAAAATAAAATAGACTACTGACAGGTGTAAAGGTGACAACTATTCGCTCGCAACAGGAGACGAACGTGGTTGAGATGTTTTGATTTTTGGGTGTAATTTAGTTTTCACTTACTTGTGTTTTACAATCATAATGGCATTGTGCAAAAAAGAAGAAGAAGAAATGTTTTGCCATCATCTACATAAATACACACACACATACAAACATGGAACATGTTGGTTCGAATGGGCATTCGAGACAGAGTCGAAAAAACAAACAAAAAAAAACAAAAAGATTATCCTAAAGCACACAACAACAAAAAGCAAACAAACAAACATAAAAGGAAAACATTGCATACAATGGAAAGAATATGCATCCTTGTAACATTTTTTATGCTTCAGTGATGTCCTTAACTCGAACTAGGATTAGTAACGTATGGAAAGTAAAAATAAAAAGAAACAACAAATCATAATTGACCTTGGAAAGCTGTCTCTTAACTTTATTCGGGGTTTTATGAATAATTTGGAAAGAATGATATAATATGTTTCATCTGTACAATTATAAGCAGGTAAGTAATTAAGTAAGTCGTTCATATTGTATTGCTTTAATTGCGAATTGCTTTAATAGCTCTACATCTTAATCCTTTAACTAAACCAAAGCAAACAATATAATTAGAAAAGCGCCTGAATGCATGCAATCTGCTAGGAAAAATATGCTTTTTATTACTTTTGCCTCATTTTCCTACAGCTTTGGATAAAACAATGGTTTAATTTACAGCACTCCACTGCAATTATCAACTACAAAGTGAAGCCTGTGAGCAGTAAACAGTATTGTCCTGCACAGATTGCTTCCTAATTGTTATCAGCATCAAAAGGACAATTACTTTATGCCGATCAACGCAACCGATCGATATCTTCATTTCACTTTCCCCAGCAACTTTACCGCTTTGTGATGCCTGCAAAAGAAAAGCCACCCCAAAAAACTGTAAAAGATCTTATCCCGCACACACACACAAAAAAGGTGAACCAGTAAGTACGTGTCGTAACTTTGCCGGTCTGCATCGGTCATACAAAAAAAAACCCCCCCGGAACACAAAAGGGGAAGCAACTGGCCATCGGGCGGGCCCATGGAAACGAAGAGATTAAAATTTATAATCCTCCCCAGCCGGTAATTTACTCCTGCCGTTCCGATTACATGGGCCCGTGATTCAATCCATGTTCGACCCGAAGCTTGCTGTACCTTTCTTTCGCAGCGCAAGGGCAAAAACGGCACAATGCGGTTGATCGATGGCACGTCGGCAAAAGTCGGAATATTGGACTTTGGGAAAACTTTTGCACGCAAAACTTTCGCATCTCGTTCGTCCGGCACCGTCTTAAGCAGCATGTTAAGTAAATTAACCTCAAGCGATTGTTGGCAGCGCCCGACGGGCGACGGGCGAGGATAAATGTAGGTTGGCGGAGGTGATGAGTTGGGTACATATTACATTATCCTGAGCCCGGAGCGATAAATATTGCTGTAGGGATGGGTGCATTTAAGATTGTTGCTGCTACTGCTGTCTTTATGTTTTTGGAGTGCAAAGTAAAGCATTGAAACACTTACTTTACAGGATGACCTGGTGAAGTTAAAGAGAAGAGATGAGATTGAAGCACGCATTATTGAATATGAATAATGCATATGATTGAATAGCATATTTAATGTTTGTTACCTTAATTTAATGCTTTTGTGAAATTTGCATTATGCATTATGAGTGATTATAAAATAGTATTAAGACTTCGTTTCTGATGTCTTATCTCAGTATTAATTAAAATAGTTTGATATAGCAAGCATTTATTGGTGTCTCAACTTGAATGCTTGAATATGAATATGATGACTGATATTCCGGATAAGTTTATTATTGTACAATAACTAAATAACATGTTCCACAAGCTTTTACTTCAACTTTTGATTGAATTGCATTGTAATGTTGATCGTGATACTGCATAAATAACTGTTAGCTTACGCTTTTCCATAATAAACTGATTCATTCTTCATTGCAGAACGCCTGAAGGTATGCAATAACAATACGTTTTACAGTTGTTACTGTGATCGGTGCAGTAAGGAATTAGTTACAAGAAAATCTATAGCGATTTCTGTCCATTTTAGTGTTTATATGATGTATGTTAGCAATTTCCTCACATCTTGTTTTCAATACAACTGATGTTTTTTGAATCTAATTCTCTAACAACGTACGCTGAAGATAAAATGTCAAACTCGTCTAAAAGACATGAAAAACATTCGCGATGACAAATTAAAAAAAAACTTACAAAAAAGCAACCGTGCTACATCATTAAAATACATACAGCAATTTTAATTTCTGCCATTAAACCAAAAGCAAACTCAACAGTTCCACCATGTCGCCAAACGAGGAAACAACATTCACACACAAATAAACAAACAAAAAAAAACACCATTTCATCAAGTTTAGAATCTGCGTGCAGCAATGTAACACGCAAGAACATTTTTTCCAACCACGCTACGCTACAGAAACCATCGACGGGCATGTTCACTGCGCACACCCATCAAATCCGAACCTGTTTTAATGATTGTGATTTGGCCTGGAAAGCTTCGTCCCGAAAGGAGCAGAAATAAAATTAAAATTAAATGTGCTAAAAAGTGTTGCGTTCGTAGGTGGAGTGTTGGTGCGCGAGAAACAAGGGCGATGAAGCAACAACAAAAAAAGCGAGAACAAGAGAGAAAGAGAGAGAGAGTAAAAACCACCCACAAACTATTCACTCGAAACCGAAACTTTCGTACGACAGTAAAATCAAAACCGAAAATATGTGGCACTGGTGTGCCCAAACAAAAAACAAGACAAAAAAACAACAACCAAAACGACACAAAACAACACACACACACACATACAAAAAAACTTTAATGTTCTGTCCCTCCGGACATAGAACGGTACCGGTGCACCGGGTTTTCGGTTCTTGCTAGTATCTGTGTGTGTGTGTACTAGTGTTCTGGATTAACATAATTTGCTAAATGGAAAAAGTTTAAAAGCCAATTTAATTTTCAGCCATTTAATGTGTGCTTGCGTGTGTGTCAGTGTATGTGGAGGATGCAAAACTAACGTGCCTGGGCACTGCTCTTCTAGTGTGTGTGTGTGTGTGTGCCGTGCTGCATTCGATCTCGCCCACCACCACGCTCATACCCAGCAAAATGTTGCTCTGTTGAAACTTTATACCACAGTCGAGTCGAGACAGCGCAAATGAAACGAATGCAAAGCAAAAGGTGGGCCAGAAAGAAAACAAAATTCGCAACGCCACGCTTCGTTTCATTTCGGCAACCTGTACCGACCGGGCAACCAAATTCCGTGCGGTACCATCGGTGACGAAGCATCTGATGATGCAGACGATAATGATGATTATGTTGAGCGACGCCCCTTGCGCAATGATAAGAAGTGCACACGTACATGTACATAAACAAACATTATCACCGCACCGCACCGGGAATGGTGGTACATGCAGCAGGTTCTTCAGCCGGGACGGGCGTAATACAAATACATTTGCCAAAAACGCCAAGAACTGGTGCACCGGAATTGGAACGCTAATGGTGCACACTGCTTTGGCCCCCCCAAAAAGAAAAAAGGTGGATGGTTTTCTTTCTCTTCTCTTTCTCTCTCTCTCTCTCTCTCTCTCTCTCTCTCTCTCTCTCTCTCTCTGTCTGTCTCTCACTCCATCGCTCGGTTGCTAGCTTCCTCGCGCTATCTTTTCCAGGCAACACCCAGAGCAAAACCATTGAAAAGCATCAAAAATGTACCCACTGACCCACCGGGGGTGCATGTGCATGGGTGAGTGTTTTTGAACGTGAAAGGGAAAATTTTCGTGCCCGGGTTTTAAACATCAAAGTAAAACGCTCCCAAAAGCCACGTGTATACTTGCACATGCACATTCTCCCCTCTCCTACTTCCTTCCACCTTAACCTCCTCCAGGGAACTGAAAACGACGCGAAGCATATTTCATTAAGGGAACTATTCCTTTGGCGCTTGCTTCGGTGGTGCGAGATCCGTTTGCCTAATTTGGGAGTGGCATTTCGTTAAATGTTCAAACATACTGCAACGGACGTTGAAAGCAGCATCCAGCTGGGCCGAGGGTTGTTTCCCCTCTCGCTTCCCTCTTTTCAAAGCCCAGCGAGGTCACGGAACTTTTGACTTTTCATGTACCATTTTCGGATGTTTTTTTGCTCTGAATTTTCATTTCTGCGTTAATAAGCGGTGTTTATGAATTATTGCATAAGCATGATCAGATTTTCTACTTTCAGATCAAAACACGGAGCAAGAATAGAAAGTTAACAACCATTAAGTTCATGATTCGGGTTAAATTCAATTTTTTGTCGAATGTTTTACAAAATAACATGAAAATGTCGTTGTGTTTACATTGTTAAATAGTAAATGTTCCAGTATATCCGTGTTATGTGAAGAGTTCGCTTTCAATAAAGAACCTCATCAACATCTGACCACATTGTTATCGACTGGAGGTTGTTTATGGCACATTTATTCATAATTATGAAATAAAAGTATGAAAAGTAAGTCCTTTTTCTGTCTATTTACCAACTACTTACACCTTTCTTAAAGTAATTCATAAGTTTAACCTTTCCAGAGCTCCAAATAGATATCCTATAATCGATTCCACCCGAAATATTGTCTCTTATTTTATCTTGATCATCTTTCCAGGAGACGAATTACGTCGGAGACTCTCTAAACCGACAAACGAAACAACCATCTTTCCATAATTTTATAATTTTAAATTAATTCATTATATTTATAGTAAAACAAACATAATGGAAAAAATACAAAGGAAACAAAGCTTGACTAATCATACTTTTTCATAATACAAACGAATGGATGAAGATACTCACAGCTACTAAACGAATAATTCTGACTACTCAGGATTACTGCAAAACCCATCATTTACGTCACGATGTTAAATGCCGATTAATCAATAAACTGATACTTCCTTAAATTCCACTGTAGATTAATAGTAATTAATGCAGGAATGCATTTTATTGTAATTTACCTTCATTTTTCCATTCCATTCCTTCCGAAGCGGAGATATCTTCTTCCGCACAGCACACACAACAACCACACACAAACCTGCACACTGCCCCCGGGGGCCATTGGGCTCCATTATAAATCATTGCCCGGCTTGGTGTGCGGGGTTTGGGCGCAGTAATAAATAAAAATAATTTGAATTATTCACTCGCAGATGCAACCCTCGTCGTGCCAGCGTTTACCCTAGCTTATTTTTTCGTACGCCTGAATATGCTGTAAATGTCAACCCCTTAATACGACCAGTAGATGACCGCAACATTGACGAATTGTGCCAGAGATTCTCATCAGTGCGATGGGCTTTAGCAAAACATTGCTTGAAGGGAAGCAACGGTGCGGGTGCTGGGCGAAGGAATATTTATTATGACAGAAAATAAATTACCGATATTAATGTATGTATTTTGTAACATTCGACTAACGCAATCGGTTTCGAGACAACATGGGAAGGAAATAAATTACAATTATAGAAGTAAAGGTCTGTTACGTGTGTTTGTGGTAGTTTGGAGTAACAATGTGGGTGGGTTTCAATCAATTTATATCTTGAAAGGGTATCTTCTACCTTCATTTTATAAATTTATTTGTAATAATCAAACAATTCGAATAAATCTCTTGTGCATGTTATATAACACATAATACCTAAAGGTATAAATCCCTTACTGACAATTGAAATTATACATCATAATATTCAAAACTAGTATATAATCGGAAAAAATAATTTATTAATGCAGTTGAAGTAAACATGCGAAAGTATAAATAAAATAATCAGAATAAATTATTAACCAACAGTTTCACCAAACAGGCCCCCCTTAAAAATCGATCTCAAACCCAGGCTCGTAATTCTCCTCTTCCTCCTCCTCTTCCTGATCGGCATCCTCCACATCTATTCGGTGATAGCCATGATGCTGATAGTGCGGCTTGTGATGGTGATGATGTTCCTTCTTGTGCCGGATCATAATCCGTGACCGCTTCAGGCTGTAGTTAAGGCCACGGAACTCCTTCCAGAACATTCCGGTCAGATCGTGCGAGTACTCTTTACGGTACGCACCATTCAAGTTGCTACGAGAAACGAAAGAAAAACGCATGATTTGAAAATCCAACGAATCGAGAGCAAATCTGGCATCCGTACCTGTCACCGCACGCCTTATACCACCAGCCGCCATGGTTTTCTTGGGCACAATTTTTCGCCGTCTTATCGTTGTCCCGATCGTACGTGGAGAACTTCATGCCCTCGGCGTCCTGCAGCGAGTTGCCCGCGTTGCCGACGTAACCGTGCAGCTTGGCCAGCTTGTAGTCGTCCTTTTCGCCGTCGATGCGGAAGTACTTGTACTTGGCGTACGCGAACTTACCGTCAAAGTCCTCCATCAGTACGAGCAGCTCGTAGTCGCGACCGGACATCATCGTGTAAATGTTCTCCAGACCGAGCCAGTACTCGCCGTACCCGTAGTAGCCGAACCCGAGCTTGTAATGTTTCCACGGGCGGAAGAACGTTTCCGACCCATCGAACCGGTTCTGGATCACCGTCCAAGCGTTCTGGCCAAAGTCTAAGCTGCACAGCACGTACATGCTCTTCGTGATGTTGACATACACTTTGTACACGCCCGTCTTTACGATGCGCCGATCCTGACACGAGCTGTACACGATCTCATCAAACTCCTCCAACGGTGGCGCATCGGTAGATGATTTGATTGGCCCGAGTGCTTCCNAACCCGAGCTTGTAATGTTTCCACGGGCGGAAGAACGTTTCCGACCCATCGAACCGGTTCTGGATCACCGTCCAAGCGTTCTGGCCAAAGTCTAAGCTGCACAGCACGTACATGCTCTTCGTGATGTTGACATACACTTTGTACACGCCCGTCTTTACGATGCGCCGATCCTGACACGAGCTGTACACGATCTCATCAAACTCCTCCAACGGTGGCGCATCGGTAGATGATTTGATTGGCCCGAGTGCCTCCACCAGGTTTTCCTTGGTGATGAGCTGTACCACACCGGCCTTACCACGACTGGATTTAATGGGAGAGAGCGAGTTTAGTCGATACGAGCTTAAGCTCACACACCACAAAGTAGGTCACCAATGATCCTCGAAACACCTTCCTATACCTACCTGAGCTGCATCGAAATCGCATTTGTCTGCTGCTCGAGGAACGCGATCTGGCTCTCACTGCTCGACACGAAACCTCCGAGCGTCGTCAAGCTAAGGTCAATGTTCTTCAGCATGTTCTTAATATTGCGCAGATCGACCTGCACCTTCAGCAGCTTGTCGAACGAGCTCACCACCGTCAGCACCTTCTCGCGCAGCTTCTTCATCTTCTGCACGATCACCTCACAGTTGCACTGGTCGCTCTCGTCCTGCAGCCACCGGCCGTTCGACTCGAACGGATCGCCGAACCCGTACACCATGTTGTGATGATGGTGATGATGGCTGCCGTGCTTCTTCTTGTGATGATGGTGTGACTGATGGTGATGGTGACCGTGACCCGTCTTGATCGGTTCACCGTGCACGGTCAGCAGCAGTGCCATCAGCACCAGCAAAACGGCCCCGACCAGAAGTAGCTTCAGTTGCCTCATTTTCGTGTCGCTCGCAAAACACAACTGTCGGCCGGAGCAACTCGCAACCGGGCCGATACTCTTTGGCACAGCCTGTCGAGGATGGTCTCGTCGATGCTTTCTACTGTCCATTTCGGGTTTCTGTCGCGATAAAGCCACCGGTGGAAACCGTTAGATCGAGCGTCTAAATAGGCGCACGAGGCGATTTCGCGATATGGTTTCCTGCTGGCAAGCAAACACTGCAAAGCACCAACAGGTTTGTCGTTTCGTGCCGACCCAAATTGCCGAATTTCGTCGCTCATTGTCGCTAGCACACCTGCTCAGCACTTTCTAGCCTGACGTGGTGAAATGATCGGCATCAGAGGGAAAAAATCCCCCCAAAAGAAGCTGTGCAAGTTGCGTGAATCTATTTCTAATCGTGAGACTAAGCTCCTGAACACAGATTTATTTTCTTAAACACAACAAACAGACACTGTGTCAGTAAAAGATTGCCCCAAAACCTTTAACCAAGCAATCTTTCAAGCAGCAAATGCTCCAATGTCCACCATCAAGCTGGCAGTATCGGGTGTACACGATCGTAAAACGAAAGAGAAAGTAAGCGTATGTAGATGATTAAATAGTGTCACCAAGAAATGGAATCTTACCCACAAATATCTCAACGGCACACTCCGGGTCGGGCTTACCGGGGACCGTCTGGATCTGCATATCATTGATTAAACTGGTTTCTCGCGCATCCAAAATTAGTCACCGGTTCGTACCGAAGCAAACAAACAAACAAACAAACAAATCCCCAACAGCGATGGCTAATTCCCTACGAGCCGGGCCTACGTTTGGGTCGTCGATTCGCGCATCCACGCAAAAACCAGTTCCACATCATCAGAAGCAGCAGCATCAGAGTCAGCGGTTTGGGCTATTTCTTTCGTTTGCGACCCAACCTTAACGGCGGATCGGACTGTTTGGAACAATTTAATCACTCCGAGATGTAGATTGCTGTCGGTAGTTTACATCGATATGCAAATTTTGTCGGATGAAAGAAGCAAAAGAGAACCAGAAAAAAATGGACAGTGCTCACGCAGCATAAATATGGATGACACACAAAACCGTCCGGCGGTTGATGCACCGATTTGACGTCATGGCAAGATTTATGGTGTGGGCGTCTCGGCTTTTTTCATATTAAAAATGTCTTTGATATCGCTAAATAAAATGTAGCTTCTAAGTAAACTGCGACTGAATGGCGGTCGGAAGAAATGAATCTTTGTGGTACTTTCTTTCATACATTGCGATACGACCGATCTCGATACCTGGTAGTTCTTATCAATCTGCTTCTCCTGAACTGCTCGGGAAATGGAAACGTTTTATTCACCTCTACACTGTCGAGCGAAAAAAAAACAGAAGTCGACCACAAAACCAGCTTCCTTTGCATTACCCACCCAATCGCATTGACATCAGGCTGATGAAAAGCTTCCGTTGCTGCTCTGGCCATGAATAGCCTTACATAAGCGGGCGGTACACCAAACTCGCAACCCATTGAATGGACGAAGAAAACAAAACTAACTGTAATGGAGTGATGGTTTTGTGCCGCGGCAATCGTTTTGGTGGTACTTTTTTGCTTTCACAGAATGCATTCCACGAATCATATCATTCTACTTACCCGGTACGGCTCGGTACCCTTTGATCAATACTTGCCCCGCGTTCTTTGTATCGGTTCCAGCCCAAAAGAACCAGAATCAAACAGAAAGAGGAAGAAGGCCGCCGTCACATTGCTTGGAAGGAGCATACATTTCGGCAAAAATTGATATGTCGTCTAATTTCAGGTCGTGCAAGATGGAATGGAAGCAATCTGTTGACTGCTTTTGCGTCAGTTTTGAAGAAATCTCCCTCCACCGTAATGGATATTAGGACGCTGAAAGGGTTTGAAACGAAAACGGGTAATGCAGGAATAGGTGTAACCATTCAGAATGTTATGCAAGAAGCAACCATTTTTCTTTTATGAGTAATTGGATGTGTATGTGTGTGAGTGTCTTCTATTTCGGTTTAGTCTAAAACTATTCATATAAAACCCGGCTTTTCCTATTTGCCTCTGTAACTGTTTTGTTTTTTTTTTTTTTTGTTCTGTAATTCTGTTCTGTTTTTTCCTCTAGTAAACTTACTTTTGCACTTATTCTACCTTAACTTTTGTAAGAATTTTATCGGTTTGCTCATATATATTTCTCTCTTCATGTAATTCTTCACTTATCATTTCATTTTCACTTTTTGCTTCGTTTCCATTCTTGTCTTTCTTTGTTATGTCCTTGCCCTCTTCTTTTCTCGCTCTCTTTTTTAGTCTTTTATGAATTACGTATATGTTTTCCAGTATATTTTTCATATTTTCTTTATTTTCCTTTATTTATCATTATTCTTTTCTTTAAGTTATTTATCTGTTTCTATGAATCTAGAACCAAAGATGTATAACCAGTAAGAAAAAACTTTCCAAACAATTCTAGATATGTATGCAAACAATACTTATGATTGCGACCATAAATAGAAATTATATATCATTACTACGTTATTGCTAATGAGTTTTAAAAGATAATGCCCTTTAAAATAAACAGACAAGATCTTCCGTTACCGAGTAGCTTCAAGTAAGAACATAAAGATATTAACCAATTTCCTATTTATTTTACACTAAATGATTTTATGGATTGTATTCAAGGTTTCTGAAAATAGCAAACCATCGAAATGAAAACATGCACTTCTCAGAACGTTCAACATTCCAGCGCTTGTTGCATCACCGGCCGAGCCAAAGCATGTTAGCAGAAATGGAACAAGTTAGCAAAATTCAACATAAAACCACACTGCACACGAAGGGTAACTAATTAAACCGGAGAATATGGCCCCCGAAAAATTGGTACCAGTATGGAAAAATATGTTCCTCACGACAGGACGCCAGGAGGTTCCGTTTCGCCCGCCGGTGCCGAAAAAGGGAGCATCATACATCCTTGAGAGCAGCAGCCGAAGCATGATAAAGTGGATGTGTGTGTGTGTGGGAGGTAAGTCACATTCCAGCAACGAAATATAGTGCCCACTATGCTGCATCTGTTCCAAGCGTCCGGTGCAAAGCGCTCGTTCCGGCTGCAGTGTGGCATTGGTAAATGGCAGTAGGTCAAAAGTGTCCATTGCTCTGGACGTCGTAATTGAATCCCTGCTTGCTTGCCTGCCAGGCTGTACACTCTCCAAGTCTTTCGGCATGAAGAAGATGGTCCATCCGGTAGGCGGAAGCCTTACCAGAAGATACTGCCACGGCAGGCGGAAGAGTGGAATAATTTATCGTGTCATAATAACTGTCGAAAACTGGACTCTTCCTTCATTTTTCCAATGGCAGCACCATTGGCCATGCCTTTCTCGCTTCGTAATGCACCGGGCACCGGGTGGGGACGGGTGGGCGAGACTTGCGCCAAAAATGCAAGACCTGTGCAGTAGCATGTAACGAATTTGCATGTTTAGCATTCACCGGTTTACGGGCTTTGCCGGAAAACTGGACAGCTTTTGGCCAGTAGCAGCAACCGAAGGTGAACGCGGAGGTGAGATAGATAGAGCGTGGACGGTTTTAGTATATGGTTGGGGTTTTTTGAAGTACTGCCCGCTACATGAACGACGTTCGTGTTCGAGCCCGAGTACGTCTATGCGTCTCGTGTCCAGCGTCTGGGAGATGCTCGTTTCATGCTGTGTGGCATTCAAACAGATTCCATTTATTTTTTAAACATGAAAGTCACAAAGTTTAATGGGAAGTACAAAAATGCATTGCTTCAGGGAAGGTTCGTTAGTTGAAATGGATAGAAATATGCCAAAACAAATTTGCAAAACAAGTTGTTTACTCACAAATATCAAAAGCTCAGAATCAACTCTGAAAAAATGAAAGAAATCCTTTTTTTTCATAATTTTCTGACACATATATAGAAACTGAGCTATATGGGTTTATAAAAGTAACTGAGCTAAGAGCCCCCAATCAACGAACCAACTGAAAAGGTTTAAAACATGCTCAATATTTATGAAAATAAATTCTTCCAACAAAGTAAACTTAAAAATTATTTCGACAAATATATTATAATCGCAAACCCCCTTTTGCCTTTAAGATTTCCAGCCATCCGAGCATAAAATTTCAATCCCATCTTTCAGTTCCGACGATAAAACTTCGATTTACCATAGTTCAGCACGCACGACCTAATGGCATGAAGAACCACCTACGTATACCTGTAATTCGTAAGTCAATCTGCAAAATCGTACAAAACCTTTGCTGCATGGCCAATACCGAAAAGGGAGTCAACCCGCTCACTCAATCGACCGTGCCCTTCGTCGATTCCAGCGCACAGCGCCGTCTTTTGTTGCAGCAAAAGTTTAAGCCAATTGCATTACTGGGACTGGCACACGTCTCGGGTACGGCCGGACAAGACAAATCCACGGTTCCACAGCAGCTTCGTTGCAAGGATGCAGCTTTTGCTCGCTTACACTTTTATGGTGAAATGGGGGAAAAAGCGAATCACCACTCGTATACCTTTTTTGGCCTATTAAACCACATTGCGCCAGGAAGCAGAACCGATGGTTGGAAATGATCACATAAAGGGATGTGTAAGTCACCAGAGCAGAATGTTTCCATTTTTTTACACTTTTTACTGTTTGTCCTAACTTCCCGCATTCACCGGTGGCCAAGTGGCGACCGATTGTCCACGGTAGATATTTATCCTTCCTTTTCTGGGACGAACAAAAGCACACCGTCGGACGCATTGAGTCGTTACTGTGTAAGAAACGATTCCAACATCGATTGCTCAGCTGCAACTTTGCTGCACACAGAAAACGAATCTGCATGCTCGATGCTGCTCAGTAAGATATCAATTTTTTATCCCATCGCTGCCCACCGCTTCTTCGGTCGACTTCGGCCGTTTGGAGCAAACTTTTTTCCAACCTTTTGCGCTATTTTTCCTTGTGCGACCATTCCCATATCTCGATCGCTCGCTCTGAAAGTCGTCGGTCGGTCGGTCGGTCGATGACAAAAATGGAATCAACCTCAACACACCATCACACAGCCCGATGCCCGATTCGTTTGGTGAGCGTTGGTTCGGCTCGTTCGGCGCACAGGTCGTCCATCTTGGGAAATAATTTTTACCAACCACCCAGCCTTATCTGCCCAGCACGATCACTATGCAAAGCGGCGTGCGATTGTGCTGGCGAGTGAAGCGATAAAGACGATGATACTGTTATTAGGGAAGCGTTTCCCGGAGACCCAGAACAAAAAAAAAATGAATGGAAACGGGGACACCGTGAAGAATGTAATGGGATAAAATAATGTCCAACGACGTAATCGCCCTAGTCGTTGTCAGCGGTCCCATTTGCCCCAACCCAATCTCGGACCACACGCTCGGGCACCGAAGCCAGCTGATCGTTTGGCGAAACGGGGCACCAGTAGCATGTTTGCAGGAGCGAACTTTGCAGTAAATAATAGTCAGTTCCATTTGCCGAGCGTGCGGTGTTTTATTTTTTCTCTTACTACTTTTGTTATTTTGTTCCTTTGCTCTCCTGCACCACACATGCAACACGTTGTGGAGATAGTGTAACATGAGCGTCTAGTCTGGTGGGAAAAGCATCGATAAAATCGGGTCCACATAAAAGTGCGGGAAAACTATGCGCAACGATGGGTTTGGCGTGCCAGTGTCGGTGTGGAAATGAATGGTTTTATTGATTTAATTTCTAAAACATGGCGCTGCGGTTCAGCAACTTTAGCACGGCACAACTTTCCATCGGTCGTTCGATTTACACAATTGTGTGATTCGTTGGTCAATTGGGGCTGTAACTGCTGATCGGTTTCGGAAATGGCGTAAATTTGTCTTCCAAATTGCATAACTTTAGGGGTTTTTATTTTTGCGAGAGGAAAAATGACTCATACTGTGTATGGTAATGGAAAATAAAGACGAATTTTGTCCTTAGTACTTCAATAAATAACCTGAAGGTTGGTCGCCATAAAACTAAACCGAATGTGTTATCAACAATCAATTTTAAATTCAAGACTATCTGCTTGCGTTAACCGGTGGTCCAATCACACCGATACTACAACCCACCAACGGTCGGATCGGCTAAATGAACGATAAAGTGGGAAAACGTAATTTATCCCAAACAATACCAACTCCATCACGGCACGGGCCATCCGACATCGTTCGCACGGGCACGGGCGTTACTTCACTCAACAACTTGCCAAACACTGTCAAGATCGTTTTCCAGCGAATTGCACCGCAGCAGTACGGTTCTATCTCAGTCGCAAGAAAATGTACGCCACTTCCACTTCGAGAAACTCCAAAACCCTGAGAAGGGACCAGGATTTAAGGACGATTACCGAGACGAGTGCCAGGGTTGCATGGGTTTGTGCCCGGTCAGCCGATGCACCGGATGAGATTAAACGGGCTCAACACTACGCAGCAACAGGCGGCGCACCGCCCCGAAGCACCCGGACGGAGGGATTGAAATCTTTCGGTCGAGTGTAATTGAATATTTGATGCATTAACGCCCCGGTTCGAATTGTGATACGGGGCTTTGTTTATTGATCGACACTGTTTAGTTTGGTTTCGACGGGTCTGCATCGGTTACAGTGTTTGAATGCTGGTGGATGGTGGAGAGCCTGTCATCGTGCATGCGAAGTAGATCGATCCAGTTTACTGTAAATTTGACTCGAATGTGGTAGTTTATTACGATCCGGTGTAGATCTTAT
>STHB01000004.1:17728733-17744257 GCA_018908115.1 Anopheles rivulorum
TGCCGGTCTGTCTGTGGCCACCGAAACACCTTCTCTGGAAGGTTCACTGTGTAGGCCTGGAGCGTTCGGCCATACCGTGTCGTTTTTGGGTGAGACATTCAGGCGAAAAGGGAATTTTCGCCCCGGCCCGGGCTGGTTTGCTGTCACAGTCTCCCGCTGCACACCAAGGACTAGCCCCGGCCCGAAAGAAGATCAAAGACACCCGTTTACGGGCTAGAGGAACAGGAAAACAAACGCTAGGCAAAGTTATCTAAACTTGATTTCAACCCATTTGGGGCATGGAAAGTTTTGCGCTACCTACCAACGTTCAACGAACGGGAAGGTTTTGCCAGGTTTGGCGCCCCGACCGGTATATGTGAGCTCGGCAGCAGGAGTAAAAGTTTCGCCCGATACAGCGCAGATACGTCCCCCAGCAGGATGAAGCGTTTTGATTTCAGCTTCCAGTTTCGCTTTGATATTTTAATAAATATTGTCGTGCTCCCTACAGCCACTTATCCAACCAATCACCTGCCCAGAGCGTTGCTTTAACAGGCACCGCAAATGGGGGAGAACAAAATAAGGTGTTTTTTTTTGCACACAAAATGGCTACATTGAACTGGAAAAGGTTTTGTTTTTCCTTCGGAAAAATCAAACGCCAGGAAATTGAATTATTCCAAGAGGAATAATTCAGGTGAAATTTACGTTCGTTTGTATTACACAGTTTAAGGTTTCCAATATCCTAAATTAAATATAACAAACATTTAAAACAATTTGCATGGAAACGATCGGTCACAGTGACAAAAATCACTTTATTTCATAACACCCTTCTTTGTTCGGTAAATATAATTATCCTAACTTTCGCACAATAAACACACACAAAATAAACTTTCCCTTGCAAACGGCAAGTGCCAGATGCAAAAGTCTTAATTTAAAATTTAAAAAATCAACAAGCCCAAATGCATCGCCACGGTACATGCCGCGGTGTGATAGTGGCTGCACGCGAGAGGCCAAATCTTGCAATTTAATTCCTTTTTTTTCTCTCTCCCTCTCTCTCTCTCTCTCTCTCTCTCTCTCTCTCCCTCTCTCTCTCTCTCTCTCTCTCTCTCTCTCTCTTCCTCTCTCTCGCTCCTTCTCTCTTATCAATCCACCAAACAATGCGCCCACAAAGACACCACAAGCAGCAAGCAGAAAGGAGAAGCGAACATAAAACAGTGGCAAGCACGACGATGAATGACAAAAAGATGATACGAAGGAAGTAAAATTAAATTATCTTCCACGTTCCCGTTAATGCTGCCAGCGCACTAAGCGAAGATAAATAAAAGTGCGATAGGATGCGGTTTCCATCAGTGCCGGCAAGCTGCCTGGCATCCGTGCATCGTTTTGGCCTTTTCCACTAGCCCAAAGTTTTGTTTCTAGCCAAGACGGTAAAGGAACCACACACAAGAAGAGCAAATGAAAAACGACGACGACGAAACAGCCCACCCTAACGAACCGGCTGCGTACCGTGGGGGAGGAGAGTAAGGGAGCAGGTTGGGTGACAGGCGTGCGGGCAAAAGTTTTCCATTTTAAATTTCGCCTCCACTTGAGGTCTCATTTTCCCTGCGATTGGATACGTGTTTCATTATTCGTTCCATCTTTCTTTTTTTTTTTTTTGTTTCTTCTATGTGACGCCATTTTTTTTTGTTTAACTTTTTTCTTTTTCTTTCTTTTTTTACGTTCCTTCCGGTGGCACACTCGCCAACAAGTGAGCGGTGGAATGGGCCAATGGCAATTGTATTGTGGTGGAGACGCCCCGATGGAGACGCCTGGTACGTGTTGCTAATAAATTGCAATACACTTCGGATTAGACCTTCATTGTGAAAGTTTTTCCTCCGGTAACGACACAAACCGCGGTGCGGTGGGAGGTGGGTGCCCACGTTGATCGGTGCCCACGGTACTGTGGTTGCCGTATCGCACACGACCGGACCGCACCAAAGTCACAAGGTAAGGGCCGCGCGCAAACCAAAATTTGCTTCAACTTTTGAGTTATGCACCGAAACCAATTCCTGCCTGCTGGTCATATTTTTCAACCCCAAGAGCGTAGCTCCCCGGCCCTGGGTGGCCACACGGAACTCACGCACCGATTCGTACGCTTCTTCGCCCTTTTGCCACACGCGAGATTGAAAACCGACCGCCCCGGTGCTCCGACGCTGCACAAGTTTTGTCGTAGTGTATAAATCTCTCTAATAGGCCATAAATTGCCCCAAAATGCAAGCCAAACACCCAGCCAGCCCAGAGACCAATTTCGTCTTGTAGCCTCGCGCCGGTACACGATATTTTTCGGTGGATCGAGACCACGAGCGCGCGTGATAGGAACTCCAACCTTTCGCCAGTCTGTTTGGCCGCTTGGTTGGCCGAAGGCGCGAGTTTATTTATTTCTTCCCAAACCGGCAAACCGGCACGCACGGGGGGCCAATTTCACAGCTTTTTCTGGGATGGGTTGGGGGCCAGTTGATAATGTGTAACTTAATTTTTTCGGTTTTCGGGTCCGAGCTTTATGCGGAGCGTATCGGTCCATGGTACACAGGCTTCAGGGAAAGATTAATGGACCAGCTAAATATTGTCCCAAGCGATTAATCGTGTATTTTATTACACATGTGAATGCTCTTTTGTGTCTGCGTTTATGCTCCCGTTTGTTGTGGTGATGGGCACCGAGATTGCGGTTTTACATTAAATATGTAAATGGTCGATTGGATTGTTTTTGTATGTGTGTGTGGGTGTGTAGGTTTTTTTTCTTTCGTATATTTAAGGACCATTAAAGCCAATTAAAATTTACTATCGCAGAGTATCAACCCAAAACAATAATTAAGAAGAATGATGATGATTGTAGAAGCAAAAACAAACATTATAGTGAATTAAATTCCATTAAAGCTGCTAAGTCAAGGAAGGACGAATCTATACACGTTCGTTTATATTACACAGTTGAAGCTTTCTAGAATGCTTATATTTTTTAATTTCTCAAATTAACAATTGAAGCCTCGGAAGAAATGATGAACAATATTTAGAAAAAGGAAGTTTTTGTCAATATAGTTAGCTTCTTCGTGACTTGACAAGCATGTGTTTTGTCTGTAAAGTTAATTCTGTTAGTTAATACCTTGGTCATATTATTTTAATGGTAAAAATTAACTAAATTATGATAATAACAACATTTAAACATTGCTACCTTAACTTGTTACAGATTTTCCACAGATTTTGCTTCCTTTTTACAGACAAGAACAGTAGTTGTTTACCACCAAAGAAACGAGAACGACTCACCTCAACTACAGCTGTGCACTTCGACCGAATAGATGGTGTATCGTCTTGGTGAGTAAACTCCGCCAACTCACTCGTAGTAAAAGTCATCACGCTATGTGCGGCAATTGATGTGAAACGAAGAAACAACCCTCACCCAAAGCTTCTACGTGCCCACCGAGCGCATCCTCGTGGTGGGTATGTGATTTATTACGGCTGATAACATTCCAAGCATATTTCAGTCACACGGCAACTTGGCTGCGATTGGAATTTTCTGATAAGTGTTGAAAAGGCGCACCAACCAACGAGATGTGTGTGTTTGTGTGTGAGCGAAATTGACTGCATGTTTAGGTTCGGTTGCTAGCGGTCCTCACCGTAACGTAGGTTTGTGTTACACACTTGCTCCGTCCAGGCATCAATGCGAAGCCATTCGAACACAGTGTCTCGGTGTTGCACGGCAACAAACACACACACACTGAGACGCCATCGGTTAAGAAACAGGCGCTGCTTGTTGATGCTGGTCGCTGGGCGCCCAGTACGGATGCGGCAACATGCGACCCAACATCAAAGCAGACCTGCAACCTGCCAACCTGCTCGGTTGACGTTCGCGTACCTTTTCAGTAGGTTGGGCTGCTCTAGGCTGCTGCCGACGAAACAACTTTGCTCACACCGTGCCTGCCTAGCAACCGTCGAATCATTCGTGATGGTGGCCAATGCGATAAGATGAAACGATCGCTCCCTCCGGTCACCGGTACGATTTTCCGTCACTTGACACACCACGGCGGTGGGTCACAACCGTGCTACCTATCGCACATCGGTTGCGTTGTCCTGCCGAACGGGGAAACCATCTTCCCCTCCTCACCTACCTCTCATCCAAACTCACCACACGAACCTTTCCGTTGACGCTATCGCGTTCGCAGTAAGATCATATTAAAATTAATTTTTCTCAACCCCCGACTCGCACCCCCGAAACGGCACACACTAAATAGGCTCCCTGGCCCCGAGGCTCACTGCACAAATCGGCCACTACCGTGGCCCGGCACCCGTTTTGCGAACAACAAACGACCCACGCGGGACCGGACCGAAATGGTGGTCCCCATCCCTGCCAGCCGGCACTAATGTCAAATGGTTCCCTTATCTGCTCGAACGTAAAGTTTGGGAAGATTTATACGATGAAATTATTTCTACGAGTGCGATGCTGATGGGGGCGGCCCGGTTTGTATCACGGCACGAGCGGCACCATTGTTTGCCGGGCAGGCAAATGAACTAATGTCCATTTCCGAAACGGAAAGCAAATGGCCCTTTTTTTCTCTCTCTCTCTCTCTCTCTCTCTCTCTCTCTCTCTTTCTCTCTCTTTCCTGCAAAATCAGAACTGTTCGAGGGGCAACAAGCACACAATGCGAGGCCAATGCAGGGCGAGCATTCGTTGGAAAATTTTGGAATGGCGTGATCTTCACCGCTGTGCCCTTTGGAAAGCTTTCCATTGCGTGCTGATGGGCCACGGTAAGCCGGTGGCACAATTAAGAGTGACGAAACAATTACAGGCTATCGCGTGATTGTTGCGAATGGCAAGATGGATACTGTGCGCTGGATACCTCAACGGAACGGACCATGTCTTCCAGCGGGTCCGGCACGTGCGGACGATGAATAAAATACTAATTATTTATGAGCAATGCTTGCCGGCGGAACGGACGGGGCACTATGTTTTAAATATTCTCTTTCTTCGCCACTTTCTTCGGCGTGATGAGATTCTCTGATTGAACTGCGACAATATTGGTTCAGCATAATTAATCCGAAGATTTGAGACAGCGGTGTCAATGAAATATCTATCAAATAATCATCATAAAACGCTTGATGGCCAATTCTTTTGGTTGTTTCTTGCTGGATAGTAAAATTACCTCTTAATTAGTTTTAAAATGCGTTAATTGTATCGCAAATCGAAGCGCTGTTGATTATCGCCTAAAGGTATGCAATTCGTATAACAACTCTCTTTTTCATGGAAAATCAAGGAAATGCAATGAGTATGGCGTCTTACGGTGATGTTTAACACACTAGCGATGGGTCTTTAGCATTACAAAGCTCCGCAGCATAACATCTATGTACATGAAACCCACAAACGTACTAAATTGTAATACAAGAATATCACTTCGGGATTAAGTCAAAACAACTTACCCAATATTTGACTCAAAAAGCCTTGCAGATTGCATAAATCTGAGCGCTCAGATTATCGAAAAGAAACTCTGTATTGGTTGGTCAATTCCCTTATTTTGAGCCATTTCCTTCGGTTATTCAGTGAAAATAAATTTGATTCTACAGCCTTCACACTGAACATTGTTTCACAACACCAAGCGATCGTTCCAAGTGTCTTATGTGTTAAATTCTTACCATTACCGGCAAAAACCTATGTTACGGTTAACACTAATATAAGCGAAGTATAATAAACCGGTATAGAAGAAAAACTCTCATTTTGCCTCCCTATTGCCACCAACCAGCCTTTTAATGGTGAGTACCTCACCAAAAAAGTAAACCTTTGCCTGCATGAAGCTACGCTGTGCAAACCTGCAATGATTGTTCTACGAATTGTAATGTAAATAATAAGGCCTTTTTTGGTGTATCACAGGAAAAAAAACGGCTGCTTTTAAACCACCGGTCACGCCAAGCTACTCAAAACCGATGGTTCGTAACAGCATGCTGAATAACTTTTTTCAAGAAGCAGCACCATTTCCTATCGATCACCCCGGCCACTACCCTATTGTAAAACGAGTCTTCCATCGCATTTATAGTGTAAAGAAAAAAAAACGGCACTCAGCAAAAAATGAACGATCTTGCCAGCACCGCCTGGTGCGATACGTTTTATGAACTTACTGCTGCTGCTACTGCTGCTTAGAAGCCACATCGAACGCGAGTGCCCTCGTAGCCGTACACTGCCTTATTAAACGCTTTCGGAAATCTTACTCACTCCACTTTCCCGTGGCACCCATCTGGTGCCTAGCGCCCCGACAACAAAAAAGGTACAAACAAACCGTTGAATCATACTCCGTAGCATACACTTTCACCGGCCGCGACTTTCGCCAACTTGACTGGCAAGGTTTCGCTCAAAATCTTGTTGTAAAATACAAACAGCACGTTCCCGGTCACCGCCACTACCCAAATCCAGCAGCCAACCGGACGGCTTCTGATGGGAACATTCAAAACGGGAGAATTTATTATTCTTTCTCACAATGTTGTTCGGCAGGCAGGTTCGTGGTTTAACGGTTTTGTTTCCCTGTATTTCGTTTATTTTTTGTTTTTAGGATTCACTCCACCTCTTTTCACATTTAAAACCACTGCTGTTGTTAGGGGTTTTTCTTTACTTCTCTTCCGTTACACGCTTTCAGTTGACTTCAGCTTGCAACCCGCTTTAACCAGCCTCCCTTTAACGTCACTTCCTTATCTTCGCTGTGTAATTTTTCGCTAAAGTAACAAAAAAGGAGAAAACATTCCAAAATGTTCGCTCAAACACCGAAACCAGTGCTTTTTAACGCACGAAGCTCGCCGCCCAAGATGAATGGTTTTTTTAGTCTTTCTTTTCTTTCCTACTTGCTGCCCTCAGCACTCCAAGCGCTACAAGCTAAAGCTGCTCGCCAAATGTCGACGAAACTTACCCCAAAAGGGCGCCTTATTCTTGATTTACCGGGAAACAAGAAAAAATCCATGTTAACAAGACACTGCCAGCAAGTAAGATGGATGCGTTGTGTGTGTGTTTCCTTCTTGTTTTCTCTCTCTCTTTCTCTCCTACTCTCTCTGTGGTGTAGGTTTTCCCTGTACGTTCCGTTGTTTTGCTGTTTTCGGTGTCTCACCATGCCAAACATCGTCTCCCCAGCGGACCCAACCGCACCCTCCGACAATGGTAAAGTGCTTCAATGAACTTAGCACCGGCATTAGCAATCGTAGAAGAAAAAAAAGGAAAACGCTTCGAAAGATCAGCACCCCCACATTGTAAATTTGGTAAAATAACCATGGCAATGGGAGAACGCCAACGACGAACGGTAAGAGCCAAAGACAACAGAAAAAAGCTCCCAAAGAAAAATCAACGAGAACAAAAAGCCCGTCAATTCCCTGTGCTGAGCTTGGTAGCTTTAAAAATTCACCAACCCAAAAGTCAATAAATTCTAATCAAATAACACACCCATCGGGGGCGAACCACCGTCGAGAGCACTTTTGCCACCTTCTTTCACACTTTTCGCACAGCACCGTGATCGTCCGGGCATCGATAAGAAATTATTGCCCTGTAAAGGCACGGCTGCTGGATGGGAAAATCCTGCACCGTGCCTAATTTAGCTCGAAAGCAATGCCACGTTTCAAGCTGCTGCTGCTGCTACATCTGCCATGTGTAATGGCATTTGATTTTGGCACAAGAAGCTAAAGTCAAACAAGAGCAAACCCTGGCGGGCTATTGCTATACCAGCGATGATGGTGTACCTTTGATAGACAATCTTGCTTAATGCGTAATTCGAGCGTCAGTATGTGTGCTGTCGATTCCGGATTGTTGTTTTGTGCGGACGGTTAGAAGGAGCGAATTATTTATAAACAATAGAGACACGAAAGCGCACGGTTAACAGGTGGCACGTGTTACCGTGATCGTACACAATTAATTGGAATTGGGACAAGTGATGCTATTGGTGGAAATGTATTTAGAAAACATCGCTTTTACTTTGGCTTTGCTATAATTTTTAAAGACGAGACTTTAACACGAAAGTAATGTGAATAAACAGAACGTTTTATTTGATAACTCTTTTCAGCGCCTAAAAGTATACTAACACTAAAACATTTGACGCTCGTTTGACAGTTCATAAAGCTCAGTTCAGTTCATAGAGCAAAATAATTTCACTCAATCGATTACAATAGTCGAAGGTTAAGCAATTAATAAAACAATTAATGCATATGTGTAAAATGTTAATTTAATTATTAATCCGATAATTTATTTTACCATTGTTCCATTATTAACATTAAAATTATTTAAAATTTGCTTTCTGTAACTGAAAATCGGTACCAACAGTCATTGGAGAGTGATTAAATTGACAATTTCAGTTCACTGCAAAAGTTCAAATCCGAGATGCATTTATGTACACTAGTTAATTAGATTTCATTGTTGATTCAAACACTCAATAAACAGTTGCAGCAATTGCTAAATTCAATTGAGCGCGATCATTAACCTTTTATTTAGTCAGAGGGAATACAAACTTTTCACCATCATTTATTGATATCCTTACAATCTCTCCCTTTCCCAGCCCAAAAACATCCCCCGGCGGGTATGAAACATCAAAAAACTCCCCTTCGCAACACTATTCCTCTGACCTGCACAACGGTGCGGGTCGGTGAAAATGGTTTGCCATTCTGTAACGTAACTCGAATGAATTACTCATCAAATTTGCAACGTGCCACTATCGTTTTCTCACACCTCGTTCAATAATGAAATCATCGACGAAAGCGTCTCACCGATTGATGCCGAGGCGAGGTCAGATCTCCCTCAACTATATAAAATTCCTCCATATTGCTTCTTCGAAAGGTGCTTATTTTGTTTTGCTGCCGCGCAGGTTGGTTTTCTGCTCGGCGGAGAAAGTTTCTCATCGCACCCCCGAACCCCGAACCGAAAAAAAACTCATTCGATGCGCGCCCGTTTCGATGTTTCTGTCCAATTGATTCTTAACTGGGAATGGATTTCATTTCATATTTCGTGGCAAAAACAGATACTAGCGTTGGGTGTTTCAAAAGTATCGCTGATAGTGAAGAGCCAAAATGAATGTATTAAAAATTTATGGAACAACTATTTATTTATCTTAATAAATTCTTTGTCTACATTTCGGTGCAAATTTGTTAACTTTATCATAAAATTATTTTATCCTGCATCACGATATCAAACCATAAATTGTCTTCTCATACTGCATCCTGATAAATTCGAGTTAATTTTGTTGCAAACCTTAACTGATTTTCAATTAAACTACTGCTTACGCCCTTTCCATGTCACAAACACATAAGAAAAAACAATCACCCACTCTATCTAACGCCCCAAAAACCTGAACAAAATGCTCCAGCAAATGAAGGCATGAATGATTGAATCAATCGGGATGAAAAATTCAACTCCAGCCGTGGTGTGCACGGCATCGGCAGCTAGCGCACCGTGTGTCTTGTGCCGGAAAAGACAAAATAAAACAGCAAAAACGTTCCCTCCATTACGATTGGCCGTCTGTTAAGGGCACTACTACCCGATAGGAGGATGAATTTTCGCAAACAGCCGCAGCAACAACAACAACAAAAATGAAGAAGGAAAATACGTTGGGAAATATCTCCCACCAAACAAAACGAATCCCACGATTGCAAATGCTGATAAAAACTCACTCGGCCTATGTCTGGGCTGGTTGGCTCACTGCTGAGCCCATGCTCGATGCTGGATGTGGATGCGGTGCACATGTAGGAGTTTCACCACAATACGGTAAACTTTTACCGTCCGATAGTGCCACGCCGATAGCAGCATACAAATGGCACTTTTGTAAGCGTTCCAGCCGGGGACATTCTTCAGCCCGGCGCTTCGACTCGCATGTAAGCAGAAAGAGAGAAAGCCAGCGAAGAAAAAGCAGCAGCAAAAAAAAACCTTCCTTTCCACTTGTCTTTACGATTGTGTCCACACTCAAGCAAAAAACCAAATCGGGAAGGTTGAAGCGGAAGATAAAAAGAGGCTCATCGACTGAAAAATTTCCAACTATCGACATTGGGCGGAAGGAATTCTTCCATCATTTTTTGCACCCAAAGACCTCATAAAGAAAAGGTTGCGAAAGCGAAGAAATGCATCACGGTGCAGCGAGCTTCGAGGGTGCGATGAGTGCATCACTGCGCCGGCTAGTGCACACTGCACACGTACCAGTTCGTAGACGTCCGGGCTAGAGCGTAATATGAATAGTTTAAATAATTTCATCGACGATCTATGCTACCAGCTCGTCATTTACAAGGATGCGTAGCAAAAAGTGGAGCATGCTGCCTCTATCTGGAACGTTTCTTATTGTTTGCATTGCGTATGTGATGTAAATATTAATTCTGAGACTGTTAAGGGCAATCATTCCTTTGTGGTGAGATCTTTTTATGGCTCGCGAGAGCATGGTTTTGCTTTACAATGTTTCAAACCTATCAATTTAACTATAGTAAGATATTTTAAAAATTGAGTACATTGTCAAACATTAAATTGCTTTCTTACTTGTTTCACCAAAATCGTTAAGAGAAAAAACTCTACTAATTGATAGCCATCTGAAATTCTAACTATTAAATAAATTTATTTTATTAAATCTTATTGTTATATTTCCTCAGTGTACACCAAATAAGTAAATTAATTTCAAAAACTTGCCATGCGGTAATTAATGTATTAAAAATTTTAAAAAGTACTAGAATTTCCTTTTAATTGTCGCGTACCAAAGTAATCATTGTGAACAGATTACATATAATTATATCATATCTTTATAGAGCATCATAAAAAACCATAAACCATCCCAAGAACACACAAAAAAACGGGCCTGTCATCTGGACGTGACAATTATATTACACATTCTTGCGAAGCTTGCTCCATTACCATCAACAAATCCATCATCATTGCTCCATTCGTTATGCGTCCGCGAAGCAAGGACGGTAAATTAATCAACATGCAACACCACTTCCCAGACGGCAGTGGGAAGTTGTGAAGGGTGCGCAAACTTTTTTTCCACGGAAACTTTGTGTTTTCACTTTATTGTCCCGCACCGAATGGGTGGCGTGCATGGTGTGAAAAGTTTGCAGTGAAGCGTAAATTTGCATATACCTGATTATAATCTAAAAGAAATTTGTTCGTTTGTTCTTTTGTTTCGGTGTCATTGTTACGTGCCTGGCTCTTCATTTTACAACACCAAGGTATGTAACAACCGCCAAGGTTTCTATAGGATGGTTTCGTTTCCAATGGTGACTAATTTAATTTTTCCCGACGTATTTTATTCTGATAATTTTGCAGAATAATAGATCTGTTACCGCTGAAAATCAAAAGCTTTTACGCAGAAATTATAAAATCGCAATCACTTTCATTTTTATCACACTTTCCAATTTTCAAAACTCCATGGCGTGATACGCCTCTTTCCATTATGCTACAAAATTCCTACCACTCAATTGAATTCTTAGAACCTGTCCCATTTTCCATCAATAAATGTCGCTATTTCGCACGTCAATTTAAATCTGCAAACGACGAAACACACAGTTTCGGACGTATTTTTTTATTGCATTCCCATTAACATCTATAAAGTTATGCTTTTATCTATTATGTAATAGTACTTTTATCTGCCTGTTCCTATCAGCGCAACACAGTGCACCATGCTACATCTCCGACCATCGCAGCCAAACAAACACTTGTGAATGAGCTGTTTGATCACTGATACCGCAAGCCACTCATAATGAAGAGACCATTTCTTCCGAACGACCTGACGACATCCTCCGCGTACTATCGGAGCGTTCCAGAATTGAAGTTAAAACCATTCCATCCAGCCCCCGTCAGTCAGGCCCAGTTGCCCGGTTGACCATCGCCCGGGTTCGAATGGTTCGCTCCGTGCACTGCATTATATTACATTTAATTAGCTTCAATTAAATTTTACTATCTTTCCCCGGTGCCGAGTAGTCGATGCCAGTGCCACTTGCGATGTTTTTGTCCGGAAGCGGTCGTATTCTTATGCCGTCACAGCTCATTGGAACGGAGGTTTTCTTTGTGCGCAGCGTATACTGCTGGCTTTTCCCCAACTCCAACTGTGTGTGTGTGTAAGTGTGTGTGTGTGTAAGGCCAACCTGTCTGCACCGGTTCTTCAATCCTGCCTGAAAGGATTGAACCGAAGGAGCGAGAGTCATCTTACGACTCATAGCGACTGATGCAAGTCACTGCGCATGGATATGGTGTAAGATGTGCATTAGCTGGGTGAATCCGAATACATCAGAAGACAGTGTACGGCACAACTTGTGCTCGATTCCAGCCGGATGATTATACAGCTAATTTCCAAGTTTTTGTCTCTGTTCAGCTCGCCCTCTCGCTCTGGGAGACGGAGCAAAGTTTCACTTACAGCCATATCGCATCACACATCCACACACTCTGGAACTTGAGTTTAGCCCGAGGGTAATTCCAATATGCTCCACCAGGAATGGAACACACAAACACTCGTACGCGGGAAAAGGGGCAAATTACTTTAATTGAGTGTTTGTCGAAATGGTTGGGAAAGTAATTTTGTTCCACGGACGGAGAGTGAACTGCTCATTCGCAAAGGACGTGCAAAAAACAATGCCAACGCCGAGCGTCTGTCGAGTGCATTCGAGGAAGATTTGGATTTATTTCTGATTTCTGTAGGGATTATGTGTCACGGAGCAATATCTTGCGATTGAAAACAATGCTACCAATCTGCATTAATGAAATGTATCTACTTTCACTGTCTATTACACCGATTACGGATGGAGCTATCTGCAGCTAGCAAATTAAATCCAAACCTCGGCTGCACACACAACCATATGCATCTTCGATTGAACTTCACACAGGTCACGAAGCTGATTGCACCAGTCAAGTAAATCAATTAATGATTTAGTCGCACTTGTCCGGCAAAACGCTATATTGAGCTGTAACTCATCTGATTAGCCCTGAAGTCATTAGCAAGTTGTTACTGGGCAATCGGCATCTCACGCGTCCCACCATCGTACCAGATCGTGGCGTAAGGCTCTCTGCCTAATTGCTACCGAAGCATTCCTTCTGCCACATGCATGCATTTTTTATGCTCTGCTCACATCTCATCCGAGACCCCGGAACAACCCCGGTGCGTACGACAAGATGTTAGAAATTCATAACCGAGCAACCGATCCCCCCCATTTGTCAGGCAGCGCCACCGAGTTGGCCGATCGTTTTCACTCTGAGTCACCCTTAGCGCCAAAGTATAAACAGCCCATAAATTATCCATGTTGGGTAAATCGAGCCCGGAGTGCTGTACGCCACAAGCACATCGCAAGCGACAACCCGGCACGAAAGTTGTCGTGCGAAACGGAGTAGAAAAATGGACTGGCAGCAAACTGAACTGTCTCAGGACGCAGGCTGGCCCAGTTGCCTGGCCCGGTGTCCTATCCCATTTCCTGCCCGCATTAAATCCATTATCAATATGTGAATATGGTAAAAACCGCTTGCTCCACACACACACACACACACATGTACGATGCGATCGGATGCGGAACCAACACTAACGGCATTGATGCGTTGCATCATGGGCACACCCATGATGTACGAAGGAGAGAAAGAAAAAAAAACTCCAGAAGCTTATTCCTCGAACCAGCTCCGGCACATGGAATCTCCTCCTCCGAAAACAACTGGTGCGCCTCCTACCGGAAGAAATGGCGTAAATAAATTTCAATTAAATTCAATTTACGTTATGAAAATATTGAGCCATTCTTCATCCTTCGCCCGGCGCGCGGCACCGACGGAGTCAAACCGAGTGTGTCGTGGTGTTGGTTTCAGATTGACCCAAGCCATCCTCTGATATGGAACCGTTCGTTCGTACGTACGTTCCAGAAGACGCCACGTCACACCAGCAAACGCGTCGCTCGCACCTTACTTTCGACCTCAGACACATTATTTTATTTCCTCATGGTTGTGCATGATATAGTGAATCGAGGGCAACTGGGGAGGACAGACATGTTAAAAATCGTTTTGTCTAGCCACAGGAATGGGACAGCTTGCGTCAGACGTTTGGTTCGTACGAACACATTCCGACGATGCGTTTGCAGTGTGGAGGCAGTATATTTAAATCATGAATGACTGTAAACTTGGGATGTGCTTTAGCTGTATCGCTGCTGTATGTGCCGAGTCGTAAAGTTAATGTACCAAAATGATCAAACTTATTTTGGTGATTAAGAAATAACTTAATCAGGTGTGCTGTAATGGAAGGAACATGGCGTTTAAAACCAAATCTTTACTAGACTATTTCCTTCGTGAACAAGACTTACTATTCAGCTGTGAATGGTTCAAGTAGCAATGGACTTGATGACATCTTGTAGCTCCGTGAATTCTTTTTTACGCCTAAAGGTAGGCAATCAGCATTCAGAAATCTTCTAAGTAACTATGTGAAAACGAGACCGAATAAATCAAAATTCATGACAATGTTTTTTAAAGTCAACCATCTTTTCAAAAGCTTATAGGTCAAATCATAACCTTGATATTGGTAATATCTTTTTTGAGAATATGTAACTTTTTATGTACTGTACTTAGTTAAAAAGAACTCCATCAACACATGAATTTTCGTTGCCTGAAAGAAGAATTTCTTAGGAATACAACTTTAGAAAATATTGTCTGCACAACTCAATATTAATAACGAATCAGGAACCACGATAAATATGTGCTTTGTGGCATTATTTGCAATTATGTTAACGATTTCCTTGAAATTTTCAAGGGTTGGAGTGTTAAAAATTTCTTTAATGCATTTATCAACCTCCAATTCTAGTTAGTTTCGATTTCTGGACCAACATTAATAAGAATATTCTACCAAACACATTACTATGTTCGTATAATCCAATATTAGTTTCACCATAATGGCGGCTTGTTCATTACACACACACTCTCTCATTGAATGGATGAACTTTCACCTGGCTTCTATCGGTAACCGTGAGCCATAGACGAGGGCATGTGTACAGCTAATCGAGTGTGAATGTGTTGATTATTGGGTTCACTACCGGAGGCGTATAAATATCAATCATCAATGTGTCTGCTGCTGATTATCGGCCCAAAGCCTCTAACCTGTCTGGCATCTGCCGGCGCTAGTCTGTATGATTATATTTATCCTACACCGTGTGTTGAGATATTTTTAATAATGCGCCACAATCTTGTGTGTCCGCCTCGAAACAGGTGCGCCAATACCATGGCGCAATGAGGTACGAGCTAATCGCCGCTCTCCATTGAGACACGCATTCAATGCTACTTGTCGTGGACACCGGGCGTCACCTTGCTTCCCTACCCTCTCCCGCACACAGCCCCTTCGTCTACATTTAGGGCTGAATAATGATGCCACCGTGTAAGCAGATTACTGCCACTAAGACGATTGTGCGCTACTTTCTTATTATGTACGCGACCGGTACTGCCTCGCACGGAGCTTGCCGGCGTTGGACGACAGCGCCCTGTCTTTCGGAGCAGCCAGCGAAGATGTAAGCCACGGAACAAGATTTATGTACCCAAAAACAGTTTGCTTGGTTGTCGCTTCTTCATCCACGGCAATGTA
>STHB01000004.1:17749811-17759930 GCA_018908115.1 Anopheles rivulorum
TATAATCCAATCTCAAGTAAAAAGCAAAAATTAAACAACTACTAGCGGTTGTTCAAACTTTCCAGCACAACGGTTCATCACCGGAGAGAAATGCTGTCGAAGTCGCTTTATGTCTTCCTTCAATCCTTACTCAAATAAAGTATTGTGCTGAATTGTGTCCAGAACAAAAAAAAAAGCACACTTCAAACTCATACAAAAACACAAAGCATCTTCACAGCACTGCTAGCCAACTAGCACGGTGCTGACATATCCCATTCGGTTCCAAGCACCAGCACATCAGAAAAAAATAGCCAACGTAAAAGCGCGAAAGTAGATAAAGAAAAGTTTATTTCGTGCCGAACGCTGCCACCGGTCGTATCCCACCGGTCCGTCGCTAGACAACGGCCGGGCCGTGCAAAGTTCCGCTTATTCTGCGCTCCCCACTTTCAACAGTTGGAAGCCATTGCTTTTAACTTTTCATCGCTAGGATATATCGTCAGCGGGCGTCCGACCGTCATGCGATCATTGCCGCCTGCATCGCATACCAGCCGTGCCGTCCGAACCTTATCCGTGCACCGGAAATCCCTGGACAGCTTCTTGAGCTGTGTAGGTGTGTATGTGTGTGTGTGAAGCCGAGATGAACGAGGCAAAACAAACCTGAGTTGAAGAAACATGGAAAAGAGAGAAAAAAGCAAAACTTTTGTCTGCCTGGGTGAGCGAGGTGGTTTGCTGCTGGAAAAGCTCCGTCCGTCCCGGTTGACCCCCGGGTGTCCACAAACCCTTCGTGACCGTTTTAATCGCTTTAGAGCCAAACAACAAACCGATTAAATGTTTCGACGCACGCCAAACATTGTTTTCCATCTCCGTGGAGGTGAAGTGTTTGCGCGCTTCATTTACAACCGGAGCTAATTAATGGCCTTGATCACTTTTGGGTTTGAGTTCTGGCGTATCAAAATTACGATCTTTTCGAATTTTCGTTCTACGTCACGGTGGTTCTCCAGATTTGCAGATACTTTTTTCATGTTTTTTAGGTACCAATTTCCATCCAATAAAACAAAAGCTGTCACGAGTAGGTTTGAAACTTATTCTTCATTAACGATCAGTTAGCAAGTTAAAATAAATACGCACAGTACTTAGAAAACTTTCCTATCAGATTAACAAACGAACGCCACCAGTCGAAGCAGCTTAACGCGAGAAGAAACATTGACTGTCGCACACTTTCGTGTTAGCTCAACAATCACTCGGCGGTCTTGATCGGTTGTAAGAAACCTTCGATTTCCGTACGGTTGGACATACGTTTTTTGTTTCGACCTTTCTAGAGAAATCAACATCACCAATCCATTTCAATTGGATATTGCCATTCGTCCTCTGAACAAGTAGACGAGGTCCATTATAATGACTTACTTTTAACAATCTTAAATTTATATCTATTATATGATATGTGTGTGCAACATATCGATCATTTGATAGGCAAACGGTTTAAGGCTACAACTTTAATCATTTACGGATGCTGTGGAATTGTACCAACATAAAGTTGTACTCTTCGCGGGATAATTGAACCATAATGTCCTGAATATGACATCTCTTTACTCCTATTTATGGATATTCTTGAATCCTTACCGATTAAAGATGAAGAGAATGCAATCCGATGTTGTAAACCCTGTTTGTTTATCTTCGCGACAAGTGTGTCAGTGTCATCTGCTGTCAGTGTTGCCAAATTATATTTGCAACAATGTGTCAAAGTAATAAATGTTTCTACTAATGTCAAGTGCTACTAAGTAGTGCAATATTGATTTCGAGTAGTTTCATTCTCTCGCCTTTTTTAAAAATGTTTTTAATCGTGAAATATGAACTCCTTTACGTATTTTAATCATTTAGCACATTGCAAATAGAAAAAAAGCCACACAGTAACTAAGTATGTTTCAACAGCTCAACATTGGTCTCACAGGACACAGACATTGGAAAAATCAAACAGCCAACAACCTTGAGAAAACAATTCCTTCCGACTGCATGTTATGTTAAACGCGAGCGCTTTCAATCGTTACACCTTTGTACAACTACCCTTTCTCGCTCAATATGCATATTCATACCGTACTCTACTTTAAGATGCATGTACTTGTATGCATAAATTGTAGCCCGGTTGCAAATGTAAACCACACACACGCAACTTGTACCAATCGATACGCCACCGTACACCGAAGCACAACCGGTCGCTTTATTCCCAAACCCAGCCCGAAATTGCATCAAAGCCAAACGGGCGCTGGCAGCCGCCAAACTTCCCAGATCCTGCGTGGGGCAAACGTACACACCCGCACGCACCTGCCGCGCCGGATGATCGTAATCGAATGGGAATGTTTGCATTTCGTCCCCTTTCGATACCGACCAACCGGCCAACACGCTTCGGGAGCCATCTTTTACGCCAGTCATTTCCATTCACCATCAATTTCTATGTAAATTCGGCCGTGCCGGTGACCAATTTACCTGTCAACATATGCGTTTCGGCTATAAAATAAGCAATAAACATAAAAATCGATTTCATTTATAAGACCACCCGGACTCCGGACATCTACGGTGCGTAACCAGTTTGCGCTTTTTTTCTTCTTCGCCGTCCACCCAATCACAGATCTCAGGCCGTGTGCCGATTTTCGATTCGGCTTCGAGACGAATATTTGCTCTCCGAAATCCGGCAAGGACACGGTAACGGTTGGAGGAGCCATTTTTCTTCACCCATCCCCATCGACTCACCCGGGCACCACACCGCACAAAACCCGAAGCGGCGCAAAGAAAAACGGTTTTCCAAGTGTAACAAATGATAAAACAAAAAGATACATTCCATTCACACCAACGCGTTCCACAATCACTAACGCCACGGTGGCACCCGACGTACGCGGCTAGATAGAGCATATACACTCAACACCGGAGCAAGATTCAACCGACCGGCAAGATGACAAAAAGTAAAAAGATAAACACCCAAAAGCAGTTGGCGGCGGCAGCGGCGACGACGACGCCAGTACTTTTCGCCAACCCCCGGCGGAGTGAAAAACTTTGGCCGCGCACTTCAAACGCGGCGTGCCGGCGTTCCGTGCAGTGCTTGCTTTTGATTTATAGTGTCATTCCATTTACCGTGGCATAAAAATTGGTAAAACTGCCGGTTGCCGCTGTCGGTTTATTCTAAGGCAAATCTCGCGGTGCTACCACCAAAATTGGGGTTAAAGGCGCTTGTTCGAGCTTTTTGGCGGAATTTGAGTGTGTGTGTGTGTGTGTGTGTGTGTGTGGGTTAAGCAAAAAGTCACCAGTGTTTCTAGTGAAGCGAGAGAAAAATGTGCTCTTTAATGATACAAAAAATATATTTCAAATCAATTATGCATTATTAAATAAATAACACAAAAGAATACAAAATCAGTGTAATACTTTTTTAAAGAATAGAATAATAAGACCGGTCCTAGTACTTTCACAACAAACTTTTTTGAAGTGTTCACCTAAATGAATGACTGATTATTCAGATAAAATTGGTACCATAAAACATAAAATGTATAAGCATCAACACCAAAATTGAAGTATAAAGGCTAATTACATTAACAAATATGATTAACTATTCAGCTTAATATATTCGAATTCTTATTAAAAAACGATTTGCTTTCCATGTTATTGTTTTGCGTATAAATTATTTTTAATATCAAAATTCTTCGTAAATCTGAAAAATTACTTAATATATCAATGTCGAATTTAATTGTAAAAATAAATGTAAGGAAAATAGAAATAAAAAAAATAAAAAAAAACTGCAAAATGTTCACATCCCTCACCAAGCCTTTAGATTCTAAGCTGGAACAGAAATAAAAGTAAACAACTAATTCGTTCCAAGAACACACGAATATAGACCATTTGCGAACTCTTTCATCATACGCCAGCGTAATAAATCAGTGAGCGTAGTAAAAACATCTGCCAACGTCTCTTTTCATTCCACCCAACGCCGTAATAATTCTTCCCAAGCTACCGCCATCATCAACTTGCCGACCCGTGGCCGTAAGCGGTGTGGCCTAAGCGTAGCAAAAAGGAAGGCAGCTGAAACAACGCGCATCCGGGCGGGTGAACCATTTTTATGTAGATTATTTATCAAATTTTACGATAACAACAGCGAGCGCATGCCACTTATTTGCTCGACCGTTTTTCTTCGCACCCCGGTAGTGCGTCAGTCAGCGTCAGAGTCATGATTGAAATATGGCAATGGAATTGTTTTTGCATTTTTCATGCACCCCCTATGCCCCATGCCGTTTGGGCGGCTGCTTCGTGCATCGTTCCCTTCCCCAAAATGGGTGGTTGGTGATTGTTTGTGCCTTTTGATCCTTTACCATAGGCGAAACCGTATCTAACCTTAGGCCAGTGTCTGTGTAACGCACCATAACGTTACTTTGAAAATGAGGCACTCGGGTCGCTTCGTAGGACACCATCGTACCCATCGTACCGGGTATGGCGCAAGGATTAAAAGACCTTCCACTTTACTGGAGGATCGTATGAGCTGCACGTATCACGCATCTGTATCTCTCACTACGGTGCGAGAGTTTCAAACGAAACTGGGCAATGCTTGCCTATTTTGGGGTCTCCCTCCCATGGCTTTTCCCAAGATTCCTGACACGGGTGACAAAAGTGCTTGAGCTTTGTGTGTGTGTGTGTATGTGTGTGCGGGAGTGTGGCACAAACCAAGCTTCAGCTTGGCCGTGCACAAAATTTGACATTCGTTCCGGCTCGCCCAACACGAACGCCGGTCGACATTCTTTTCCTTTCAAACGGCAAAACTCCGGAGACGGTGTCCACATGCTGGTGGTGATGCTTGTGGTGCTTCGCAAATGGGCGTAGTGCAATTGTCCAGTCTGCCGCATCGTACCAAAGTTTCTTCTGGTCATGCCGGTACGGCTGTATGCATGATGGAGCATCACTCCATCTGCAGCGCACTTTGTATCGCCACGTTAGAATTCATGGCCATGATTTCATGGGAGCCATTTTTCGTTCTTTTATTTTGCTGTTGTTTTGTTTCGCTCGAATGTGAACCATTACCATTGTGCTGACATTTGTGCAAGGTACGCTTACGACCGGGAACAATTCCGGGCTGCCATCGAAAGAGAGAGAGAAAGAGAGGGATTGTGAACGTTTCCTTCGTAAAAGTGCATTAAACACATTTGTAGCGTGTGGAAAACTTGTGCTAAAAGTGTCAAGAGAATGTTAAGAATGTAGCAAACTTTTCAAAACACATCCTGAGGCGTAGTGTATACCCTAAATAACCAGCCAGGGTAAAAGCAGCATGCTGGTGGTTACTTGAAACGTCTTCTGCCATGTACAATCGGAGGTCTGGGATTAAAGCTTAAGGCAAAATTTCCTTCCGATCGTTCTTCATCTTTGTAAAATGCATTAANGTGTGTGTGTGTATGTGTGTGCGGGAGTGTGGCACAAACCAAGCTTCAGCTTGGCCGTGCACAAAATTTGACATTCGTTCCGGCTCGCCCAACACGAACGCCGGTCGACATTCTTTTCCTTTCAAACGGCAAAACTCCGGAGACGGTGTCCACATGCTGGTGGTGATGCTTGTGGTGCTTCGCAAATGGGCGTAGTGCAATTGTCCAGTCTGCCGCATCGTACCAAAGTTTCTTCTGGTCATGCCGGTACGGCTGTATGCATGATGGAGCATCACTCCATCTGCAGCGCACTTTGTATCGCCACGTTAGAATTCATGGCCATGATTTCATGGGAGCCATTTTTCGTTCTTTTATTTTGCTGTTGTTTTGTTTCGCTCGAATGTGAACCATTACCATTGTGCTGACATTTGTGCAAGGTACGCTTACGACGGGGAACAATTCCGGGCTGCCATCGAAAGAGAGAGAAAGAAAGGGATTGTGAACGTTTCCTTCGTAAAAGTGCATTAAACACATTTGTAGCGTGTGGAAAACTTGGGCTAAAAGTGTCAAGAGAATGTTAAGAATGTAGCAAACTTTTCAAAACACATCCTGGGGCATAGTGTATACCCTAAATAACCAGCCAGGGTAAAACCAGCATGCTGGTGGTTACTTGAAACGTCTTCTGCCATGTACAATCGGAGGTCTGGGATTAAAGCTTAAGGCAAAATTTCCTTCCGATCGTTCTTCATCTTTGTAAAATGCATTAACATTTAATGCCTAATCTTTACGGTATAAGCTAACTTAATGAAAATTCAATTAAACATTAAAACATCATGAAACTCGATTTAGACTAGCACATTAGAAAAAAAATAGAAAAGGCTTGTGTTGGTAGAGGATTCTTTACAAATATTGCATACCTTCAGGAGCTTATACGAATGACAAATATCTTGAAGTCTAGCTTTCATGTTAATATCAAGCTAATTAGACCATATTAAAAAAGTAATAAAATTTGGTCAGTCATATAAAATTAACAGCTCAATATCAAGAATTAAATTCAAGCAATTTGTTCCTTAACCAGAACAAAAATAATCTCTTAAAATTTACAGATCATTTGCAAGTATTAAAATTAGGAGCAACTTTTGAAGCACTTTTAGCGCAACTAAATTAATAATGGAAGTTCATGTAATTGCTCCTAGTTTCTGTACATCACTCCACAAAGCTTCCTGTGAACATCAACATTACCGATTACCCTTTGTGCTGTTGCTATTACCCCAAACACAAGCATGATACAATTTGTTTTGCAATTTGACAAGATCATCAACCAACGGGCGAGCAATCTCTGGCATAAACTACTAATCCTTATGCAGCCGCACATGAGTATGTGTGTGTATTTATATGTGTGTGTCTCTAATGTAACAAATAAACTTGCATACACACACACACACATTTTCCACGGCACCAACAACCCCACCACCACATGCACGATATCCCCATCAGCCAATCTCATCTCCATCCGGCCATTAACCCTTAGTGCCTTTGTTTGCTTTACAACTCACCCATCGCACCACCACCGCCCAGCGAACCACTGTCCCGGCTGATGACCAAGCCCCGGCACTGATAGTTCATTAGGTATAACTCAGGCTTCATTACGACCGCTTCGGAGGCGGCGGTGGCTTGTATTCAACTAGTCGGTAACTTCTGAAAGTCACATTAATTAGAACCGAAATTACGACCGGTCCAACGTGGCGCGGGCGCGCATGTATATTTACGTTAACCCGGGACCCGCGAGTCCTGCAGGATCTTGCGGTTTCACTGGCTACGGAAGGGAACGGAAAAAAGCAATAAAACAATTCCTTTTCCCTACTGCTTTGCATGCTTCTGCCCTGTAGCCACACCTTTATCCTAACCTTGCGAGTCGGTTACGAAAGCAATAGAAACGTGGGCATAATGGGGCGTGCAGTTCCGTTTGTCCAGCCCACCGTGCTGGGGTCAAAACGTTTAAAAACTCGCCTAAACCACCACTCCTTAATGGGCCCGGTGACCAAGGCGGAAAGCCAGGTCGTAAATATAAAAACGGGGGCACGCAGTACCATAAAATACATATTAAAAATGTTCCCTAGCGCACGACTATTCTAATAGTTTTCGAAGGGCAGTGTGACTTGCCGCGGCCAACCTCGTTTCCGCACAAATCACGACGCCCGGATCCCGGAAGTTTCGGCAGCTTCCTGCACTGCGTCCAGCACCACAACAACAAAGCGTAAACCCATTTGCTTTCTTTCTCGTCTGTTCGTCTCAGCGTGATCATCCTCGACCTCGGTGCCGGATGAACTGTCGGCTGGGGCGGCAGATTATGAGCACCCCTTTCCTACCCAAACGGACCATTCCATTAAAAGTTATGTGCCGAGGAGGATCGTTAGGCGACGGTTTCGAGGTTGTTTCTAGCCGCTTGCTGGCCGGGCCACCAGTCGCAGTGCTTACGGAAGTCATTTTCCACGTGCTCGCCTGCAGGACTATGCACGATCCAATCTCGAGACTCACACACGCCCGAAATAGGAGTGGGATTACGAGCTTTGACGGACGCCACACAATAGCAAAAAAAAAAAACACTTCCACCCCCAGATTCTCTGCGGTTCGTTTATTGCCATCTTGTCCCCATACTGTGGGCAAACTGCTTCTTTGTGCGAACGGGTGGAAAATTTTGCAAATCTGCTCCGTCCACAATCACAGCCCAAAAGGGATATCTGCCCCGTTATGTTTCCTTCCCGAAGCCCCGGAACCAAAGAAGAAAAAAAAGGACGTTTGTGGGACGGCAAATTATAAAACCGAAAAACATTTTACACTCTGTTTCTGTTTCGAGCCGGGCACTTCTTTGCCCGCAACCGGTCGTAACATTCGCGTGGGTTTCTTTCCAGTGACCCGTATTTTTTTTTTCTTGTTTTTTCATTTTTTCTTCTCACTGCAACCAAGCTATATCCATTTCGGACGCTAAAATCTCATACACAAATTGGACCGCCGGGAAGAATCCCTCCCAAGACCGGTCGAACGTCCCTTTGAACTGTTCTGCACAGCCAGACCAGTGCGGATCAGCAGCACACTGGAATAAGCTTCATCTGATGCCTCCGACAAAGCAGCAACCATAAGCAACAACAAAAAAGGCTACATGCCACCTTCATACGTGCACACTTGAGACCGTGAGAAATTCACAGTGCGATGGGAAATTCACGCCCCTTAAATGGATATAAATTACACACAGTGGGCACACTCAACCGGCCGCCACATATAGGAGCGAATGATCTGCACCGGAAAGGAGATGTACGATAGCTCGATGGGGGGAAGGGAAGGGGGGGGAGTTGAGAAAAAAACTTCTACTCCCAACAACAACAACAATAACAACAACAGCAGCAAAAAAGCACAAGGAAAGTAGAGAGAGAAAAAATGAAACAAGTATATTCCCGGAAACATCCGACTCATTTCCGGGTTTCTGAGCTAATGAAACTGTTTTTTTTTTTTTTGTTTGCTGCTGCCACCGTCAGGATGCCCTTTTATCAGCATGTGTGCAAGCTTCCCCTTTTTTTTTGCTGTTGTTCCCTGCATCAGTCAGGGGATCGAGTTCGTCATATAAAAAAAACGAGATGAACCTTTCGCCCGCGAACAACTAGACAGATGGTTTGGTGGGTTCCTGGCGGTGGATCATCAAACGGGCAACGTCCCTAGCACAGCACATCAGGTGAGTCATCAGGTTTTTTTTCGCACCGGAAGTGACCCATGATTTTTATATATACCTTTTAACGATTGCTTTCTATGCGTGTGGCTGCGTATATAAAGGTTTTTTTTTTATTTTTGGTGTGTTAACATAATGTGTAGGTCATGCAGGTAAAATTATAAATAAAAAATACTACGCCTCGGGGGAGCAACTTTTACACAACACCAAAGAGCTTCCTTTTTTTTCGCTGCTAGAACTAAATAAATAACGTGGCAGCGTAATACAAACAGCGCCCTTTTCTATCGACTAAAACACACATTTTAAAAACAAGAAGCGAAATAAACGTTATGAGGCTTGTGTGGAATTAATATTTCATTCGCCCATACGCGGTACTAACTTCACTGTGAAACGATAGTGGTCAAGCTGGTACGCCTTTGCACGGACGCCAAATGAATGGAACCAACGCCGACAAACAGAACTACAGTCCCGCCTCGCGCTTTATTGTGAGGATTCGCTGAACTGCAAAACTTTTCTGCAAACCGAAACCGGCCGCAAACAATAATGATGCCGAAATGAGAAACACAGACTCATCGGATGATGGTGCGAGCGGCAGTTTTGCTACAAACCGTTCCCTAGCAAACATGACCGCCACTATCAGTTACGCTAACAAGGATGGTTACACACTCTCACTCCCGGATAGGGTAATTGTTTTGCCATCAACTTTTCAAGAGCTTCATAGGGTATCTAGTGGGTTGTGGTGCTGTAGCGGGCCCAGGCACGGCGCACTGTTTTCCCGTGCAATCGAGACAAGAGGGATTAGTTTTGCTACCCGTGTGGTGCATTTATTAAACTGTTCATTTGGATGCAATCACGCTACGGCACACTAATTGTTCACCGGAACTAGTGATGGTGCATTCCATGTTACTGAGTTCGATAAGAGTTGTTAAGTTTAGTTGCCTAAGCCTGAATGTATGCAATGGTAGATCAATCTTTACGAAGTACTTTAACGTAAAGATAGATGAGGATATCTAAAGAGGATTCAACTTCAAT
>STHB01000004.1:17762220-17773137 GCA_018908115.1 Anopheles rivulorum
GGAGCGGGTTATAATTACGGTGCGCATGATGATGGGTCTAATAAAGCATTTTATTCGTATGTGAGTGTTCACCTACGCTCGCTTTGTTCTTTGGCGATGGACTATAAAGTGCAAGCATGATAGCTTGCATTCGCTGTCAAAATTGCTACTTCAAACATTACAACAATATTAATGGAGGTGTGCCCAATTCATCAGGGTTTTTAGGTGGATGTTTTTCTGTGGATGTGTGTCATTAATTCACATAATCTTTCTATTTCCATTGTTTATTCTATCTTGTTTTGTTTTTTTCCAAGTTTGTTATATATTCGTTTATCATTAATTTTGTAGCTTTCATTTTAGTTTAAATTATCTTCATTCTATTTGAGATTTCCCAAGTAATTTTAAACAATACGACAATACATGTTTTTTTTTGTAAAATAAATATATCAAGTATTTTTAAACACAATGTACAATTTCACAGATATAATAAAAGTACAGGTTCGAAAAATGAAAGCCCCCAAATGTATGCAATTCGCGTAACAAAATGTGTTAATAACCAAGAAACACAGCACGTTCACACATTTACAACTTGTACAGTCCCCAAAACCTTTACGGAAGTACAATTTTGCCCATTCAATCACCATTGCGCATAAGCCCCACACAAACGATATTACAAAACTTTAATAGCATCTTTTAAGGTACTGGCTTTTAAAAGAGGTTTAAAATATAAAACGTTATTTTCCAATGTGCTCTAACCAAACACAACACAAACTACAAATTAACAAGTTCATTATCAAATGCCGGTGCTGGCCGGCTTCATACAAGCCAAAGCTCAAGCACCAACTTTTTCCCCCAAGACGCTCGGACACTCAATTATGTGTTCGCGCATAATCCATTTTTTTGTTTTTGGTTTTGCTGTGTTCCACTCTGCCTGGCCTGATGCCTGATCGCCTGTTTTGGTTAATATGATCAAATTTAAAAATTTAACCAAATTTTCATTTTTGCTGCCCTGTTGATGGAACTAATTTTATTTCGTATGCTTCGTACGTAAACCATCAACGAACGCGACCGGACAGTGCCATTTGAGGAAAACGGCCTTCGGCGAAATGGTGGCCGAGCAAAAAAAGAAAACGCAAGACAAGGCTAGTAGGAAACAGCAGAAGAAAAATAGAAGAGTCTGACTCATTTTCGTAATTGCTTTTCACACTGTCCAGCGCCGGAAACGAATGAACACGATGGAAACATGGTCATTTACAAAAAATATATATATATACAAACCAGCGAACCTTCCGTCAAGGAACACGAAACCTTTTGGAAACGCATCTTTACAGACACACTGCGGACGAAACGGAAAAAGAAACATCATGCACACGCTTCGTGTGCCACATTAGTTCCATTAGAGATGGACACCATGGTTGCCATGGTGTGCTATGGGAAAAATTTTGTCTTTTCCCGGTTGGAGAATTTGTTTCACACACTCGCGCAATAAAAAAATACACCCAAACGCCTGTAACGACGAAAAGCAAACCACCCAACCAAAACCGACGACAAGCAACACGGGAAAAAATCTGTCTCGTTGTCTGTTGACCGGACAGACGAACCAGCGCTGCCTAGAAACACACCACACACACACCCGCCAGCCAGCCAGCCAGTCAGCCTGCCAGCCTGCCAAATCATGGCTGATTAATTTTGTAGCCAAGTTTTGCGCCAGCACGAGTGCCTGCCACGGGACGGATTTGTTCGGGCGTGACCTCCTTTTCGCTTCTTTTGTATGGCCCCTCATCTCCCCTGCCGTACGTACACACCCGCACGTCTTTTGCCGCGTGCAGAACTTTAAATTAAATTCCCCAAAGCAACTGCCATGGCGGTGGCGTGTGTCCCGGTGGAAAACGCCACGGTGAAAAAAGTTGCCGACCGTTGGGTCCGCGCCTTGACGCCCTGCGTTTCGGTGCTTTCTAATTAATTCACTTAAGTTATTAATTTCTTCGCGAAGCTTAAAGAGGTGGCCCAATGCCGGTCTCATTACGGAAGGACCCGCCTAGTGACAATGTTTTCTTTTTTTTTTTCTTTCTTTTCAGGTTTTGCTTTTCGCCCGCCCGTTCACTATTGTGTGTCACGCATTAGCGCTGGCAGAGCGCTGGGTCAGGTCTTGCAAGTGGCAGGACCAGGTGCTTCACAATTTGAGACGGGAAAAACTTGTGCTCTGACCACGGCCAAGGAGGATAAACTAATTCACAAGCAGAAACCAAACAACAAAAAAAACACACACCCTAGCTTCATTTGCTGGAACGGACACTCATAACGGGTGCGTGAAAAGTTTTACGACCTTTTAAAATAATAGCATCTGAGAGAAGAAGAGATAGCAAAAGATCAAAAATGTATGCAGCTTTTCCGTTGGCAGAAGAGCATGAGCATGCAAACTGTTTGATTTTTTATTTAAGTTTCATGCTTGATTTATTTATTTATTTATTGGTCATTGTATTAGACGCTATGACGAATATTTCAAATGTCTGCAGACGATAGATTGAATTAAACGTCTGAACAGTTCAGCTGACAGTTGTTAAAGAAAAGAAGAGTGGAGGAGTTCCGCCGGATTTTATGCAAAACTAACACGTATTTTATTTATCTTTGATTATGACGGCGTATAACTAACGCGTGTTTATTAATCCTGAATATAAGTAACTGTGAAAAAACAAAACAATAAAAACTTTACAACAGGGCAAATCACTTATATTTCAGAATGACAGTTTTGTATGACTGCAATTGTCAAACGAAATAAAGAAAATGGAAAAAAATAACATTTATTGTAATTTGGGTATATTGGTAACAATTTATTGTAATTTAGGTATAAATTGTTTCCAAGAAATGTTAACCAGAAACCATTATAGACATTTTGAATACGATAAAAACCAAGAGATCTGCCATCCTTTTCCATGATATTCTATTCAAATCAAACAAAAGAATATCGGGTATGATACTTTTACAACACAATCACAATTTTGCACTAAACTCGTAAAATTATCGATCCCAATCTCCCAACTCGCTCTGTGCCGCTTCAGCAAAATCCTCATTCAGCTGGCACCTAAAAATAAAAACTGCATCCCATTGTACCCGGCACCGTCGAATGCCGAGGTTAAACATCCGGCCCAATGTATTTGCTCAATGTTTGCAAACAAAATAAAAACATGGCAAATAAAATTCCACATCAACCACGTCCAGCGGTGTAGTCCGGCCACGGCCAGACAAGGATGCTGGCAAATGATAATAATATCGTTGGCACACGATTCATTGCCGGACCGTGCTGGATGGATGATTTTCCCACAGGAAATATATCCCATATTACGAGATGCTTCGCCCAGTCCCAGATGATATTTTTCGCTCGCTTTTATCAATATATATATAAATATTGCAAAAACCTGGGGCACCCAACGCAGCGTGCGAGGCACCATGGGAGCAAAACGGAATGCAAATCGATACGTTAGCACGATATGTTTGCGCTATTTTATTTGTGGCATCAATCGGCAGTCGATTTGCATTCGACTGAGGATCTGTTTGGGCACAATCACCTACACACACGTAGCACACACAGGAGAAAGCATCCTAGCGTGGTGTGCTGTTTGTGTGAACTAGTTTCCCACGTAGCGCACAAGGGGAGATAAAAAAAAAGCATATGGGAAAATGGAAGAACCAAACAGACAGACAGACACACACACACAAAGAAAGAAAGAAAAGAAGAGATGCCACGGGGACATGCATGATGCGGGCTAAAAGTTTGCATTGAAATGTAGCAAATGTTTGGTTTGGCAGGTCAGCGAATGTTTTGTTAACATAATATTTACAATCAATACGTAGTGCTGTTTTCACCAAGTTACGGTTGTTTTTTTCCTTGCCATTTTTTTATTGAAATATCTTTAGCCGAACCTAATAATCGATGTCAGCACAAATAAATTAAAACAAAAAATCGACATTCTGCTCGCTGGCTGGTCACCATCCCAGTCGCTGCATTTTACACCAACCAGAGAACCAGCACTCCATCAAAATTGCAAATTCATCGAATCGTGGCTCTATTTGGCAAACAGCGTGGGTTTGTTTGCGATGGCAAATTCACCATGTCACAGGTGCATTTGACGCATGTCCGTCCGTTTGAAATGGTCCATGCCTTTAGGAAATATTGGTTCATTCCGAAACATCAAAGTTCCCCGTTTTACGCCGAATCGTCGAGAACACACAAACCCACTAGCTCGGACACGTCGATTTCGGCTAGTACGTACTATTGCACGGCTGCATTTCCCTTCAACGCCTCTCGGTTTCGATTCGGTTAAAGGTTCGGTCATGGTCATTAGAGATAAATGTCAATGGCAAACAGTGCCGAACGCAATCATTCGCTTGCAATCGACGTGGAATGATTCGAACGGTTCGAACGTGTGCTTTGAGTGGTTTACCTCGCGTTTGTCCTTTTTAGTAATTAAACTTGTCTTATTTTCCAATATTATTATTCCTTTAAGCGAGTATTTTTCCTATGTTAAACACAATATCCAAGCGGATTGTGATATTTGAGGAACTTCTTATGTTAACCACGCAACTGCACAGCCTTTCGTGTTCCTGCACACGGCTCAATGTTTGCGCACGCCTCTACGCAAATACGTTCCATGCACTAGGCGAAGGTCAATGCTGTTTGCCTTCGAACTTGTGCAACGTCGTCTCATCGTTCGCCACAAACATTCCGTCCAGCCGGCGACACCGGCATTCGGTTCCAAGCTGAGGTTCGCTTTTTTTTAGCCATCCGCTCTACGGTTTCATCGTTGGAAGTATTTGGAGAGGAAAAAACATCGTTCGCAAACGACCGGCAACAAAGACGATTAGCTCCCAGTAGTCCCCTCGCCGAGCTCCCGGCACTAGGCGCCAGTGACGTGAGGCAGACCCAAGCATCTTCACAACTGCACCATCATCATCTTGAATCGTCAAGGCGAAAGGAAACCACTTCATAGTGGTGTATTGATTGATATCATAGATGAAGAAATATGGTTTTGTTATCATGGTTGTGGTCAATGCGATGGCTAGAAAAACGAGGGAGACGAAAAAAAACCTGCCTAGCTATAACATTTTATAACGCTATTGGGTAAAAATTATGTGATCAAGTTGACAACGTTGACAAGACACGGATGTGTCGGTAGGTTTATCTCCCGGGTTACTTCCATTCATCAGACAGTAGTGTTATTGAATCATTTGAAGCATCATCAACACGCATATTGCATACAATCGGGCGTTTGGTTTTCAAAAGCCTGTTGATATGCAATTCGCATAACACAAACATCTTATTTCAATTTAAAATCGTTTAGTTCACAATTTAAAATGTTTCCATGTTTTTTAAGATAATAGAATAATAATTAAAAGGATTTAATTAGCAATAACTATTTTCCACAAGCAAATAATTTCTCAAGTTTATGCTTCTGTCTTTATCTTACTGAGAAAATCAAATAAATTGTACTTCGGTACGAATCTAACGTCACAAATACACACTTTCAACAAATACAAAAATTTAGTGTACATCTCATTAACATGGAAGCATCATCAAGCATCACACACGATCGAGCCTGCACACGACCTTACGCCCGTTCGCAAATGTGTTCGCTTTATTAACCTTCTCACGAATGATGAGTTGACTACGAAATGTGTGTACACAGCGCCAACACTGCAGCAGCTTAACCTCGAACGTTCGAAATCCGGTTCAAGAGGCGAAAAGCGATTAGAAGCGCGGCAAAGGCGTCCACCGATTGATGATGTATGGCGTGTAAGACCACTTCCGACTCGACCCGTTCCGGTGCGTCCGGTCGGCCGCGAAAGGTTAAAGTGCGATGCCTCGCGTGGTAATGGAAGCTGACGCAGGATCATGACGCAGCGGACGTGATTCGGAACCGGGCCTCACTTCCTGCCACCTTGCCAATGGAAAAACCGGCATCAACGTGGCATGATGGTGCAGAATTAAGATTGCGCTCCGTTCGCGTTTGAAGGGCTCGCGTTTATTCGCTGGCTGTCGTTAAAATTTCGCCCATTTCGAATTGCACCAAAAACCTCATCCCCCCCCCCCCTCCCCCTGGAACGACGGATCCGGATCCGGAGATGAACTAGATGATTGAGCATGTATTTGGCGCGTCGTCGTCGTCGTCGTCATCCGGCACCAAACAACAGCGAGCGCTGAATGTGAGCTGAATGACGACCAGCGAGCGATAGAGAGCGAAAGATCCGTGCAAAAAAAAAGCTCCAAATTATCCGTTCTGTTCCACTTCTACCGTGCCGGCTGTCCGTGCTGCCAGCCACAAAGTGCGAATGTCCGGAAAGGAACAGGGAGTTCGGTTTTTTGTTTTTTTGCTTTGGAAGTTTCGATGTGCCGGTGCCTCAGATTGCGACACAGACAATCTGTCACCGAATGGATGAATTTGGTTGGGGCTAAAGTCGTTTTTGTTTTGTTTTTGGCAGCGAGATAGAATAGCTTTTTTTCTCTGCTCCTCTCTGTACGGTAACTATCTTTCGGCAACATTTCACCAAGGTTTCGAAGCGAGATGGAGCCTAGCTAGCAGGGGATTTAGCAAACGGAGCCAAACAGAGTAGGTTCAAAGTATGAAGAATGAATACATGATCGATTTTCCAAGGAAATGATGAGCAGTGAACAGCACTAATAGAAAACGGAAACCGTACAGCGAAAACAAAAAAAAAACGAACTAGAGAGTTTAGTTGTAAAAATTCGGAATCGGACATAAATAAACATAGTACCAATACAAGCGTTAAAGTTTATGCTGAGCATTTTGTAAGAATTATATCGAAATAGTTTCTAACTTGTTCACTGTTTAAACCAACAAAAATTAATCAATTATAGCATTTCTACAGGAAGGTTTAGTGTGACCAGGTAATAAAAAAGTTATTTCTTCGTAAAGCGCCTGAAATTATGCAAATATTAGCAACTAATGTTTATTAAACACTATTTAGATATATTTCATACACTTTAACAATACTGCTGAAAATTCAATTTAGAAAATAAGTCTCTAATACATCAACCTGCAACCTTTATAAGGATTGTTCATATTTCCTTAGCTTATCTACGACCGTTGCAATGAAAACTTTTGAAATCATGTAGTTTTATGCGATATATTTTTCTTATTCTCTTTTAATTCAATTTTCATAACATTCATTCGCCTGGATGTTACATTCGATTACTGTGCTTGAAGCTCATCTGCAACATTGTTATTGTTTCAGCGAAAATGCACCACCCCACACTAGTTTCGGGGCTGTTTGCTTCCTCGTCGTACGCATGGTGGAACGATTTAAAAAATAAAAAGAACCTTTTGTACCCTTCCCGGCGCAGCAGACAACTAACAGCTGTCAAAAATTTAATAACGCTAAGTGATTTTGCCTCGCGACGACCGCTGGCGCGGCATTTCCGGGGAAAACAGGGACAACTGGCGGCGACAGCCGGTAAAAATGATTTTTGCCACAATGCATTGCCACCTCCCCACCCCGAATGGAACGATTTTTCACCGCCACACGGGCAAAGGAATGCAACCGATGCAGCGATCCCGGTTGCATCCGGGCATTCTGCCAAGCGACCACCAGCGATAAGCAAACGAATCGAAACGGACGGAATTCACCACACGGAAGCAACCCGCTAAGCTCAATTCAATGGGATTTGTCATCGGTAAGCGGACCTGCGTTAGCGCAGGTGAAGGTGGGAACAAGGGATCGCGAAATCACGCACTGTACACACACACGCACACACGCACCACCCGCCATCCACCATCCACGTGGGTCATCTTTCCGCGCGCCATCGTTGCGTCCGATGCCAACCGGCGGCGACCGAACCACTTGTGACATGAATATTAAACATGCCACTACGGCTGTACCCGTTTGGCCTCACTCCATCGCTTCCGTCCCTGTGCGCACATGCAGCACATGCACATTATCAACTATGTGTACGACTTTTGCGTGGCACCGCGAGTCAAGCATGGTGCGTTTTCGATTATAATTCGATTAAAGGTTGGACGATTCGGGCCCGACTTCACTAAGTTGTTTGACCATTGAGCAAGAAGGGAGAGGGGAGGAGGACTTGGAGAGAAAAGGAAAAGGAAGGGAGCATATTCACACAAAGTGCCTAAAGACGACAGACACATCAGCAGTTTACACAAGGCCCTTCTGGCCCGGCGATGTGAACTTTGAACCGAAACGTTTTGTTCTCGCTCGATACGAACCATTTTGGTGTAGAATATGCGAAGCCAGAAAGATAATAAAATATCAAATGACCATGCTAGAGCATTTTAGTCCATCATGTGGACAATTTTATCATCTTAATGTACGATGAATTGTCGTTTTAAATTACAAATGTATCATAGTTGCTGGCAAATCAAGTTTTCTCTTATGACTAAGACAATTTAAAGAGAAGTAATTATGTTGAAACGTGAAGCTAAATACAGCAAAGATTTTACAGAAGCCATGAGCTATTTTTATTTCCTTGTTTTAATCAATGTTGATGGGTTACAATAAGATAATAATCCAGCAGTTATCGATATTGCAGGAATTTATGAGAATGGCGTGTCAACAATATTTTAGGATGGACTTCTAATTTCAGTCTTGAACTATTATGTTGATCAAAATTTTCCTCATTCGCTTCACATTCTGTATTTAATGCATAAACAATGATAAATATAAATATAATTATGTCTTTCATTGCTATAGATATTCTGCGATATGTCGAATACTAATAGCCTTCTTTTATCTAAATACTACAAAGGAATATTTACTGTACAAACTTATACATTATTTAAAGCTTAGGCAAAATCAACACAAAACACTAATAGGAACTGCACGAATTAAATTAACACATTTTGGGTGACACACACACACACACACACAGCGAAACTTGATAGTATTATCGATGTTAAATTGCAGGGCAGGAAGCAGCAAAGCAAAATGAAAAATCAAATTGTTCACCACAATCACCATACTGCTCGAAAAGAACACTTCAAAAACAGCTAAAATTTGCAACTCAATTTAGCTCCTGGCTACACACGCATCGATGGTGCTAATAGACGAACAAACCATACAAAAACTGGCAAGCCAGTCATACAATTACGTTCATTTCTAACCTCCAATCAAACAAGCGCGTGTGCCAAACGCTAATCGATGACAATTGCACCGCACACCGAAAGACGACAACAACAACAACAAAATCCCACTGGCAATGCTCCACCATCCATCAAAGGCAACGGACAGATCCGTACCGAGCCGGAGGACAACCCAACCTCGCGCGACGACGTGTTTTATGGGTGTCCAATTTTATGAGTTCATTTGCTTCCGCACGCAACCGTGGTATTTCCAACCGTCGTATCACGGCCACGGATATGTGTGTGACATTGCCGAATAATCGATTTGCGCTTTGGATGCGAGGTTTCGCCCCAAAACTAAATGCGGCCTAAAGCCGGGATGACCCTGGTGATGTACACACGTCCCGCTGCCCACTTACTAAATGGGTCAGTGTCGATGCCGATGTGCCCGGCCAATGTCCTTCCGGTGCCTTCCGTGCACGTGGCGCACGCTACGCCGGTAAGTACGCGTACCAAACAACCAACCACAGCGAACGTTCGCACGCACGGTAATTGCTTTTCGGTTGACACCGTGACACTTTCGCGCCGCCCCAATACGACCCCACCCATGTAGAGTGGTGGGGGGGGTGTGGATGATTTGATGATTGCACCGAGGGCCCCTAGCGAGCGAATCGGGTGTTTTAGCGACGCCGTACCACCAAAATGCGGCCCATCATATAAAAGCGGTCCGCAGAGCGCTTAATCGATATCAGTTTCGGTTATCTCATCAATCAATTAATTTCCGCTCGCACTCGCTGTCTCACACAAAAACTCCTTTTTACGTGCCAAAAACGGAACCATCATCCTTAGCAAAACATGATTCGTGCTGCTGTCCTGTTCGCACTGGTGGCCGCTGTGGTGGTCGCTGAACCACCGGCACGTTTCCGGCCCCGAACGGTGTTTGGTGTGCAGCAGCGACCAAATTCCCGTGCTGCTCGACTGGAGGAAGCACCACCGGCCCAGCAGGAACCGGCCGGATACAACTATCCCAAGCCGATGTCTTCGGGCTATCACTATCCCAAGCCGGACCAGGCATTCCCACTGCCTGGTGAGGAGATGCCACCAGCTTTTACCACCGAAGCAGCACCAGGTGCCGAAACGACTGCGGTCCCTCAGGAAGCGACCACGGAGTCGAGCGACTCGTTGACCACCACCGCTGCCTACGAAGATTACGAGGACTCTACGGCACCACTGGAACCGGCACCGGCTGATTCCGATACCAGTGCCAAGCTGCGCCGTCGTCAGCAGCTCACTGCACGCCGTCCAGCACCGCTGAGGCTGCTGAACCGTCAAAGTCAACGTCTGGAGGACCTTCCGGCCGTGCTGGTGGAAGAACAGCCAGCCCAGCCGCTAACACGTCCACTCTATCTCATCAATCTTCCCGAATCGACCCTTCAGCAACTGGTTTTGCTGAACAACGCCCAGCTGGCAGGTCTTCCGCTGGCCTCACCACAACCGACCGCCGTCTATCTGTCCGAGCTGGATTACATTTACAAGAAGAAGTAAGGCTGTGAATGGTTCCTGGCGGTGCCATCTTCCAATCCTACGCTCCATTTGCTAGGATTAGTAACGATGCACCCTCGTCGGAATACCAAAGCAACGACCTCCATGACCAGGAATGCTGCCCGACACTCGTTGTGATACCCTGTGCAATGACCTAAGAGCATGTATTATAATAAAAAACCTGTTACCTCTCACACTTGAACTGGGATGTTCCTTTATTTACGCGCTGGATGTCTCGCTTTCTCTGCGAAAGCTAACCATTATGTGGTCCAACAATCGACATCTAGTTCAATAAAATTCAACA
>STHB01000004.1:17777392-17923332 GCA_018908115.1 Anopheles rivulorum
TTTTTTTTCTTCTTTTTTTGTTTTGCAGAAATTCGGGACAACCCCGAATTCTCTGGAAGCGATAAGTGAATGCGAACCTACGGCCTACTACTTAAACCAATTAATTTTAACCCTTTTCAATAAACCTAGCCCCAAAAACACAGCACAACTGCTGGCCGGATCGTAATTTGTAACGATGGCCGGACCCCATGTGCGAACCAATCCGTTCTGGGCCGGAATTGCGTAACCGGCCATAACAACTGTGTTTCTGCTACTACTGCACCAACCGTCGTGCCGTACCATTAGCTCGCGATGAACCATTCCCGCCGGGAAGTTGCTGCCGTTTGCGAGATGGAAGCGGGAAATCGAGGCAACAAACGACCAACGTAAAAGCGGATGAGATTCGTGGTGCGTTGCCTGTAGCAGATGGAGGCCTCCCGACAGGAGGATAACAACGAACAAAAAACAACAACAAAAAAAACACCCCAGGAGTTGTAGTCATCACACGGCAAAAGGGCTAATCTACCCCTAATGAACCGACCGAATCCCCGTGACTCCCCGGCAACGATTAACCCGAAATTGAAAGTCATAAAAGAAGATCAAAAATTAAATTGAATCTTGCCCCACACTCCCGACACTTTTTGGCCCCCCAGAAAACGGCAACCCACGTCCGGATGTGGGTTTTGTGTTGCGAGTTTTTCAGATTTTTATTACCATTCGGCACGTTGCCCCACCAGTCCGCATCAGGCGAACGCGTCTTCCAACGTCGAAAGTGGTGCCCAACAACACCACACCGTGGAAGAACTCACCTTTACCATTTTAGGAGCTTCGCAACAACCCTTGCGGGAGCAACGGGTCAGGCAGAACCGGCCGTACGTACGCTGCCGATTAGAGCGAAGCCCGAAAAACGTGTCCCACATACGACCCAGATACACGGCTCGCTGGTTAGCAGCATCCCTTAAAGACCTGGCGGTCCTTGTCGGCGTACGCTAACCATACACGGGGCGCAACTCGCCGGATATTGCTACCGGCGAGGTTTGTAGCGTGCACGGTCAGAGATGAGTTTAATCCTTGCCACCATCATCACGGAACAGCGGCTTTTTCGCTTGCCCACTAGCCAAACGATCAAGAGCTGAACCGGAAAGCCTTTTGCCCATGCCACGGTTCCACAAATTCTCGCAGCAAACGGGAGCCGAAACGTGTACGGTGTCCGAGATTCTTTCCCCAAAAAATTTGACTTTTATCAACCTGACATAACATAACCGATGCGATTCCGTATACGACAACGATCGTACCTTCATCCGAAACCGCATCCCAACAGGCTACGGCCGAAAGTGTTGCAAACGGTTCGTGCCGAGATTGGAGGTCGTGAAATGGTTCGGCCGGTGCCAATTGATTTCGCACATATCGACGTGTCTTGTACTGCCCAAGATAAGCTCGAACCCTGCTTTACCAATGTCCGGTAGCTGCGCTGTGTGCTGAACCATTTGGTAGAGTTCGGTAAGCACCTTTGCTACAACCTGAGCCATTACCTTGCCTCTTATCGGGCCAACCTTAATCGTCTCGTTTCGGACCATATCGCTGCCTCCGTTCCCAAAAAATCCCGTCTAGCTCCTTTGGCTCTAGCACGGAGCTAATAGCGTTACTACCGACGAATAGTGCCGGGATGTTTGCCTTATGTGTTTTAGCTGAATGTTGAAAACATTATTGAAATTGCACCATCTCCATCCCGTTGACCCTTTTTGCTTCGTTAGGACGATCAAGGAAGAAGAAGAAGAAGAGGGAACCCACCCAACGCACCGTGAATGTAAGCCGTATGCTTTATGCTTTCCCATCGGCAACATCATAGTCGGAGGGATGAAATTAATTGTTATTTCTTTCCTTTCTCTCTCTCTCCCTCTCACACACACATTCTCCCGGCACGATAAGATAAGAAATTGCGTTGGCAAAAACCATTCCCAGCCCGCTTCCCGAACCTTTGTGCCCAGACAAGGATCCCTTACAGCATGCGCCAGCCATTCAGGAGAGGTGTATTGACTCAAAAACACTCAATCTCAATCTTTGCAATATCATCAGCATACGCCCGGAGCCGGTTGCTTCGTTTCGGTACGATCCTAATCTCATTTTGCGAGCATACATTAACATAATAAAACGTCGGCGTCTGCAAGCAATGCACGGGGCGGAAGACCGAACCCATGTTTGTAAAAAGCATGCCAGCATGCAGGGCAGGAAGTTTATCATGGAGGCACATCTTTACACACTTTAAGCTGCTGCGAAACATAACATTACACTCGCATACTGGGTGCCTGGGCGTAGATGAATATTCATTTACGTCTGCAAAACGACCGACGAGTTTCCGAAATAGGGGTGATGGGNAGGTGCAATAATTTCAGGTATACTTTTACATTTATTTTACATTACTCCCTATACACCTGGTTTAGTGTTTTTTTGTGGTAAAAATGAGAATTTTTAAATCAGATTTTTATAAACATTAAAAAAGTCACAAGATCTAACTAAATAAATGTCAGTTTTATCAACACGGAGCTTTTGTCTCATTTTGCAGCTTTTGACCATTTTTTAAAACCTAAAAAATCGACAGCAAAAATTTGACAACAATGTTGACGTTTGCTTAAAAAGCAATCAAATTTTCAGCAATGTAAACAAACTTCTTGACAGGTGAAGAAATTGCAAACAATTATATCTGCTGTGTCTACTTAGTGCGTTTTCCAAAATACAGTGAAAGCTTATTTTCTCAGTTGACAAACTAGTTTTCGTCTTTTGGACGATGTTATCAATTTTCTGACAGCTCTTGTGGTCCTTCACGAATACACGCAAACACCTGGAAAAAAGGACATTTACTGCACCAGATATTGAGTATTTTGTCATGCGGTGTTGCATACTTCAAGGCGCTCATGCAGCTGTATTTATTGAGAGATAGACATAGCAATGACACTTAGTTATATATAATAATGTTTGAGAAAAATGCTTTTTCACTGTGGAAGATGACTGAATTGCCAGGATTCTGGTAGTGGGTGGATGCGCAATAAGGCTGTTATGCTAGCGAAAGTTTATTAGGAAAATGTTTCTCAACGTCCGATGGGACAAAACGAAAGTCGCCCCAGCGTGTTCCGTTGATGTAGTGTAGGTTGAGCACTGGATGCTAACTTATACCGCCCATTTTACGTAACGCCCGGTGGTCGGATCTTGTTTCGTTACGATTAAAAATTGAAAATTAGATCCATGGAAATCAACAACGACGACCAGTGATCAAATTCCTTGAAACCATTAGAAATTGTTCAGAATTCATGTCACATCCAGCTTCATCTCCTGTGCGTTACATTACTCTTTAAATCTCAAACAATTAGCATGCCAACCGTTTCCTCGAACTAATCGCAACACGGATAGCAATTTTATCTCACATCATCACTTTCACGGCCAATCTTGCCAACCATTTAATCCTCAGCTACTCCACGAAATTTTCTGGCCGGAAATCACTGCCTGCCAGCCTGGTTCCTCTTGAAACCGGAAAGAGAATTCAATTTGCCCTTGCACTCCACAAGCTAACTAACATCAACCAACGCTCATCAGCACCCGGGGGCGCAACAATTCTCATTCGTTTCGGCATTTGCATAAATCGACTAAATCGCTTCAAATCAACAGCCCGGCTGCTGAGTGTACAGCCCACACCCAACCGGAAGGATATATATATATACACACACACAAGGTACAACGGCACGACGACCGCTCCGCGGTGCCCGAAAGGCTAATATTTTAATTTCGCTATAAATTAAATCACCTAAATTTAATTTTTCACTCTGTAAAATGATATTTCATCACCGTTTTTCGCACCGGCGCTTGGTTGCTGTTGCCGCTGCCGGTCGACACCGACTTCTGCAGCAGGGCGGAAGTGATACAGCGCGATGGTAGCCGGCTTCCGCATCCGAGTCGACATCCTAAATTTCCCTTCGGAAATCATACTCCGAGCGTGGGGGAGTGAGCGAGCCACCCCATCCCTGGGAGTTGGTTTCGAGTGGGAGTCGCGTCGGGGATGGGAGGTCCGCCGTGCGGTGGGAATGTTTATAATTTCTGTCATTCCATCCTTTGCCACGTTTTGTCTCGTTCTGCTGCCATAACCTTTCTGGTGCTGGTGTGAAATCAGCGATGAATCTGGAGATGGCCCGACACGACCCTCCGGGACGCTGGCTCGAGAACTTTTCCAACCGCATCATCACATTTTACTCCGAATCCTTCACTTCCGGGCATCCTGTCCTCTGCACTTCCAGTTGGTCCGGGGTGGGTGGGTGAGTTTATCTGTCTGGACCTGTTGGATGCGATTGTGGACCGTTCGTTAGCCCGCTTGACGTGGATATTCGCAGGTCATTCTGGCCTCTGGGCCACATTTCAGCGCACACTCGGCTCGGGTGGCCAGTATATTAGCCATCGGCCATCTTCCATGAACCAGAAACTATGAGCTCGGTCGATGAAATCTCGATGAAAACCTCAATCGACATCTTGCCTTCCGTTCTGCTGGGGACAAAACGTAGCCAAAGCCCGTAGTGAAATACGTTCCAATTTTGCTGACTTATTATTTGCCCTGCGAGCCTTGCCAGCATGACATATGCGTGGAAAAATTAGCCGAAAAACCCGGTACGAACACGTATGACCACCGTAACGGGGGCGAGATGTGGGAAGGCGGGAGTTTTGGTTTCAATTTTCCAGTTTTCGGTTGTTCTTTGCCGTTGTTCAACAACGAAAACCCTCCGATGAAACCCGCTCGCAGCCGAGTTAGAGCCATTTTGTTGATGTTGCTTCCATTTGCATATATTATAATGTGATTAAAAGTAAATTAGTTCTCAGTTGGCAGTGTAGCGGACCGTACGTCCCCTAAATCCGTACGGCAAAACCCCACTTAATCTATTGGGCCGGAACGGTCACGGGGCCGTGGAACGCTGCCAGGCCCGTTTCTGATGGCACGGGAACGAAAATTCTTATTTATCTTGCGCTGGATGTGGTCAAACATTTTAACCAAACCAAAGACCAGACGGCGTGTAGCATAATCTGCACATTCCGAGTTCGGGCCGGGCACGGGCGGTGTGTGATGATGGTTGGGATTTTATCTGCAAATAGTTCAACCTGCACTATTACGGGGAAATTATTGCAGCGATGAAAGTGGCCGGCATTTTATCAGCAAAGCAAATATGTTCCACTTTCAATCAGCTGAGTACGGTTGCGTTCGAAAGGTGTAATAATGGAGAGGAAAGTTTAATCATTCGATGAATGTTGATAATATTTTAATATCGGAAACCTAAAAATCATTTTTTGTTCGAGTGTTTTTCGATCCATTCATAGTATATTTCTGTCAAGCGAATTGCATAAATTCAGGGGTTTTGGCAGTTAAAAACAATCTAAAGCTTACTGACATGGGTTGTAAGCAAGATACTCAACATTTCCTTGAATTATACCAATCAATTATATCCTGCCTTACTAGTGTTGTGTATAGTCAAGTGTGGCAAGTTTTGAATTCTTCGGTTTTCGTAAAAAAAAAAGATTTCAAAGCTGAAAATATATTTACTGAACGCATTTCATCTAAAGGTAACAATCTAAACAAACAAATTTTAGAAAAATCTAACCAACAGACTTAAAACTTGTTGGTGAAGAGTATCTAAATGCTGAAATAGTTCAGAAAATATATATAACTAATAGTAACAATTGCTTAAAAACTATTAGGTTTCAGTATTACTTATCGTCAATTAATTTTTAAACAATGTTCTACTACCTTGATGATAAAAACATATTATCAATGATATATTCACTTACTGAAAACACACAATCGCTAAGCTATTTGTCATACAAGTTTGAGCGTATTAAAAACTATAATACGCAAATTCACACTCACAAACCACCATTATATGAGCATCAGCGCAACACAGGGCCGCTGTGGGAAAAACATACTTTCGCAGCATAACGCGTACACTGAGCAGCCGTCGTACCTACCAGATGTGCCAAAACAAGAGCAAAGGAAAAAAAACGCACCGAAAGGTAAAACACAACACCCACCAGGCGAAGCATCAAACATTCACGACGAGTGTATCATTTGAAATTGAATAGAAATTTATTTTTGCTCCCAGCATTCGCTCACGATCACATTTCCTGTGCTTACTTCCTTTTTTTTTTTGAGGGTGGTATAGGACGATGGATCGTTTGCGAAAAAAAGCACCCCCCGTTGTTATGCCTTAGCACACGCTATCAGAGCAAAATGAAAAGTCAAGCATTGCGAGTACGCGGAAAGTGAAGCAATTGACAATTGCACGGGGAATGCTACGAAATGTTTACCCAAGGCTTCGGGTGGGGAGGGGTGATAAGGAGGCAGGATACTAGGAGGATGTGGCAAGGAAGGAGATCACACACATACACAACAACAACATCAGCAACGCAAAAACGGAATCATCCTCGGAGAGCATCGGATCTCGCTCGCGCTGGAAAATAAATAGTTGAACAAAACGGGGATCGAGCTGCTACCGGGTTTTGCCGGTTGTTGTATATGTGTATTTTTTTTTTTTCGGTAGACTGTTGAATTTAGATATGGAATTATGTTTCCAAATCATGTTCATCCACTTTGCTCGTGTCGCTGGCAGGGCCAGAATACGGAACGAGCAAATAGAATGATTTTGTTGGAATTGTGTATTTCCGTTTGTTTCATTTCTCTTTTTTCGCGTGCGCTCGCAAGCTTTTTTCCCCAGCCCAACCCGGACTGATGGTTCATTCGATACGATTGTCATGGCTCACGACCACTCACACTAACGGTGAAACCACGTTCGTTCGCGTTTTGTCGCCCAAAACTATCGATCGGTTGATTAAGACGTCAGCGAATGAATGAAGCAATAGGTGATGCTACTATCCATTTGTTTTTCGGTTCTTTTTGATACCCGAAAACAAAACCCAGGCTTTTGAAGAGTTCGTAACGTATGTCGAACGTGAAGAGAGCAATTTTTTTTTTTTTTGGTTTGAATTTATTGATCGTCAATACTAAGATAAAACCGTTTTTCAAATTGGCTATAGACGAGACTATTTGCACAACTACTTCATGCTGTACAATCATCAAAATGAAGGGCATTTTTTTATAAAATAACTGTCAGAAACAGCAATTCCTTTTGTGCTATGTTAATAAAGCTTCCATTTCTCTTCCCCCAGCATCATTCTCATGACGTCCAATCATCCGTACAATTAAAGCAGGTATTTACAAGACATGGCTGGAGCTGCCCGGTGGTGTATTTGACAACGGCGCTAGTCCCTAGCACGACCGGACCAGTTCAAATCCCATTCGGGCCGTCCCTTCGTAGCACTTGGTAAAAATTAATCTTATATCGGCCTGGTCCGTTCTAACATAATAACAAAAAAGGGCAAAACATGGAACTTAATAATTAAATATCTAACATTTATCATAAACTTTACAGAAAAATGGAAAATATAAAACATAAATCTCAAACTATTTCTCAACAGGATCACCAAGAAAACCAACCAAGAAGTAAATCAGTTAAAGCAATGAAACAAACTACAATCGCACACGGTGATGTCACTCAACGTCGAGAAGGAAACCTTCTAGCAGCAATCCTACCTGTTCCCACAATATGCGTAGGCTTATAATTTCCCTAAGCCATAATCATACACCAAAGCTCCGGCACGGGCAAATCGATCGATCCATTGATGTTCGTGGATGTGTTGCTGGATGGCAGTCAAACAGCCGGTTGTCATGCAGCTGCCCACCTTGCGTCCAGTTCTTTCCACCCTCTCTCCTTCATCCATCTTTATTCCTGTGCATTTAAGTGGAGCGCCAGTCGTCGTCAAACTAATTTGCGGTTCAAATGTATTCACCGCGCGCGTTAGAATGTTTCACTGTCGCCAAGGCTATGTTGGCTGGCAGGCAATCGCTATCGTCATATGCGTCTTTTACTTTCTCTCTTCATTATCTTTCTCTCTTCGTTTCTCTTTCTCCTTCTCTCCCTCTCCCGGTGCTTGTTGCTGCCTGTCTATATTTGTCTTCGTGCACGCCAGCAAGTCGTATGATTAGTTAATGGCACTGTCGATCGGATTGTGAGCCACGGTACCGGCATTCATTGGCCTACCGGCCATAAGCCAGTAGCCGTGGAACCACTTCTAAAGCCACCCCGGCGTCTAAAGCGTCTAATGAGTGTGATTTTATCAGCTAGTGCGCCTGATCGAAACTGGCTAGCAAACCCATAAACATTCGCACCGGGGGTGGTCGGGCCCGGGATATTTCCGCCCGATTGACAGTCATATTCTGGTCAGTTACATTATGCTGGATGTATCGGACGCCATCGTGAAATGCGAAACCACCTTCACATCCCCCGCTCTCGGTTCTTACCCCGTCACGTGAATGTCCAGCGATTGCCATAGCGGTGTGACACGTTAGCACGTCTGGCATACTGGCGACGAATTTATAATTATCGACTGTAATGCATCTAATGCATGCACCCGTAATTAGGTCTCACTGCACACGACCAACCACGACAGACGCACGGTGACGACTAACCCTGCACAGACGGTACACACACGGTACAAACACGAGCAAACAATTTCCCTCATCAGCAACTATATTCCCGCACACATTGGCCCGGCTGGAGTGGATTCGTGGAAAATCGTAACAATAATTGAACCGACCAGCAAATCGTTTTACGACCTGCAATAGTATGATTAAATAGACGACGGCAATATCTAGCAGCTAAATGGACGCTGGACAATAAAATGCACTGCCCTGTGGTTTGAAAGAGAGAGAGAGAGAGAGAGAGAGATAGAGAGAGAGAGAGAGAGAGAGAGATAAAGAGAGAGCGAGAGAGCTTTCACACACCTCATCTAAACCCATTAGGCACCGGCACACAAAAAGGCATTCAGCAGAAGTGGTGACAATGATGAAAAGGCGCACAATAAGCGTGCTCGTTAGCTTAAGTTGCGTTAGCTTTGTGCAATAAAATTAGACGTATAAAACATTGCGTTGAATTGCCCATTTTGCATGGTCGTCACACTTTCATTTTGGTTGTGAAACTTTTGCCTTGTAAAGGAATTGTCATTTTATGTTGATAGCAAAATTCATATTCCAAATAAAGGATATTGTGGATTATTATAATGAAAATTGAAAGACAAATTTTGCAAGCAAAAGATATTGTATTTATTATAAAGTTTTCCATTGTTAAAGGATTAAAATTAAGTTTCGCATTGACTTGGTTTGTTCTATGTATGAGCATCAAATTTGTATATTCTGAAAAATTATTGAAGGATTATTGAGAAATGAGTTATACTCTTATAAATAAAGAATACTCTTAAATTTACAAATTATAAATACATAAATAAATAAATGAAGATAATAAAAAAAATAACTAATTTAGTATATAAATACACAAATCAATAAATAAATCAATCAATCAATAAACAAATAAACAAATGCATTAAATTCCAATCAATAAATAAACAGAATAAGAAATAAATAAATGAACAAAAAGTAGATGATATCAAAAATAAGTATTGCATGAAAAGTCAGTCACAAACAAATCGAAGCTAACTGGAATGTCATAAAGGAGAGACAATCTATATTGTTTCATCATCTAAATAATACAAAAGTTGCACGACAATTTAAAACATGTTTTTAACTTCATTTATCCTACTTATAATCATCTTATATACAAAATTTAAAGGTTAACTCTATCAAAAAAAAAATTTCTTCCTTGAAATTGTTCCTTGAAACATCCAAAAATACTTGAAACATCCAAAAATGTTCCTTGAAACTTGTCCTTGAAACATCCAAAAATAGCCATCGTTTTAAGATGTAAAACTCATTAATATGAAAAACAGCACCACTTCTTATCGTTACTTACCCTTCACCAGCACCATTATCAATCAATAAAAATCCGGAACCGTTCTAGCACAATCTTCCGTAACGCTTTTCACGCCGCCGGGTGCCGCTTGGAAGCTGTTGAACTTCTCATCATTCACTCGCACAAATCGTGTCAGAGGATGAAAAAGTAATTAAACAGATTGCCCTTTTCGGGGCGAACCATTCCCACCCAGTGCCGAGATATCGCACTGTCGATCAGCAGGATGGAGTCAATTTTTCGCCACCGGTTTCGGTTCGCCGGTGCAGGGCGATCTTGCCACGAGTGGGTTTGATTGAATTCTCATTCTCGCACCCAGGTTCGGGATTATGCTTGAATTTTGAACCGAGAACCACATCAAACACCAGAACCCCATCCGTTACACCCGTCCCGATCCGATTGAATACTGCTTCAAAACTTCAAACGCAAGCCAGTACGACACGACGACTGTTAAGCGCTGCGATACCCGTTCGATACCCGGATAATCTCGTCAAGGAATGGGTCGGTACCGGTGGCGCTTGGGTTTTATTTTTGCTTCTGCTAAAAGATGAGCAACATGCAGAAGAAGCAGCAGAAAATAAAATAAAAAAGCAAGCGAGCGAGGCGAGCAAGCAGGATAGCAATTTGTTAAGCTTCAACACCGCATTCGCATAGTTTTGAAGTAGCGCCGGCAGCTTGTTTCTGCTGGCAGGCTTACTGTCGGTTTGTTCCATGAATAATTTCCACCAATATTAGAATGCAACCGACGTTAGTCATCCGGTCCGATGCCGCTACGCTAGGACGGCTTCCTCATTCACTGCACGGCGGAAAGTACAATCATCTTCTAGCCGCACAACCTAGTAGCGCACCGAGTGGGCCAGTATGTATGTTGCCGAACCCCATTTGACGGGGTGGGTGGATCATGCCGGTGCCGGTGTGAGAAAATTACACTAGCAATTTGATACGAGCGATCATTGGGCGGGGTGGCTCACAAGTAATGCGCATGAGATGAGAAACACAAACAAAACCGCGTTGCGTCTCACGAACGCTCGGCTACCCACTCGTCGGGAAAGCTGTGCACACGAATTCGTTCGTACACGGTACACGGCACACGTGTGTAGGACGAGAATGTGTACTTTCTCTGTTTCGTCCTTTCGACGTATGTTCCTTTTTTCGCCCTTTTTTTTTATTTGGCTCTTTAAGATTCTGGCCAAGTGAGTACATGAATTTGAGCAGTGCTCGATCGTGATGTGGAAAGTTATGGAAATGCGTCAAACAAGAGGAATTGTTTAGCTCTCGTGTAGAATTTTTGGCCGAGTGGCTTGCACTTTGGCACTAAGTAGTTCGTAACACTCGCCGGCTACATTTGCTGTGCGATATTAATAAAAGATTAACGTTTCTTTGTCATGTGGACGCCCCGAACTTGTTGTCAATATTGACGCCTCAGAACGGTTCAACGGTGTTTTCTTTTGAAAATTTGGGTATAATACTCACTTTAGAGCATCCTATATGTAACACGCTAATTTTGTAATGCAAATAGCATAACTTTAGGAGTTTTTCCTTGCATTTTTAGTTTAAATGTTTTCCATTGTGCTGTACACGGTGTATGGTACAGCTCACTGGGAAAGCTGTTACGTTCTTGTTTTGTTGGAAAGTATTTTTTCTTTCCGTGCTTCTTCCACTTCGGGGAAAGGTGAAAACATCTGTATCCTGCTGGCTGTTGAAAAATAGTACCCCCGTAATTTGCGCTATGATCCCTACCAGGAATTGCCGTCACTCACTGTATATGTGTATGTGTGTGTGTGCTGTGTTATCAACAGACACTCGAATATCGCGCACCTCTTGTTAGATGCTCCGGCAAATAGTTGCAAGGACAGCCAAGGACTAAGGACTGGGCAGGAAATTTCTATGAAAAACAACGTTTCCACAACATCCCCCATTACCATTGTTGCCCTTACCACTAGCCACACACACACACACACACACAGGTGAACGAAGGGCTGCACATGGTCACGAAGTCATGCCAACATGTCCAACACTCCCGGCCACGAGCACACAACAACAAAACAAAACGAAAAGAAAGAACGACACGAGCCACGAGTGGTAAGACGTTACAAAGAATTCCCACGTCCGATCCGGGTCCGACCTTTGATGGGGCGGGGAGTTGTTGTGCCCCGTACGAAGCCAACCGGGAAGCAAATAACCTTCTTTGCCACCCGGTCTATGGTAAAATGCAACAGACAGGCGAATGAGCGATACCGAAGCCGTAACAAGCGCCCGGTCGGTTGCACAAGCAACACCATGTCTCGGCTCGTCAGCCCGGGTGAAAACGTATCGAGTGTAGGAAAAACAACGACAAGTGGGCCACACGGTGCCCAACAACAACAGCACACAAAAAAAACCAGAAGGATGGGAACAGCGTTGGCATCATGGTGAACCATCATCCACCTCGACGCCGCCACTAGCTAGCGAGCTTTCTCCATCAGAACCGTACGCAGTAACATGCAGCTCCGTTGCCAATAAGGTACTTACAGGTAATGAAATTCTCCTCAGACCAGCTCCTGATGGCCTGAGAGGGTGTACGACCGCATGTGTTCTGGTGTTGGGAACGTACGGGGACCGAAACCCTCATGCTACGATGCGCTGCAGCTAGACGTTCATGCTACCGTACCGTACAAAGTGCACTCCGACGACATGAAAATCGGCTGATAAAATTTACATTTTAAGACATACCCGTCAGCACTCGGTTGTCCTCTCATTTAGTCCGCGCCGACGACTTTCGATCCTGTCCCATGTCAGCGACATCTTTCGAGGCAACTTTTGCGCACGGCCAGAAACGCTCGCTGGCCTGTTGATGAGCTTTTCCCGGTCACGGCACCAGCTGCAGCGGTGTCAACACGGCCAGTAGATAATTTACACGACGGACTTAATACTTCTCGGCTGGCGGCTTCCTGGCCGAAAGGAAAAACCTTCATCACCAACACACCATCCCAAATGGACTTTAAGTATGCGTTTAAGTGTCAAGCCTCAAGGAATTAGGAACGTTTGGTTGCGCTTTCTTTTTGTTTTCTTGTTTTTTTGTCATGTCGTAATTTTCTTTAGTTTTTGCAGCTGATGATGAAAGAAAACTTTTCCAATTTTACAGATAAACTCGGCCATCGTTCGGTGGTCTTCCGTGGACACCACGGTCCCAGAATCCTTTTNAAAGGAAAAACCTTCATCACCAACACACCATCCCAAATGGACTTTAAGTATGCGTTTAAGTGTCAAGCCTCAAGGAATTAGGAACGTTTGGTTGCGCTTTCTTTTTGTTTTCTTGTTTTTTTGTCATGTCGTAATTTTCTTTAGTTTTTGCAGCTGATGATGAAAGAAAACTTTTCCAATTTTACAGATAAACTCGGCCATCGTTCGGTGGTCTTCCGTGGACACCACGGTCCCAGAATCCTTTTGCGCACAGCCACAGCAAACAATCAAAACTGTCACCCGGATTAGTAGAACCGGCCAGTCAGCTCGTGCCGTAGTCGATCGGTGCTAGTTAATGGTGGCAGCTCGGGCTTTTGCTCAACTTTTGCCCAAGCCCGGAAAACCCTTCGCCTTCCCGCATTCCCGATTCCCGCACAAAAAACCTCCGGAAAACAAACTCCTTCGCTAGCAAGCAAAAAAAAGCCCAGACAGATATCCAACCCGCGACCAACAAACGCTAAATTCTGTCAATCTTCCATGTAATGATGCTTTAGCTAGAAAGTTAATTTTCAGCAAGTAACATTTCGAATTTCTTCCCCTGCAACTTTGGTCGGAAGAGCTGTTGCCGGAAAATCCTGCCCGTTGCCGTATGCACCCAACGTCCCCCAACGAACCCGGCACAAAACTTTCGTCCAGCCACCGAACATCCAGTGTAAGCGGCAGTGGACCAACAGTGGACTCAGCATCCCATTTCCGGTGCCAGGCAAACCTCTCGGCAGGAAGTAGCGTTTGTCTTCCGGTTGCTTCATCCCGGGGGGATGAAGCAGTGCCCGCTCCGAACCGCAAACCTCCCTACTCCCTCCGGAGTCGGCCGTACCCGGCGATCATCGCCATCAACGCCATCAGTGCCATCAATTTCAATTCTGCAACTATTCAAGAAAAACAAACTTCGACACCCGAACTGCAAGCCCGAGGAGACGAACCGGCGCGCAGCCCTTTATCTTTCGCCCTGGGAACGATTCCAAAAGTGCTGCGCTGAACTTTATGATAAATGTTATTTTTCGGTCCTTCCCCTCGGTTCTTCCCGATCCAGCCATGTTTGTTTGCTACGTTTCTTTTTTATTTTCATTTTATCTTCTCACTAAAACGGAGACAAAAATACGTCAGCAAAGAGAAGGGGGGAAAAAAAGCTTATCCATAACGTTCAGCCGATTTTGGGTAAAGCGACACAGCGATTGGGCTCCACACTATTTACACACACACACAAAATAAAACTGTACATACCAAGAAAACACCAACCAACGGCTGAAGTTTGATTCGGGCAACGGAAAGAAAATGGCTTGGCAATGGATTAGATAGACCCCGATGCCGGATGCAGCCCCGTCCCGTTCCCGAGCGCGCGCCCCTCTTCCCCGACGTTCGATGTACGTGCAATGATTTAAAAGTGGCTTCTAAGCAAATGTTGACGCAGCGTCTCCATTTTGGTCGGCATTAGCATCAGTGCAAACATGTGCTTCCGAGGAACAGCGCAGTTTGAAAAGTGCGACGTACACTGCAGAAACTTTTCCAATTACAACCCATTACGCAGAACCGTTTATTAACCGTCGCTTCCTTTGGGGTGGGAGGGTGTGGGCATTCGCATTTGACGATGGGTGCAAAAAAGCTTTGAGGTGAAATTATATTTTACCCGTCCGATAGGGTGATGTATTTTTTGAGAGTTATCGTTTACAAGCTGATTTATTTGGCCATTTTCATTATTTGTTTTATTGGATTTTCGCACATTCTAAGTGTAGGAATATTTTTGATGGANACTGCAGAAACTTTTCCAATTACAACCCATTACGCAGAACCGTTTATTAACCGTCGCTTCCTTTGGGGTGGGAGGGTGTGGGCATTCGCATTTGACGATGGGTGCAAAAAAGCTTTGAGGTGAAATTATATTTTACCCGTCCGATAGGGTGATGTATTTTTTGAGAGTTATCGTTTACAAGCTGATTTATTTGGCCATTTTCATTATTTGTTTTATTGGATTTTCGCACATTCTAAGTGTAAGAATATTTTTGATGGATAAAACGCTTAATGGACCCGTCGTTAACAGCAGCAAATGTTCAATCAATTGCATAGCTTTAGGCGCTTTATCATACAACAAGCATTTTACATATCATGTTTGCCATGTTATGTCCATTCTTGGTTTGAATGCTCGGTTAAATATGGATAATGTACTTCATAACCAAGGTAAACTTATCGGCTGTACGTAATCTAAATACCCGATTGTCCAGTCATCAACGGTTGTGTGGATTATAATGCGCCCAAAGTCATACACTTCGCATTGCATCATACATGGTACCACACTTCTAAAGATTTTACGATTACAAGCAACAATATGTGTAACTACTCTCATGTAGTAATCATTGAAATCACATACATTTTCCAACTAAGAAGATAATGTAAATTTTAAATAAATACTCCCTATACGATCTAGCGTAATCCACATCTTAAACTTTCAGGTGTTATGTCCATACAACCGAATTCCAACCACAAAAACCCACTTGAAAAGACCAACCTTAAACAAAGCATGTTATTATGGACAGGTGTAGAATGTTGGTTTTTCTCTTAACCAATCCAAAAATCGATTCCCCCAAGCAACTCGTTCGAATCCCTTCATTTGATTGGCTGTAATGAAGAAAGTTCTCGGAAGGGACAGAAAAATGTTGCAAAATCGTTACAGCTTTTGCTGCACCGGAATTATTTATTTGTTTTCGGATGGTTTGTCACTCTCAACCGCCCACCCCAGTCAACAAATCAATCGGGTCAGAGCAAAGCCTGCCCGGTGCAATCGAAATCGTTCCAATTGTTTCCTAAGCGTACGGGCAGAGAATTTGTTTAGTTTCCTCTTCAAACTAGGCTCGGGTTTTTGGTTGGGTTTGTAAAACACACAACAAACCACCGGGCGAGAGCAGTAAAACTGAATGGCAAAAGTAGTAATCCTTCGCCTTGGGCAAGTATATCTTTATGCTAAGGGTGGATGGGTTGGGAAAGTTTCTTTTTTTTATTTTCTTCTTCTGCTCCACGCTGGAAGCCACTGAATCAATTTCCTGTGTTTCTGTAACCCCTGCTCTCTCACACACACACCCCGAGACAGCCATACAAAGCTTCACTAGTATGTGTTCTTCCGCTGTAGTAGAACTTCACCATATTTCTGCCGTATTTGCAAAAGGCATTCATTTTCTTTCAAGAGCTCACCTCCTTGGGCCGTTTGGTCGCGCTGCTTGGCAGTTATGAAGCATAAGTTTTCCCTGCTCTGCTTTTCGCCGTGCATTCGCATCGTACCGTTTCCCGGAACAAAGTCTCCCGATCAAAGATTTTCCTTCAGCTTGTTTTTTTTTGTCTTCCCCGAAACGTCTTTGACAATGAAGAAACAGCAGCGTGTACGGTAGGTTGACGATGTAGCAAAATGATTGGCCAAAGCGATGGAAGAAAAGATACTGCAACTTTCCGAGGAATTCATATACATTCTTATACTAAATCACACACACACACACACCACCACATTTATATACAGCTGCCATTCTTACATACGCTTACACACACACACATACACATCCACACACAGAGAGCCCAACTCCCAGAAAAGAACTGGGAACATAATGCGGATATCGATATGACAATGATGATAAAAGTTTTGCACCAGCTTCGGCTCGGATCGAAATGGGATCGGTAAACAATAAGTAAAAGTTTGACGTTGACGCTAAATCGAACGACTGCTCAAATAGCATCCACCGTAGGGCGCCGTGCCCTTTTTTACCCCGCATGGAGTGGGTTGAAAAGTTTACTTTTCCTTTGGCGCTTTCCATGCGCTCGCATCCATCGTGTCAACTTTTGCACTATTTTCACAGTTTAGAGAATGCGTCCCATCACCGGTTGAGGTTCACTGACGGTTGGTGGGAACGCTAGCACGAGATGACACCTGGCGCTGGTGGGAAGCACGGGTGAGGAAATAACAAAAACAAAATAAAAAAGAAAAAAAGGAAAATTATAATCGAGATGGCCACACCGATAAATATATATATATATTTCGCCTCGCTTGCCTCGCTTGAGTGTGCTACAACATTCGGACAGCCGGATTGGATGAGGAGAAAATGATGCTCGAAGATATACTACGCGCTCCATCACCAGCTCCAGCAAGTTCATTTCAACAGGTTCCATTCACGCAGAGGTAAATCAGGGAAAAGTTTTTCCTTTAATACAGCTTATTTGCAATGGAAAGGTTTTACCGTTCACCATAGCTGGGGAGTGTTTTAAAGATATAACGCAAATTTGAGAATAAGCAATAGAAATATTTGTTTTTTTTTGCGTTCATATTGAAAAACTAGCAACAGATTTAAAACTACTGAAAATAAACGTTTCCATTTTCAACACAACGTTAAGCATGAATAGCACAACAGTCCACAGCTTTAACACATGCTTAGCCGCTTAAGAAAAGGTGTCCATTTCAATAGCACAATTTTTACTTCAGTAGGCATACACGTCACATTCGATGCGTTTTGCTTTTCTCTCTTTTTGGCTTAACGACCTACTAGATCATGCCGGCTATCAAATGGCTTACTAGACTGGCATTCATCATTAATATTACATCAGTTAATATGAAGATTGTGTTATTAAAATGGACAGTTGATATTAAGCGGCTAAGCTTAAGTTCAATTCGTGTACAGTTGTGCTGTTCAACTGCTGTATAAGGTTGAATTTTATTTTCACTGTAACTAGAACACATATTCTTTCAAAATCCTTTCGATTCTCATGTTCATTATTTAAAAATGTTGTATTTAATGTGGCATGTGTCAATTCCAAAACTACGTTCTGACAGCAACAATTTTAGTTTCACCCACCAACTCACAAACGATTCATCGCACTTAGTGGTGCCCAGTGAAAAAGTGGTTTAATCAACTTAAAGTCATAAACTGATCACGAATTCATTTGTGCTCTACGCGTCTGAAAGGGAAACAAAAGGAAAATATGAAAGCTGAAACAAAAGGACACCAACAACCCAACACTTGAGCGACTCCATTTTTTAAACTGATACTGACACACAGCGAAAAAAAAACCACACACACACACACACACACCTACACACAAACGCTGTTTCGAGCCGACTCCAAAACCGCTTCATCTAAAATTTAAATGAACGACCCACCAACGAACCAAACTAGCCCCATTTCTGGCTACCCATCATACGGTGACGGCAGAAATGGATTGATTCTCCCACTCATTCGTTCATGTTCACCGGACGTTACGATAAAAAATTTTCGAAAACTACTCAAACATTTCAAATCGCTGGATAATTCTGCCTGCGGTGCCACAGTTTTATCCACCCACCCACCCACCAACCGGTGAGGACAAATGTCATTCAAATTAATGCCCCCGGCGGGTAGCTGCCACGATAATGGGCCAGTTCATCGAAATGGGTCAAATTGATCGCTGCGCAGATCGGACGACCAATTTGCGATCGTTCACGGATGACACATTTTGGACGCTTCCGGGCGAAATGAGGGATTCAGGTTTTTTTTTCACCACCCGTAAACACATTAGCGCCGCACATTGACAGTGGACTGACCGGACTCGTCAGCCACTAAAATATCAACTCATGCTTCCATCTCGGTGTTAGAGCAGGGCGCACGGGTGCACAATAAAGCGAAGCACTGGAAGCGGATTTTTAATTTATCCTTCTTCTCACCCAAACCCAAAGAAAAAACGAAGGATAATTCACACAATGAACCAGTGTGCTGGAGTGTGGAAAATGACAAAGTTGGCAGAAAATTTGCTGAAAATGAACGCGAGAAAAAAGATGCGCGCCCCGGCCGGGAGCTGCTCGAGCCATTCGGAAGGAGCACGAAATTTGCTCACTCAAGCCGTTTCATCTGCGCGGTTCCAAGCATTTTCACAACTGCTTCTTTTCTCCGGCCACCGAAACGGGGAAAATAACAAAAAGCACACACACACACACACACACAGATGGAAACAAAAGTGTACTCGATAAAGAAGGATGAATAAATTAAAATTTACTTTGCATAAATTAAAAATAGCAGCCCGCAGGAAGCCGACACTTGTGCCGCGCGACACAACTGGCCTTCGTTCTTTGCCCGTTTTTGTGCGATGGTTGTCTGTTTTTATCTTTTTTTTTTTTGTTTTTTTTTTGTTTTCGGTGAATCATTTGGCCTTGTTTTGCGCCCACCGGTGACGTTTTCATTTTCACATTGAAGCGACGGGTCGCCGTCTCGACGATAACGATACTTGGCCCGGTGTGGGGAGAATTTTTAATCAGATTTAAGTAGGCGTCACTCGATAAAGGATGAACGGTTGAAGAAGCCTTTACTGGGTGTGTACGCACTTACTAGTTCATTTGGTGGAAGGAAGAGAATAAAAAAGGCACACTTACACACATACACGCACACTCACTCAAAAGAGTTTTTAAATTTGCAAGATCCAGTCAAGTGAAGTAACTTCCGACCGGAAGAAAACGATGACAAAAGTTGCTGACCTTAGGGAAAGGATCAAGATGCGAAATGGAGTTTCAGGATGCCGTCTGCCTGCTGCGTGCTTATTATGATTGATATGGCTCTTTGCATCCCACCGGCACGGGTTTTTTGTTGTTGTCACTAGCTTACCGTTCGATGCGGGTGTCTGATGACGGACACGGATATACCGATGATGATGATGATGCTGATCCATCCGTGTAATGTATAACACCGGTCGAGAGCGATACTGTTTTGATGTATTGTAATGGATGGGAACCAATTTATCGAAGCTCTAATCGAACGACGTCCGACTGGGCCGGTCAAGCGGTAGTCGTATGTCACACACTGCTTGGTAAGAAAAAAAAACACTAAATGGTTGTCGCAACGAAAAGAAAATACTGTTTCAATCGGAGGGTTTCGCCTTGAGATAGGCAATCCGCATGACATTTTGGAATAATGTTGACAAAAGGTATTAATGATAGGTAGAGCGCATTATCAACTTGAAAGCAACGTATTACAGGTGAAATATAGTTAGTTGTAATAAAGATTCCAAGAAAAATATAATGTTTCAGTGTTGAGAGAATTATAGATGTTTTTAAACCGATACTTTGGGCGGCTCGGTGGTGTATTTGGCAACGGCGCCAGTTCCTAACACGACCGGACCGGGTTCAAATCCCATTCGGACCGTCCCCCCGTAGTGAGCACTGACTATGCAACTACGTGGTATCTAATAGTCTAGTAAGCCATTCGATGGCCGGCATGACCGAGTAGGTCGTTAAGCCAAAAAGAGAGAGAAACCGATACTTTAGTACGGATACTTAGCGAACAAACATTTATTTCGTTGATAAAATTAGACTTATTTCATATCACTAAACAATGTATGTTTAAAATATATTTGCTGGCATACCATAGCCACTTCTCGTGAAGTTCTACATTGGTAATAAAAGATACATGTGTTATGATGGGGAATTCATTAACCAGAATGAGTTCGACTGCTATACATACCTAAAACGATATTTTATTGCTCGTAATATTAACTAAAACTTTCACTGTTAAGCTGTAAATCTATCGATCATAATTCTTAATAAAACAACGAAATGGTAGACATCATACTATCTCTTCTTGCTTTATAAATAGAATCAGCACTAACTAACGAATGAATCAGATAATTTTTTACCATATAAAATCTCAAACCTTAAAAACATAGTTCAATTATTGGAGTCTTTTGATGTCGACTAAAACTGATCATGTATTTTTTTCAGTTATAAAACGACAAAATGCATTCTGTATACCTGACCGTATGATTACCACCGCATAATGGAAAACAGTGGCCGGAAATTGCGATACACCCAAGAATGTACTCGAACGCTTTTTTCGTTTAACCAAGTGTATCCGTACTCCTGTCGATGGAATCGAAAAAATCTCTTAAACCAGTTATTTTTTGTTAGCCTCTTTACAATATTCCTTATGCTGCCTCTAGACACTGAGCTGATCCTTCATCCTTTGTACACACATACACACACACTCACACAAAAGCAGCATTCAACAAAGCGAAAACACTCCAAACCCTTATTGAAACTCGACACCCGGCATGGCAATAGACCCGCACGGCACCGTATCGCGGATGCATTCAATTTCCTTTTCAGTCGGCCGTATTTAATATATTTACGACCGGCATCATCGCTATCGCGTCATCACCATCACCATCAGCGGTGGTGCAGCGAAGTGCGACCGCGTTTGAAATCAAACACCCCAACCCGAGCACTTGGATGCGTTTGTATGTGTGTATGTGGCAAAAAATGAAACGAAACTAAACCAATAAAAGCAAAAAAACAGCACACATGCACATGTGGAAAATTATCGAGAATCAAGAATTAAAAGGAATAGTCCCGGGTGTGCGGTATTCCCGACCGAGTTGCACCGCAACATTTACCTCACATTAGACGGTGGTGGACGGTGGAACACGCTTGTCGGTAGAATATGCCATTTCGAATTACCTTTTGCAAGTGTGCAACGGCTCACCTATTGTAAGAGAAAAACCGCGAAAAATCCTTTACGAAAGGAGGAAAATTTGACGATGGCCAAACGAAAATTCTTCGCTTAAAAACGATTGTATTACTTATTATACTTTACTGCATATTATACTTTAGTAAAATTGTGCCTACACTTTAAGTCATGTTTCGAGCATTTAACGCGAAATAAAATAAATAAACTCACATAATCATAGTAACAAGCTGCTTTGTAACACGGATTGCCTGAATTTTGGCATTGTGTAATGCAAATTGCATACTTTGTGGCGCTATTTAATAGTTTCTTTTAAAATTAACACATTAAATTGTTTTTCCTCACTGAACGTGTGGAAAGTTATTCAATTAATTGTAGAATGAAACATTATCTTGCAACTGTTATGTAGTTCCGCGATTTCCATTTCCGTAAACTCTACATGACTCTTGGGATGAAAAAAAATCCTTTACCATTCCCATTGGGCAATCCCATGGTGATGATGATTTTCAGATATTAATCAAAAATAAATCTCACCGTGCTGGGACGCTTTTCACACGTAATCCACGTGCTCGGTGTCTATGGTCCAACCAAGCGCGAACGGATGATAGTGGCGCTATCGCTATCGACCGAATTCTGCGAATGCGGAATGTGCACATTACAGCGCATATGTTCGGGTGGCCCATGTACACATGTGCACGGGATGGTGTGCAATGCCACACGGAACGCGAAAACGCGCTTAGCGTTTATGAACATGCAGTCGATAGATATTTCCCATCCATAGTCACATGGCACTCCCTCCCCAAAATGCACTTGATAAAGTATGCAATGGGACGGCCGGGCGGATCGGCGGATTGAGTGGTCGGGGAAGGTAGGAATGAAGGATATAATATTACGAGAGCAATGTTCCTTTTACGCGGTGCACAAGAATGTGCACGATCCACAGGCACAGACAAATAATTTATACGATCCATTATCGAATTAAATTGTTTGCAAATAGCAGCTCCAGAATCCTGTTCCTGCCTTGCACCATTCGGGAAAAGGGGGTTGATAGACTAGCATTTCGGGGAGGAAGGGGGGGGGGGATATTGGACATTTGGACATGGTACATACGTGGAGTTTCACTGCCAGCGCATTCCGATATGCACAACGTGGGCAAGATAATCACGACAAGCTAATACGGGAACATTGAAATTTATAATGTTCTTTTAAGAACTTGTAATGTGCTACCTACCTGCTTACATATTGTTTTTAAGTATAGAGTTAGGTACGGACTAATGTGATGAACAACATCAATAAAGCACTTTTATTGCTTAATAACGTACGTGTACGTTATAAACGTGACTTGTTTTAGTTAAACAAATTGCATACTTTCAGGCGTTTTTGTTTGTTTGCATTACATAGTGGGAGAAAACTGTTTTACCTCGTAACAAAAAAGCTGCTTTTTTATCTCAAAATTATTCATATGTAGATTTGAAATTTTAATAAAGTTAAGAATTTAATACATTTTTTGTTATTTTATGCCGTCTGATAAATTATTTGTTGTATTTGGAGACACGACGAAAGCGATGCTGAACTTAAATTCTTCAAAAGAGAAATACGGAACAACATAAAATTAAACCAGCAATACATAAAGCAATCCCGCCGAGACATGCAATCCACGCCTTTCATAACGTTTCCGTGTCGTGTTGTTAATAATACGATTCAATTATCCGTAGTCAATGAAGGCATCATACATCGCACACACACAAACCCCTTCCACCGGCATCCTGTTCCTGACTGTGCTGTCGGTGTCAAACACAATGCACAGTCCTGCCTCCGATGACACGAACGGATGCGACGGAATCATTCATTAATGCGAAACGAAATGCAAACCCATAGTTTGGAAGAAAATTATCAGTTCGCAGCCAAACCGACAAACAAAAGGATGAATGACATTGTCTCTCGCCCAACATTCGGGGTCTGCCAATGGGAATGCCAGCAGGGTGGTAAGGGTGGTGGTATAAATCGAATCGGGAAGCAACATTCTTTTTCCGTTGCACCTACACGCGCGCTTCATTGTGCGTGCAAAGTGTTTTGCTTAATTTCTCAATTAACGCTGATTGAAGCCGATAACGGCGATCGCTACACAGCATTTCCATTTGTGTGGTAATTTAATTCTCCATCGGATACATTGACACCAGCACATGGCCGTGGCCGGACAGCCGGTACAAAAGCGCAGCACGAAGCACCAGCACCGTTTGCATGGGTGGAAAAATTAAATTAATTTATTGTTTGCGCTTTCATTCGATCGATTAAACAAACGTTTGATTGTTGTTATTTTTTTAATGCTAGGCTTTGCTGTGCTTCAAAGCTTCAAAAACAGAACAGACGCAAATAAATTTACACAGGTTTTTGATAATTTTTGTAGTTTGGACATTATTCTTGTAACAAATAGTGTATCCAATCCGATTTAATTTAATCGTATTAAAATAGTTTTTGCAGAGCTGAATTAAACATGTTGCTTCATGTTTTGACACATAAATAATGCATAACCATTCCAACTATCATAAAAAAATATTAAAAATGTTTCACTTAACACTTAGTGCCTTATAAACAGAGCAACGACGATTATCCGGGCGTCTTTTAACCGAGCGTCGGATTATCCGTGCTGCCTTTTAAAATGACAGTTTTAAAAGCGATTTAAATTAAAAAAAGTGAATAACAAATAAAACTATCTTTTGCAACAACAAAAAAACTCAAAATGAACTAAAGCTGTCTGCTTGCAAAAAAAAAACATACATTAAAAACTAGTTTTCTATTATTATAAAAAATATATGCCTAATATCCTTCCTACCCAATTATCCGGTATAAATCGTGTAGCGATGAGCACGGTTCTTCAAACACATTACGGAAGAATCTAGTGAAAATGAGTTATTGACCTCCGCTAAAGAGTCCAAGCCTATTAGCAACAGGATTGACTCAAAAAAGGATTCGAAAAATTCCACTTTCCACCGTTCAAATGCTAATTTATGCTCCACATTCAACCGCTCCCATAATGTGTGTATTGTTGTTAGCAAATAAACAAACCAAAACCGATAAAAAAAGGCTTCCCAATTGGGGTTATCATCCAAACAGGTTGCATTGCACCGCGTACTGTTTGCGTACCCCTGCATGCACATTAAATATGAAATATAAATTATCCACTCAAGGGCATTATTGACCATAATCGAATAAATATAGCTCACCATTCACACCCCATACTCTTCTCCTTTCCCCCGGCGAATTATGGTCCGGCAGCGTCGTCGCATGGACTTTCATAAATAACTGCAACGACGAGTGCATCATTTGTAAACCACTAAAATTGTACAAATACTACACACTCCAAAATCCCATACATCCTTTACGTAAACTACCCTACCCAAAGGCACCCGAACCGGCATCGGTGGCACTACCGGTGGCAAACATTTTTCATTGCTCTCCCGTACATTCCCCCCACATCCAATCACGGCAGCCGCGCGTATCGATGCACCGAACTGCAACTCATGCCATGCCAAATGGAAATGCAAATGCGAACGTATGGAAGTGGTTAAAAATGATGGGGATTTTTCGCTTTTCCCCTATAAAGGTGAACGAGTGCTAATTCTCCTGTTTACCATCAATCATGTTCTGGCAACCCGCAAATTACACCAATCGGTACGGAACTAGCGCCCAGAGATGCCACCAATCGGCCAAAAGAACTCCAATCCAGCGGCTAGGGTTTATGCATTTTTATGTATCCGCGGTTTGCTCGCGTACCTCGGGCCACGTAACCCGGATTTCGATTTTGCACTCGCACCGAAATGCAATCGGTCCCCGGCGACCGGATGCACAAATTCATCACCTGCAGTGCTTGCGCTGCTGCAGCTGACAAAACTTGCCCTCTGCTTGTGCGAAACGCGAGCGGGAAGCAAGATAAGAGCCACTAATTTGAAATTCCCACTGCGGCAAGATTTGCACTAACCACCTGACAAAGTCACTACCGTGCCCGGGCGGGAACGGCCAGATCTGTACCGATCGAATTCTAATGCCTGACCGTGCCCGAATGCACGATGATTATTAGTCACCGATGCTGCTCCTTTGCTGCGAATTGGTCGTTGCGGTTGCCGTGGCACNCAAAACTTGCCCTCTGCTTGTGCGAAACGCGAGCGGGAAGCAAGATAAGAGCCACTAATTTGAAATTCCCACTGCGGCAAGATTTGCACTAACCACCTGACAAAGTCACTACCGTGCCCGGGCGGGAACGGCCAGATCTGTACCGATCGAATTCTAATGCCTGACCGTGCCCGAATGCACGATGATTATTAGTCACCGATGCTGCTCCTTTGCTGCGAATTGGTCGTTGCGGTTGCCGTGGCACAGAACCGGTGCCACAAATAAGTGCATCACAGTACGCTGTCACCGTACCGTACCAACCACCACCGTACGCACCCGTACAGCAACACCGCGACAAGGTAAACTAGGCATCGGCACCGGTGACGCGAAGGTGATGAATAAATTGAAGCGCAACCTAATGCATAGGAAATATGTCGTGCATCTGCGAATGCAGAAAAGGTGCTCATGAATAGCGTTCGAATGGTGGTGGCCATCATTCATCCTTTCGGGTGACAACTGCCGGTTGTCCTGGAACGGCAAAAGCATGGTGCGAAAATTGTGATGCTAATGTTGAACTTCAACCTTTGCACGATTCACGATTCAAACTCGCCGTGCTAAGTGATACATTACTCTACATTGTTTAATGTTCCAAACAAATGTTTACTCTTTCCTATGGAGACAAGTGTTCTGGGAAAATAGTTCAAAAATGCAAAACACAAATGGCACTGTTTATTAATTAAATGCGCTCTCAAAAATCGAATGGAAGCATTTGCTAAATTCAATTATACTTTACCTACTTTACTGTTTCCTATTTTCTTTACCGGTTTCGGTCAGCCATATTTGCTGGTTTTCTGTGCCTTGAATCACTTATCACCGAATAGTTGGTCACGTGAATAGGAAAAGTCCGTTCAATCGTGATTTATGCTCATGATTTAAGTGCGAGAGTTTTGTTGAACCCTTTTTATACTGGCTTGAATGGTAAAAATCATGTAAAAATACTAAATAATCAAACAGAAATCCCATTCCCAAACCCAAGCAATAACACAAGCAATATTTATAATGATGCGCCAAAATTTATGCAATTAGTATGACAAAAGTATCGTTCTACAAATTTTTGGGTTTTCTACCAGGTTTGATCGATTAAACGTTTTTCAATCATCTTTATTGCAAATTATTAATAATAGAAATACAAATTATTATTCTCATAAAAACATTTACGTTTCATAAAGGAGCTTAAAATACGATCAGCTTCATTTAAGCTCACAACAAACTGGAAATTACTATCATAATCATTTCCTTTTCAGCATTCCCGTTTTCTGGACAATAGCAAAAACTCATTTTTATGTGCCAACTCCATAATAATCGCACACACTGTACTGGACAAAACCATAAACCCTGGCCCGATGAGCGACAGACAATGCAAAGCAATACCACCGAACTGTGGAGATTGTTTTGCAGAAACCAAAGTCAACCTTCCTCCAACCTCTGTAAAGCACCCAGCAAAACAATGGCACACTGTTGATTCCGGAAGGTACCAGTCCGCAGGCCCAAAAACCGATGGCTGACTTGGTGCCCGGATGCAACGGCACTAACCCGTGCACTCCACACCGGTACTTTCCCTCACCGTGGGGAGGTCCGCTAGAGTTGCAGCTGCATGTGCACCCGTTTAAAAACCCTTCTCTAAAATGGGAATGTGCTTAGCTAGCGGTGTATAAGTGTGTACTGCTCACGATGGCAAGCGCAAGCAGCAAGGACCTGCCAGAACAATTTCATCCTTTCCCAAAAAGAAGCGGCTCGCGTCCCGTGGCAAGAGCAGCACGACGAAACGTTTCACTGGAAGACGATTGTTTATGCATACAATAGAATTATGTTTCCAAATTTATTAGATGCAATTTATTTACCCATCCTACGGGTATGCGTCCCATTTCCCTAAAGCACTCGACAACGTGAAGGCAACGTTTAAACACGGCCACCATTTCGCCCATCGTCATCCATCTTTCTTCTGCTGTAATACTGCTGGACGTTTTGCTCTTATTTTCCAAAAGTGCATTCACTTAATGCTACCAACCGAAGTGCATTTGTAAAAGCGGTGAATTTAAATCTTCAAACGAGTACATTCCACTGTGCAGAAAAAATAAATCCTACCACGTAAAATTCCTACTACGGGCTGTAACGTATGCTACAGCAATATACAAAGCAGTGGCAATACAAGTATGCAAACGAAGCGACATTGCTTCTGCAGTGGTCGGAGCGGAATCAACTGTAAAACTAATCAAAATAAATAAAACCTTTTTTGTGATCATTTTACGAAGAAAACAAGCATTAAACTCTGCACAAGAAGTTCACCACAGTACGCCCGGCATGCCATCGTCTGCTTGCGTTTTATTTACATGCGAAACATTTTACCCTAGCTACGCCGCTGAAGTTGAAGAGAAAATCCTTTCAAAAGACTGAAAATTTTCCAACCTTTAACCGGAGATCTTCGCATGCAATTCAAATGGACGGCTGGTTTCAATGGAATCTTCAATGGAAGAGTACGATACAACCTCGGGAGCTCCAAAGGGAAGCACTACAACTGCCGGGTCTTGCTGTCTTGGCAAGATCGATTGAATAAATGTTTTCCCTACCACGTCAGGCATGCACCTTCTATCCAAACAATCGGCCTCCGCACTGCACCGGGCCCATCCCATTGCATGTCTAATGGTCACCGCCCATGAAACGACCTGTCAACGTCAATAAAGTTAGCGATTTAAATCGGACTAATCCTATCAGCATGTCAGGTTACCCGGTGCTCGTCCGGGTACTGTGCCGGGCGGGCCGGGGCTTAAGTTAATATTTTTGCACAGGCCAGAACCTTTTGTTTGTCCTGCTCGTCAGCGGTACGCTTCAGCTGGTCCGATAATTAGAAGCACTACTATTTGTCTTTCCATGCTCACTTTGATCCGCTTTTTCCACCTTTTGCGGCGAAACACCACGGCCACGGGCTCGAAAGCGCACAAAGTCAACAGCACCTGGATTGGCCCAGGTTTGACTGATTATTCCGCACTGAAATTGACCTCGCCCGTCACGGGCATCGCGTCCAGCCCAGCTCAGCTCCAGATAGGGAGATTGATTAAACATTAAAATAACGTTAGCGTTAGGCCGATGCTCCGGGTCGGGGAAGAATCAATATGATTAAGTGATTCTATTCTTTCCAACCGACACGCGGCACTGCGCCCTAATTAATTAAACAGTAGTGCGGTGTTTTGTGTGGTGTTGCCTCAAAGCACGGTGCATCCAACGCACAATGCACAATGCACTAATCTGCACCTGCATCTTTTCTGCAGTCGCTTTGGTGCTGACCGGGTGTGTTGTATGGTGAACGGAAGCAGCCAACTGTAGCATTTACTTGCAAGAAAGTGTTCTATCTTCCCTAATTAATTTTAATCCTTTAATGCTTTTGTATCACAACAATGCATCATTTCGATTAAGCTAAAATAAATCTCGCCGGAGGTTTCCGCAGTGTAACATCCTGTCATCATAATCATCTCGTATGATGTGCTTATACTGACAGATAAATAAACATAATGCTATAGCACACATTGTTGAAATAATTCACAAATGTCATGGTTGACAGCTGTCATACGATTATATCAAGATCATCATTTATAGCCATATCATGTTTATACTATTAATACTTATTGTTTGCTATATTGAAGATAATTTTGTAAACGAAATGTTAGATCAATCTTAACAACATTGTATATAAACTATAAACTAATATCAATTTATTAGTGTTTTTTGCTTAACTGCTAACTCTTATCGAAATAATGGTAAAAACCATATTTATATTACATTACCATCTTCAGCGCTGTTTGCACTGCAGTGCCTTCTCCCAGCTCTTTACAAAACTCTTGATACCAATGATTCCTTACCTGCGTCATGATGAATCAATACAATTCGCATCATCATTCGCTTCAGCTTTTCAAGGACCGCTCCTTCAAACCGATCCAACTAGCGTACCCGGGCGGTACTAGTTATGGAATAAATCTTTTCTATATACTTTACCTCCTGCCAAGAGCATCCATCGCCAGCATTGCGCATCATCTTCCAACGAGGTCAATTTCCTCCTTTGCGCTGCCGTAACGAATGTTTACCGACGCCAATGCAAACAATGATGAGATTAAATCATATTCTCAATATCGCGAGGCGGGTTTTGTACCGAATCTGCGGGTTTTCTTCAAAAAAAAAAAAAAAAACTATCCAGCAACAGAAACCCCGGTAAAAGACACAACCCATCTTCACCGAACCACCCGATAGGGGACGTACAGAAGCTCATTCCTTTAGGAGCAGGGCATTCACTTGGGAAATCGCAGAACTCCGTGCACTCCGTAGGCTTCCTTTTTCCGAACCGCCAAACACACACACACACAAACACACTAGCGCGCCCCAAATCCGGCTCAGTGTTTGCCGAACAATCGATTAGTTCGTTATCCTTGACGGGATACGTTTGCGTTTCGCTTTCTGGGTTAAGTAAGCGTTTGTGTGTGTGTGCCGGTGCCTTTAGCGACCGGTGTGCCAGCGATGACAAAGTTTCGCACGATTTCCAGCGTGCCAGCTCTATTTCTTGCCCTACTTTCGCGGCGCCCAACTGCCCGCAACAACCGGCAAAACACCGTAAGCGGATCGATCCGGGCAGCGGACAATGCTGCCACTCGACATGCGATTACAGTCGTCCATTAATTAGTGCTAATTAATTTGAATAGCGAACCGATCCCACTCAACACCCGGTCGCCCGAATCCCCGGTTGAGCGAATGTGAGCAGTTTCGCATTCAAAACTGCCTGGTTGATGTGAGCGCCGGTGCGCACTGGACGTATCCGGTTCCGGGGTTTACGGGTAGCCTCCATCTCAAGCGTTCCTGCATGGCGGATAAAAATCCAACCAACCAGCAGCTTGGATCAATGGTGGCGCGACCGTGTAAGCTTCGCTGGCAGCCCTCCCGGTCTGGTCTGTTTGCACACGATAAGACAATAATATAGCAAGCGAACCAGCAGCGTCCACCCGTACAGTCGTACGGCACTCGGACGTCAGAGTTCGCCTTCAAGACATACACCGGTTTACATCTGTTTTCCTTCGCCTCGTGCTAGGCACGCGTTTCGACAAGCGAAACAAAAGCAACTATGTTTGCCAGCCGCCGGAGGCGCTGTTTTCTGTTCTGCCCACCAGTGAACGCTTCGCGATACAAACAATGTCGTCTTCCGTACCCGCACACACACACATACACGCGTGCGCAAACACACACCACGACAACACAATAAACAATAAACCCCCCCAGGGCGACCAGCGTTCCGGACAATTTGTAACAAACGATGAGCAAGGCCGGCACCGACAGAAGGTGTTTGGCAGCTGGGAATCATTCGCCGGTAGAAGCGGAGCAAAACCACACGCAACAACGGTCTCGCTGCAGCCACGCTGACACGCTTTTACAACATTAACTTCCATCATTTATTTACTCGCCCGTCCCCGTCCCGGTGCCATCCACCTCAGACTGAACCCGCTGTGTGGGTTTCCACACCCACACCCGTGGTGGAAACGTGACGTGCGCTTTGGGTGCGAGATTTGTGGAAATCGTGAAAACGTGTGTAAATACACGAACATGGCACAACAGGACCAAGGAGACGGGCAGGGGTCCAAGGAGACGGGCGGAAGAAAAGAGACAAGGGGTTGAAAATGCATCGGTGCATCGGCTAACGGCGCATTAATGCTACACGCTCGCGGGCTAATTGCTTGACAGATTAGTTTTGCAGGTGAAGATGAGCATTCAGGCCACGGACGGTGATGATGATGGAAAACAGAAAAATATGGCAAACTGGATAAGCAAGGTAGCGGAAAGCCTTACCAGTCAACGGTTGCCCGCAACAGGCTATGAAGTGCAGATCGCAATCTTTATTGAGCGCTTAATTGCAACAAAGTGACACGAACAAAGGATTAACATTGGTTCGATTGCTTGCATTGCGCGTACAATGCGGCCTTGATGGTGCTAACATCCGTTGCTTTGTTGCGATGCGTTTGATGAAATGATGTTCGTAATGATCCAGTTCAACCATTGTTATGTCAGCTCACGTTGCTAATTGATGAGAAGAGTCACGCAGAAGATTATATGAGACGAAAGAATATCTAAAAACGAATTGTATATCTTTTTTCACGCTTTCCAAAGCGTGATATAAATTATTCCATTAACACATTTAAGGACCAGAGGTGATACAAGCAATTAGGTATGTTTTAGGTAGTATTGTACCAAATGTAGCTTTTGTTGAAGAGTTATTCCAATTAATCCTTACATTCGAATCATAAGTGCTTATTCCATACTCATTAGAAAGCTTCAACGATCGTAAATTTATAGCAAAAATATCGTGAAATATTTCATGAAACTTTGCACTGAAACATTTCCTTTACGATCGGTGCAGTATAAACTACAGGGAAAAAAAGCTATGGCAACCACAAATGGAAAATATGCAGAAAACGAACATGAAACATCAAGTAGTTACAAAACACTTTCTCAAAAGCTTCCTAAGGAAGATAATAACTCAACGTAACCTATATTTAAAGCAAGCTTTCGTAGGAAACCGGTCATCAAAATCTAGGTATCTTGAAGTACCTATTCACGATTCGGCAAAGGTAATGTCTCCCAACCAATGTCCATAGCTCAAGATCCTTCAATACTCGTTTTTTCTATACGTTGCACATACAATGTCTCAAGGACTAAAGAAATCCTTGCTTTAAAGCAGAACGTACAATTAACTCTCTAGAATGTGGACGTACTGATTCCATTGATGATGTTGTCAGTGAAAATTTACATATTCTCAGCATCGATGTGTTGATCGCATCATCAATATGTTGAAAGTTATTCAACACAGCCCGCAACACATACGTGACAAAAACAACAACAACGATAACAGCAAAAACCCTTTGCAACATGTCAACATTTCATTCTGTACGGTACATTGCACACAGTGCCATATCGCACAGCATGCCGTAAACCAGAGTTCCCATTAATTAGTCATGCAAAATCGTCACTTATAATTCCATTGCCAATGCAACGCTACAGTTTTTCAATACAATTCGCCTTCCCCATCCCCCCCCCCCTCCCCTTCATGTAATTTTTTCTTTTTTTTTACATGGTTATGCCATAAAAGAGTTTCTGTGGTCGTTCCGGATAATCTGCATGCACAAGCACCACACAATCACACTTCAATCTTGCATTGCACGATTGGATGCAAATAACAATCCCCTTTAGTACCGAGAGTGCCGGCGCTCACAGCCGCAATGCCCCACACAGGGTCCCTGTTAACTTTTGTTTTTGTACCTATTGTTTTTTTCCTCCTGTTATTACATTAATGTCACTCTTGCTCGTACAACGGTACCCGGGCCGTTCATTGGCAGCATCCCTTGCACACGATCACAGACGTGAGTGATGGTGCACGCAGCATGATATGTGACAGCATGATACTCAATTATCTTTTTCTACACCAAAACAGACCACCCTCACTAGGGCTGCTGTTGCAGCAGGGCGGCCCGTAACTAAGTTGCATCAATGCCAGGAAAAAGAGTAATTTAGAGCAGTTGATTGTACTGTGTGCTTCGTTGGAAAGCTGGCGGTAATCGAATAAATTAGTCATTCGTTCCAATTATAATCTAATAAACAAATTCTCTAGATTACTTCTGGTACCTAAATTATCGATGATGTAACTGTTTGCAAGCCTTGTTTCGAAGAAAATAACACATACAGTGATTGTGATTATTAAATACCCCTCTATTGTTTTTACATTTTTATGTACCTTTACCTTAGAACAGTAAAAATAGAATCAATACAATCATTTAAATTTTCATTTTAAACCCACCTACTGATGTGTTTAAAATATTCCACAGCAGTTCCTTTTCAACAACATCATTCAACTGGTAAACCGATGTAATAAATCGTTTCCCTTCACTATCAATAAACATTTCCACACCCATCGGCACACGAAGCAAGTAACGAGATCATCAGCAAACACTTCCCAGACGTGATCCTTTAGGGATGCACGTTTGTTTTGCTCGATAAAAAAACACACACACTCACGCACACACATGAACCGAAGAACAAATGTCTAGACGGTTTGTTATTTGCACCGGGCCAATTTATTCCTTCTCCCCAAGGTGACCGGTACAGCAGCAACAAAGAAAGCAAAAAAAACGGAAACGAGCTTACGGTGGGAAAGCTGGCAACTCTCGCGCGTGTCTATTCCCAAAACTGTCAGCATGCCGTTTAGCACCTGCCGGCTACATTCTTGGGTCGAAAAATGGATCAACCGGATGCTTCGTTTACGTTGCAATATCGAGTGTATATGGGGAAGATATGTGGCACGGGTAGCTCAAATCATTTCCCCCATTTCCGTGTGTTTGTGTAAATGATGCCGACTACCATACCGGTTCCCCACAGGTATTAAAAACTTACTGCATAAAGAAAACGGAAGGACGGAACTCCATTTAAGCCAGCCGGTACCGACCGGTTTCCTTTTTGAAAGCGAAAACCACCAGGCGTCTCCATCGAAGAATGAATCACCGGGCGTCTCCATTTGGTGCATGAAACATCGGGCGTCTCCTTACTTATATTAAACCCCGTTCCAATCGACGGGCGGACCCATAACTTTTCGGGGTAGAATTTACAAAACAACAACCGCCGGTTCGTCTCATTTCGCTATATTTTCACAACACGCACTGCTCGTATATTGGACGATGCTGGCAAAACCGCAACACAGGCTTGGACAGGTAGTCGTTTACAGCGACCCCTAACCAAGCCACACACACACACACACACAACTTACATGTTTTTATTGCATGTGGTCTCTCACTAACTAGTGTATTGATCTCTACAAAACTCAGTCAGTAAGTTGCAATTTATCGTTAAAACCCCAAAACGATAACGGAACGGATCTTACGTTTGCCTTGCGTGCACTATTAAGAAAATGATTCTTCATACCACAACAACCATAACCAAGCTGAAGCGCATTAAGCATCGCAATCAATCCTTCTTCGAGGGCGGATGAAACCACTAGAACGCAATACTGTCCATCACAATTATCTCCGGGCTATTCGATGTGGCCGGGATCGTTTCCATTTTGCTTCACAGCGTCTCTACAACATCAAACCATCATCTGTACGGTTGTTGTTGCTGATTTGCCGTTCAGCAATTTCGCTTAATGCCCAGCGTCGCACACCGTTCTATAGACTTTGATTTCCTTCACCTCTCCCAAGTGACCGGATCCAAAGATGCAAGAATTGCAGTTCAATCCAGCAAACATTAATGCAACAACTTGCGGTTGCTACCTTTGGCTTGGTGTTCCGCACTCGGGCCCTGTTGTTGTTCTGTGCCCAGGCCCATTGTTAAACCTAGCGATGCAATCAAGCGAAAACGTTACTTTCTTCGAGCAACCGTCGCGGTGAAGAAAATGCTAGCCCCGGTAGCCTGGTAGCAAGATGCAATCTAAATTGTGCAATAAAGCGTTCATTATTGTCGCACGATTGAAATATTCCATCGTTCATATTTTGCGGGAATTTTATGTTGGCTCGAAAGATGGTGTATTGCACCAGGCAGATTGTGCTCAATTGTATCGGTTTTAATGAAGCTGAACAATATTTTTCTTTTTTCGTGTGTCCTAATCGGCCATTTTTAAAACGCATTTTACACATTTATTTGCAAAACCACAATTACTACAGCAACATTATATCACGAAACAAAGTAAGCAAACATTCATATCACTTTAAATCATCGCAATAAACGAACCTCTACGACAAATTCAACCACGGAGAATGTACTTCAATTCTCACACAGCACTAGCAGTGAAACATGATACCGGTGTTCGATACCCGTTTTTGAAACCATTTTAATATAAAAATAACAACAATGCTCTACATTATTTCACATTAATCATGCGTATCGAACAATCCCCGTACGCTGTACGTGTGCTTCCGATGGTGATGAAGTATGGAATAAATAAAACCAAAAAAAAACGTACAATCCGCCAGTCCTCACCAATGCCTATCAAACAACAAAAGAACCAAATCCTAAAATAAACAGAATCCAAAGCTCGCCCCACACAAATGCTCAGTGGTGTGTATTTTACTGTAAATTAAAAATTGCGCTCATCCACATCCATCGGTCATCTAGGCAGTGGCGGCCATGGTCGCCATCTTGTTTCTTTTTTGTTTCGCATATTGTTTTTACTTTTCTCTATTTTGTGAATATCTTGCATTCCATAAGCGAGGGGAAAAAATATGTTTGCGGATATGTACAGATTTGTGCAGAATTATTACTACCACCATGGTACAGCGCTGGCCAACTTCACTCGGCAAATGGTTTTCTGGAACTGAATTGAAGTCGTAATATTTTCCCTTTCCTCTTTTTTTTAATTTAACTACTCACATGCAGCTTCCACAACAGGATTGATGAATTTATTAGCCCAGCCCGGTTGAAGTAAGCCGGGGAAAGCAATAAAAACTGCGTAACCCGATGCATTTCAACGAATTTTTGTCGAACCATTCGCCGCAGACTTGCTATAATACCAACATTTTAGGGAAAATTTGTAATAATCTTCCCTCTCATATGATTCCCTTTACGGGGAATAGAATATTTTCCTGACTTTATGCGTATTTTTGGTAGTGTCATCAGCATCATCGTAACGTTACACAACGTGTTGATTTAATGCGAAAAAGGAGAACAAATTATGCAGACAAATGACGACGATGAATATGAAAATGTTGAATCGATGCTATAAATATTAACAATATTAATGCACAACAATAAATGCAACATTCAACCATTCCTGAGTGACATATTAAGGCCAGCTTAATGGTCTGCTTTAGTCTTTCGACAATTATATCGTTCTTCTATCGTCCGTTTGACCTTTTGCCATAGACCAAACATAGCCGAAACGGATAGATTTTATAGCATCCGGCTTACGCGGTGCTTGTTTTGATGGACAGGAAATTGGACCCGAAACACGATGTACAAACAACCTCCACACATGCGCACGGCCATCTGTAAGTTTGGCCAGCAGAATGAAGGCACACAAAATTAAAACGAATAAAAACACAACGTTTGCTAAACCTTCCTGCTTAAAAATCATCATAACGCCACCGATCACCCACAGAGTGTCGATTTTTGTATTCAGTGTGGAGCTAGCCTTCTGAAAGAACAGGATGAGAGAGAGAGAGAGAAAAAGAGAGCAACAAAACATGCCACTGCATCAGATTGTTTTATGTGTTTCTACCTTTCTTGATCCTTCTGCTTCGCAATTCGCGTACGTGTGCCGCGCATTCCGATTTTTCATTAAACCGTCCACTCGTCGGGGTTTTTCTTTCTTTGTTTTCATTATCCTTCCATTTCCACCCAGAGCTCGAAAACTGAAACCTAAGCGGTTTTAATCTTTAAGCTAGGCCTCATCAGGACGAAAGCTTTCGGTGCGGTTTCATTTTCAGGTTGAAAGTAGCAATGCACATGCGGCTAGCAGTATCGGTACTGGTTATTACCGGTGTGTTTGGCAAAATGGTCCCGAACAAAGGAACAAGGGAACGCATATAGGACAATCTTTTTTCGTCCAACCCGTGGCATGGCAAAGTGTGAAATATTCTTTTCGCCGCTGAATAAAGGACGAAGATGAAGGCATTGTTTTACCGGGTTTTACTTTATACCGGAACAACATCAAACATCAATAAATGCGCGAAAGAAGAAAAAAAACATACACACACACAAAGGCTAACAAATAATTGGACGTTCTTGCATCATTGGTGAACATGGGCAAACCTCTGTACCCGTGTGGGTCAGCATTTTACAGCGCACAGCAACTTAAATGTTTACCGTACCATTCCAGCTTTACGACACGATAAACGAAAGGTTCACTTCCGCAAACGATTGGACCAGCGACCGAAAAGAAAACCGAAGCGCGCGCGCACACACACACACGCGCACACGTTCAAATAAAGAGAAAATGGCAGCGAAATCATGCAAAATGAACGATGTTTAAATCGGACCGCTAATTTGTTTTCCCTGTAAACATCCATCACGGTTGGCCCGGGTCCATGGGAAGATGGATTATATTAAAAAAAAAGACTCCCTCCCTTTGCACGGATTATGGATCGTCCGCCATTGTGGGTCTTCTTTAACAACAGCAAAATACCCTTGGCTTGCTCCTCCCTAACCCAGCCGATCGGCCATTTTGGTTTGTTTCATATTTTCGCCACGCCAAGAAGCTCGAGTCGCGGCGATCGGTGCGGAGATACGGTACGGCTGGCGCATTTATTTGGGCCATATTTGCCGAGGGGACGCCATGTTCCCCGATTCTGTCGCATTCAATACAATATTCATGCCGGACTGTCGTACGGGAAGTGGACAGACACACACACACACACATACACACAGGAGTTGAAAGGTCCCTTGGGTCCCATTGTGCATTGCACCCGAAGGAGTGTTTTATTTTTCCTTCGCAACATTACGGCCTTCATACGTGAGTTTTGCTGATGAATTATTCAAACTGCTTCTGGATTTCGGTTTTTTTGTTTGTGTGTGTCGCATTTGCTTTGCTACAAGTTACATGCTCAGCATGTAATTATAAATTTCTTTTTGATTATAAAAACATAACTGCACGTAATCCAATCCAAATACAAACTTTAACCTTTCAACCGATGTGTGTAAACTCAAATCGAATATTTGACACAAGAAGATGATCAGATAAAAGATCACATGACAGTTGTGTTATGATTATTTCTACTTTGTTTTGTATCAATGAAGTTTAATCGGATTACAAACCTTGAAAGTAAAAGCAAATTCAAGAAACATATTCTTTGCTGTGTTGATTGTAGCCCTATTCACGAGTGCTTATAAACTAAATAAGATTTCGTTTTAAATTAGTATTTTAACATTAGAGAAAATATTGAAAAAGATATAATACGATCAAGAAAAAATGGTAAAAATCTTTCAATTTTCGCTTGAAAATAAATTGCACTGAAGAATCGTCAAACATAGTACAACTATATTATTATAACTTCAATTAAAATTATACATAAAATGCAAAAATCCTCAACATTCAAGCACAAGCAAGAACACAATGTTTCCATTAATTTTCTGAACATTATAGGAAATGGAGTGAAATAATGAGTTTTCTCAAAATTAGAATTGTTAGTAATTCATTAACGAATTATAATCACAAAGACAACATAAAATTCCAAACAATTGAAAGATAACATTCTGCGAAATTTTAAAAACCATCAAAAGAATGGAAAGTGAAAACATAATAATTAAAACACACCATATCTGCCCACACCAGCCAGGAACGACAAAGCACAAATTACATCAAGTAAAGTACGGAACACAAACCATACCTATATGCCGACCACCAACGGTATGTTTTAACCCGGCAGAACTAAAGAACACACAAATGGGGGCGAGAGAACACAACGAACAAAGATTGCGAAAAAGTACCTTGCCTGGGGTGGTGCAAGGGGTGAAAGGTGAAGAGGTGGTAAGGAAGGGAGGGCAAAACAGCATCAACCAAACACAACCATAACCAACGGAAATGAATGACCGGTCAAAAGAGGTCGGTCAAAAAGAGAATTAAAAAGAGAGAGAGAGAGAGAAGGAGAGAGAGAGAAAAAACGGGCATTTCCAGATTCTTCTTCACCACCACCACCACCTGCCACTTCCGGGCACGGTTTGGGTTGGGCAACCATGCGTGACAGGACACAATTAGAAACACATGTTAACTGTTGCATGCGATTCCCATGCGACGTGCAGCAGGAACGAACGACGAAACCGGGCAAGCGGTCCCGACCGACCGTCGGGCAAGAAGGACCTTGCAAACGGGATGGAAACGATCCAGCAGCAGAACGTTTGGTTACAGCATGCAACATTTATCTCTATCAATTATGCACGACACTTATTACAGACAATGCAATTGGAAAGCGGCAAGCGGCTAGTGCTGGTGCGCTGGTACACGGTGCAGTAACCCACCCAAACAAAGCAGCAACATCATAGGCATATGGGGTGGTGGTTTTTTCGTTCTTTTTTTTACCCCCTCCCATACTCTTTTTCTCCGTGCTGCACCACCTCCATCGACCTCCACCTTCCTAGTGGGGAACGCTGTCTCACAGGATCAGGTTCCGCACAGTCGTGCGGTGCAGTCGTGCTCGGAGCAGTTACCATACCAACTACCAAAACCAGGTCCTAGCATGCCATGAATCTCCCGGAAGCCAGGTACCCAAGAACAAAGCACCCCCATACCATTGCGGGCATTGCAACGAGAGTGGCTGCTGGTGCTGCTGCTGCTGCAGTTCTGTTTCCGGTCGGTCAGCCAACGGCGATGAATGCCGACTGTCTAGGCATTGGCCATCATGCAGCGCACGGCAAGCATTGCATAGCATCCCATTCCCATCCAACATCTGTGCACACATACACACACACACACCGGCACACATGCTCACCAGGAGTAGACAAAGCGAAGCACAAAGCAGAGCAGAGTGAGAACCTCAGCCTGCATCCTGCAGTGCAATTGTAACACGTGCTGAGCTACTCACGGTTACGGAACGGATACAACTATGCTGGCTGATGGTCGCCGCAGGATAATACTGCTATTCTTGTGCGGATGTGAGCATACGTTCGACTTCCCATTCATCGAACCGCTCCTTACCGCCCAACTATCCCTTTTCGGACATTGGAGCTTGTGTGCCTTGGGTACCGATTTTTATGAGCCCTTTTGGAGGAAGCTTCTCAGAAGCTCGGTACGACCGAGCCGGCCAGTTGTGGCGCACCGAGCTTGCGCACATCATAAGTAGCACCGGTAAGTGAACAATTGAAGAGCGACGGGAATCAATTTTCAATTAAAATTAGTTCTGCCTACACCACGCCCGTGCTATCCTTTTGCTCGTTCCGAGGCGATGCAACTCGTGCGCCATGCCGTGCGATGAGTGGAAGTCGTGAGACCGAACGTATCATTCAGCTGGACACAGTTATTAAAAGTCACCAACAGTGTGCGTGTGGATTTCAGTAACAGGTTTTATTGTTTCCGTTGTTTTTGCTCACTGTTCCCCGTTTTTCGCACACTGTTCATAATAGTGGTTTAATTCTTTTGTAAGCAATAATGTAAATATGTGTAAATATGTAAAAAAAAACGTTATGCACCAGCATGGCGCTATCAATCAGGCTGGGAATAGTTAATTAATTTTTAATTAAAATATTTTAATGCATAAACAATGACGCGGTTCAAGGAAATGCACGTGATGGCCTTAACTGTTGCGCGGATTGCATAATTTCAGGCGAAATTCTAAGGGATGAGCTATAATTATATTTTTATATTTGTATTTTTAAAACTTTTCTCAAGGAAACTTGTAACAGATTTTAAACATACAAAAAAATCATAAAATTGAGTAATTCCAGCAATAATTAATTTGTACCACGGAATGACTAATGATAAATTAATTATTACTTTTATAAGTTGAAATTAACAAAGCCATTTTCATGCCTGTATAAAATGTTAATTGGTTTCAGAAAAGAAATTACTACCTAAGAAAAACATACAAATGAGTCGCAAAACACGACAAACACAAAAAAATCATCTGCACCGAACACCTAATAATTCGGACGAAAAGGTAAACCACCAACCAACCAGCCAGGAATGTTCTAGCGACTAGGTACCAGACCCGACACATTTTACGAATACGCTCATCGCTCCCCCAACTACCTATTTACCCCTCCGTGTGTGTGTGTGTGCGATACGTACTGCAACTGTTTACGGTCAAAACTTTGCACATTTGCATCAGCGCAAAACTTTCTGCCCGGTGTCGCTTTGCGCACGGTTCCCAAGGCGGTTCCCCATGCCATTAGGGTCAGCCAGGTTGCACCCGTACAAAGGATGGCATTGCCGATCAGAACGCCCGGTGGAAAGATAAAGTTTTGGCTGGCCCGTGTATCAACGTGTGTCAACCATGCCACGATGCCCCCCCCCCCCCGCCCTCTTGGAGGTCAGATGCATCTATGCATTCTGCTGCGCCGAGAGCTCTACCGCATACGGTGTGCATGAATCAAAAGCTGGCAGTCAAATTAGATTTGCAGAAAATGAATAAACTTTTGTTGCTGTTGCTGTTGGTTCGACAGCACTCAGTGTGATNCATGCTCACCAGGAGTAGACAAAGCGAAGCACAAAGCAGAGCAGAGTGAGAACCTCAGCCTGCATCCTGCAGTGCAATTGTAACACGTGCTGAGCTACTCACGGTTACGGAACGGATACAACTATGCTGGCTGATGGTCGCCGCAGGATAATACTGCTATTCTTGTGCGGATGTGAGCATACGTTCGACTTCCCATTCATCGAACCGCTCCTTACCGCCCAACTATCCCTTTTCGGACATTGGAGCTTGTGTGCCTTGGGTACCGATTTTTATGAGCCCTTTTGGAGGAAGCTTCTCAGAAGCTCGGTACGACCGAGCCGGCCAGTTGTGGCGCACCGAGCTTGCGCACATCATAAGTAGCACCGGTAAGTGAACAATTGAAGAGCGACGGGAATCAATTTTCAATTAAAATTAGTTCTGCCTACACCACGCCCGTGCTATCCTTTTGCTCGTTCCGAGGCGATGCAACTCGTGCGCCATGCCGTGCGGTGAGTGGAAGTCGTGAGACCGAACGTATCATTCAGCTGGATACAGTTATTAAAAGTCACCAACAGTGTGCGTGTGGATTTCAGTAACAGGTTTTATTGTTTCCGTTGTTTTTGCTCACTGTTCCCCGTTTTTTGCACACCGTTCATAATAGTGGTTTAATTCTTTTGTAAGCAATAATGTAAATATGTGTAAATATGTAAAAAAAAACGTTATGCACCAGCATGGCGCTATCAATCAGGCTGGGAATAGTTAATTAATATTTAATTAAAATATTTTAATGCATGAACAATGACGCGGTTCAAGGAAATGCACGTGATGGCCTTTACTGTTGCGCGGATTGCATAATTTCAGGCGAATTTCTAACGGATAAGCTTTAATTATATTTTTGTATTTGTATTTTTTAAAACTATTCTCAAGGAAACTTGAAACAGATTTTAAACATACAAAAAATTCATAAAATTGAGTAATACCAGCAATAATTAATTTGTACCACGGAATGACTAATGATAAATTCATTATTAATTTTATACGTTGAAATTAACAAAGCCATTTGCATGCCTGTATAAAATGTTAATTGGTTTCAGAAAAGAAATTACTACCTAAGTAAAACATACAAATGAGTCGCAAAACACGACTAATACAAAAAAAATCATCTGCACCGAACACCTAATAATTCGGACGAAAAGGTAAACCACCAACCAACCAGCCAGGAATGTTCTAGCGACTAGGTACCAGACCCAACACATTTTACCCATACGCTCATCGCTTCCCCAACTACCTATTTACCCCCCGTGTGTGTGTGATACGTACTGCAACTGTTTACGGTCAAAACTTTGCACATTTGCATCAGCGCAAAACTTTCTGCCCGGTGTCGCTTTGCGCACGGTTCCCAAGGCGGTTCCCCATGCCATTAGGGTCAGCCAGGTTGCACCCGTACAAAGGATGGCATTGCCGATCAGAACGCCCGGTGGAAAGATAAAGTTTTGGCTGGCCCGTGTATCAACGTGTGTCAACCATGCCACGATGCCCCCCCCCCCCCGCCCTCTTGGAGGTCAGATGCATCTATGCATTCTGCTGCGCCGAGAGCTCTACCGCATACGGTGTGCATGAATCAAAAGCTGGCAGTCAAATTAGATTTGCAGAAAATGAATAAACTTTTGTTGCTGTTGCTGTTGGTTCGACAGCACTCAGTGTGATGAGACAGCTACATTGTATCGTGAGACTGCTGCCCGGCAATCATAACATCTGCATTGAAACGGTACAAAACCTGGATGAGTGATATGACTGTAATGCAAACATATAACACGTGGAACTTATAGCAGTAATTAATGCGACTACTAAGAGATAGATTAGAACAGTTTTTAGAAGACCTTTGTTAGAGATGTGATTCGTGTGAGTCATTATAAGATAACAAGTCAAGTTTTAGTAATATAAAAAAACTAAAATAAGTCTTTTCTTAATATTTTTCCCTATAAAAATGTCAAAATATCCAAAGAAAACCCAAGCAAAACACCTCTGTTTACAGAACAACCCCATTCTAAGGGGTTTCTTATGCTTTTTTATGTATGTTCCTCACCAAAAAACCATGCCTCACCCGCAAGAGGCCAATTTTCTTCAGCAAATAACAAAAAACAAGCGACACACAGAAAAATACACACACGATAAAACGGCAATCCACAAAAGCCACCGATGAAACCCAAAAATGGACGATGGGACACATCGACAACTTGTCCGCAGAGAGGCAACCGCAAACTAGCAATTTAAAATAACCATTGTAATAAATAAATAGTCACATTCGGACGCTACCCATCCCTACAACATCTCACTCTCTCTCTCTCTCTCTCTCTTGCCGGCATCTCTCGATAAAAGATCGCCGTTTTGGTAGGGTTGACAACCCTGCCATCGAAAAAATACGGCCGCACGGACGTGACTAGCAGACGGACGACGGAGCGTGAACCGAGCCCGAGCGTACGAACCCAACGATCAACCCAACTATCGAGAGTTGACCCATGAGGCCTGCCAGCACAATTTGTTCCCACGGAACGGTGGAAGTCCGTTCCGTAACCGTTTCACCTCGTTGTCACTATGCAGCCCTATCGGTCAGCATCTCGCGTCAAATGTGAAGTACAAAATGGGAAAACTTTTCCCACCACACTCGTTCGCTGTGGCGGTGTGAATGGGTGGAAGTTTTTGGTTCCCATTTTTTCACATTTCCCGGTTTGAAAAAAAAACTAGGTAGATCGGTTTGCGCGGGGCGAGGTTGGTAATGTGAAAAAATTGCACTACTACTGCCACCGCAGCATTGTGGCCGAAATGCTATGAGATGGTCGCTTATTTATTGCACTGTCAACAGTTTCAACCGTTCCCACCGGCGCAACGTTACGGCCGCACGGTGACAACAACAACAACAGAGCGGAGCTCATTTTCCAGTGGTTATCAAATTAAAGTTTACCTTTACGCTTTACGTCCGTAGCGTTAACGATGCGGTTCGTTTCGGGCTGGCAGCGCTGGTGCAGCATCCGCTTTTCCACCAAAAACTGCAAGAAAACTAATGCCCTTTCTCTGTCTCTGTCGCCTTTCAGCGCACCGTACTACACTTCACGACTGTGCTAGTGACAAATTTTCCTGAAGCTGTATGCCAATATTTGGGGAATTGGTAATTGGTAAAATTTGGTTCCAGTTTGTTAAGTAATTAGTCTAACCTCGATTCAACGGCCGGAGGCGCCATGTAACAGGAGGCATCCGCGATTGACACTACCGGGAAGAGTGGCACTCTGTTCTGCGAATAAACAATTTGACCCATTTAAACACAACGTTCAGAATTGGGAAAATGAACAGCAGCCACTGTATTGTTTGCAGTCTTTGTTTGTTAGGTATACAAGTAAGTTTCGATGTGGCCAAAAATAAAGGTGAAAATTAATTGTTAGCGCATGGCTGTATTACAAACTCGACCAGCTACGCCATAAGGAGAGTGAGAAGTAAAAAGTGAGACGTGAGAAGTGTGCAATGAGAACAGGTAGGTAAAAAGTGAGCAGTGAGTGACGAGAGTGTGATTGATAGTGCATGTAAAATCGCATAGTAAAATCAAGATCGATCGACAGTCCGTGAGAAATTGAGAGTGAGAAGTAAGAGTGAGAAATAACAAAATGACAAATGACTAATGTCTAATGAGAGTGAGAGTGACAAACGAGAAATGAAGAAAACGACAACCGACAAGTGTGAGACAAGAGTGAGTGATGATGTTGCGAGTGAAAGTGAGAGCACGTGAGAAAGTGAGAGTGATTGAGTGAGTGATATTGAGATACAATTAGTGAGAAGTATAAGTGAAAAATGACAAGCGAGTGACATATGAGAAGTGGGAAGTGACAAAGTGCAAAAATAACATTTTATATAGACATATGAGGAAGATCAAAATAAAATGAACACATAGTAATTTGCGAACACTCATTTGCAACTCTATTGTCACAAAAAGAACTGGAGGAATAAAAAATGAACGTAGTGGGATCATTATAGCGTTGTTTACTACGAGCTTAATACATCAAACATTTTTAAAAAATATCTTATTGCTATTTATTATATTTAAACTTTCGTTAAACGTTAAACTGTACAATTTTAGTGCAAATTCCTTAATTTCATCGCTTTTTTTCCTCACTAGATAGTAAACACGATCCACATAGGTTCTATCCAATTGGACACACCCATCCATGATCAACATGAAGCATTGCTAAAATGTCCTCCACAAAGTCCACTTTTCATTTCGCAGATGTCGGACGTGTTTGCACATTTCCACCGGCTATGGCCCGGTCGTCGTCGAGGCCCCCGTGGGAGCATAGTACCTTGCCGTTGTTTGGACATAAATCGAGTGGAAAAAAGGCGCCACTCGAAGATAGAAGCGTACACATTTATCAGCCAATCATCAATATGATCGGCTATAACGCTTTTTTTATGAGGGTGTGTGCGTGTCCTGTGTGATGTTTTATGCTTTTAGCAACGTTAGTTTCTAACCTACGGCATCACCAGTGGGACGTTGGCTTGCAGCCAACCGTCGGGAGGGGGGGGGGGGGGGGGCGATTCGATTCACCCGAGTTCGATCAATATTTTATTTGAAATGCTCCCCAATGGGGTTGGATGAGGGGGAGGGCTCCGGAGGGAGTGGTATCGTAGGGTTATAGGAAAGGTTTCGATGCACCGTTTCTATTATCCTGCGTGCGTGTTTGTGTGTGTATTTGCACGAGTGTGTGAGTCTGTATACAAAGCAGCTCCGATTCGACCCAATTCTCACGCCTGCCTAATACCATCATAATACAAAGCTTATAAAACCCACCGCTCATCAACCGATGGGAAAGTTTCGAAGCTAGAAAAAAGGCCACCACCAACCAACAACGACAACAAAAATACCCTAAACAGTGCGTCAGGTTCGAGCGTCCACGTGCACCATAATGGGCCGACGGGGTTTTGTGGTAGCGGGCACCGCATTTGATTTAATTACGTACCGATACTGCACGTAGTGGCCAACTGGCTGCTCACCAATCGCCACCTAAATAGTGCACTCGACCCATCCGCACCGGTAATCGATGATGTGTTTGTCCAACATTTGGGGCGATCCGCACCAAAAACGCACGCGCAAATTGAAACTGCTGACATTCGGGGTACGGGGCCGCCACGGCCAGGTGGTAATTAATTTTTTACCCCCCCCCCCCCCCCTTTTTTTTGTTTTGTTTTCCGGCGTACAAATTTTGAATAATTCTATGCACGCGCACACGTGTTTACCGCAAACAGCACCATTACGATATTAATTATTTACACTTTCTGCTGCACTGTGGTGGCGAGCGACAGGAAAGAAATGCAAACAGTAATGCGGCACAAGTCATCACACCGTTCCGGCCAACGGGCGGAACTTCACATGCACATTGCAATGGGAAAATGTTTTCTCCATTAATCGATTGCGCGCTATTTTGAGCTGGTTTTTATGATGCTTTTGCTTTCGCCGTAACACCATGCTATGCAATATTTAATGTTTCATTTTTGCAATACATTTTTCATGGCTGCTCAATGCCGGTGTGTGTCTGTGTGAGAGATTCTGCCTTCCTTGCTCACAGTGCGAGCGTTAATTTTGGGAAACGAAACAATGGGTTTCAATTGAATACGCTATCGAATTGTTAAATACATTTGTTTAAAGTGTAAAATGTATGTACCCTTCAAAAAAAGAAACTGCTATTTAATATCTAAGAATATTTATAGAATTCTTAAGAATATTTTTTAGAATAGGATACTCGAGCATTGCAAATCGAAACAAAAATATCCTTTTGTTAAACAACAATGCCATTGAATGTTATTACAACGAAAAGACTAAGCATCGGTTTTCAAGGAAAAAATATGCTTTCCAGAAGAACGTCGATTATCCGGGTTAAGTGTGGATCGGCCGTATGCCGGTTCATCAATTTTCACGGATAATAAAACTTCCAATTTTGTATGGTGCAGCGCTATATAAGTATGAATCAATGGTTTTCCTTCAGATTTAAACAGATATTTTAGACATCCTACATTTATTATTAAACAATAAAGGTACTTATTTTATTCGATGCAATGTACAGAACATAAAACTCGATGTAATGTTGTTACAGCCAGCAAGTATTTTGAATGTTTGACAATCGTACAAAATGTATAAACGAATGATAAAATTTCATATTTTGGCTCACGGATAATCACGGAGTTCAAAATGACTTTAAATTGGTCCCATGGTTTGAAGACATCTTGATTTTAAATCACTATTAATTATATTTCATCGCACTTTACTTCTCAAATCAATTGATGTGCTATGTACTATAATCATGTTTGAATGATTTTTTATTTAGTTATATTTATATTTTTGTTTTCCATTTCTCTTTTTCGTTTTCTTTAATTCACTCCTTCTTGTTCATTAAAATGCCCAATTTAAAGGTGTTTTCCTTCTTCGTTATTTGTAGCTTTCCAATTTGTATCTTTGTGGATGTTTTGGTGTTTCTTGCAGCAAAGATTGATACACATTTTAAACTTATACACTATTGTAGCCATTGTTTGTATATACAATTTGAAATGAAACAAAAAAAGTTGTAACTTAGCTCTTTATTCACAGAAATAATATTTTTTTGTGTAAGCAAAGAACAAACAATTTTTTCACATCATTATAAATGAGAGAGAGAGAGAGGGGTGTATATTTTTGTATAAAACATCGTTAAAAACAAGTTAATGAATTTTGAAAATCTCGGACATTCAAACGCTTTAAAGCACTATACAAACCTGATCAAAGCCACATATTCTACAATGCCATATAAACACTCCTTCATACCTGCTGATCTCGTAACAAAACGAACTTAAAACGCGGAACCGGACACTTTATCTGGGCGAATAGAATGATTAGTTGACAGCGGCAAAACTAATAGAAAAATTCCACCCTAGGTAGACCCGGCAGGGGAGGAGGGGTGGGTAGAGTGGGTGTAGCTAGGGGAGTTTGGTGNGCGAGCGACAGGAAAGAAATGCAAACAGTAATGCGGCACAAGTCATCACACCGTTCCGGCCAACGGGCGGAACTTCACATGCACATTGCAATGGGAAAATGTTTTCTCCATTAATCGATTGCGCGCTATTTTGAGCTGGTTTTTATGATGCTTTTGCTTTCGCCGTAACACCATGCAATGCAATATTTAATGTTTCATTTTTGCAATACATTTTTCATGGCTGCTCAATGCCGGTGTGTGTCTGTGTGAGAGATTCTGCCTTCCTTGCTCACAGTGCGAGCGTTAATTTTGGGAAACGAAACAATGGGTTTCAGTTGAATACGCTATCGAATTGTTAAATACATTTGTTCAAAGTGTAAAATGTATGTACAGTTGAAAAAAGGAACTGCTATTTAATATCTAAGAATATTTATAGAATTCTTAAGAATATTTTTTAGAATAGGATACTCGAGCATTGCAAATCGAAACAAAAATATCCTTTTGTTAAACAACAATGCCATTGAATGTTATTACAACGAAAAGACTAAGCATCGGTTTTCAAGGAAAAAAAATGCTTTACAGAAGAACGTCGATTATCCGGGTTAAGTGTGGATCGGCTGTATGCCGGTTAATCAATTTTCACGGATAATAAAACTTCCAATTTTGTATGGTGCAGCTCTATATAAGTATGAATCAATGGTTTTCCTTCAGATTTAAACAGATATTTTAGACATCCTACATTCATTATTAAACAATAAAGGTACTTATTTTATTCGATGCAATGTACAGAACATAAAACTCGATGTAAAGTTGTTACAGCCAGCAAGTATTTTGAATGTTTGACAATCGTACAAAATGTATAAACGATTGATAAAATTTCATATTTTGGCTCACGGATAATCACGGAGTTCAAAATAACTTCAAATTTGAACCATAGTTTGAAGATATCTTGATTTTAAATCACTATCACAGAAGTTTCATCACACTTTACTTCTCAAATCAATTGATGTGCTATGTACTATAATCATGTTTGAATGATTTTTTATTTAGTTATATTTATATTTTTGTTTTCCATTTCTCTTTTTCGTTTTCTTTAATTCACTCCTTCTTGTTCATCAAAATGCCCAATTTAAAGGTGTTTTCCTTCTTTGTTATTTGTAGCTTTCCAATTTGTATCTTTGTGGATGTTTTGGTGTTTCTTGCAGCAAATATTGATACACATTTTAAACTTATACACTATTGTAGCCATTGTTCGTATATACAATTTGAAATGAAACATAAATATTATAACTTACCTCTTTATTCACAGAAATAATATTTGTTTTGTGTAAGCAAAGAACAAAGATTTTTTTTTCACATCATTATAAATGAGAGAGAGAGTGGTGCATATTTTTGTATAAAACATCGTTAAAAACAAGTTAATGAATTTTGAAAATCTCGGACATTCAAACGCTTTAAAGCACTATACAAACCTGATCAAAGCCACATATTCTACAATGCCATATAAACACTCTTTCATACCTGCTGATCACGTAACAAAACGAACTTAAAACGCGGAACCGGACACTTTATCTGGGCGAATAGAATGATTAGTTGACAGCGGCAAAACTAATAGAAAAATTCCACCCTAGATAGACTCGGCAGGGGAGGAGGGGTGGGTAGAGTGGGTGTAGCTAGGGGAGTTTGGTGCACTCTTGTTACCCGAAAGCAATTTCGCCAGCCAGCCACGGTCGCCTTTGATGTTGCCAGCGATGCAAGAACGATGCAGCTGCTGCCCGGCCCCGTATCAGGGCATCAAAATGAAGCACGGTTGTCCAACACGGTTCCCGGTAGTTGACACCGCCCGTCGGACATTTGCTCCGGTGCTGCACACTCCATAAAGGAGATTAAATTTTTTTTCTGTCTCCCAATGAAAATTCCCCAAACAGTCTTACAAGCGAGTGTTTATGTTCTGAGGCGCCGGTTCTGCAGAACAACCGCACAAAAGCTTTGTTTTCTCCCGAGCTTGCTTGGTGTATCTAGTGATATACTTACATTGCTGGCTTTTTACCTTCCTATGGGTTTTCTGTGAATATTTTGAAAATAAAAAAAGCATGCTTCTTTTACCTTACCGATCCTTCAACTATACCCATACGTTTTCAATTACTTTCTGGTACTCATACGTACCACGTCTGTACGTTTCCACACACAATAACACCTGTGATTAAGAATACTCAGCAACGTACCGCTTTTGAAATAGGTCGCACTCAGGGGTGTTGTTTTCTTTCTTTCTTACTTTCAATTGCATCTCTACCAAACTCGAAACTGACTCTGAACTTTCCAACCGCCAATGACAATTACCGGCGTGGTGTGCACCGGTGCTTGCCTGCACAAAACTCCGGATGGGAAAACAGACTATGGCGCAGGTTGCACCGCCACCGCCAATGGTGACAGTGGTTTGTAATTGCGTACAACAGTAACAAAAGTGAAAAAAAAAAACAGAAACCCTGCGATACCAACAGAAGAAACTGGAGTCGAAACGAAGCAAAACAAAGTTTAACGAAAACATAACACGGAATCACTTATACGGTTACAGCCCCAACGTAACCAAACCGAAGACACGTAGAACACACTCGGTAATGAAATATCCTTAATTACAGCACAAATCTACCTGCACACACACACTCACTTCCCCCGCAGGACATCGGCCTCCAGTGGATGTATCATGTATTCATCCTTGCTGACTTAAAAAAAAATAACGAAAACAGGAAAAGTTGCATCCAGACGGTGCAAAAGAATTGGTCGCAGAAGTCGCACAAACACAACAAAAAAAAAACGCTTGCATATTCTTAATAAAATGAATGAAACTTGCGTCAAACTTGGTCCACATGCTTGGTTGGTTGACGCCAACAAAGGCGCATCGTAAGTTACCTCGTTTTGTTTCATTTAATCCTTTTGCATGGTGACATTTCTTACAAGCAGTTATAACTTATTTCCATTGTAGGCTGACAAGCGAGAGAAGCATAACAAGCGATGTAGGATTTGCTTTACTGCTATTAATAATTAATTTTTGACTAAAGCATAATATCGCATATCACAAACGAAAATAATAAAATTGATTTGTTATGTTTTGATAAATTAGTGTAAAAACTAATTAATTAGTTAATTAACAATTTTGAAGTTTAAAAGAAGTCTAGTATATTTGAAATCATAATAAAGTAAAGTTTAAAAAATATAATTAAAATTAAAGCTTAGTGGATTAAATTCCTTACGAACAATTTCCAACCGTGATGGAGACGCCTGGTATCGGGTGATATGAAAGTGGCTGCGTCCGGCAAAAAAATGCATCCAAAACCCAACTATTTAATTAGTTAGTAAAAGTAATTAAATAGTTAATTAACTATTTGAAGTTTAATACAAGTCTAGTATATTTGAAATCATTATATAGTATAGTTAAAAAAATAATTAAAATTAAAGGTTAGTGGATTAAATTCCTCATTAACAATTTCCTACTATGATGGAGACGCCTGGTATCCGGTGACATGAAAGTGGCTGCGTCCGGCAAACAAATGCATCCAAAACCCAACTATCTGTGTGGGGGGTGAGTAATTTGTACAAAATACAAGAACAAAAAGCAGACACAACTTTCCTACTTTCGTCTTATTTTAATCAACCGATAGTTTTTTCCCATCCACAACACCCAAAACCATCCGTCGGTACAACCGAAAAATTAACTCCCAACCCGGCTTCCGGCCCGGTTTTTAGCAATTGCAACATTCAATCAGATCCGTCCGAAACTTTTGCCAACCCTGATGATGATAATGCTTTAGTTTCGCCAGTTTTGTCTGCATTCCGGAAATCAGTTTCCCCGTGGGAAAGTTGTTCGTACCGAACCCGATCCTCAAAAGCACTGTCACGCGGTAAACAGCGATAAACCCAGTTCGCGCTGGAAAAGATTGCTTTTGCGTTTCTGCGTCTGCTGCCCGCTTTCCATATACCGTTTGACCAGAAACTGCTAAATCAAGCAAATCACCAAGATTTACATCCGCCACAAGCGTACTGCACCGCTGGCAGCTCTGTCAATAAAAATGAGGCGGTATTGGGGTTTTTTTTTTTTTATTCATTTCTGCAACGAAGTGAAACCCACGATTGACACCGTCGGACGGTGTGATGGTGGTTTTGAAGGAAACCCGAAGCAAATGGTATGGTTTAAAATTTCACAAATTTTTGCAATCCGTTCATTTCGCATGCCAAACTCGAAATTGGAAAATACTCCTCCCTTAACCTTTTCGCAGCCACCCGGCAGCCAACCCAAAAAACGTATTGCCGCCTCGTATTGCCCATCGCAAACATTTTTTCTCGAGTCTCGCATTTCACTTCACCAGAAAAAAAAGAATGGCGTACGCGGTACAAATGAAACAGCAACCGAATTATAAATGCAACAAAACCCACAATCAGTCAACCGCGACTGCAGCCCGACCGCAACGATGCAAAACCCGGTTCCAGTGTGCTGATGGACATCTTAACCAGCAAGCTACAGCGGAGAAGGCAGAACGGGATACGGGAAAAGGAATGGAGCAGGAATAAAGGATCGTAAATGTTTTATCCCTGCCGATGCGCTTTTCTGCTTTCTCCTGCTTCTGCCCAAACGCAAATGGACAATGCGAAATGCGGTTGACTTCCGGCATTCGGTTGAGCCGTGGCCGGCTGTAAACCGCCGAAACCGTGCAAAGAAACGAGCACGCGAACGATCGCTTCTTGCCAATCGTCCGAATGTGTACCGTGAGTGAGTGAGTTTTACTTTGCCGCAGAAATTGGATAATTTGCCGGACGAACTTAAGACGGTAAGCGGCAGACAAAACTGGAAAATGGAGAAAGAGAAGCTGATCCGTCTTATGGCAGCATTCAACTTAATGAGATGCGGTTGATGTCGCTTGCTGACTGGGGAAGATTTTTGTTTGATAGTTGCTCAGTAAGTTATGTAGAAGTAAAATAGATTTATTACATTTAAACAACTATTAAGAATGGAACAAGCTAGCTAGAAATTATTTTCCATGAACTGATTAAAGCCAAACCGGAGAGTTTTCCAGTTCTTGTGGCGAAGTTTTTGCTATTTCGTGATTATTTTCAAATTGAACTGGAGTATGTTGTGGTAGGCTTGGTATCTCTTCCACTTGATGGAACTTATTCAAAATTAAATTAATTATGTGCAAAACTTTCTCTGTTGATTCATTTCGAAAGCAGAAACGAATTTACCTTACCTTAGGCACGAAAACGATGACAAGATTAAACATTTAAATACAAATAATGTAGGCGAGTTGTTAACGTAATAATGTTACACTTTGTCAGTTTCAGTGTAGATTTGAATAATAGTTTTAGTCTTTTATAAACATTTTTAACTGTAACTGTGAGACACAGTGAAAATAACATTGAAAAACAGTATAAATAAAAATGTTTTATCGAATTATAACAAAAATAACGAAACAGAAACATGAATAGCACAAAGTACTTTAAGCTTGAAGATACAAAATAAAAAAGCATAAGAAAAGAATAAAAGTAACACACAAAACATTAAATAAAAAAACGAATATGTAAATGTTTTAAAACTTGAAATCAAGACAAAGAAAATAAAAATAAAAATTATGAAAAAGCAATATTTTGGAAGCATAACAAAGTGTCAAAATACATAAAACATTACTATGCTGAAATTACAAATCAAGTAACAAACGGCGAACCCGTACGGTTCACACTATTGATCAACTGTTCTATCCACCAGCGTGGCAAAGTAGCACACTAATGCCAACCATAAAACCGATGCAACTAAATAATAACTCGTGGAAATTATTTACCAGAATCGTTTTCCGAATACTTACTCGTTTTGGCGAGTTCGAACACAGCCAGCACGGTTACGGTGCGGGAAAAGTAAAAACAACTTTACGATTGACCAGGCGAGAACTTTTTTATGAGACTTTCGCCACTGTGTACCACCACCGGTCCAACCGGTGTTGCCCGGTCCTGATTTTATGATCATGTTTGCACGACGGGTGGAGAACAGAATAAAGTTTTCTCCTTTTCTTTTTTTTGGGGTGTGTGTGTGTCCCGATTTCCAGACCGCCCAGGTCTGGCCCGGGGCCGGAAGTTGTCGCGAGCGTCATTTGGCTGGCTGTCGAAACCAACAAACCGCAATTTCAACAGAACTTCTGGCGGGCCCAAAAACAAAAAAAAGTGCTTACAGAGGCTGAAACATGGAAAGGGCTTACGGGGCTTCCTTCGAACGAACGGTTCCTGTTCCTGGGTGGGAGGATTGAAAACGAACAAAAAAACAAAAGGCACAAGCAAACACACATTACGAACCACCGAATGCAGTGAACAAGTAATTAGAAAACGTCTTCACAGTCCATTTCTGATCCGTGCCGGACCACAGCACCCCAGCAGCGCAGTTCCATTTTTGTTAATACGACGTATGACAGTATTTCCTGGTGCGGTTTTTTTTTTTCTTCTTGTGTTTTATTTCCAGTCCTTTTGGTCCTCATACGATCACCGCATGAGCAACAAGCTTGTTCTCCTCGCAAGGTCCGGATGTTGGCTGTGTTGAGCTTGCGGTCGGTTCACCTCCAACTCGTTTCTTTTCGTGTTTTTTTTTTCTTCATTTTGTTTTTGTTTCGTGTTGTTTTCCCATGGCATGGATTTATTTTCAAATTGCATTCCTGGTTCCGAAAACAAAACAACAAGCAAAACGAACACCCAAACCACCAACATCGTTTTTGATTTTTTTTTTACCAAGGATCCGCCTCAGTGGGAGTAATGGTCATACACGCACAATCAAGTAACACAACTCCTTTTTTACTCGGTACGGTTGAGGCCGGGCAGGTTGAGTGTAGAAGAAGAAAATGTACCCAACAAAAAAAACCATAGCAAAACAAGAATGTAAGATTGAAACGATCGTTGCAAAAGTGTGGCAGGGTGGAAAAGTGTACATACAGTACATGAGTTCTCGCTACAACCACGCGGAGCACAACGCTCTGTACACTGAACAGATGCGAATACCTACGCGAAGATTAAACTTTTCGACCAGGTTCTTTGCGTGGTAAAAAAGGATTTGGTTTTGCAACACCCAGCACATTCGTCGAAGTCGAAACAATACCGTCGACAACAAAAAAAAACACACACACACAAAAGAAACCCCCCAACAGTTGTTTTTACATGGGTCGATTTTGTGAACGCTTTAAACTTTAAACGTTTGTCTGTTTAAAGACAGATTTGTAACAATCTTCTATAGTGAAAAGGTAATACAACATCTTTACTTTGCTAAACCAATTTACTGTAACAGGAAATGGAAACATGCCTTATAGTATGACTTGTTAAAGCATTTTGTTATGCGCATTGCATACTTGCAGGCAAACTTTGTAATCTACCCAAAACTCACATACAGACCATGGTAATGCTTTAGCTTTAGCTTTCGCCATTTTTCTACGGTAGAAAATCGTCCAATCTCAATCGTCCCCTACGACTGGGAGGAAAATAATATAATGTTCACAAGCATCTAGAACAAACAAAACACATCCGAAGTCAGCCGGCACAGGCAATCGACTTGTTGCATACGACTGCACCCGGTACGATTTGGGTACGGTGGTGGGAAAAAAAAGTAAAAGCACGATTCTTCGCTTCACGGATGCATGATCTACACGGAAGACCATGGTACCAGAAAGAGGAGCCAGCACAACGGTTACCGATTGACACACCATCGCGAACGGCTTGGTTAACGGATGTGTGTGAAATAAAGTGCTTCACCTGTTCGCCATGCAACAGGTTACAAAGCGGAAGTGCAATAATACATGACGTGCACTGGTTGTAACTGTTATGAAGCGGAAGCATTTCGAGCTTCTACGACCATTGCCATATGTGTATCATTTTTATGTACTAAAGTATCGCACTTGAGATTTACTCTTTTAAATTAGATGTACGTATTAAAATTGATTTTATTTCAACTAAAACGTTAGTAAACGTTTAGAAAACATCTTTTCATATTAATATTATCAACAACATTTCAGTAAAGTTTGTTAGGATAGCTCTTAATTATTCTGATGCTAGCAACACGTCTTTCTCACGTTCACGTTCTTTTATAATGCAATTGCATTATACTTATGGTTTGTTTCCTAAATCTAGCTAATGCTAGTACTCCTTCCAAGTTGCTATAAATACATGTAACGCGGGATGCATAACAAAAGGCGCAAACAAACAAAAAGTTGCAAAACAGTTCCAACCTTTCGCAGTGACCAGCTTCGTTCGATGGTTCTAATTTCGAATCGTTTTTGTGGCGTTTTTTGTTTTTATTTTCTTTTGTACTTTCCAGGAATCGAAACACAAAACATGCTACCCAGAAATGCTGCTACAACAATTAGCTAATGACGCACATTTCATGACGTCGAAGGGAAATAGATGGACTAACCGAGCTAGACAGCGTGCTTCCTTGCAACGTGAATGATAGATGGAAAGAGTAAGAATAAGAGCGGCAGTAGTAGCAATTTGCCGTGGTTTGCGAATGCAACACGTTCACCGCGTTCGCACTAATAGAGTGTGGTGAGTATGCGGAACTATTTGCATAGAAATTTCCCCAACAAAAGGTTAGTGGGAAGGGAAAGACGAAAATCAACGGGTGAAAATGAGGGTAAATTAAGCTGTACCTTGTTTTTCTGTAGCGCAAATCGATTTGTTTACCTTTTTTTGGGTTGATTTTAGAAAATACTAATAGACTCCAAAATGTACTATTATTGCATATTTGAAATAGCTGTACAATTTGGTTTGTTGGTCAAATTTTGTAGATTTAACTTTAAAACATTGACGGCTTCTTTAATTAGTTCCTTCAAAGGATTTTCGAGATCGTAGCCATTTCTGGAGTCATTTTAAGTTGAACTGGATTAGACAAACTCGAAATGACTCAAATGTATATCCTTGAACTAAAAAACAACTGTCAGACTCTTAGGCAACTCTGTGTCATTTTCGTGCTTCCATTTTGAGCATGTCTTTTCCTAGTAGAAACGAATATCATGCCATATTTTTATAACGAAAGTATAAAATTGAATAAAAACAGCGGTCCCTAAAATACCTTTTGCATTATTTATTTGATTATCTGCGCTTAACGCGGCATATCCAATACAAAAACAGTCGATAAAATTGCTAAATCTCCTGTATTTCTGCAATCCGCAATGCAATACAGTTTAATACATAAGAACATTAGAAACAAACCACAAAACGAATATATAGACCACACGCTTTATTAGTGCTTTGAAACAACACTATTGCCATGCAGCATCCACGAATCATAATTGATAAGCGCAGAAGAAAAGTCGCGGTTCAAGTTTCGAACATCGCGGCCGGATGCAGATGTGCCGTTTGTCGGTTATGAAAAACAAACAGACGCTTCGCTATCGGTTTTGTTATCATTCGAAGCTTCTTTTTTTCTGTTGGTGGTTCCACCCACATACCCGGAAGCAACCGCAGAATGCGTCGTGTTCTGACAGTCCGCTCCGTTCGTCCATCAAGTTCCGCTCGAAGCTATGCCGCGTATGCGCTTTTTCTGGTTACGGTTTCCTCATTTTATTTCGACCACCTACCACCATTTTACCCCATCCAATGCCACTCCACAGAGGGCGCCTACCATCCGTTATCGCTTCCGAACGATCCGATCTGGATCACATATCGCCTGCCTGTGCACGGTCCTAGCGTGGAAAATGCACCGAATGTCGTTAAGATAAAATGCATATGATTAGAAGTGACAACAATATGGTCGATCGTCCGATTCGGCGTTGCGAAACCGTGCACGATTTGCCGGTGTCATGCCCTCCGGTTGATTGGTTGATGTGTGAACGTCGAGCCAGAGCATCGCGCGTTGGCAGCTCACATCAATNGATAAAATTGCTAAATCTCCTGTATTTCTGCAATCCGCAATGCAATACAGTTTAATACATAAGAACATTAGAAACAAACCACAAAACGAATATATAGACCACACGCTTTGTTAGTGCTTTGAAACAACACTATTGCCATGCAGCATCCACGAATCATAATTGACAAGCGCAGAAGAAAAGTCGCGGTTCAAGTTTCGAACATCGCGACCGGATGCAGATGTGCCGTTTGTCGGTTATGAAAAACAAACAGACGCTTCGCTATCGGTTTTGTTATCATTCGAAGCTTCTTTTTTTTCTTTTGGTGGTTCCGCCCACATACCCGGAAGCAACCGCAGAATGCGTCGTGTTCTGACAGTCCGCTCCGTTCGTCCATCAAGTTCCGCTCGAAGCTATGCCGCGTATGCGCTTTTTCTGGTTACGGTTTCCTCATTTTATTTCGACCACCTACCACCATTTTACCCCATCCAATGCCACTCCACAGAGGGCGCCTACCATCCGTTATCGCTTCCGAACGATCCGATCTGGATCACATATCGCCTGCCTGTGCACGGTCCTAGCGTGGAAAATGCACCGAATGTCGTTAAGATAAAATGCATATGATTAGAAGTGACAACAATATGGTCGATCGTCCGATTCGGCGTTGCGAAACCGTGCACGATTTGCCGGTGTCATGCCCTCCGGTTGATTGGTTGATGTGTGAACGTCGAGCCAGAGCATCGCGCGTTGGCAGCTCACATCAATCCCCGCACCCTGGGGGCTGTTATTGTAATGTGAGTGGTCAATTTTACGATAATTATTATAGTGTGCACCGCTTGCGCGCATTCTCTCGTGCACCGCCGTGTAAGCGAGTTTGCACCATTTCCGGGACGATGTTTCGTCACGGCGTATTGGCGAGCGAAAAGCGTCCGCTCTGCTTCACCGTTTGATTTGATTCGATTCGCATAACCGCAGGGGAAAACATTTGTTTTATGCTCGGTTGCTTCTACTGTTCATGGTGCGTTGCCAATCAACGTGCGGCTACTAGCATCGCGTACAACAGCGCATACAAATACACCCGCCGCCCTTGCGAGGACCTTCCATTGCACGAACCGTACCAGTTAGCTATTGCCATATGTACATATGTAAAAAAGAAAAGGAAATATACCTATAAATTCGACAGAAATCAACCCTTTTGGGAATGCGGTGCATACACGAGTCGCTCGCAGTGGATATTAAATTTTACAAAAACCTTCAAAATGCCACACTCTTGCCAATGTGGTCCCGCCGTCAACGGCGAACTTTAAAGTGCAACCCATCCAAAGGTGCACTCCCGCACATACACACCCAGAGCAGATGTGCACGGTTGCGTACATGCGAGATTATTAATGTGGCTTTCCACGCTAATGCTCAATGATCCAGCGAGCATCATTAATGTCAGCGCGACCGCTACTGTTAACCCAGTTAAGCAGAACGGACGCAGGCGAACGTTTCGCGGTGGTCGCATTTTACATTGTTTCGAGCACCATACATTGCGCTCTAGCCCACTTGACGTTTGCTACTTGAGCTAATTACTTGATGTTTGCTAACAATTTGCGTACCGTCCGTCCCTTTTACTTGGTGCCCTTCTTCGCCATTGCGCCGTACAGTTAACCGCACTTGAACGCTTCAAAAATGCACCGAATAAACAAACGGATCCAGCTGAGTTCTTGCCTTTATTCAATGGCGTTACGCTTCGGTGCATTCAATTCATAAAATTCATTCAACAACAGAACATATTCTCTAGCGTAACTCCATTTATGTACATTTACCGTCTGTCTGGTTGACAAATGAAAGATAAATTCATGCTAATGATGCATGATAATTTCATTGTACTTTTAAACTGCAGCACGTTCTGCATTCATCCTCCAATGTAAGCCTCTTTGTACATGATTTAATGGAACATACACTTCCCTACAGATTGCCGTCCTGGAAGGCAATTCTCGGTATGCGCTTGGATTCGTACAGCTTCAAAAACACATTTAACGCCACCTTCAGATTCCAGGACGATTCTTCCAAACACCGTTTCGACCACTCCTGATCCAAATTCGTCAGTTGCTTGAAAACGATCAACGCATTCTCCCGGTCGTCTGTGTCGCTTGTAGCGGGATCCTGCATTGTTTGTGAACAGCATTATCAACTGGACTCTAGTAAACCAAGGTACCTGCCGTAACACACTTACCATTGCACTTTCCACCTCGATAGGGGATTTGTTTTTGTCGCATGCTTCATTCCCGGGGATTGTCATGTCGTACATATGCAGCATATCGTTTACAATCTTGAATTCAAGCGCCTCGTGAAATAGATTCGTGCCCTTACCGCACGGTTGTAATATCCACGTGCGTGTAAAGCCCAGGTAGTGGTTCCGTCCCAGTTCGGACGCTTCATCCTCCGTCATGCGACCGTGCACGATTATCATGACATGTTCCGGTGTGAACACAGGCACATCGATACGGAACGAGTGGAAATCAAAATTCGTCTTCGGAAAGGATGTCAACACGTAACCGATGCGCTCGTTGCCAACGATCAACGTGGACATGGGATGGTCCAGATTGCCCCTAAACTTTAGCAAATTACGGCTATGCTGGTTGTAGCTAACTTGTCGCAACTGCTGCGAATTCAACTGCTCCTCCGGGATCTGTGCCCCGTCAAAGTCAAAGTCACACGTCATGGAAAACTGTGCCCTCGGATGGTACAATTCCTGCAGGTCGGCACGCTGGAAGGAATCGAACAGCGAAAAGTAATGCTTCACAAACGATTCCGCAAACTTGTACGCTTCCGGCACGCAGATATAGTTCTGATAGTGTGCAAAATTTCCCAACAGCGACTGTCCGTCGAGTTGCTTCAGCATACCAAAATATTGCCGAACGTTCCGCACGTACTCCAACCTAGAGTGCATCGTTCCACACAGCGGATTATTATCCAAGAACACCTCGGTAATGTTATTCCACGGAATGCCTTTCAGATCGGATACGTGAGAAATCTGTAAAATAAGATACAATAATTTAACGTCTCGATTCATTCCACCCTTTCGCTTGAAACAGTAACTGTGTTTGAAACATTTCACAACAATTCAAAATTGCTTCTGAAATATTTCACAAACAACAGCACCGTTTCTCGCTCCAACCGGAGTGTTGTACTAAAAACGTACGAGTGTACGAATTCGAAGCATTTAAAACCTAACGTTGAGAATTACCATATTGTAGCGCAGATCCAACGATACCAGACTGTTGAACTTGGCAATACTTTCAAGTGCCCCACAGTTCTTTAGCTCGTTTTGACGCAATCGCAGCACCAAGCAGGTATTACCGTACTTCCGGCCAGCAAACTCCATCATGTACCGCAGCGTGTACGGACTTTTCGCACAAAAGTCTACAAACTTGCACTTGTTCAGTTCCGTCTGGATGGAGGAAAGATCGAGACAGCTCAGCTTGAACCGTTTGGCCACACACCGTTCCAGCTTTTGCAGCGGTTGCACATCCTTTTCGCTCGCTTCGGCAACGTTCATCGCAAGCGTTAACTTCAGCACGATGTTATTGGCGGGCATTGGCAGCTTTAGCTTTTGTCGCACCAACACCAGCAGCGCATCGTAACAATTCTGAACTAAAAACTCATCCTCCTTCGAGTAGGTTTTGTAGTAGCAGGGGAAAAACTGGTGCTTGCCTAGCAGATTGAACAGTGCGTCCAAAATGTCCTGCTTGTTGCACACCCCGTTATGTTGCACCGTCACCTTGTGCCAGTGGGGTGTCATGTTGTATCGCTGGAAAGCGGTCGGATTCATGTCCGCCTCCGTTATTACCGTTCCGGGGNATTGGCAGCTTTAGCTTTTGTCGCACCAACACCAGCAGCGCATCGTAACAATTCTGAACTAAAAACTCATCCTCCTTCGAGTAGGTTTTGTAGTAGCAGGGGAAAAACTGGTGCTTGCCTAGCAGATTGAACAGTGCGTCCAAAATGTCCTGCTTGTTGCACACCCCGTTATGTTGCACCGTCACCTTGTGCCAGTGGGGTGTCATGTTGTATCGCTGGAAAGCGGTCGGATTCATGTCCGCCTCCGTTATTACCGTTCCGGGGGAAGTCATTTCCACTTCTTCCTCCTCATCTTCCTCGACAACGTGCGTTATTTTTGCCACAGTCGAATTTGTCAGGTTGGTGTCCTAAAACGAGAAATTAACCAACAAGAGATATTAAAAAAAAAAACTCGGCAAACAAACCGCAACTTTCAGTCCAAGCGTACCAGCTTCAGCAAATCAGGGAAAGTGCTGTGAAGAACTTTCTCGTAGTCGGGCACGTCGGTTAAGTTATTGCCCGACACGAACAGCTCCATCAGTGGCATCTCTTTCAGCCCTCTTAGCGAACTCGGGTGCTTTATTCGATTGCCACGCAAATCCAAGCTTACAAGCCTCAAACTCTTCACGCTGGCCAGCACCGATATGTGGCTGATGCCGTTGTTCGACAAGCGCAGCGTGTTGATGCAACTGTTATCACCCATAACCTGCACTATTGCCGAACAGACGACCTCAAACTGTGCTCGATTACCGAGATTAACACACAGCTCCTGCAAACAAACGTGTTCGGCAAAGCTGTCCAAATTCAACAGGTTACTGCTGCCATACTGTGCCGCATTGTCGCACCGTTCCTGCACCGCCTTCGTCATTGTTTGCCGCGGAAATATCTGCCCGGCTTGGAACCGTGCCGCTCCGAGACGCACGCTTATCGCAAGTTCTGTCTGTCCCAGCTTCAGCTTCAACCCATCCTCAAACAACTTCACCAGCACCTGGTTGCACATACGCAGCAGAAAGAAGTCTACGTTTATGTGTCGCCGATACGCCACCGGGAAGAAATCGCAGTACGAAAATTTGGTAAACAGTGCTTCCAGTATCTTCGCCTTTGAGCAGCTGTTTTCGTGGTGCACAATCACCTGATGCCACACGTCCGCTCGGTTCATCATCGTTTTGTCGTACTGGACGTTGGATGCAACGTACAGACGGCTCGCTAGTTTAGGTTCGAGCACAATTTCCGATTCTCCCGTGCGCATTTTCAACGGCCTCGGCAACACGCTGTGTATGTTGTAGAATGCGTTTTCATCATGCTCCTCATGTCGTATCGGCTGGTCAGTAACGGTTACGTTGGTGGCAACTGGTATCTGTTTTTCTCGATCCTGTCTTTGCATTTCATGCACCATCTCATCGATGCAGCTGTTCGTGTCATCGCAAAGCACAATGGTGTCGGTGGTGGATTCTAATTTAATGCGCACGGCTGCTTTACTATCCATTTGGCACTACTCAGTATAATATTACGGATCCAAACTTAATCGCTGCCTCAAACAACACTTTACCGGTGGTTGATGGGATGCATTGTATTGAAATTCGCTGAAATAAGCAAATAGACGTTTTGCTGACAGTCATTTCGAAGCAGTGTTGCCAGAGGAAGTACTTTTTATTTAATGGTTTTTTTGTCAGTTATAATTAAAATATTTTATCTTTGTTATTCATTTACAATGTGCGGTTTTCTTCAACATAATAATTTTAAATGAAATAAACCATTTATTAAGATCATTCCTTCATTCCCATGCCAGCAAATATTAAATAAAATTATTCAAAATTCCTTCACTGTGGGGGAAATCAAAGTGGTAATTCTAATGGACAAATGCATGCTTCGCACCAGTCGTGCTAATATTTCCCTAGTTCATAGTTTTTACTTCATTTACTCCAAAAATTATGTATTTTTTAGGTTCAGTTAAAAAGTGACTAAAACTCATTAAAATTCTTCATTCATACACATCAAAACATCAACAGAATGTCGCCAAAATAATCACGTAAACAACCGGCAAGTCAACTGTGCGTGTTTGTTTTGGTTTCGTTCGCCCAATCAATAAACTTTATTTCGCAATCGTGCAATATTTCCCAGTTCGCAAGCCCACTAGCTATCGAAACATTGTGCATACGAAAGTAAAATGTTGTTCCTTAAAGTTTCACGGGCAGCATTAGCATCCTGCATACGGAGTCGCGCCCTTTCCACGACCAGCCACAACTGGGCATCCATCAAAACATTGCAGGAAAAAGTGAATCCCTACGCAAAGATTCGTATCAACTGTGCTTACGATCTGAAAGTTGTGCCGTACGATTTACTCGACTGTCCCGATTCCAACATCCTCAAGGCAACGGTGAAACAGAACGACAAGGTAGACAACCTTGCGGTGGACATATCTGATAAAATTGTCACTATTACAAGCGACCCGAATGCCGGCGGAACGGAATGTATTCTGGAAGTTCCAATTAAGGCAGACTTGCAGATTCATAACAATGGAACCACCTCGATAGCGAACCTGTACAGCGATGAGATCGAAATCGTTGGTACCGGAGACATTGAGACGCAAAGTCTTCATTCGACGAACATAACACTTCACAGCACTAGCGGAAACATTGCCTGTAAGGGTATAACGCTGGCTCAAAACGTGAGTGCTACGGTCTTGGGCAAAGGTAACATATTCCTGGACAAATTGCAAGGTGGAACGGTTAGCGCAACGACAGAAATGGGCAACATTAAGGTGAATGCAAGCTACTCGAACAAAAGCACTTTCCAGACAAAGGTTGGTGATTTGGAGCTGAAAAGCATCCACAAAGACTGCACCGTTCGATCGTCCGGTGGTAAACAGTGCATCATGAGTAAGTATGCGCCAAACGACTTTAATCTTCTCCCTATGTACCATCTTATTTAAATTTGTTGTACGCTTTTGCTTACAGACGGCTTCTATGGCACACTCAACGCGAACGTTGGAAGCGAAATTGTAACATTGCAACTTTCGGAAATGGTTGGTAAAAGTAACGTTAAAGCTAAGTCATCACAAGTTGTGAACCTTAATCTCGCCGATACGGTGTACGAAACATCTTCCATCACCGTAAACTCTTCAAACTTAACGCTGGACAGTACGATAAATGATCAGGCACATCAACGGGACGGTAGCAGTACTGCACTTGGAAGGGCTGAAGCAGAAAATACATTACACGTTGAAACCGATGGTTCGGTTGTGGTACGAAAAATGTCCTGGGCGGACAGTTTTTCTTTCAGTGGCATGAGCCAGATGAAGCAATAGTAACGGTTGTGTTCGCACGTGCACGAACACGCATACTCTCAGGGCAGCATTTCGATAGTTTGTGGTAGGGTTTAAAGTAGAATTGTTACCGTAAACGGTAGTCACATGTTTGATTGTAATTTTTATTTATTTTTACTCTAGAATGGCCAGATACATGTTCTATTTGATTGTACCTTTCAATGAAAATAAAACCTTGTGAATTTAAATCATATTAGCGTTCAACTAACAGACACTGCAATTACCCTAATAACTAGGCAAATTATAACCGGACGTTGAACCATTCTACAGCACTGTACGCTAGCCAGTCCTTTCTCACCAGTACCTTGGCAATCCGTTCGGGTGAAAGAAATCTTCCCCACACAGATCTTTAGTACAATCGAAAGCACCACCACGGCCACATGTGCATGCGTTGCACTGGCGGTAAAACACTTTTCCTTCCGGGCATGTACGACTTCCATTGTTTTGCCGTTGTTCGATCGCATCGAGCAAGTTCAGATCGTACGAACAGATCCGCTGAGTGGAGTTACCGATGGCAAGACAGTTAATGAAGCTACTGCCAGCTCCCATCGTCCGTCGGATACGAAGATAATCATCAACACTAAGCGTTACTAGGGAGCGAAAGATGAGGCATTTAAGAGTACCCCGAACACATAATAACGATGTTCTATTCTTACCATCAATAGCGCAGGAAAGAAACATAATTCCAACCAGGATTGTCGAGAACTTCATCTTGTCGAATGTCGAGCACGTTTGAAATCAAACACAAGCCAGTTACGTTTATGAAAGGGATGATAACGTGATTTCCGTAGCGTAAGTTTCTAGGTCATCATAATTGGCACGTACGCATGAGAGATAGTACCTACAACAAGTAGGTTCTATCTTTTTAAAAGATGTTTCTTTGCTTGATAATTTTTATAAATAACCCTTAAAAAGGACAAATGATTAGTTTAAATACTGCATACAACATAGCAATTCTGCTGATAGTCTGTTCTTCATGAATCAAAAAAAAAGTAATAAAAATACGTTGTTTAAAAAGGCTGAAATATTTTATTTTGTTTTATTAAAATTTATTTCCTTTCTCCACCAGCAAGGGATGACTTTCCAATTATTGTACTGCGAGAGAGAATCAACTGCAAATTACATGTTGATTCTGTTTATGTTCAATCCAGTCAGTCGTCCCCCCGGTATCTGATTTATTAATTTTCACATGCAATTATTTATGTTAACCCTAAGTGCTACCTATCTAAACAGTCCTGAGACAGGCTTCTCCCACAAAACAACGATAGATTAAAAATAATTTATAATTAACAGGAAATGGGTTTAATAACATTGCTCATATATTAGGTTAAAATCCGGATTAGACCAAGTTCCCCTTTTGGAAAATCGCGTTATTGCAACAAAGACTAGAGGAAACAGAACAGATAGCGACTGAATGATCAAACAGGAAAGAGAAGCAAGAACTGTGACCGCAAAGCATACAACATTGCACATCCGAAGTAAAAACAAAACTGGTGGAGGCCTTTAAATGCTTTATGTAAAGCACACCTACGGCTAGAACCGATTGGGTCAAATCGAATCGGTAACGACCTCCCAAATTCGGCAGCAATGGATCAAACAATTTTAGTAGTATTTGATCCTGGAAAGACAGAAGAAATTTGATCATTACTCCGTACGAATTGTGCGCCAAACTAGGAACAAAAAAAAAACAAAAAAACAAACAAAAATCGCGTTTTAAAACAAAACAAACACACATCTCGTGGCTGGATTGAACACTAAACAATAACTGTAACATTTATGAATAACATAAACACGTATCTACCCTTATTTCCATGCAGAGTAAACACATCACTTAATAATACGACCTATCTGCCTTCCGATCGCGACTGAAATCGTAAAGCTTAAAGCATGCATTGGTGGATGGATATGATGGATGAATGGCAACGGATGGTAAAGAGTGGGGTTAGAGAAAAGGGTGGCACATTCCTCATCTATGTTACAGCATAAATAATTACTAACAAAGGCACCTGTTTCTCCTCCCCCCTTCCAACACTTCCACGATCAGAATTTGTAATCTGTCTGCAGTTCTTCCATGGTGCAAGTACTTAAATTTGCCACTATCGCTTTCGTTAGCATGTTACAGTCGTTCGATACCAACAGAACCTTTACATTTTCGCTAGCGGCTACTGATTGTACCTGCAATGCACAGTTTATGATCGAATCGTCCGGCGAGAGTACGGGCATCAGCTCGATTGTGTCATCCCACGGATGCTGTCCCTTCACACGAGCGTCCTTGGCGCGCAACATTTGGTGGAGAAATTTTACCACCGTCGTAATCTTTTGCGCCAATTGTGGTTTTTTATGCTTCACAGTGTCCAACTCGTGCAGTACCTTGTACGGTACGATTACGATCGGTTGACTTCCTGTTACGATACACGAGAACGTAAACGATTCAATAGATAGATCAAACGAAACACGTTAAATCATCACTTTTTCTACATACCCGAATACTTTTTGGACAGGAAGCCCTGAAAATCGTTGTAATTTTCGATGAAAATGTTGGTGTCAATTACACAGTAAAAGTAGTTCGCAAACGCTGACAAGCCATCCGTGTACTTGGTCTTTAGTTCGGGTTCATCTTTGTGTGAATCGTCCCTTGTTTCCTCCTTGGCTTTTACCTCGTCCGATAACGTGGTCGAATAGTTTGTACTTCCCTCTTGCATATTTGACTCCCACTGCACTGCCGGAGGAAAAGTTTTGGCCGGTTCAGGGCTGTTTGGTTCATCCACTTCCATCTCACAGCTATCATCGAGATATTCTGCTCGATTGGCTGCATCCGGAGCGGTACAGTGTTGCTGTACAGCTGAAACATCAGGAAGAGCGACTGTATGCTTGAGGGCTGTAACTTCAGGTACAGCTGGTACGGTAGTGACGGACACAGAGCTGGGCTGGCTGATGGTTGCAGCGGATATTACCTGCTTTTTCGAAAGACTATTGTGATCCACAGAGCGTATGTACGGTATGCTCGAGGCAGGTTTGGTAATGTTTTGCTCTTCGGCCTCTTTTTGCAGAGTTGCTCGTATGCTTTCTAGCCTTGCCTGGGCCGATCCCGGTCGTGTACCATACAGCTCTTTACGCCATGTCACTGGCAAACCATTTTCCTTTTTGTGTTTTACTTTCGCGATACTGGACAGCGTTTTATCCGACCTTTCCAATGAGCTGCGGTCGGAAATTTTGACAGGGGTCTTATACTGACCAAAATTACTGACTTTCTGCACCACTGGAGGGACACATTCTGGCCGTTCAGGACTGTTTGATTCCACACCATCCACATCCATTTCACAAGTGTTTTCGTGTTTTTCTTTTACGGACTGCACTGGAACGGTGTTTGCTTGCTTTACATTCGTAGCTTCAACAGCCGCGTCAATGTGCTTCGGTATTTTCACTTTCGGAACAGCACTGGTAGCCGCTACGGTACTGACAGACGAAGAACTGGACTTGCTAGTGCTAGACGATGGTGTTACCGTTCCTATCGGAGGACTTTTTCGATCCTTTGTATGTTTGGTTGGTATTCTCGAGGCAGGTTTGGCTTTTTGCTCTTCAATCTGTTTTTGCAGTGCTGCACGTAAGTTTTCTAGTCTTGCCTGGGCCGATCCGGGTCGTGGGCCATACAGCTCTTTACGCCAAGCCACTGGCAAACCGTTGTCTTTTTTGTGCTTTACTTTCACGATACTGGACAGCGTTTTATCTGGCCTACTAGATGTGCCGCGATCGGGCATTTTGACAGGTGCACCACACCGACGCCCTTGTGCTACGTCAGATGAACTTTGCTTTGTGGTTTGGTTTTGGGGTGTCTGCTTTGTCGGTGGCTTAGGAGAACTCCAAAGCGAAGTGCGTAGTTTTGCTTCCGATTGTTGTGATTTTGGTGTTGCCTTTTCTTTCTTTTCAGAAGCAACCGAAGGTGCGCTTTCCTTAGACCTACCCCCCGCAAGTGGTATTATCATCTTTTTTCCTTCCTTCGATGCTGCTTTAGCCGTATTGTCGTTACTGTTACTGCTGATCTGACTCATATTTGTTATCTAATTGTGTTCGTTGTTTCGGAATACAGTAATACAATCCGCTAGAGCGCTGGTAGGAACGATATTCTCCTGAAAAGATACAACACGTAAGATCACGGTAACCACCATAAGGCTTAAGGGTAAAGGGTTTGCACTTACTGCACAAACCTGCATATTTTAATACATCGTCAGGCTTTGCACCTGTGACCCGAAAGCTAGACGCACATGCGTAACCAGTAAACAGCGTCTAAGGATGTTAACTGTTTCAGCTGTGTTGGAATTCCAATAGAGTTAAATGGAAAATTGTAGACAGAACGTCCATCCACGTATGCAATCAATGATAAACTATCATTACCTACTAGCACCAGCCACACAAACGCTATCCTACTGCTTCAATAGACAAATTTTTTTAACAAAAACTTCGAAGAATTCGGACGCACACGGATCGGTACACAAATAACAGGTTGATCTGGCGAGCAACCAAAAAGGTAAACAAACCAGAACTGTCAAAAGCGTGTGTGCTACACACGCGTTTACAATGCGTCTGCCGAATACTTATTCATTGGAGGAAAACATGACATGGTTCGTGTATTGGATGGTGTATTTTGATTTGAATTTATTTATTTTATTATATTATTGTTATTGTTCAAAAGTAAGATAAAACAATGTTATAGAAAGAATAGCATAATGTCGTTGAAATCAAGTGACCGTTTAACCTTAAACGTATGTTCCCTAGCTGAACCTATATTATTATTCCAGCAAGCTTAGCATTTCCCGTTCAGCCAATCGCGGTTCCCCTTGATATCGTCATCCCATCGCTATTTCGGTGTTGATCTACCTTATTGTCGGGTCTTGAGAGTTATCTTCCGGTCCTAGAGTTCGTGTTAACATTCGCTGCTACTAGGGTGGCGACCCCACGTTGTATCATCGTTCGCTGTTTCTGTGATGGCGAACCCCATTGCATTCATCCAGTTCTAAGCGTGAAACATGATCATGCTGTATCAGTCTGACCTCCGTGCAATGATGGAACAAGTCAACGGTCGCTTGTGGTGGTTGCATTAGTTCGTTCGCGCATGATACGTGATCAAACATATTTAATGCTTAGCTAAGGTATTCGCTTAACGTGCATGTATTCAATTCTGCGCAGTTTCGTATGGGTTCAAACATCTCTCTGAACAGCCATACGGCCGTGTGTTTCACCTTGAAGATATTACCAACTCATCATGCTCATTACTACAACCATCCAGCAGTATTCAACGTTTTCACTCTGCCAAATCATGGTTCCCTTATTCATCTGCTTCTGTTAATAATAGCTCTTGTAATGCTTGATAAAAGCATCAAAATAGCCTATTTTGTATTGCATCGACAGTATGCTATTACCAACCCAGAACATATAACCACACAATAACATATGCACAGCTAATAATCAAACGGAGTTCTGCTGAGGGGTGTGAACTTGAGCTACCGACACGTGATGGCATTGAATTCAAATCGTTCTCGAGTTGGGTCACACGGACAAGTCGCAACGAAACGGGGGTTATGATTTTGCATATCACCATCAAACGCTAACATGTTGCTGTTAATGTTAAGGCGTTTCTCCCCATTTCGACACGCTATAAACTGCTGCAAAACCTATTCAAAAAGTTAATCCAGTTTCACTGCCTAGCTTGGGGTGGAGGAACCCTTTTGCACAAACTCGTGCCACACCGACGAAAGTTGGTCAAGCGGTTGCCTGCCTGTCGTCATCGTTTGGCGATAAAGCGCCTCGACCTGCCAGCCCGTTGTTGTTCAACACGTTATATACTTTTATTATTCACGGTTGCTTATGCAATCGGCTAGTGCCTTCCCTTTGGACGTCATTGTAGTTCCTTTACGCTAAGGTTGGTTTGCATTCAACACTACGTGCGTCTAATCCTTTCGCTTCTAGTCGAATGCCACATCGAAGCTGTTGAGTTTCCCGCGTACAGTGGCAGCTGTTCCGTTTCGCATGACTTTGGTTTGGGTTTGTGTGTTTGCCACCGGCCACTCAGACACTCAGGCTGCATTCGCTTCACAGAACAGTGCCACACACACACGTGGGAAAAGGTACCGTCCTTCACAGGCACGTTGCGATGAATATTTTGTTTAGAATATATTTATCCATCCACTGCCAAGTCCATACCGTACCGTGCAGCCCGACATTCCAGCAACCGATCCAGTGCAACCGATGCATTAAGATTCAAGAGCACTCGTTCAACGACGCTCCATCGTCGGTGGCTCCATCGTGCACGCTGTCCTCCCTCCATTAGTGGCCATTCTCGTACGATTGCACTGCACACGGGCAAAGGATTTGTGCAAAAGCAATTTATAAATAGTTCATTTACGGACGCAACGGAGGAAACCTTACGGAAGGGTTTGCAGTGAAAGCTGTGAAGATGCTGTTTTTTTTTCTCTCTCTTCTAAGTGCTATTAAATAAAAGAATTCTAAATGAAAAAATGTGCAAAAATACAAAACAAAACCAGCGACTAAAATAAATAAACAAGAAATGTTCTAAAACGGCCTTTCAAATGACGGCGAATACTACTGAGCCCGTGTCTCTGTTTGTTTTTTCTCTTTGCTGGTTCGATGTTCTTTTCGACGCGCCAAGGTCAAGCTTTTGTGCCAGTGAGGGAATCCACCTCAACAATATAGTCGTAACATTTCTATTACCATTGTGTAAGCTTGAGAAGTAATAAAAAAGTAGCACCACTTTTACCAAAGGTTTTGCAGACATTTGGCAGGGAAGGTTGTTCCATGAAATGAAACAACAGCACCGGTTGAAATGAATGGCAAATGCTCGCAACAACACGTGTACCACGCGCTTGTACCAAACGCTTTCGGAAAGGATAAAGTGCCTACAATTTATCATTGCACCTACCCTGCCCTGTTTGATGTAGTGTTTTATTTCTCTATTTTCTCTCTCTTTATTCTCTTCTTTTTTTTTACTACTTCCATTGAAACATTCCTTCGCGCCAAAGTAGCTGAAAGGTTTTGTAATTTAACAGATAAAAGAGAAAAAAATGTGACGCATTTCGATCGATTAAAAAGCAACTTCAACAGCAACTTCGAATTCATCATGCAATCTTATCTTTCGTTTCCTAATTTCTGTTCACCATTTTGTTCTCTCGGTTTTGCTCGTGGGTTTTCCGTTATGCTTGTTGTCTTAATTTATTCTCATGTTTTTCTTTCTTTCTTTCTTTCATTCATTAACGCTTTTCTTTCTTTCATTGCCACCTTCTTTTTGTGGAATTTCATACAAGCGGAGGACACGACATTCGACCCACCAATCGGAAATCCATTCTTTCACATTCACAAACGTAGGACGACGGATTTCCCTTCAGTTCCGGCTCATTTTGTGTACTTTCCATACCCATTTCCTTCCCCGACTTCTGTTCTTCTTTCCCTGCCTTCTGGGGGCGGAAGACGTTTTTGCGATCGGTTTCTTATTTTTGTTCTCTCGTCTCGTCTTCAAAAATGAAGAAAAAAAGGCATAAAAGCGATGACCGAAACCTTCAACTTCAACACGGAAAAGGCATTCTGTGGCTTGTGAAGGCAAACAACAACAAGAACAAAAAAATGGGCAGTGGCCTCGGTACCACCCATAAGAAATGAAAAGTGCTACGGAGAGGAAAATTGCTTCTTGATTCCCCCCCCCCCCCCCCAACTATTGCCCTGTTGCCCACCTCCCCTCTCTGTCACACCCTTCTTCCCCGCACTTCCCCCCCGTCGCATGCTTCCTCCTCATGTACGAAGGAAGAGAAAAAGAAGCGAAAAACATAAAGCAAAGCCAAAGGAAGGAAAGTTTTGTATGCAGGAGGGATCTCTCCCTCTAAGCTACCACCGTGCAGTAAATCGTAACGATTATTTTATCGTCCGTACACACATACACTGCCGCTGATTGTGCTACATTCGTTGTAAATTTTTCATTACCCCATCCTCATGGAAAAATTGCCTCCCCGCGAAAAGGAAGCAAAAAAAATCCAGAGAAGAGAACAAGCAGGCAAGAAAAAGTGGGCAGAAAAGTCTAAACTTTTACATCGTTCACCATCACCACAGCAAGCGCTGAAGCTTTTCCGTGGCCAACTTGGATTTTCGTTTTCTCGCTGTGGGTTTTCTTTTTCTTCTCCTTCCGTTCCGTTCCCGTTTGAAATGGTAATGAATGAAGCAAAAGCTAAATTGTACAATTTTCTCATACAGCGCAAGAAATTGCTTTTTCACACCATACGGCAACGGGCAGCAAGATTACTGCTGGCTGCACTGTTTACGATTATGGTACCGCCCGTACGCGCATGAAGCTGAGGATTAATTTGTGTGTGCGTCGTCTTGGATGGGGAATAATGTGCTTGACATGTTGTAAAAAAGTTTTCAAATGTACACTATAAACGCTTCGAGTACGGGAGCTTGTAATCAAAAGCAATTGGCAGGGATACTTTCCGTTGCGAAAAATAAAGGTGCAGATTTTAACGATTCGGTTACATGATTTCCTACAGCAATGATTGTAAACTTGCCCGAAACAATCATTACCGAGATGCGGGAGACGATGTTGGAAGGAATCACTCTGAAACGACTCCTTCTCTCTCTCTCTTTATGTTTCCCATGCCACACTGTTTAAAGATCTTGAAAGAAAAACATTCGTTAACAAACCACCTCGCTGCAGGATTCGGTCGTATGTTTTTCTTTTTCGACACGCATCAGACAACGGTGCGAACAGTAAGTGCCTCACCATCATCATTAATCAACATGCTTGAACAGCTCTGGACAGGACGGTAAACACACATGCTGTAACGGAAAAGACTATTGCTCCAGCATCCCGGTGCGCATCGAAGCAAAAGAAAGGACCGTAGTTGAATGCGGTACGCTTTAAAGAAGAAAGAAATATACATTTATTTCTTTAGTTTGGCATACGTTACAAAAAAAAGCTTTTACAGCAATATAACAAGAACATATTACAAAAACAAAAATGCATTGCACTGTAACTGTGGATCCGAGGAACAACCACGGCAAATGACATCCGAACGACTTAACATGTCACGTTGATCGCATCAGACATACGTAAATAAAAGCAAAAAATAATACAATAGAAGTATTTGTAAGTACACTGTCAAAACACTGAATTCAATCAAGTACGATCTAGCGAGTATAAACGTACATAGGGATATATTTTGACAGCTAGCCAAAGATTGTTTTGAACCAAAGAAACACTTTCATCAACGCTTTTCTGGAATTGAATAAGTTTTATTTTACAGATAAAAATGTAAAAAAAACTTCGTCTTTGTACTAAAAGTCAACTCCGAGGCGCATTTATGCCCGGACGATCGTACTTGACTTATAACGCCGTACTAACAGCATGGTTTTTTTGTACTGTATTGTGCATCATTTTCTTATTAGGCCATTTATATTTTATTTGTTGCGATAATGGTCATAGGCGCTCACGTTACTTTAACATCTAAAAAACCCTGTCATTACCTTTATCACTAACAAGGCGTCTCCATTTAAATTTTGTATGTACATTTTACTTCAGACTTAAATTACTTTTTAAACTTAAATTTAAAGTTAAGACATTGATTTGTTAATTTAAGGTAAATAAAATTATAAAACATAGTGAAGAAACTATGAAGTTTAAATATTTTATGTAAATCTAGCTTCGTTGCATGATATGGAGACGCCCAGTACATTACTTCAAAAATTAACCATAAATTTTGAGCTAATATTATACAACTTATAAATATATTATAAGTATAATTTATAAAAAAAAACATCTTTTGATAACTTTAAAGTAATACGCCTCTCACATCCCCACTGTTCGATCAAATTCACATCCCACCCCAGAACCGTTCGTCATGGGATATAACGTAACAGTGAAATACAATCTCCAATTTAGCAAATTGTCAATCCGTTCGATGCGAATCTCGAAAAAATAAAATAAAACGAGTTGCTCGACAAGCAGCGAAGAATACCAACACATCACAGCCTTTGCCATCCAATCGGTGCCCTCATCGCTGCTTCATCCCGTAATTGCAATCCATACGTCAAACTGTCGAGGTCAGCAAAACAAAACAATCTCGCTTGCAGGAAAAAGTGGGGGAGGGAAGAGGGGGGCGAGGTAGGAAAAAAAGAATCCTCCAAACAACAACAGACACAGAAATAAATAACTCACCTTTGCCAGTGTCCTGAATTCCCGCATTTCATCCCAATCGGGCTCCTTCCTTCCTTCCTGCCAACGGGTTTCACTCACGCAGCATCATGACGCGTGAGCGTGAGATGAGTTTCCATTCCAATATCATTCATGCTGTGTGCTCACGGTGCGTTCACTCACACACACACAAACACAATCCGATTCGTTCTGTCACTCGCGACCAAAACAACGCTCGTCACAGTTCATTCAAAAAACGCTGGCAAACACTCTTTGCGTGCGCTGCTGTTCAGTGTATTGGTGCGCAACGAGACGGGTCAGGAAGCGTGGCAAGCCAAGCCGTCCATTATGATTACGCGACCAGGTGGTGAAGCAAAATGGCTGAGAGATTTACTCTCCATCTTCATCCGCCAGGTTTGGCGCTGCCGTGTATGGTTGTGTTTGTGCGGCTTCGTCACTCTTCTGGCCATACGCTTAATCACGCTCCCACTTTATCACGTGGAAAGTGTGATTTTACCTTTGTTGGCAGCCCGGTTTAGCAAACGTTACGGCCAAGCTTTGCAAACGCACTACACGAGAGCGTGGCCAATGCCATAAGCGTTTTTGGTGAGCAGCAACATTTTCCAGCTCACAAGGCTTCACTCACTCATTCTCTCTCTCTCTCTTTTGCAGCTGTTGGGTTTGGTTCGGCTCCATCAAGTGGCGATTCGCGCGGTTAGGCCGTTTTAGTTTCAGGATCGACGCTGGTACAGAACGACCCATCGAGGCGTTCGGACGGATTTCGCATCATTTCGAAGTAAGAGAAAAAAAAACGGTCGAGGCAACACGGTTGTGCCTAGTAGACGGTATGGTGAAAGTGGCACCGAAGAAAGTGAAAACCGTGGGCCCTTATTGTGCGAAAACTCACCCATCCGACTGGAGCACTTGTAAGCCCGTTTTCAGCGGAAATGGAAATATTTCTTCCCGTGGAACAGGCATGGCGTGTTTGACAAATTCCAGAAACTAAAACCATCGAGGTCGCTTAATTGTTGGACGCTTATCACATTCCTTCTTTGGCGTCCAATTCCCGACCCGAACCCGGTGTGCCGTTTTGCGAAAGGAAATGAAAAAAAAAATCGTTCAGGTGTAAAGCGTGACGAAGTGCATGGAAAATTCCCAGTTCGAGTGTCCACCAAGATCCACGAGTTTTCGGGGTGCTGCGTTGTATGTGTGCGTTATCGTGCCTGGTCGGTGGGCGACTTCGATAAGGCACGTATGTGGCACTCGCTGTGGTAGAGTGCCGTGAACCATTAAAGCGTGTGCCCAAAACGAGTCCCCGAACGAGCGGACGACGCTTTGCTGACAGGTTGTCGTCAGAAGGATGTCTACGGAGATTTGTGCCTTTCACGGCTAATAGAGATAAAGGCGCTACCATTCACTGATCTAGCATTAAATGCAAAGGAAGATGGTAGTGCGTTTTCTATTGAGACGAATGCTTTAAAGCTGCTTAGCATAAGGTTTTCCTTACCTAAAATGTCCCATTTTTCCCTTCTAGTGTACAACTCTCCCAACGCTCTCCCAACAAAGTCACACATAAAGTGACACACTAAAACCTTCCCAGGTAGCAATGCCCAACCTTGCCCGTCCTTGCTTCGTTATCACACTGCTTAAAGATGTGCGGAGATAAAGGCAATACCAATTAAACCGTTCCATTCAGCGAGGTTTTATCGGCTTACCATAGGGCCGACTAGGAACTCTAGCGACTAATGACTAACGTGCGATGCCGAAAATAAAGCCAAAGTTTTAGTAATCAGGAAAATCATTCATCTCCCAAAGGGATGAATGGTGCCTTTAGCAAAATATTCGCGTTATAGCTGCAAGAATTACAAAGAATTCTACTGGAAACACCGTGTAATAAGCATATCACGGCCAGAGAAATGAAGGATGATTTTTATTTCCTTTCTTTTCTTTTCTAAAGCTTATCTCGTGCTACGTCGGTGAAGGACTGGTGAATAACTGGTGTGAACAAGGTGGCCCGAGTGATTGTGATTTGATAATCGTGTCGTAAGTGTGCAAAATTACATGTTGTGAACCGCCAAACGCGCTTCAGTTCCAATTTCATTTCGTTGAATTAAATTTGCGAAAACAAAAGTAAACGAAATAGCGCGGTATCTTCTTACTTCGCATCGTAATCACCACTGATTTGTATCCAAGCATACAAGCGTTCGTGTATCCGAACACCGTTACCGCTAACGATCCGTTTATTTTCTTTGCATTTGAAAAAGTTTACGTGGTTGCGTGCTTAGCGTTACTTTGCCAAGGTGTGTTTGTGTGAGTGCGCGCTTAAGTGCGCGCGTGTAATCCCTGCGTGGTGCCAGTGTTTGTCTTTGTGATCGGATGTCAGTTTTTGAAACGGTTCATCAACCACCACTGGAAGACAACCTTTGTGCATCAGGACGACCGTTTTTCTGTGCACAGCCGTGTTCCAAACCTCATCGGAAGGTTACACCGATAAGCCGAAGTAAGTCCTTTCTCATTCGTAGTTTGGCGTACCAGAAGAAAAAACATCTCTCTACATTGGCGTGTACGTGTGTGTGCGTGTGTGTGTGTGTGTGTGTGTTGGTAGGAAAAAGCTTACTCCCCGTATGTGTGTCCTGTAGTGATCCAGTGCTCACATTTCAAGGATGCACCGAAGGTCCTGCCCGTGTGCGGTTATAGTCAGCTATCTATAAATAGACAGCGCGCCTGAGCATGTGTCACACGCACACGCATACACCGTACCGTCAGCGTATACGTGTGTAGGTGGGCCGTCCAAGAGTGTGAGCAGAAACGGTGGCTCACTACAGACACTACCTGTAGACTGGTGTCCCCGCGACACACAGCGTTGTGCCGGGTTTTGCTTCCTTGTTGGCACACGCAATTTTACATTTTCCATTGCCACACAACCACGGTTCGAAAGCAAGAACATTTGTTCCTTTTATGGGATGGGAACCGTTTTTGAAGAACCACGTTACAAGCAGAAAGAGTAAGCGATAGCAGCTACCGCTATGCAATTACAGAATTAAAACGAACAAAAAAACAACAAATTCGCAATCGTAGCAATCATAGCTCAAGTGTAGATTTTTATCCATTTTATGACCCACCCACGTAGTAGGTCGTGTGCGCCAAGCTCTCGCAGACACGCAGTGCACATCAGGGATTTGTTCGCGAAGTGTTCTCCCTCTTTGCACTATTTTGCTTCCTTTCGCATCCACCGAATACGAGACTGTTCGCACTCTCACTCACTCACACACACACACAGACGTACACTATCTCTCTTTCTTTTTATTCGCTTCGTTAACTTTCGCTCTCGACACGCTCTCTCACACTTGCTTTAAATCATCACCTCCACCACGGTACGGAATCTCTCACCGTGAGGTGAAATGTAATCATCTCGCCGTGCGTTACGTACGATGTTAGTAACGGACGCGCTTCGCCACTGGCAGCTCCAGTCGACAGTAGACCCGAGAGCGCGCGCGGAGGATGCGCCTGATTTTGCACATCAAAGCACACCGCTGAGCGTGTGTGCGTATCGGTACGCGTCTCGGCAAACGAGCCCAACACGCGGCGATAGTATTGGTGCCATCTCGTTATCAGTTGATCCACCTACACTCCATCCATCTACAGCGTGTGTACTGGTGTGAGTGTTTCATGGACAAAAAGGAAGCATCTTCGTCCCGAACAAAACACTAAGTGTACTTGTTGTTGTTGCTGCTGTTTTTATTGCTGCCAGTAGTGATGGTAATGGTAATGCGGTTCCCAACGGGCTGCGAGATGGAAGGGAACGGGGCGCGTGAGTAACAGCGGAAGGGTGAGATAGAAACAAGAAAAACAACAACCAAAAAGGCCACTTTCCATCGAATAAGAAGGGCTGCCCATCGATCGGGAGAGATTTTCCTTGCTTTATTTCCTTTTACCATAAGACATGGAAATTTATTCAAAAGCAGTTCCGTGCGGTACGATATGAAGCGAATGTAACTATCTTTATGACGTTTTAGTTTGCCGTTTCCCATCATTCGTGCTATCATCATCTTGGTTGTGGTCGTGGCAGAATTTTGCACATAAATCTCGGTTACCCCCGGGTTGTACTAATTCGATTTTAAAATACTCCCTGCCCCCGAGAACCACGAACTTGCGGACGAAATAAACTAATCCACCCTCGCTTATCGTCAATGGAGTACTTTCTATTCCGTTTTATTTGTTTCTTTTTTCCCACCCTTAATTTCTTTGGCAAAAGGGGGGAAATTAAGCTGTGGCCTGTGTTTTCCGCCTGCCGTACCGGGGTTTTGTGGGGGTCGAACGATGTTTCGTTGAAACTTTTCCCGCTTTTCACATTCATTTGGTGTGCATTTTTGTAACTGTTTTCCACCCTTGTCGAGTTCCTTGCCGGGAAGCGTGTGTTCGGGTTGGTATGTGGAATGGGAAATTTCACCCACTTCCCATGCCCGGTAAAGCTTCGTTCGCTGGTAAAGTGTGCACGGAATGCAGCAAGCGTAGTTAATGATCGTTTGATAATAGCCACATCATTAAATCACAACCAGCCAACCGGTTGGCAATGGGAAAATGTACAGCGTGCCAGCGAACGACACGAAAACTGCACATTTCGTACCTGCAGCACGGAATGTGCTGCCACTGTCGGGTGATGAATATTTTCATTACACTTGGGACATGGAAATGGGGTTTTGGTTTGGTAGAAATAATTGCTGATGCCATGTGCCGTCAATAGGAAAAGGAAAGACATCCGCGTACTTGAAACGTGATATTAAATATAAACACGAAAGTTGTGTAAATTCTTGGAAAGGAAAATTAAAAATTCGCGTCTCGTTTTATTATTATGAACGAAGGCTGCTAAACTTTAATTATTAGACGAAGAGGTTTTTCTATCGTTCAACTACGAACGAACGTCGATAATCCGTGTTAATCGAGACTCAAGTCGTACCGGATAAAGGGAACACACGGATTTTCTATTATTCATTAATATTGATGCATAAGGTCTGAATGTGGAAGGCCTTTTGTTAAGTGTTTGGGGATTAATTTACTTTATAGTTTATCGTTGCAAAAGAAATCAATGATTAAACTTGAACATACTGAATCGTTAACTATTGATATGTCAAAACACCTTTAGAACTGTCATTTCCACATAATCACGAATAATCCGACACCCGGTTAAAAGGCACCCGAATAATCGGCATTCCACAGTATTTGTTTTACTTGGTTATATTAGCACTATTTGAACAACTTATCTAAAATTGTATTTACTTAAAATTTGTCTAATTTTAGAGAGAGAGTTAAGTCTGTTTCACAATTCTTTTAAATTAAAGTACCTAAAAATGCCAACCAAACTTCGGTGGTACTGAATCCGGCTTCGTGAGTATTTCCTTACAAATTCATTTTATTGAACTTGTACTTCAACACCTTCAGATATTCACGAATAGCAACTTGGGCCATATATCCAAGATTGTCGATCTTTTCACCATAATTTGTAAAATAAAGCATTAAATATTAACTTAATTTTCAAACGTTTTACAGCTTAAGGAAGTATTTTTCCATGATTATTGCCGCAGTGCTACGATGCGCCTTGCTTATATCTTGGCTTTGCCAATTACCTAAAGGATTCCATGGTTAGCGCACGTAATAAGAATATCGGACTCAAGCCTTACCAAGAGTTAGGGTCTGCTAGAATGATGATTAAGAAACGAAAACGAGAAACAAAACCAAACAAAAATACGTCACACTAACGTAACACGTTGAGACCAAGCTGCCGTGGGACATCCGGCCCATTCAAAGCCCAGACCGAAGTGTTTATAATTATTTCATAACCTCCAACCACCTGGCACAGCCTCCCGAGCGCATAATCAATTGTCACCTTTGGCGGAGAGAGTGGCGAGAGTGTAGTTTTAGACTTTCTTTTGCTGCCAGCACATCATCTCATCATGCTCAGCCTGCCAATTTGCCTTCGAGCGTTCGGGAAGGAAGTTTCCGGCTGTGATGAGTGAAGTGAAACAAGAAAAAACCACACACATACACACAGGGCTAGATGGTTTCTGTTTTGCTTTCGTTTTGTACACCTTCATACAATGAAGCAATTGCTGCTTTCCATTTTCATCTCTTTTTCCAGCACCTGGGTGCGTTCCTTTTCTGTCCTCACAAAAACGCGTTTCAACAAACGATGGCAAAAACTGTTGAAACGCAACAATTCGTTTTGCCACAACAGAGATGACACACTGTTGCTTCCAAACCACACACACATACACAAACACACAATACGCAAAAGCAAATAATTCTTCACCAGCAGCAACACGTCCACCCATGGCGAAGGGTAGCTAAAGTTCCGCAGAAATTGTGCAGCCGGGTAGGTGGATGTTTTGTTGGGCAGTATAACAGGCAAACAGGCCTACAAGTTTCGCCTTCTTATTTTTTGCGTCTCATTTTGAAAAACTGGACTGGTGCGCCGAAACGTTCGAAGCAAGTCTTGGCTCCTAAACACAACTGGCCGGAAAGTTTTGTTATTTAATGCAAACCACCACCCACTTTTGCGAGTTGGACCATGGCCAGAGCGATGAACATGTTTGGTGCGAATTTGCCAAACACACACACACACACACACACACACACAGAAAGGCACGCACAAGACAGGACGATTCAATTCGGTCGATTCGCCCAGCCCACAAAGCCTTTGCCCGACGCTTTGCCATGCGTTTTTTTATTATTATTCTTAGCCCGAACAATATGCTGTTGCGTTTGCTGATTTCCGTTTGTGTTTGATACCGTACCCACCATCATAACCTTCGGCAGCATCATGGCACCTCATCTAGGCACCAATAGTGGTGCGATTATCTTATCGCGCTCCCGAATATAAACCGTGCCGGGACGCAACACACAGCGACGGGAGACGTTTTATATGCAACATCAGTAAAGGAATCAGCGCGCTCCTAGTGACTCTGTCTCGGAGCTCTGTGTGGCAGTACCGCATGTGCCCGCTCTGCCTGATAAATGGCGTTGTTTTTCGAGACAATCTGTCTCCGGCGTTTGGCCGGTTTCTTTCCCAGCGCGTTGAAATTGGGAAGAATTGGGAAGGGTGAATGGGTGGATGGTGGCCTCGGTTGGAAGAGATCGGTTGATAAAATCTCAGCTCACCCATGTTGGGTTGTTCTGTGTTGCTTTAAGCACCACTCTCCCACCATGGTATGGTACGTGGTGAAGACGCATAAAATGTCCCTCCCCAAGACCATCGCTTCTGTCGTTTCATTCATTCCCATTCCCGAACAATCCTAGCTCAAGCTTCCGGATCCTTGCGGACTTCGGGTGCCAGTTTTTGTTTTATCCACATCCCTCCCGCCGGATTGTATCGATTTGAGCTGTATTATTTTTTTATGAATCACTATGAAACACAAATTGCACTTGCCAAGCGCCGCACGGCGGTGCTGTAGCGTTGTAAATGTCACAAAGCGTTACCACAGAACGTGTTTACCGTGTGGCTTCCTGTTGGAAACCCGGCGAGACGCGTCATGGCGTCATATGCTTGCCGTCTAAGTGTTTGTGTGTGCGTTACACATTTTGCACATGAATTATGAAGAAAATTGATTTATCTGTACGCGTATGTATTTTTCAGGCGTACGATGCCATGCATTCCGTCTGTAATGGTCAAAGGTACAATAAAAATTGTAATATATTGCAATAAAACTTCCGAACACAGCACTGAGCAGCCATTTTCTATCAAATGCCTATAAATGGTAATGTGTGTTAGTGGCAAGATCACTAAGTGTTGCTTTCGTTATACTTTCTTCTCCTTATCAAAATTCCATCAACGGTTTTATTTCATTGCTAAGGCTTTGCTATACATATTTCTTCATTCCGGTACACAAAGTATAATTGAAAACAATAATTTATTTTATAATATTCTATTTTATAGACAAACCATAATCGGATTACAACAATAAACACAGTTTATAAATGCAAAAAACCTTAAAAACTCAAGTTTTTGTGAGAACGCCCAAATGTATGCAATTTGCAATACAATACTTCATGCTTAATAAAAGCAATGGATTACAAACTCAAGTTTAGTCATTCTTATACTTGCTTATTTATTCTACTAAAATAATACGTGTCTCGTATCAATATTTGTTTCCCCTTTTCGTACATCCGGGATGCTTCACTTAATTCTTTTTTGCTTTCAGATTAATTCCCAACCCATAACCGTACCCTCACGTGGCACATATTTTCCCAAACTAATATTTTACTGCTCCTCCATTCTAATGGTGCGCAATTCTCAGCCATCGGCGCTTGCACCAACCGCATACCGCACACCGTCATCGTAATGCAACCTTTCGACCGTCTTCGCTTTGTGTGCGGCTGAGCGCTTCGCTTCGGTCTTGCGGTGTCCGTCGCCGTCGGGTAACCATGTGACCTTTTAACGATTCAATTTATTTGCTTCTCATAAAACCTGCCGATACGCACCGAAACGATCCAATCAACCGTTATCAATCCCGGCACGCGGGCAAAGCGATCCCCGAGATCTGGGCGCTAGTGGGTAAAGTGGAGTTGGATGATCGGCGACGCCGCCTGGGGCGCTATATACACAGACAGCTTGGGTTGGGTGACGGTTAACACAAGGGTGAAGGAAGAAAGAAAAATGCAAGAAAGAAAAGTGGAAAATATATCCCCGGGATTCACCGGTCGATTTCATTCGCTGGCAGTGAAACCGAATGGACCAAGGGGGAGGATGGAAAAAGGGAGGGTAAGGGGGTGGTAGAAGCACCCATAAACAATGAGCCCGCAAATGGTTTGTATGTGAAGCGGCCATATATGAGTTTACTAGCACATCCGAGAGGGTGCATGGGGAGAGAAGGAAGGTTGGACGGATGATAAGTCAAATGGAAAACCTGGCTGCAAAATGGGTCCATCGAGAGCTCCCGGTGCTCTCGGAGGCTCGTTCAAGGTAGCTTAATGGAATATTCTAAGTGATTGACGTCATAAATTTGTGTAAAGATTTTTTTCCCTTTCTTCTTTTCATTTTCTGTTTTGCGCGTCGCCCATTCCGGTTCGGAAATAGGTAGGCAAAGGCAAAGTATTCAATTTTAAATCTTATTAGAATGACTTACTGTTCGGAGAGCAGAAGACCTAAAGGGGCAAATTGCAATTTAAGCGTAATGAAACGTTAATAATCAATTGTTTGCCTTTATTTTAAGCACGTTATCATGAAGGGAGCATTGATTCTCTGGCGAGATAAAACACGGAAAGATACAGATAAAAAGCTTTCACACAAATCATACTGCTACATCCAATAAATTCAAACCGCCTGGAGGTATGCAATCTGCAGTACAGAAGCTCCATTTTTATGCCTTTGCAACCGATTATTATTTTTAAAGAATATTATTTTTGCGATTGTTTGCAATTTTTTAACTAAACGATTAATATAATGTACCAAATATCCAAAAACAAATATAATTATCAAACTCAGATAAGAATAATCATGTAATAAATAATATTCGACTGAATGCTGCCATAGACTATCATCTTCGCAAATAAAATAAAATTAAAATTAATGTTACACATCTCTGTTTGTTTCCACTTCAAATAGTAAGCCATGGCATTTATGTAACATACTTTTTTGTACTAGAAAAATCCATCCTTTATATAATAACCCACCAGAACGAGAGAAAAAAAAATGCAAAACAAACGTGCAGTTAATGATGTTTACAATCCATTTCGAACGGATACCTGCTTGAACCGTTGGGCACGTTTCACAACTCCCAACCAACCAAGAATGATATCTCTATTTGTACGACGATATCAACAGAAGCTACCAGCCACCACCAGCAGGTTGCAAAATGGTGCTAGAAGAGCTCGTTAGTTTATCGTTCGCTCGCTGAATCCCGGTACCTAGCCGTAAGCTTCGTTACTTCAAAACGAAACGAACGAAAATATCCTCCGGAACTGTATCGATAGCCAAGCGCAACAACCTAGCAAATAGTATAGAAATAGAAAATAAAATATAAAAGCAAAAAAAAAGAACATATCCCCGGTATCCCACATATTCACGTTTCGTAATGGAGCAGTCTAGCAAACGGAACAAAACCCCAGCAACAGATGCCATTCTCGGCTTCGATTTTGGCCACGGCACGGTTCAAATCGTCCTGGTCTCGACATGCACGAGCCTTATGGGACTCGTTCGCTTTCGGCACTTCATTTCCTGCCAGTTTTACTGCAACCAGTCGCTGGCCAACTCACTTCGAACCGCTACGAACCGTGCCCGTGCACCTTCATTCAATCATAAATCGTCTGCCTTCCCGCTCGCTAAGGGGTAACACGGGCACGTTACATCCCATTGTGATAATTCCTTCCGCCGATGGTGGCATGGTTCTGGTGTAATTTTTGCTCCAAGCTTCCGACTGCTTTCTTCGTCGATACGGGTCGGGTCAGCAGTGCACAAACAATTGTCCAGCAAAGAATGGGCGCTTTCTTCCGCACGTTGTTTCGGTCATTGTTGGGCGCTACATGTGTACATGCAAGCCCGGAAGCAAACACCAATCACCGAAAGGCACTGACCTGGATGCGAATAACAAAGTACGAAAGATAGGATGGCATTATCCAAACTATCATCCCACCCGCTCGTGACGTTGCTATTTGGGTTAACAACACTGTCGTTTCGAGCAAACCTCGCTACTGCGTATCGTACCATTCCGGAGGGTGTCGGATTCGGACCATCATTCTGACTACAGAAAGCTTTCCGATGTTTCTTTTGTACGTTCCATCTTTTCAGTATCTTGTTTTCCTTTTTATGAGTATCCGGAGGAAAGCATGGACTTAGGAAAGGGAAGCATCGGAACTCTCAGAGCGCAAATAAGCAGATTTGCAGCTAGCTCGTCGGTCACAACCGGGCACTGCTTCTATTGACCCTGATGTAAAGAGGATTGTACTGAGGGAAATGCTCAATTGTACTCGTAGCAGCAAATCAACGAATCAACGTCCCTGAGATGGTTTGTTTATGCATTACACAAGTAATTTGTTCCCCTTGAACTCACGGTTGAATTCCCTTGCTAATCATACGAAATACTTATTTTATTTCATTTATTTATAGAAGTTTAGAATTTTATAAAGAGTTTTCCTCGACAAACCAATTCATGTTCGTTAGTTAGTACCTTGTAGTGCCATTACTATAATATGTTAAACCAAAAGATAATTTAATCATTTTTTCGAGTCAACTACCAGGCGTCTCCATTGAAAATTTAACACATTTAAAATTAAAATTCATTACAATCCATTAAAATAATTCGAACGATTTATCATCTATTATGTTGTTTTTATTTTAATCTTAACTAACCAAATCATTTTATTATAGCATCCATCTGTTGAAACATTCCACTTGCCGCATTCAAACACCATCGTTTCATTGCAATCACTGTTAGTGGATGGTATACTTAGAAAAAAGCGTCATCCTAATAGTGCCATAAACCATTAAAAACACACCACGACCAGTGAAGTGATTTTGCGAAACGATCTGTCAATAAATTTTCCAACTTGTCACTTTTACAACTCTTTCGTGATGCCAAAAGCTCCTTCAGTTTTAGGGAGGAGGAATCACTGTTCCCACTGTTTATCGACTTTACAATCCAATAAACCTCTTAAGGAGTTAAAATGTAGAAGAAGAAGACACAATAAAAAAAGAGTAACGCTTCACATTCAAATTGCTCAACCCACGGTGATAACAATTTACGATCTCTCGCCGCACAACAAAAAAACCCCATCCCCCGTGTGGGTCTGTGTTTGCCGGCTGCTGTTCCGAATGAAATGAGATTCACTTTTCAAGCTCATTGCACGGCTGGCACGGTACAGCATTGCGCTAGCGTGCGCTTTAAAATCTAATAAACCAATAAGCAATCAATCACACCACACTGGGCTGGAGATGGTTCCTTGAGAAATCGCTTATCGCTTGAATGCGTTTAAAAAATGATACCTCAAAACGAAAGATCGACCGAGCAAATACCGGAGCCGGCCGTGGGTACACTTTACCAAGCTCCAGCGGCATCATTAATTTTCCGTCCATGCGGTGGCCAGTGGAGCAGCCCTGGTCATTGGGTGGTACGATTGTTCATTTCACTGTTCTCACCGTGTGGGATAGCTGAGAATGATTTTCTAAATTATGCACAGCAAATAAAGCGATAGGAACACTGGCCCAAACGGTCACTCAATACGAGAAAGCTTTCCTTCGTTTTTTCGGCACTGAAGCTTGCAGGGAATACTGGAACCCTGGGCCTTTGTTGGGCTGGCGATGCGTACCGATCAAATATTTACGGGCTAGCGGTCCGGCTACAGCAGGCGTTGTGTAGGTTTCGCCATCACCTCCAAACATCCATCACGGCTAAGGCGAAGGTACACGTGGATAGGCTAGCCCGGTAAGCTTAGATCCGCTGGAAACTGTTCCCAATCCTAAGTAAACAGATTCGCCCAACACGACCCATTGTGGCTGGAAGGTTCTTAATGAAGTAACTTACACCGTTTTCCATCAACGGGGCAAATCTTCACTCTATACCAAGGCGGAAAAACGGTACACTACTTCGCTCACTGGGTCACCACCTTCCGACCCACCGACCGATCGGACCAATTTCAATTCCTGGAGCTGGGAAAACCCCAGCCCCAAGTACGGACACGTGTGCGTCAGTCTATTCGGGCGGAAAACAAATGTCTAAATTGTACAGCTCCCCACCCAACCTACGTAATGTCAATAGTTTGCACCCACACACTCGCGTCCGAAATGTGGCTGAGAAATTCAATCAGATCGAATTGCTTCTTCAAGCAAATGTGTCCCGGTCGCAAGGAGAAGGAAAATGTATTTCTTCCCCGATTTTATTCACCTTCCCCCCAAACACCGGATGGAATTCCGCCTCGACGGAATCCGTTTTGCTAGCAAATCACGCGGTTCGTGGCTTACAAATTGATAAAGCCTTCCACGAGCACGACACCAACTCGCAACTTGGCACCATTTGCCAACGAGTGTCGCTGGTGACAACCAGACAGAACTGTCACATTCGCGAACGAACGGCAAAACGTTCCTTCCAACACAAAATGGAAAACAAATGTACACGGTTTCGGTGGATCTTTTATTTGTTTCTTCGATGTTCTGGGTCCTTTTATTTTTTTACTTTGGTACATATTCGCTGGTACCATTGCCAGTGCCGTGTGCTGTTCAGCGGGCAATCGAAGCCCGAAAGTTTTAACCGCCAGTTCAACTGTTTGCATTTGTGCTCGATTTTCGATTTTACGTCACTTTTACAAAGCTGCCAGCACAAGGCCAGGGCTACAAGTGCTGGTTTGGATTTGGGACGCTGTGTGTTTTTGCCTTTCACACTCATTTCCCACTGTTCCTCGTTGTGTTTTTTTGTTTCTTCGCTCTCTCGTTTGGCTAAGTGTTTTTGCTTCACTTTCCTTTCCAATTGCTTGTGCCATTGAACCCACCATCGGCCCGAGGTTGTTCGGCAAATGGGAAAATTGACACTAGACACCAGTCGATTTTGCTGCTGGAAGATATACTGTTGGCAGAGAAGGATGAAAGAAGCAACAACGAAGCAACTGCACAAAAAAATAGCACAGGGAATCGATATGACTTTCAACGATTCGAACCCACTCGAATCCGAACCCGGATCAGGAAAACCCGCGCGAAGTAGTTTCCACTTGGATGGGTTTTCCCTTTCGCAAGACAAAGGCGTTGCTGGATAGAAGTGTCACGGACACAGGAAACCTTAAAACTTTTCCCCCCCGGATTGGAATGATTCCAAAATGAAACAAAGAAATAGAACGGAAAAATTGGTTACATTTTCTTTCTGTTTTGACCTCAGCCAAGCTGCCTGCTGGGGTGGGAAAAGTGACCGGGTTACGGAATCGTGCTCGTTCGGACGCAACACTTCATTTGCCACTTGTGAGCGGTTCGATTTTGCTTTCTGGATTAGCTTTGCTTTACGATAATGATCGGTCAATCGTAGCCGATGGCTAACTGGTTGATCGCAATCTGGAATCAATTGGTTTTATTGGCGATCGAAGGATAGAGCGAATCAAGCACTATCCCGGTCGGTCGATATGAAATTCCATTTTATAGGCAAATAATATGATTGTTTGATAAGTTTTGTTTAAAGAAAATTTGTTTCATAAGTTTGATAAAGAATTGTTTAAAGGAAATATAAATGTTCAGCAAATCAACATTAACTCAACTAAGGTTTATTAAGTGAAACACAATACTTCTCCTCTTAAGTTAACATCAAATGCATACACTAAAATGTTTGATAAAATGCCTAACAATTAACACACAAATTAAACAACTATTTTCTCTCACTTGGTACGACTTCATCTGCTTAATACAGAAATCAAAACCCCTGATTACACGTCAATAGGCACCAATTGGCTGCTTTCATGCTTTCGTATCAGCTGTCAGCGCCTAATCCCCGGTAAGTCTATCGATACACCTCGGTTTTTGGTAGCGTGCTGTGTACCGATTGTTACTCCGGTGTGCGGGAATCAATTTCATGCCATTAAACATTTAATCGTCAATCCAACGCCTATCACGAACTAAAGCACCATTCACTATTCATCCGGTTGTTGCGTGGCGTAACATCAAAAATCAAACCACCGGGCACCGGGTACGGGACCGTAATGGAAAACACTTGTTAGCGCTTTACCACACTGTCCGGCACGATTGTGGAGCTTTCGATGGTTTCGTACACGGGTTCGTGTTCCGGACTTTTCCATTCCATGCAAATCGGTACCTATTTTTTTTTTTTTGTTGGTCCAATTAGTTTTTCTACCACAGACAATAAGTGACTGTTTAATGGTTTATTGTTACGCATGGAATACGGAATTAGATAAAGTTTTGTAGATAATAAAGTTTGTAATTTTTTTCGTTACGATAAATTTCATAATTTTGTTGCTATAAAGTTGCTATAATTTTATTATGGTAATTTATGCGATAGAAATAAACCCCAATTTTGTCTTTTTTGCCGCACTAGTTTCACTAGGAAAATCAGAAAGGATGAGAATTCCACCCTTGTTTATGCAATTTTTCACCCAGCCCTAATAACCATTATGTCAGCCTTTTTGAACAACTATCGCGATCACGTCTTATATTTCTCTGCCATAAACAGTTGCCTTTAGTGAAAGCTGTCAGATCTGTCACTGAGTGGCTTTAACTCACACAACTAAGGTAGAGATTAAAGCATTGTTTATTCAACAAAAAGCATGACGATTGGCCAGTCAGCAGCATTCTTAGCAGTTTTGTTTATTCCAACGCTCCGGCGGAAAGATAAGTTTGTTTTCATATTCTCCAAAATATACTTTTGGTCTTTTTCGCCTTTTGGTGGCTAATTCGTCCTGAACTGCCAACAAAAAAAAAATATCAACAACATTTCCAGCGTTTGAGCTCTTCAAATAGCAAAGCTTTCGGGGAACGCAAAACAAACTAATATTAAATCATGAAGCACCAACCTTCCAACGCACCCTCTACATCCACAATCTAACCGAGTTCAAATCCCCGTACACCGTAAAGACATACTATTAGCTGCAAAACTGGCAAACAAAAACACCATAAACTCCATCTTTTCATGCCGAGCGAAGCTTTGCATCCGGCGTCGTTGGTTAAAACGAAAACAACGCACAACGAAACCAAAAAAAACACACACACACACATTCTGGCCTGACTATATCCATTCCTGCATCAACCATCGTTCATCGCGAGGCGCTTAAGTGGAGCTAACTTTTTTCATAGTTTTCTTCGCCCAACGACCAAGGACTGATTTGCACTAAAGAAGCGAGAAAAATCCACCGAAACAGCAGATCGTACGACAAATAGGGGGTGGTTTTCTGGGTGATGTTTTTTTGTTTTGTTTTGCATTTTGCACTAAGTGACACTACGACTAGTTGCAGCTGGGACGGAAAGTTTTGATGGTGTACACAATATAAAATTAACTTTATGCCTTTTTTGCTTTCTTTTTTCGTTGATTTGGCTGCTTATGCTTCCAATCAGTATACGGCACGGTTCGTTATGGAAGCACCGTTTCAGTTTGTCAAAGTTTTATGTCACTTCCATGCATTAGCTGTGTCAAGTTTACATTTGTAAGTTTGTTTACTATATTTTTTGGTAATATTTTAATATTTTTAAAGTTTTCACTAACTTTAAAAAAAATATCTTAAAACTTCTTCGTAGAAAACTTCGAATGATTTTGCATAGTTCAAACTTTTCAATAAAAATAAAAACAACATTATATTTAACGTATTATCCTGTTAACGTTATCGAAAGCCAATTGACTTCCATTCGACTTTCCTTTTTCCCCGAAAAGGGATTTCATTATAATTAACCATCTTGCCCGTCCCGTCATCAGCTGACGTCAGTGCAGATTACACTCAAGATAGGCTTCGCGCTTCACTTACACGACCGGCTTCCATTGCCGCCTTATCGTAGCGCCACGATCGAAAGCTGCCCTGCTAGACGAGCTGGCCAGATTTTTGGCCCACCGCCACCACCACCTCCACCCTTCTGCGCCCCTTTCCCAACGGTCCACCAACTCTTAATTATATCACAATTCGGTAAACCCCGACCGTACTTGGCCAGGCCCGACTAGCAGCTATGGGTAGCATCGTGACGCACGGCTACTTTACTTCCCGACCGGAATCTCATGGTCCGGATGTCTCACGGGTGCAATAAGCATCTTCGAACGAACCTTGTCATACGCGTATGTCTTTTTGCCGCTCGTTTCAGCGCCCAGCCGCCCTCGGCCGTCGGGTGCTCGGGTGCTCGGTGAAGCTTTTAATGAGCTTTTACGATGTGCCAACTGGGAGTACATCGGAACCGGCGCGCGCGTTACATTACATCCCGTTGAGTAGCGTTTCCCGTGCCGTCCCGAAACCCGGCACCGGTACCATCAGGGGTTTTGCTTGCTGCCAAGAACACACCGGAACTGTTCCAATTTCCGCTATGATAATGGCCACCACACGGCCACCCCGGAATGCTTTTATCTTTTGTCACATTTTGAAGCCCCGGCTTATCGTGGCTCAATGTTCACGAAAATGAGTCTCTTATCGGATACACTCTTGAGCAAGGCGCTCTGTAAGATGAAAAGTGACAAACCATTTATCTCTCGTGCGCTGTTTCTTAGCGTCCGTAATGGGGTGCTGGATCAGCATTTTGAAGAGATATTATTCATCGCGTTGAACTTTGTACAGGCATTTTTTATTTTGTTTGGGGTACTTCTTTTAGTTGAAGTTGCTTTGGTAATGTAGTTATTTTATAAAAATAAATTCACATTTTGTATATAGATTTGTTCTACTGGAGCAGTTATATAAAAAGAGAATTCATATTATTATATTAGGTAAATAAATTTGATTTTTATAGTTGTAGCTATATGCGCCCAAAGTTATGCTATACGCTTAACAAAACCACCGAATAATCTAGGAATGTTGATTCTATTTAACTATTTGTTTTACAATTTACAATCAAATCATTCGAATTATGTTGTAACCCGTTTTATATACACTAACCCACACTGTTAAAATGCTGCAAGATACGGGTAAGAAAATTTAATTAACTAATCATACGACACGAGATATACGGATAACCTATTCGTTAACATGTTCATTTTGTGTTAAAACTACAAACATCCCCGTATCGCTGCTGTGATGGCAAAAGCAAATTGAACGATCATTTCTTGAGTTTGAGCGAAAAACAAAGATAAGATGGAACGGTGATTTACTTTTTTTCTCCCCCATCTTCAATGAAGTCACACGGTCGCCCCTATACGGAGTTCATAAATCATCAATGCGACTAAAAGTCGCCTTCCATCGTCAAGCTTCAAACAAACAGGTCACCGCCGGGCCAATGTGTGTGCTTTGCTGCTTTTTTGGCACATCACATGTTTGAACCATCTTTCCGGTCTGTCTCTTTCTCTATTTTTTGCTTATTTATCTTTCCATCGGTCGTTCTTGACTTTCTTTGATAAAACTTGACGAGAAAAGAAACCAAAAAAAAAACCGTTTTCCTTCTAAGAAAGCTCATCATCTGCACTCGTCGGCTGGGTGGTTTTGAAAACCCGGACCCAAAACACAGAATGGTATATTTTTCTGCCATGTCATGTGCTGCGAATGTCATGTCAAAACTTTCATCATAAAACCGATCCCCCGATCGTGCGGACACAAATAATCTTTCCCGCTTATAATGCACGCTAATCTGTGAGAAAAAGGAGTTGGTGGACCCGAGGGTTCGCGAGAGAAAGGGGAAAGGTGAATAGAGAAACGTTCTTACTCATCTCTGTTTCACCTGCCACGGTCACCACCTGCTGTTGGTGGCTGCTGACAGGCAAAAATCCCAAAATATAGAACCTGCAACGCAAGCATCCGGTCGAATGTGACAGCAAACCAGCGGTGCATTTTTATGCGAAAAAGGACACGATATCCTTATCATCCCGTGTGCCACAGGCGAAAAAAAAAGTATTATTCGTATGTCACGAAGGTGATCTTTTATGCCACCCAGCACACCAACAACCCGTATCGGTTTCGTCGAGGGAAAAAAAATCTGTCTTTTTTTTATCGTAAATCACCACCCACATATCGCTTCGCTTTCTGCTCCTATCTTGTTCGCTATTTACCCAACTTTGCTCGTTGCGTAATCATTTTGTGTCTCGCTTTTTTTTTCGTTTCTTTCGTGCGATAAAATTCGCAAATAATTTCCCAAACAGAGTGGTTCCACATTTTGACTTTTGGTGAAATGGCTTCCGATCCGGGGAACCAACACAGTAAAAAAAAGTGTCCTGATGTTTCCTGGTAGCGAAAATGGAAAGAAATCAATCGCCGGCACCAAATACCCGAAACACAAACCATCATCAATCAACCGGTAGGTGAAAGTAAAAATATAAAACACTAGTACAGGGTACGGCAACAACAGCTACAATAGCTGCCACAAATAAACAGCAGCAAAAAAAATACTTTAAAAGTCAACCGGAATACATTTTCAAACCCAAGAGGCTGAGGTCCGGATTTGTCGCCCTGAGGGCCTACAGAGGGCGGCATTAGCACAGTGTCCCTTCAGCAGGAGTGAAAGCCTCTCGGCTCTTCTTCAGACACCTATTAGCCAGCTAACGAACGTTAACAAAAAAGGGATACACAAACTGGGAAAATATGCACGGTATAGCAATAAAAAAAAGCGACGGACACACCAACCATTCCGCAGGACGTACGGTTATCGCGCCAAAAAAGGGTATATGCACAGTGGGAGCCGGAAAAAAATCCACCATCAGCCCATCACTTGTACAGGGTGTGTTTTTAACATTCACTGTAGAATGGAACACTGGCGTATATGTCAGTTTACGAGTAAACGGTTTAAGTAATGCAGAAATTGAAATATTTCAATCACAGACAGTCGGTAGTTTTTTATAGCAAACTAGTTTTACATATTTTTTGTTACACATTCTTCTACTTTATAGCAAATATGCAATAAAAATGTATGACATTGAATTAGACGTATAACAAACTTATAAAGAATTTACTAAGATACAAATTACCCAAATATTCGCCATACTACGATTGTGCTATAAAAAATTACTATTGTCATATAATGTGCCGCTTACGTCATGGTGAAATCATTTTGACAGTAAATAATTAAGTAAATTATTTTTCCATCGCCGTCTACGATGCTTCTGGTAATAGACCAATATTTTCCAGTTTTACAGTGCCATCTGGTTCATGTTTGTGTCACAATATGCCCCAAGAGCTTATGGAAAATATGTATTGTCATACAATTTCGCAAGAATCTAGTAGATTTTTCACTTTTGGATCCCAAAAAACATGATTTATCTAGTTATTCTATTAAATTCTATCCTTTCCGAAGCACCCTGTGTGCATAAATAAATCGGCCCAACATTTCGGTCACACCTCGGTGCTGGACAGCAATATGATTCACGCTCTGGCGACTACACCACCCATCGAGCCCGTCGAGATTATGCTTTCGTTAGCGGGTCAGGTCAGGCAGCGTTATATATTTTTTTTGCCCTCGCCACATTCCCACCTTCTGAGCCTTTTCTCCCCCAACAACCATGGGAAATTATTACAGCGCACACCTTTATTTATTGCCAATTTGATGCACTGACAGGTCGGACGGTGCGGTGGCAGCACCCGATAGGTCACGCTCGGCCGATAGCGTGCCTTATTAAACCGCGGGACATGGACGTTTCCGATATGCGATAATAATAGCAGCAAATGCTTGCCGGAACCAGAAGCTAACGAGTGCTCTGCTAGCAGCATATGAAGCGGAATAAAAAGGAAGAAAAAAGCATAGTAGGATGACTTACGTTCTTATCTTGGTCGTTGTTGATAAATTAGCTACACTATATTCCTACACCGTCGGCAGGCACTTCCGGCATGCAAGCCGACATGCAGGCAACTGTATCTATCTTGTGCGTGGTGTATCTTTAATCCTTTCTTGTCTGTCCCTTCACATGCTTCGAACAACTGCTTTCAGTACACAGCAAAAGGTTCGCCTGGCTTCCCTTTTTGGCACCAAGTGTTTGTACAAACCAAAGGAGGATGAGAAAATAAAGACAGTACTGGCTTGGAATTCGATTTGCATCTCATTGCGAAAAGACACCCTCTCTCTCTCTCTTTCTCTCTGTTTGATTCGACCGGATGAATGATACGATGGAACACCACCGTGACAAGTCTGTCCGCGAGTGGGCGACCAGTTCCCCCGAAAAGCGTCAACGACGTGCCGTGTCACTGAAGAAGTTTGCCAAGGCAATGCAATAAAACCATGCCGAATGCCGTCCAAGAAGGAAGAAGGTTCCGAGGTGTGAACAATAAAGTAGTATCGTACCATCCACAAAACCTCGGCTATAATCGTCGGTGCTTTTCCGGTGAAGGCTTCCAGCCGCTTTGCATAATGTCTCTCCACGGGGGCCAATGGGTTGTGTGTGTTTTCTTTTAGTGTGTGTTTGTGTGTGCGTGTGTTTTTTTTTTCTTCCTTCAAAACATCTTCCAATTCCACAACCCGACGGTAAACCACACGCTTTAGCCCTTTGTGTAATGTCTCTATATCTATGCTAAGCGCCACGGATAACTTCTGTTGACAGTTTTGTTTCATTTTGGTCTTTATTATAAGCGTTTCGCTGTTTTGCCTGCCCGACCTTAGCATTGGCCACTGGCCAGCACACTGTTTGGAACTGTTTGCAGTCAACGAGGAGGAAGCTTACCGGATGCATAATGAAGAGCTGTTGCCACGCACGCTACACACCCTTAACCTGATTTGGGGACGTATAATTTTTTTTATTTTAAAGGATTGGTCCATCCGTTCGGCATGGAAGCTACCGGCAGGGAATTCATTTTATCTAATCTAGTCGAAATCGTAACGAACTGGTTAGACTGAATGCATAATGGAATGGAATGGAACTAGCACTAGAGGTTGGCTGCGTGTTACATTTCGCAAAACAGCAACAACAACACATGACCTAGCAGAAGGAATGCCAGAAATGCCGTTTGGAAGTTTTCTAATTAGAAATATGTAAATCATACCGGGGTCCCACTGAGACCTCGATGGTCTATTTATGGTTTTCTTTGCTTTGCGTTTCTACTCGCTGCTTTCTGTTCTATTGCTTTCCTCATTGTAGCTAGTGTGCCAATTCTACGAACATTATTGGAGAAAATGAACTACTTTAAACTTACTTTATTCTAGGAATAAGGTTAAATTCAAGTAGAATAAGGAGCATTTTGTACATCATTAAACCCAAATGAGGCAGATATTACCGCAGAAATCGTCAAACTCAATACTAAATATCGAAATAATAATAGTAAAACATAATATTGAATTTAAACATCCTAACTCAATTTAGCGATTACCATGAGATTGAGCTTGAATTTTATCATAAGATTTTTAAAAGCTTATTGTTGCTAAAATTAGGACATTTATCAAGTAATAACACCTAGAAAAGATTATGAAGTATCATAAATAATAGTTGTGCATGAGGGTTTTATTTCATTAAAAATAGCTAGAGATATGCAAAATAAATAAGAGTGAGAGAATGAATTAAGTAATTAGAAACAAAAAAACAAAGCACTAAAACGAAACTAAAGATATGTAAAGTGAGTGAGAGAGCAAGTTTGCAACTCAACTCGCCTTGGCAGCACTCATGAGTGAGTAAAATGAGGATGATGATTCCAATGTGAGTCGTGATAAGAGTTGGGTCCTTGTAATGACTCATTCACTGTGAGATAACTCACTAAAAAAAGTTTTTATTCTCATCGCTAAAAAGAACTACAAGCATGAGTGGTTTTATATTTTGTTCCTAATGTTATGAATCCTTTTTAGATCCAAAAAATTGCCCTTAAATCTCCCTACGCCCTTTTCATTGACTTCGATATTTTGTGCAATAGTGATGCCCGCTAGTGCTTGTGGCCACTCGAAAGATATACATTTTTGTGTGCGTCTGTGTGGCATTCATTCTCGTTAGTGCTTGCGTTCCTGCGTAAATCTCATACATCACTGTCACAAGAGTGATTACGACATCAGTCCTGCAAATCCGCTTCCCCATTTGTGGGCTGATATTTGAATAGCCTAAAAGTAAGCTGGCCATCTGCTTGCCAGCAAACACGTTGCCAGAAAAGAACCAGACCGTACCATTCCGGGTACCATATGGAGAGCGTACCTGCACCCGTAGTTCGTCTTAATCAAGTGCCAAGCACGCCCATCCATGCACAAGGCTGCACACATTTATGGGATACACCTTTGCGTGCACTTCCGGTGGCGGAAATTGTGCGTCCAACTTCCATTCAAATTTGAAGAGATGCACTCAAGCTGGTACTGCTGCCAAAAAAGAATATCCAAAACCCATCCGAAACAACTCACACCGTGTCGTACCAGCGGGCCAAGCACTATCTGCTGCGTTGCCCGAATTTTGCCCCAGAACACAAATCACATGATGCGCACAGCAAACATACCGTGTCGCCCGTGTTTCCCCACGGTGCCACCATTTCGGATGAAACTTGAGCCGAAAACCGATCCGAAAGCATTAACAACCGGAACATGGCAAATGGTGTCCAAACTGCCCATCCACCTATCTGCCACTGGCACACTGGTGTGCCTTGCACGTTTCGAAAATGGTGCCAACGCTACATGTCCATTCGCTGTCCGGGAAAAGCGCGACGAATGGGTCACATGGAAGAGCGTAGGAAAATCACTGACAAATGTCTGAATGTGAAGCGTGAAGCGCACACCTTGGTGTACACTTGTTTTTGTTATTGTGAGTTGTCTGGTAAGCCATTTGGTGAATGTTTTAATGTACGGACACGGAACGACGGCGAACGTGAACATAAAATTTTCATAAAAATGACGAGTGGCAGTAGGGTTGTCCTCGCGCAGGAAAGCTCAAGCACTGTATGAAAGTGCGGGCCACAGACAGAAAGGAAATAAAACGATGCAACGGAACAGATTGTCTTTTCAAACAAAACAGAGTCATTAGTGCTGATGCTATTTATTTCAGCTTCAGCATCATTAGAGTGTGGACATGTATGACACATGGAATGTAAAACACAGAACTCGTTGTGCAGCTGTTTACTTTAGAGAAAATGTAAATTTTAAGCCAAACTTTTTAAAATATTTGAATATTAAAGTTGTAAATGAAAGAAAAATATATCTGTTCAAACAAAAATGAATAAAACACATTGAAATAGGCATACTCTTCATTTTAAACCTTGATGTAATGCGGATTGCATACTAAAAGGCGTTTTTGTGAGGCTATACAAAACGGAAGTGCATTTTTTGTCTTTTGATACCTTTTAAACTTTTAGAAAAGGTATATTACAACTTTTTCACTACATTCTTCTCGTTTCATTGCGTATTAGACACTCAAAGAGGTCTTATTCTATTAACACCTTTGTCGATTACTGGTAAACTCATGAACATGCACAATTCCCCATTTCTGTGTTTAATCTTTCACGTACGAAACACCTTCCGTACGCACATATTATGGGCAGTTAACGACACCCACAGCAACATACCATCGCGGAGAAGCACGCCTTTTCGATTTCCTTCTGCAAAGTGTAATGCAATTTGTTACTCAATTTTCACTACCACGGCAAAATGGTTGGCCCTTCCATTCTGGTGCGTTTATTCGATTATCGATCTGCTAGGGCTAGTGCACGGTCAGCAGCACACACTGGTTTTTTTCCTCTCTCCAGTTGGCATTTTGAGCGGATGGTAGCAGCACTATAGGCGTCCCGGTAATCACTACCCATTTCAACCGTCCTTCGACGTTTCGAGTAATGAAAATTAAAATGCAAAAAAAAGAAGAAATGTGAAGCTCTGCACCACCCGGCACAAATGGTACGGTGATAATCAAATGAAACGTTCGTTTAACTTGATTTTCAATTTCGAACATTTCACACAGTCGCGCTTTTACCACGCAAAGTAGCATTTTTATTTCCTGCACCAAGCGGTACCGCAGCGTCATGGTACATTTTCTTACTGCAAATGTGCCCGTGATTGGTTTTCGACCTTGCCGCTGCTGGCATTTACTACCTCCTACTAGCCCTGTGCGGTGTGAAGCTGTAATTAGATTTTGTTCGTTTTGCAGCAGCAGCCGCAGCAGCAAACGAATGGGAAATATGGGAACCTGGCACAAAAGGTTCGGTGGCGGTGAATTTCCAAATTGGCCCACGTGCGGTTGGCAAAGGGAAAATTTGGCATTTAACAAATACGCCAGCGCGTATCAAAGTTGCTGTAGAATGAACGGAGCGGTAGGTCCACGATGCTGGAACTTTGGGTTAATTGAGATCTATAGTTTTCCCCGGTGGAATAATTTAAAAGGTAGAGCAAGCAAACGTTAGCAGGTTTGTTGTGGGGCTCGTTTATTCTAAAAATAAACTACATTCATTTTGTTGTTATTCATGTTATCGAAAAGTCGTGTTCAGCGTTAAACGAAGCTATTAATACTTGATGTTCGATATGGTACAAGCGTGTAAGTGATTGTCAAATCGTTATAGCAACATGAGCGACACTTCAACGCTGCTTAAGCGCTGCTTAACTGTCGAATCATTTCATTGTGAAATATTTCAACCATGACGTTTTGTAATGGCGTCCAATTTGGAGCAGTAATGTTCAATACATTGTTTTAGATACATTAAGGTTCTGTTATACCTCAGATGTGGCTATTTAGCAGAATATTAGTGTGAAATTTATATTCGCATTCGTTTTGGCTATGACGTACGTAAAACGTAAAACAGATCAAAAGACAATGCCGGTCTGAAGTGACATGAGGAAGATGGAAAGTAGATCATTAATCTGTCTTTATAAAATTTGTTTTACTTACTTTACACCGATTTAATCATCAATTTAATCCCTTACTCGTGTAGTACACGGTGGTAATAAAAAAAACCGTCGAACTGCATAGTGGATTGCCTATATTCAGGCGAATTGCCTTTCTCGAACAATGACATTGGATTTTCTTCTTCGACTTTATACATACTAAAAACAGTCGTATGGACAATCCTACCTGTCCTAAGATCCAATCCGGGCGAGATTCGAACCACAATTTTCGATACGTTCAACAGAACGCTCAAAGCACCGGGATCACCGTGACCGTGACCACCGCATAATACAATCGCTCAAGGTGCTAATTAAAAGGGTCGTGTATTGATTGTTAAATACCTTCATTTCAGCTAATTAATTCATGCAAATGTGCACACTAAATCATTGCTTAAAGATCCCATTATTGAACGTGCAGACATTTCGCCTTCAGCTTCACCGACCGACTAATCAAAGCAATTGCTCATTAGCCTGTCGATTTCTTCAGTACGACCGGTGCGACTACTGCACCACTAGCACGTCCATGTAAATCATAGCCAGTTTCTCGTAGTACACCGTCACTTTGAACACAATGGGAATCCCGCTCGCTTACCACCGTGCGGTCAGCTCCGGCAACGGCAGTGGTCATATCGAACGTTTGCAATTGCGTAATACCGATCGTCTGCTTATACCCGATCACGTTACCATTCTGTGGCAACGGCACTTCGGCGTCATCCCGCCACGATCCTGACATTCATCCAACCATGATAAATGGCTAAATCTGTTCGGTACGTATGGTATGTTGTTATCACATCCCCCAATGCATCGCTGGCATTGAAATTAGAACCAAACAGCAACAGCTCCCACGTACCCACGTTTGGTTATGGCCGTGTGTGTGGTTTTTGCCATGTGGACCCATGTCAACCTCGCTGCACGCGCACGAGTCCAACCTCACACGGTATGGCATTTGGGGCTATGTAGCCACCGACAAACGGCCCCTAGCGGTTGTCGATGTTTGCAATTAAAATCAAACTCTACCAAAGCGTTCGGCCGTACGCTTGGGCGGGTTGTTTCGCATGGACGAGACAGCAACCGGACGTGCACATTGTGCATGGTTTGGCCCCACGTCAAACGCTGCGATACGCTGCGGACCGACGATCAATAAGAGACAGAGAGAGAGAGAGAGAGAGAGAGTAGAGCTTTTGGCACCGGGCGCAACCGGGTAGATTTGTGGCTTGTGTTTTGGCCAAATGGACGACCGGCACCCGGCAGAAACCGCTCCATTTTTGTGCCTCGTCAAGCCGGGAGCTAGTGCCGTTGAAGGACAGGCCGGCTGGCACCGCTTCCGCCGTAACTATGCCGATGCTTTATCCGCGGGCCCGGAAAAGTTCGCGAAATGAAAATGGGAACGTTGGAAACTTTCCAACCTAGTGATGCCCCAGTTACACTCTGCCTTCGTTTATTTGGACATTTTAGTGTGTGTGTGTGTGTGTGCGTTCCTTTGGTGTATAATATGTGGCAAAATGAATAGCTTAGGTTCTTTAGTGCCGGTACCAGGAACCTGTGTTTCCACATCGTTTAACACAAAAGATCGCCTTTTATGTTGCCAAATGCTTCAAATAATTCTGCGCCATCCCTTTTTTTCCAGCTGTTCTCGAACGAGGTAGAAAAACATTAAGGAAAAAGGAAAGCTAGTATGTAATTTCATACCCAAGTCTAACCCGGTACCGGGCATACACTTACCAGCACATTTTCTCACTGCACGGTGTCGGCCATCTTTGTTCCAATTTAGTAGCAACTTTAATGGTACACTTGCACAAGACGTTAGGTAGTACACCTTTCCAAACAAATCGCCTTCGTCAGTTCCCTTTCTCTCTTTAATTTTGATAAGCTTTCTGCCATAATAAATCTTCTCCCAGTTTAAGTGAACTCGATTTTCTCGTTTAATCTCTCCACAGTTGTGGACCTATTTCTTCACCTTTCGGGGGTGCACGGTAGTCGGCAGTTGCCTTGCGTGGGGGGAAATAAAAGTGACTTCTCACAGAACAACCACCGTCGTACCGTCGTGTGATGGACGGTAGCATGGAAAGCTTTCGGTGCCGGGCAATCAGATTTAATCATTTTCATAAATTCTAATTCCAACGAGATATTAGAGGCCTTTCTCATCATGATTAGCTTTGGTACAGCGTGCTCAGGGATTCGTCAGGAGGGCTGAGGGTTTTTGTGGAGCGGTCGAATAGCGCCATTATTTCAATCCGGTGCAAAACGGTCATGTTTTACGTTTGGTTTGCGGTCATGCGCTCATTAAACTGAAATACGTGTGTACTGTCATGAAACTGCTACATAATTAGACAAGTGGTTTAGTACATAGTACTGCCAGATTACGAATCCAATTTTAGCTTCCACTTAGACACTAATTGCTTTTATTCTGATTTTTTCCTTTATTTTTTTTGTTTCAGAGTTACAAACGACCACCGGGACGTTCATGCTGCGTATAACTGAGCAGAAACGGATAACACAAAATGCATCATATAACACTATTTTACTAACGGAAACCAACGGAATCTCACACTCGGAAAGCATATCATAAGTTATAGAAAGGTTCTGTGCGGATTTAAACGCTGCGTGCAAGCAACTTCATCAAACAGCAGTTTCCTTGCATGTGTTGCCAGCTTGATCGGGCAAAGTTTTTGACAGTTTCGCAGCTGAAAGTTACACCGTTCCAGTTAAATGTTTAATACATTCACGGCACACACTTGAAGAAAAGCTACCCGTACAAATAAATTGGAGCGGAGGGCGGAACAAATAGTTTAGCATCTACCTTTTTCCATCCGTGTTACGCCATCTTGCTCCAGTTTTGCATCACCTACGAGAGTCGGAAGTGAGCTGTAGGTTCCCAGTTTTTTTGTTGTTGTTTTTGCAAAAAGTTAACTCAAACACACCACAAACCTGTAAGCTGCTTGCCCATACGGTGGTCAAACGAAACCGCATGACGAAGCGAAGCTGGTGCAAAAGCGGCTGACGAGTTTGAACGATTCTACCACGGCACGGCCGGTGCTAGCGAACCGGAAGCGAAACCGGAAACTTCGCTCGTGCGGTTGTCCCGGCGAAGGTCAATGCGAAGATGGCTACCCCACCGGACAGTCCGATCGAGGAGGTGGTGTACGAGCTAGAGCCGACGCGGGCACCGAAACCAATACCGGTTGCGCTCGAGGATCTGTGCCGGTTGACAAAGTTCACCCGTCAGGAGATACGGGTCATGTACAGAGGCTTCAAAACGGTAAGTGGGAGCGAAAAAAAAAGGGTTCCCTTCTAACAGATTGCGTGTAATGGGATGGGATGGATAGTGTCCTATTGCGATGGTGAAGGTCATTTATGTATGAAACAGATTTTTTCGTAGTTTTGCTCTTTTTTATAATATTGCTATTGTATAGCAAGAAACGAAGAGCAATTTCTTCACAAATTAGAATTTGAAACATGTGACACAAACAATTAATCTTCAAATATCACTACTTACCTTGATACCTTGATACCTTTGGTTTGTGTCTTTGATGAACTACGCCTAAAGGTATGCAATTTCTATACTTTTACAGCTAAAACCAACTAATCCAATTATAAAAATTTGAAAATGGTTATACGTGGTACAATTCATAATAAGTGAGGTTTAATCTAGTAATTGCATACATGCAGGCGCTGAAAGTTTTATATATTTTTAGATTAATTAAATTATTAATCATTTTTGAATCAATAGCACATACTTTCACCGAACAAAATGTACAAATGCATAAACACATATATTAGCGTATCTTAATAAGTAATAAACCCTAATATCTACTCACAGGAATGTCCCGATGGGGTTGTGCACGAGGATAGCTTCAAGGATATCTATGCGAAATTCTTCCCACACGGTAGTAAGTAGTGTCATTGGTAGTAGTGTCATCACTTCATAATTCACATACTAATCATTCCTCCGTTCAACCCGATTCCAGATTCCAGCCTTTACGCGCACTATGTGTTCAAAGCGTTCGATGTCAACTGCAACGGATCGATTACCTTCCGGGTAAGTGTACCACCGCAACGTTAATGTGTTACTAGCAAACTTTCTCACGCCGTCCCTCACAAAGTCTCGACACAAATCCCATTCCCGGGTGCGGGCAAATCCTTTTACCCTCACACGCAACGCATGCCAAACCAATGCGCTTTCAGGCACACACCTTCACGGTTAGCAGCAGAAAGATGAGCTCCAATGCTTCACCATGCTGAACACCAAAATGAGGCCCAAACACGCAAACCCTAAGGCCCACTCCCAAAAAAAAACAAGACGTTGCTGTCGTTTTGTGAATGAACCGGTTCAATGCTGGCTGTCGACGCGTCACTTTGATCCGGAAGTGCGTGCCACCGCACACCCGTACCTCGAGTGCCTTTGGTGCCTCATCGTACCGGTACGGTAAACCGGTAAAGTTCGATTTAAGTGACTCGGCTATTAACACCAATTAATTATTCAGCCGTACGTTTAGCCGCACGTTCAGTTTTCGACCCCCAATTCGGGACAGGAAGGGTTTGAAAATTAAATTATTGTTGCTCTCGTACGCCGGCATCGGCCGGATGAAGCGATGGCACTAAGTAGCCCGCTGGGACGTTTCGGCTTCGTCCTTCGCGCTGATTCTTACGGCAGCGTCCAACCACCCAACTATCACAAGGTCTTTGCGAGAGTAAGGCAAGCGGAGAGTAATTGCAATGAAAGAGAGAGAGAGAGAGAGAGAGAGAGAGAGAGAGAGAGAGAAAGAGAGGAAACACCCCGGTAGCTATAGTTTTTCCGCCACATAATTATGAACGTAATTAGTTCTCTACCTCCGTTCTTTTTGCGGCGGTTCATGCAACTAGCGGGTCCGGATTTGCTTTGCGCTCCCGCTCCCGTTTTTATCACGCGGCCTTGTTTGTTTATGGTGCCTTACGATTGTTTTGCCTTGCGCTTGCCGCTTCTCACTTTCATCGCTGAGCTTTATTATTTATTTGCGACTGAATATCATTAACGCCACTTAAGTCACTTCCGCGCTGAATGGGAAGCGTCACGCTTCCGCCGTGCCGTCTGGTGGTTGCGAATATTAATGAATACAACGGCGCTAGTTGAAAGGGTACGGTCATCACGTTTGCATGCTTAATTGCAATTTGTTGTTGCCGCGTAGCGAAAGCACTTGCGTGCGCTGCGTGAGTGTCATGATTGCAATCGTGCAATTTATATTATTAGGAATGGAATAGTTTGATAAGCAATATGCGTTATGATACATTATGCAAATCAGGTGATAAGTTGTTTTAATGTATGTCGTTTTCTTGCCGAATAGCACCACAATTATCAGAATTGGTACCTTTGTAACCAACAATGGTTAGGATAAGCGCCTGATAGTATGCTATTAATGTATTTAAGGCATACTCTGGAGGGGTTGAGAAATTCGGGGATGAACTTTGGTACGGGTAATTCGGTGACAACTACTTATGATAAGAAAAGACCTTATGTCCTAGTGCTTGTAATCTTGAGAATTAAGTAATATGTTGCATGCTTCGAGGTATTGAGGAGTTTATCGTGATAGTTGACAGTAGCTCTTTAGCCTGACAAATGGTTGATGTAGTGTTGTGAAGATACTACACCTGACACTCTAACCAAGTGTTCATATTGCGCGTCGTGTGGGGTCTTGGGACATTCGTCAGAACGCTTACTACTAAGGGCTACCGGATCACCTTACGGGAGATCCAGTAATAGGTCCTGAGGCTCGACGAGAGTTTAGTCTATAGGTGCTTCGCCAAATCGGACAGTACCCTAAGTATGGTGTTTCCTGCTAGTCAGGTCTTCCTTTCCGAAAGATAGGTCGCTATGAAGGTTCTTTGAGGATGTCCAAGGTGAACTTTAAGCCATCTTTAGTAGTAATTCTGCTCAAATTTTTCCAAGTTATTAGGCAAGCACATAGTTGAGCCATAATAAATGTAAAACTATGTCCTCTTTATCCTTATGCTTTATACAAAATTGCATAAACTATAAACTAAGAATCTTCTGATGGACGAGAAAGAGATTTATGCATTGTTTCCGAATCTCTTCAAATGTCCAGGTATTAATTTCCCCATTTTATTCCAGGATCTACTAGTCACTCTCTCTACTCTACTTCGTGGTTCCGTTTACGAGCGACTACGATGGACATTTCGATTATACGATATCAACGGCGACGGTTGCATCAGCCGAGGGGAACTGGGTGAAATTGTCTCGGCCGTACATGAACTCATGGGTCGGCGACCCCATCAACCAGACGATGACCGGAAGGCTCGGGAACAGGTAATCTGGATCTCTGAAGATGGATGTTTTGGATGGAAATCTAATATACATCGTACTTATCCGCAGGTTGATCGAGTATTTGCAAAGCTAGACCTTAACCAGGACGGTATCATCACGATCGAGGAATTTCTGGAGGCCTGCCTGAAGGATGACGTCGTCACGAAGTCGCTGCAAATGTTCGATTGTCTTTGATGACCGTCGGCCGAAAGTGTCTACGCGGGATTGCGCAAACCCGACCTCGATCGGTTTGCGTTGATCCATCTCTAAGGCAGGCAGGAGGACCTGATCTAAGGTGCCGGCTGGTCGACATGATCGCCCATGTCCGGCAGGGATCAGTGCCCTCGGAAACTCCCGTGTGGACGGATTTGCTCATAGCGTAGAGTTGGTTAAGTTTGTTCTATCAGAAAAGAAAGAAAATACGAAATCTAATACCCTTCAACAACTAGCAGGAACACGCGATCTAGCGCCCTTGTGCAGGGCGTGTAAATAATCCAATTCTTCCAATGCTTGCATTCGATTCCAAGAATCCTCCCAAGATGGAGGCGATAGACGAGGGCCCGTCCAGTTGCATCCGGACGGTTGCCACCATATATTGCTCCGGTCCATATCACGTTCCAGTACATCTACGAAAGCAATAACGTTATGTTGATAAGATGCTAAGAAGAGGATGCCGAAGCTAAACTAGCAAACCGCGATCGTACCGCGCCACAGTGCGTGATCGATCGGGAAAGATGTTTTTAATAAGCATGCGTTTTATATAGTTTGTATTAACAAACCATCGCTCTTGGGGATTTATTTTGGTTTAAGTTCTTGCACCGATGAGAAGAGTCAGCACCAGATTTTGTGGAGTTCCAATCGTTTCAATCTCCACGTTACGATCGCAATGGTTACAATAAATAACATTAGTATTGAGATATTAGCGCGAAAAACGAGCCACAACCCTTCACCTAGGATCCAACGACGACATAAGGATGGCATTAAACATTCAAAGACATACATTTTGCAAAATCAAACAGCCATACCATCTCTAGTTGTAGCCGCTGTCTCAAGTTGTAGTAGCGTAAGGACATGTATCGTAAACGAATCTCAAACTTTCATCGGGCGGGATGTAAACAGATTTACTTCAACTGCGTTTATAAATCGCTCAGCATCAGTGACGACCGTGTGGATATAAAAACAAGCTTAGTTGACAATAGACAATCGTTTACAGGTAGTTTCGGAGCAGTGGAGAAACCGTAGGAACTTCGTAACACAAAACGGAATCAACCTTCATTTTCGACTATTCGTGAAAATCATTCAACAAACATTATGGAAGATCAAGATCTCAGGATCGACAATTCTGAGAGAAGTGAACCAAAAAATAAAACATTGAAAGCAATGTTCAATTTCAACGCATTTAAAGTAATACTTAATTTGATTACGTAGGCAGCTATCAGAGCAGAGACTCCTAGCAAAGATGAGCTAAAAAAAAATCGACTTGTTAGGTTTGCCCCAGATCGCAACGAAACTAGCCATGTACAGAACTGCACGTACGACCCTGTTTACTAGCAAGTACTAAACCAGTATTACCATTTCCATTCCATTTGTTTCTCTGTGTGTGTGGTGTTTGCTCGATAGAACGCAATGTGTGTTAAAACCGTTAGCAATTGGACGCTCGGCCGTGGTGTTGGGTTTTGTGGCCACAGCCAAAGCATTACACACGAAAACAAACATACGCATTAAACCATTGTAAGAAAGGTAACTAACGAAACACCAAATACTACCAATAAGTAACAAAACCCATAGGGATTACCCATGCCAGTACGAACATAAGTAGACTAGCGCCGAACGAATGGAAGAGTGTGGAAAGTTTGCGATTCAATGGGTAATGGGTTGAGGTAAGAATCGAATAGCAATGTGGCCGACGAATGGAAACATTTTAAATTAATTAGCAATTTTAAAATCAATTAGCTTAAGATGATGATGAAGGTGAAAGAGTGAAAACAAAAAGCACATACACAAAACAGCCAAATTTGTAAAACGATGAGCAAGAACAAAGTTTTAAAACCACTCAAAAGCACATCAAACTCGGTCTGTTTCTCCACTCCATTCACTTAACGTCGCCATCGAAGCGTTTGAGGGTGGGTGACGTTTTGAGAATCTCCTATCTGTTTGTCAGTGTCTCTTGTATGGATATATTTCCTCGGTTTGGCGTGGTTTACCACTACGCGAACGTGGGCGGGAAAAATGATATTTGAAAAGATGAATTGTATGACAGTGTGTGTTCCTTAGTGTAGCTGATACCTAGAAACTCTCGGGAGTAGAACAACATGTTTGCATGCGTTTGCTCCGACGCTTCTATACTATCGTACACGTCAGCGTTCAGCTACTAGAAACAGGACGTCACTAGACAAGCAACAACAACGCTAGCATATTATAGGTAAAGCTGTTTTAAAAGGACATGGAGATCAAACAAACATTTAAAAATCAAGCCACGAGATGGCATCCTAACCCGTGTGGCGTTGCGATCGTATCGTATCGTCATGCCGTTTATAACAGGTAGTTGAACACGTTTCAACGAACACACTTCACTCCTCGATTGCTTGCCCACCGGTATGACGGTGGATTAATATTTAAACGTTACAGCAAACAAACAAACAAAAATACTATAAATACATAGTGCTGCATAAGTGTCTACAGTTTATCGGAACAACACACAACAAGGAAGCTACCTTTCTATCCCATGTTTTGCATTTGGAACGACGCACAAGTAAATCATACATGCACTGCGAGAGTCATTCAATCGTTGAGGAATTTGTTTTCAACCGTTAATCCTCCTACATCGCTAGATCATTCATCGTGGAAACCGTTCAAAAATACATTCAATTAATACCGTAATCACATTGCATACCTTCAGGCGAGTTGTTATGCAGCTTTGACAGATTGCATTACAAAACGCCTAAATGTATGCAAGCGAGGTTACAAATTTGCCTTACATCCGTTTTTTTGGGTTTTATCTACAAAACATGCCTCTGTGCTGTTTTTTTTTAAATCACATTAAGCTTACATTACTCGTGCAAGGTGTCCATTTTCTCACATTCATCACAGTTCTCTTTGCGAGAAACCAATTAACGAACAATCGTGGAATTGTTCTGTCGCATCATGATTGCTCGAGGATCAATTTCACTACCCACCACATTCAAACTCCGAAAACATAACATAAAATCGAAAACCCCGAAACGAAATTCAAACACAATCAAGCACGAAAATTAAATTCAAACATTTATAAAACGAACGAAAAACCAAAAAACGAAGCCAGTATTGCCTGTATAACCAACACCTCAAATGAGCTCTATTTTTCTAGCGTAACCTATAAACTGTTATATACACCGGTACTGAATTGTGGCAAACGTTGGTGATGCGTTTTCGTTCCTCTTTCTTCTTGTTAAATCGACATATTTGTTCCATCGCGAAAACCCTCATATTGCTCGGACAAAAGCGCACAGCAGCAACATAACTACAAAAACGAAATCATTCTGTCAATTACCGAATCAGCACCATCATCGTAATGGTTTTTTGCTGTGCTATTCAAACGATCGTATCACGTATCACATCTACAACTTTTAACTTGCTCACTCAATTCACGCCATTTTGCAAATACGCGGTTGTTTTACGGCACACCCACAATTTGTTAAGAATCATACACACACACAAACACACACACGAATGCGTAGAAATGTAATCCAGATGCAGTGGAGAAGTCTGAACGTTCAACAAATACCCACTTTTGCTGTAAGTCGAAATAAAAAATCTGTTTTTTAAATGTACCTGTGTATAAAGTAGCGTTTAACGAGAGCGCCATTGTCAACCCAATCAGCTGGGGAGTTAGGCAGCAGAGTAGAATAGCAAGCAAGAAACAGAACAAAACGCGGGAGTTTAGCAAGCGAATGGATATGGAAACGATAACAAAACCAAAAAGGTACAGAAAAGAATATTCTCTCCCACCAAAGTATTAGCAAACTAGGGCCACTTGCATCCCGATCGTACAATCGACACCGATCGATAGCGATCGGCAAGATGATAGGCGCATAGTGATGTGACACCGATTAACAGACGTCCGGAAAGACGAACTTATATATATATATATAAATAAAAGTAACAAATGGAGATATATATACATATACATAGGCAGAAAAAAAAAAGAAAATGGAAAACAGCACTAGTAACGCGTTAAACAATTTAACTAATGATCGGTAGTGTAATTAAGATGCAAAATATGAAACTAAAGAAAAAAAAGAAACAAAATAAAACATTGTTGAGATAAAACTAGCCGGCAGTAGGAACCACCTACACGGTTCCAGCTTGTATGGTAGGGAAATCCTGGGGAGGTAAAACCAATACGAAGCGAAAACAGGGGAAACATATGAAGAAAGCTGAACACATTTAAATCCAAATTTTGACACACTCATCTCGTCGCTCCATTTTGCCGTACACAGATGTGCAGTGGACAAAGGTTAAGTTACTAACTCCTGATCCCCAACAAACATTCTATACCGGGTCAGTTAGCCGCTCGTTAAGCGGCTCTGTCCAGCGTACATACACTCACAAATACGATACAACTCTCCATCCGCATACAGTACCGTTTACGTTTTCTTGATGTTTCCCTGGAGCAAAAGATATACATTGTACATTGTGAGCAAGGAATCATTCTAGCGCACCGCTGTTTAAATAAATGAAACTGGTTATCAATAAGTGTTTACGGCAATTGAAATCATGGGCCGCAAATATGTTTGCTAACTGTCGTACATCCGAAACCGTCGCGGAAGAGACCATTTCGAATAGCATTATTACGGACATAAAAAAGACTTTTTTTTGTTTTTCAATTACTTTTGTATTTCATAATGAAGTGTTTGGGTTTTGTTTATATTGGTTTGCATTGCTTTTAAACGTAATCGTCACAATGAAAGGAGGAAAACAAACAAAACGAAACAAATGTACAATCATTCCCCGTTTTCTCGCAACATTTTTTGTTAACAATAAATTATCTGTAAGCGACCGTACTACATGTACTGGTAGCAGTTTGCCCTATCTTACAACTGCTGTTTCGGCAACCATCTTAACCAACTGACTACTGACTGACCAAGCGTCCATTTTGTCCTACCGCACACGCTAGCGCGTGTAGCAGCTATGTTCAATTCCAGCTCGAACCTCTGATAACTACATCGGTACAATGCAATATACTGTTTCCCACCTCTGATTGCCTGCCGCACAAATGTATCCAAAAGCCAATGTGAAACCAAGAGAAACTATAAGAGCTATAAAGCGTTTAGAAGAAAGAAAAGAACAAAAAACCAAACTGTGATTGCTGTTTTGAAATAGTTTCATGTTTTAATTTTCCTTTGCATTGTTTCTTTTTAGCTTTTACTTTAATATAATTTGTTTTGTCCATCTTCTCCACATCCGAACGCCCATTGCTGTTTGACTATTTGACTAGAAAATAAATTATTGAACCGCAGTTTTTTTTTCCTTCTTCCTTACTTGCACGATCGTACGAAGCACGATCACGATCGCTTGTGTGAGTGCGTTCGGTGGCAGCTCTAACATGCTCTTTCTGTCTCTATCGCTTTTAGTTATTGTGGAAAACGGTTGTTTTATATATATATATATAAAAAAAGGAAATCCCTTCACACTATCATACACTGTACACGAGGTAATGAAAACGTTTGAAGAGAGAGCGAGAAACGTACGGCAAACCGAAACCACTGTTCGTAAACGACGAAACGAACCCTTTTACCACTGTTGCTGTTAATAGTACCTAGTTTTCCTATCGATCAACTAACATTTTGCGATCGTTTTTTTTGTTTACTCTATTTACGAAGCAGCGTATCCTTTTTTTTTGGAAGTGACTTTTACTTGTTCATCTTTTGTTTTTTGGCAAACATGTTTCTCTCCCTTGCTCTCTCTTACTCTCTCTCCCTCTCTTTCTCTTCCACTTTGATTCCAGTTCACTCACAAGTTACTTTTTCGCCACTGTCGGGAATATATGTATGTATATACGTGTCGAATTGACTATTTTAGTAAACTAGATTATAGGTAGAAAAAAAAAGAAAAACAAACCCTCAAAGCAACTAACTGGCCTCGTTCCGATTATTGACTGGCATAACGGTGCGCCCTGTTTATGGGTGAGCTTATCTCTACCTTTAGTTGCTTTGTGTAAATGCAATGAAATGCCATTCACTTCGTACGACCGCACCGGGTCCTATATACCACGGTTGGCTCATTTGGTTTTTCGCTCTCTATATCAATCCATTTTGTGATCTTCAACTTCTTGTTCGCTCTCTCTCTCTCTCTGCACCGTGTACACAAACGGTTACCTTACATACTAGTCAATTGTGTTGCTGATTTGAGGGGGAGGATAGGGAACAAACATTCTTTCTACAGCGTATTACTTTTCTTTTCCTTTTTCTGTTCTTTTTTTTTTGGCTACCATCATCACACTGCCCGTTCCGTTCCAATTCCGCCCGTAAAACGTTGATGCGTGTTTGCTTGCAGCCTAAAAGCCAAACTTCATTGCCAAACATGAGAACTTCATCCTACGTGCAATTGGTGTGTTTTTGTGTGTAAAACTATAAATTTTGACTACTCAATAGCTTGTCCTTTGACCGATAAGCTACCAGTGTTAATTTATATTCTGAGCGCGATCTGCTGCTCGCTGTGTTCTGCATGGGGGGCAGGACACACCCGATTGCAACAACGGAAACGGAACCAGCTTCCCTCTCCCCTTCCTCCCCTCTCCTTCATCCCATTTTCGTTACATTCATCAACAAAATATCGTCAACAACAACAACAACAATTGGAACTTCCTTTCCCTTTCCATCCTTCCATCCTTCCTTCCACCCCGGCCCAGCTCCAGCTTCCTTTCGATCACAACTGTTACGCACTGTGCTGCTTTAATCACATTGGTTTGGTGTGTGTGTCCATCCCGGCTTGGCGGGAGTACACCGATCCACACCGGATCCATTTTCTTTGGCTATGCCCCACTGTGGCAGAGGCACCATTCTCCCACGTCCACGGTGTCTCCGAGATGTCTGCCCTACGACTTGTACGTGCGAATGACGTCGCGGATCACGGCACGGCACAGCGGACAGTGTCCACCGCCGATGCCGCGCCACTGCTTGATCGCACAGTCGTAGCACATGCACATATGGCCGCACATGTACAGCACCGAGTCGATCGGCTTCTCGAAGCAGATCGTGCAGTCGACACAGTTCGTCGAGCTGTAGATGCCGTTCGCGGCGAGCGCTGCGGTCGAGTAGTTCGCTGCGTTGTTGTAGCTTGACAGTGACTGCAAATGGGAAAAAGGAAAAACCCAGCGTACGGTTAGTGACACTGTGCAAGGGATGCGCAAAGCTGTTTGCTTTAACTTACCTCTGGGTAGGCGGAATTGCTAGCAGCGTAGTTGTTGCTGTTGTTGCTGTTATTGTTGCTGTTGGCCATCAGCTCACAGCTGGCCGTGCCCGTCGAGCCGGTGTGCGATGAAAGCGAAAGTGTCGACAGCGGGACGGACAGTGTCGAGGCGGATGTGGTCATGCCGCGCGTTACAATAGTGGCCTGCGGTTGCGTTTGGGACGACTGTTGCTGTTGCTGCTGCTGGGTTAGAATATCGGCCGGTGGCAGATTGACCACCAGCACCGTACCGCCCGGATTGATCTGTATCATGTCGGGGCGTACGGTAGCGGTGGCGGTGGTGGCCGTCACCTGCTGCACCAGTGCGCTGGTGGATGAACCACCGGCAAGCGTCCGGCAGCTTCCGGTTGCCATGGTTGCCGATTCGGCCATCACCTGTGCCTCCTGGTGCAGGCTGCGCACCGACTGACTAGTGGCGGCGGAAGCCAGCGATGAATGTGACCGAGCCATGTAGATGTTGGTGGCGCACGAGGAAGCCACCGGTGGAAGGGGGAGCGTGAACAAACGGACGCTTTGCGTGGAACCGTACACGTCCAGGAAGGCCCACAGCTGTAGCGACTGGTCGATGTGCATGATGACCGATGGGGCGCCACCGTTCTTGCTGATCTGTACCTCCCCATTGGCCGTGATTTTGAAGCACAGCTCATCGCCGCGAACTAGCGTGGACGCAACGTCCTTGCTTACCACCCAGTACTCGGGCCGATCCAGCAGCATGTCGGAATCGTCCGGCAGGTCGTTCAGCTGCAGGCTGGCCGGATCGCAGGACGTCAGCCCGAACGCTAGCGAACCGACAAAGATCGGATCCGTCTTGAGGATCTGGATGATCAACCGTTCGCCGATCTTGACCGGTCGCGGTGAGAACACATAGCCCTGACAGAACTCGGTATCGGCCCGGGTCGCAACGTACCGGTCGGCGGAGAACTTTATGTTCCGTCCGCGCACCGGATGGAACGGCAGCGGCAGCAGTCCCGGGGCCGGGCTGTGGTAGCGTACGGAGGTCGTGGGACTGAGCGCACCGCATGTAACCGGCCGCTCCTCCATCAGCTGATGGTTGTGCTGGTTGATGCTGAGCGATTCCATCTGCGGCATACCGATCTCCGGTTCCGTCGGTCGGCGTGTTTGGCTTTGCGCGTGCGGATGCGCACCATGGTGTTGATGTTGATGCTGCTGCTGTTGTTGCTGCTGTTGCTGCTGCTGCTGCTGGGCCTGGAACATGTAGATGCGCGAGTCGAGAAACTCGATCGCGGTCGAGTTGCCGTACACATCGATCACGGCCCACAGCGGACCGCGTGCGTCCACATCGGTGATGAACACACCCTTCTCCTCGCCGTTGATGCCGAAGTGTACATCGCCGGACGGTGTGACGTAGTAGAAGAGCACATTGCCCCGGTAGCAGTACCGTTCGTTCAGTGCCTTCGCCCAGAAGCCGGGCTTGTTCGTGAGGTCCGGGCAGGCGTACTTGGGCAGGTTGCCGCGCAGTGACGACGGATCGTTGCAGGTAAAGCCGAACCGGATCACGCCGCTCCAGTTGTTCGAGATGTCCAGAAACTTGACGCACACGCGCTCGTTCACGCGCACCGGCCGCGCACTGAAGGTGATGCCCTTGCAGAACGATTCGTACCGCTTGGCGACGGTACCTTCGCGCGAGATGCGTATGTTGTCGCCGTGCACGCTGTGAAACTGTAGCGGGGGCAGATTGTTTGGCCCGGGACAGGACGATGCGCTTCTCGTTGCTGCAGAGAGAGAGAGAGAGAAAGAGAAAAAAAAACGATCAGTAAACAAGCACTTCCAAACGATGATGTCGCACACCTGTTTTGGGGTGGGTTTTGGGGTGTTTTAAAAATAAATCAACTAAATCCGATTCGATCCCCCCCAAATCTTAACGTCCGACGACCCGAAAAAGAAACAAAAGGAAGGAGAAACAAACGGGGCAGGTGTGGGCACACGTTTAGCGCGCTTTCCGGGTGCGCTACCGTACACCGGAACCGGATGTCCATTAAATGGTAAAGAGAGAGAGAAAGAGAAGAAGAAAGAAAGAAAGAAAAAAACACGCTAAACGCCTCCAAATTGAAGAAAGCGAACAAACAGCGTAAAATATATGGAACAAAATGCACGATGGGCTGGGAAAGAAAATCCATGCGATGGAAGAAAATGCGCTCAACCGTGTGTACGAAGAAGCAGAACGGAGGGAATGAACAAAAAAAAAAAATGCATCATCGGAAATGGGACTTCCGATCCGGTGGTGCGCTGTGCTCTTTATGCGTCGGTATGTACCGAGCGTGGCCCCCGTTTCAGTGCTTCGGATTCAGGCTCGACGTGACATGGTTGGAAGACCGCCCGCCAACAGGCGACATCCGGTATTCCCGGTGCGTGCGCGTACCGCGAACGGGATGATGATGATGATTACCCCTTTTTTTTCGGGGACAACAAATTGGTGCACTTGAGAGTGTACACTTCAAATTACCATTTCTCTCTCGCTCTCTCTCTTGGCCACCGTTTCTTGCGTTCTTCATATGTTTCAGCAAGCGATTGTCGCCATGCCATTTGCCCGCGAACGATCGTTCATGAGGTTGCATGTGGCGCACACGCACACACCGGTGATGATCAATTAAAACGATGTCGATCAACGGAAGCCGACGAACACGGTCGCACACACTCGTTTCTCTGTACCGATATCTTGAGCATTTCCTTCCGTTCCTGGAGATTTTTTTTCTGTTTCTCCATGCTTTCTGGAGTACGTCGCAACAAAACCGGCAGCTGTGCTTGCGCTCCAGAAAACACATCCCTTATTTTCTGTGTGTTTTTTGTATGTTTGTTCCTTCCATTTCTCAACCCCCTGTTTGCAGGATTGTGCATCCTCCGTGGAATTCCGCTCGGTGACAGAAACGCTCGATACGAGCGCAAAGGACATAACGACCTTCGAGAGTGCTGTGCTTCCTTTTGCTGTTATAAATATTCCCTTCCGCATCATCTTCGTGCCTTTGAGCGGTAATAATGGAGTTCAACTCCAAGAGGATTTACTTTTAATTATAAACGCTCATGGAAAGCGACACATCTGGGCGTAATGGTTGATGTGCATTCGCATCTTCATCGGAGCAAGGGGACACATCCAGCTTGATCAAACCGCCCTCACAATTTAACCGCAAAACTACACCCACAACGCGACGCTTCTCGTTCCCTCGGCTTTTTTTCCCAATTTTCCACAACAAACGAAAATCCCCGAAGGAAATCGGCACGAGAAAATGGCCAGATGGCCCGAAACATGCTTGAACCGTGCACCAGGACTCGCCGGCAAGGACTCTTTTTCTCCCACACACGTACGCAGGCACGTCGATGGTGATGGGGTGTATGTATGTCTTAGCTATGCTACGGTGAGGGTAAAGCAAGCAATGTGGAACATCCGATTCGTCTCACGTTTCGGGACGGGCCACACGATTCGTTTCACGCCAGGGACGGAAGAACACGGCGAATGAACAGCTGTCTGCGTTTTGCCGGTGTGAAGAAGTTTGAAAAAAAAAACTAAGAATACTCCCAATAGCTCAAGAAATCGTGGCAGAATTCTCTTGGTGTGTGATCTTGAACATAAAAAAAAATAAAAATAAAAACCAAAATGGCGACGGGAAATGTGGCTGCACTGTAATGCACTTTTTATTCAATTCCCGCGCGTGTGACAAATATTGGAAAAAAGGGGGAAGGAAAATGCAACAAGGATTCCATTTTCCCTTCATACAAATGATAATCGTGCTAAGCCGAAAACCTGCAAGGCGAATAAATCTAACGTCGCGACAAGGCCGACGACGGCAGACGCCAACCGTCGTCGGCCGACTGCCGGACGACGGAATACTGATTCCCAGACCGGACCGTGTGATCGCACAAAAGTGAAAGAAATGATCGAGCATAACATCAATACAGGAGCAACAACAACAAAAAAAATGTACAGATCTCCCGGCGGGAGACACACTCTTACAAACACCTGGCGCCAAGACACAAAAAAAAACCCCCCAAGCGACCACGATATGATAGTTGACGCCGACAGGCGCGTCCCCGTCGGTGTGGTGCTCGGCAGGAAGATGAGGGATAAAAAAAACACGCTAAGTGAAGTAATGAAAATTGTTGCAATGCCACACATCATCCCTTTACTCCCTTAACTTGCACACCAAAGGGAAGAGAAAATGGAAATGGAGAGAGGTAGAAGAAGAGAAAACAACCAGGGAAAACAGGCACCGGAATTAATTACTGTCCGGTGGTTTGGATTATTTTGCACTCAGTGGGCACGAGCAGGGCGACATCGTACCACAGCTTCGGTGCAGGAATCACGGTTGAAAGATCAGACACAAGCGATCATGATGATGATCGGTAATGCTAACAATTTTTCCAGGAAGAATCGTTACCACTGTCACTGCCGCTTCCACCACGGAACATGGTTACGGTGGTCGATTTTTATTTGTTTCAAACCAACGAAGTGGAATATGGAGATCAGTCTTACCATCACTCGGGGTAGAAATCTACCCCTGTTCTAGTGGCCTGGGGGGGTGTTTGGGATCAGCCAACCCTAACATAAAACCAGACTCCACACGTAAAGCATGAAAGGAATGTCCAGCATTGGTCGCTGTTTGTGTAAAGGCAATGTGTGGTGGCCACACGCTAGTGCTTCCGTTACGCCACACTACCCATCATAATAATTTCTGTTAAAGCACGAACCCATCTACACACAAGGAGATTTTCGCATTTTCCCCCTTTTTTTCTACTTTTCCTTGCTTCCGTGCATATCTGTCTCTATGTGTGTGTGTGTGTCCGTGTCCTTTCGACTGTGACACAACCACGAAAAAAAAAAGCACACACACACACACAGGGAACGTTGCCGGCTTTTCCAAACAAGGGAGAAATACAAGCGAACGAACCATGGGCCAATAGGGAAAGCAAAAAGTTCGTTACAAAAACGGTTACGCGTCGGTTACGGTCTAGGGGAGATGATGTTGGAAAATGGTGCAGCTGCCGTTTTAGGCTGGTAAAAAAAGTGCACCGAAACATCCTAGCGTCTAAAGTGCAGCGCAAAGGTAAGTTTTTAACGGCCACGACAAAAACCGGTCTCACTGTTGCGCACATATCCTGCACAAACGTAATAGCTCTAACACTTTTCCCTATTTTTTTGTGTGCCTCTTCAGACACTATACCGACGTATGATGGTATGTGGTAGAATATACATATATCCTACTGCTACTAACCTAGTCCCATGCGTTTCTTAATCTTCTTCAGCACCTTCATCTTGTTCTTGATGGGTGAGAAGATTGTGTCGTTTTTCTTGTTCTGTTGCTGCTGTTGCTGCTGGTGATGTTGCTGCTGATGGCACTCGACGATTGCGGCACCGGAACTGGTCACGTTCAGTACACCCATATAGAGGCCTATATTGTCCACCCCTTGGCGAGGCGGCACACAGCACTGGTCGACTAGGGGAACCGTCTACTATCCGGCACACAAATCGGACCGAAGCACGATCGTTCCTTTGTTTTGTTTTCCAGACCGCAAATGTCAATTATGCAAACCGTCCGCACATAATAAGGCGATCCACACGGTGAATGTTTGTCTGCAAGCTACAAAACACACACGCACATACAACTTTCACCCGTTTCCGTTCTCTGTGCGAAAGTCTGCCTTTTTGGCCGTATTTTATTTATGTTTTTTTACACGCACACACACACACACAAAAGCCCACAAAGAGAGGCACACGGTTACAGACAGAAAGCTAAATTTTTGGGGTGGCTCGCATCACCACCCTGGCTGGTTGGTTGTTTTTTTTTTTTTTGCGGCAAGAGTTCGCGAAAATGCGAAATTGGCGATCGCGCGAAGAACGCGAACTTTCGGCTTCTTTGCAAATTCGCTTCTTCCCGTACACCGGCCAGACTGTCTTGCTCACACGCGCACGTGGTCCTCCGTTGGTCGCTTGTATGCTTCCCTTTCACCCGAACAACACACGAACGGCAGAAAAATCAAAACCTCCGTGGGCTCGCTCAGCACTCTCGCCGTTGTGGGCCCGCCGCCTTAACCGCTTCTTCTGCGGGACCGGAATTTCGCGATCGTCACTGATTTTTCCCACGGTTTCAAACTCCGCTCGCACACCGATACGCGCGCACACCACACTGCGGCCAGATCGTTCACACAAATTGTAATGTGCCGCGTGCGTGCGCTGGCTCTCCGATCAGCACCGCGCGGTGTGTATCGTAACAAGAGCGAGAACGAGAGAGAGAGCGAGCGAGAGAGTCGCAACACAAAATATATCTCGCACTTAGTTAATAAAAATTTAAAAAAAAACACACATACACGACCAGGTAAAGCGGACGGCGAGTTAAGTTGTTTAGGCTTTGTTTTGCTTGCAACACAGCCTTTGCGCTCGATCTCGATCGGTACAGTATCGCTAAGGAAGCTGGGTGCTTGTTTTGTTTAATTTAATAAACTTTCTTACAGCAAACAGTGGTTCGTTTCTTATACTTATCGTACTTTTAGTTCACACACAAACCCACGAGATTGACTGACTGACTGACAGACTACGCACGGGCTTCGAAAGGACGGAATTGGGGTTTGCTGATTGCAAAAGCGGAACGACCCGAACGACACACGGAAAAAAGCTGTCCGTACCGGAGAACGGTGTGAGATGAAGTGACTGGCTCGATGAGCACGGCTTGCGTATGTCGACTAGCCGGGCCTCACGCGAAACATCTCGCTCTCCCTTTCGCTGCTATTGCGTGCTCTCTCGCTTGCGCTCTCTACAATTTTCTGTCTCGCTCCTGTGCACTTCGTTCTATGCACAACAGGAGATCTTCCCTTAAAAGCTTCTCTAACTGCTGCTCGCGTTGGAAACATGAAGACACCGCAGCCGGCCATTTCCGTCTCTCTCTCTCTCTTTCACTTCTCTTTTCCACTGCAGTAGCATAAGCCAGACCTGCATGCACGCATATCCCGTGCCGATGCGCTTCGGGACTGCTTCCCTCCAGTCCCAGCACCCACAGTCCCTTGCTCGTCACACCATCGATCAGCCAAGCAGCGGTCCATCTGCTCGCTTTCATTATGCTCTCTGCGTGTGCTTACCTTTTTTGTTTTGTTTTGCTTCTTTTAATGTCTGCAGTCGAAGGTGCGGTGGGTACTCTTGTTGCATCCCACTCCTGCCCGTTTAGATCGTAAATGTGTCTTTCTAAAATTGTTTTATGTCTTTTCTTTCCCTTTCGTGCACGGCGGCGTCGCAGGGCTAGAATACCTATGGCTCACGCCCGCCAACACTGGCACACTGGTTGGGGGATTCCCTCGTTAGCCATCTCGCCAAGGGAAAAGCACCTCACCATCACCATTGCCCTGGGAGTGAGCAGGAGGTGGTGGAACAGGAGGGAAAGAAGGAGGTAATAAGGTCTGGCCTTTTGCTAGTTACTCATTCTAAACAGCGAAACGCCAAAACACACCCCGCTGCAGTTCCATACCACCCACACCCTCAATCCTCACCGCACACGGGGAGTTGCCCATTCGTACTGTAAAGACTTGCGCACACTGATGATCGCGCGATCGTGATCGTAACTTCAACCTGGAACTGTTCCTGGTTCCCCCCAGCGGCAGTGAAAAGCCGCACCAAACAACAAACCTTTCTCACAGCAGTGCTGCAGTTTGTGTGGCTGTGTGGTTGCCTTCTTTCTCCATCGCTTTCGATGATCTTTCTTCTGCTGGAAGTTCCCACGATGGGTAGCATCTTTTGTTGGGTCGTGAAAAGAAATGCCACCGCGCGCTACTAACGGGAACGATGCAGAATTTCCAGAACTCGCTAGACTACATGCTGCATATGATGATGAGCCTTTATGCGGATGAGCATGTATGACCTTTTCTTGCTTTAATAGATTGGTGAAGATTGCGTCTTAGATGCGAGCTCTGGAGAAGGCATTAGAGAGCACTGCGGCGAGACATTGTTATCTAAGCTGTTACAAATTTCGTTCAACGAGATTTTCACGTTCAGACGTGAATATGTGACATGACTTCGAAGACCACCCAAAAAAATGGAGTGATATCCCATAACCCATTCAACCCATTAACGATCCAAACGTCTGATTCACCACCGGTCAGTTGGAACTCCGCGGGAAAGATGTAATCTTTAATGTATCATTTTCCTCTACAAGAAACCTTCGGAGTTTCTCACATTCTATTCTACACGCCGGAACATAAAGCGCCGTCGTCACTATCGCACTGTACCACCGTTGGGTCCAAGACCCTTGATATTCACTTAACCAACGACCCTAAACGTACGGGACGAGTGTCCGCAGAGTCGATTGTACCGAAACACAGCTACCAACCCTTGACCACTTAGCAGTGGACCACCTCTATTCCTATCTGTTGCCGCTTGTTTCAGTTCAAAAAGCCGTGTGAACATCTCCCAAGATCATGTATTTTTCATGTTTCTTCCATAAGGTGAACCAAGTTTCGTGACCGGGCTGGCCAGCCGGACCATACACACCACACATAGTCTACTGGAGGTTGAAGACATCAACTTCACCCCTTCGAAATTCCGCTCACTAGAGGTGAGATCTGTGTTGGGTCTTTCCGAAAAAATTGAGTCGTTTTCCATGGCCCATTGGAGCAACAGTTTCCCATGGGTCTGACTAAACTCACCGCGCGCTAAACTAAACGCTGATTTGACGATGCGTTCAACAACACAGCGCAACGAAAGAGAAGAGCAAATCTCGAATGCGTGTGATGCGAACTGGTAGCGGAAGATGATCTTGCAGGAAAAACAAAACCACCGTACCAACACCTCGCCACCATCACACAGTACACACACCGTTACAGGAAATGGAAGGAAACTCGACCCTGAGAAAGTCTTTCATTTACTGGCGAATGGACCGTTCAGTAATGCTTTTTCTCTGCTGCGAAAAAAGGTCTAAGGTGACTCCATCAGTGTGGACCCACGATCGAGCGATCGGACTAACCTAGATATTGGCGGACAGGAAGACTTGCCTTCCCGTAGCATTTTTTTTTTCTTCTAACCAACACATCGGTGCTTAGCGCAAGATAACCGGACGTGGCATTTAATCGATTCCTCAGCTTTCGTGCTTCTTACAGGTAACTGTCTGACTAGGAAGAGTAGGGAGGACAGTAGACGCTAATGGATCGCTCGTCTATTTAGATCTTTGTTTACGTTTTGCTCGACTTTGCGCGATCGCTACCACAAGACATATCGATCCGATCGGTTCTACGCGATGATCAAGCTAAGCGTATAGCTCCACTCCAACAAGGTTGCCATCGTACCCCGTTTGATGACTCATGCAAAGCGGGATGCGATAAATCTTGTCTCACCTGTATCCCCAAGTCGGCGGGTGTTCCAGTCGCTCGCCAATCAGCATCAGCGCGTCATATGATTTTAGATCAGATTCTATCGAACCCAACCAATCTTATCGATGTTTTCCCGTTCGGTTCCCACCGCGACACTCAACGATAGCGCTCCGATGCGACATCTTCATCTTCAGCCACCATTCAGCAAGCTCAAAGAGAACGAAAACGGTTGGCCGATTGGCCGCACACACGCTACAGTTTCCCACGCTGGCGAAGAGTGCGAGGACCTCGACCGATTGCGTCAAGCTAAACGCTGTTGTCCCCGGCGTGTCCTCTACCGATGTAAAAGGTGGTAATCGCTCAAAAAGTAGGAAAAAATATCGACAACGTCACTTTAACCGAGGCCACGATTCTTGCAGCTTAAGCGAAACTGTTTTTTTTTGTCATAGGTAATGATGGAAAATTGACTCCATCATTCCAGCGATCGATGAATGCGCGTCTCGGGACAGAGCGAAGTCGCTTGTACGGCAGCAACAACCAAAGTCCAAATGAGAGTTTTTTTTTATCTATTTCTCGTCGGAAAGGAAGCAGTAAAAACTGAGCCCCGGTTAAATGGATTGTTTATGTTACCTGTGCTTACAGGTTTGCTAGGTTATGTATTCAAGAAAAAAGCCGAACGATTAATGGTGCAATTTACTTTTAGACAGGGTAAATTATGGATCAAGACCGTTTAGGTTGAGACCGCAGTGAACAAGTGTATGGGAACTATGTATAAATAGGTTGAGCATACTTGCTAGGCTGTAATTCTCTCAATCAATAATTGTTCTTAAAGGAAATCAAACATTAATAATTAATTTAGCTCTCTTGGGGTACTTTTTCAACAAATTCAACTTTAAAACACAATTTGACTAATATTCAACAACATTAGGGTTCAGGACATGGACATTACAATTTTGCTTGTCTTTCTGGAAGATTTCAAATGTGTGTACCGGTATCATTCTACACAAGTGCCTACGTGAGTAAGCAAGATAGTCAGCATTTGCTACTGGGGATTATTTAATCATCATGGTAAACTACTATTCCCAATTTATTTACTTTGCATAAATTTTAAAGCTCCCAACAACCACAAGAGAATGTAAAACATATTTTATGGCAATGAGGTATTAAGCAAAAGTACAAATAACAGCTGCCAGGGTGTTTGAGATGCCTCTAAACCTATTTAAACCCCGTTTAAATGTAGAACCGCTTTACAGCAAAACAACCACACCTTTCACGCGTACTTGCCAGTTCCAGGGAAAGTTATTATCATGCATATCATTGCTGCATCTGCACATGCATTCCCCCAAATGCCTAACATTGCCTAACGGAACCTTCTTTTTTCTATTGTACTACCGCCGTGCCGCATGTTGAGTGCTTTCCAATCAAACGATTTTCTTTTCTCTACCTCCCTTACGAACAAATATTTGAATTTCCCATACGAACTGCAGCGGCTATCGGTTGTCACGCTAGAGGTAAAGGTGTGACATACCGATCGGGCAAACTACTGCGCGTACGCCTACACTAATTTGAACACTCTTTCTCCGTCACATCTTTCCCCGACAAGACGTTTGAACCAGGCGCTCGTCTATTCATGCATCTACCTCTCTGGGGAGCGTTTAGTTTTATTAATGGTGCTTTTTTGAAGGAAGTTTTGAGAAATTAGACGGCCTTTAGACGGCGGTAAAAGTGACACCTCACAGAAGGAGGGAAAAAACTGGTGTTTAAAGTGATAATCGCTCAAACCGGGGTTTCTCTTTCGCTCGGTTCGTCACGTTATCATCACGATTGATGGCTACGTTGAAGCGTTTTTATTCGCCTTTCATTCGCCATCGACCAATGCCTGAACGCCTTCGGCACAGGAATTGATACTTCCAAATGGTTACCAACAATCCAGGTGTGTCGGTTAAGGGTGCCCAAGATGCCTAAATGTAGTAGTTTCCCCTGGAGCATACTTTCCCACGCGACCTTAACGGTCGGGATGGGGTGCATAATGTGGCATACCGAGTATTGGAGTATTGAAAATCCATCCACCTTTGTCGTCCATGAATATGCACGTCCGCGAAGGACCCATCATCACGAGTTCTTCCTGGAACGAACGTCACGCACGTTCCGGAATTTCATTCAATGGCAGGAATGTCATGGCAAACCCACGTTTTAGTCTACCAATCCGTTGACCAATAGTCCACCCCCGGTTCAGTTAAAGGAGAGCACACATGGGAGACGGATGTGTCCAGAAGCAGGGGATGGTACAACAACAAAAATTACACCCATACACCTCTGCACATCTGGTGGGATGGGTCGATGGGGGCTACACAACGATCCACCTCTCCAAAGACCGCAAACTTCTCCGGAGACATTCACAAAAGACGCGAAGAGTTGCCGTGCAGTGTTTGTCGACGGAATGGGTTTGTTCTTCTCCTTCTCATCGATACACAATTTTCATACGCCCGCTAAATGTCGCGCTGTCCGATCATTTGCCGTTGGCGTTATGTTTGCAGACGCCCTATCCCTTACCACCCTGCGGTCTTCTTTGTTGGTTCCATCCTATCTCATCCTTCATTCATCCGTCTCCCTCCTTCGACTCAATCATTATTCAATCGACCATTCTCTAAATACCGTTTCGTCGCATGTTTTACGCGCCTGCCAGGTTCACGCCATGGTACGGATGAATGGAGATGACGAGCTGAACGATCATCTGTTTCGCTCGCGAGCTGGACGGGATCCTCACACTCTCTTTTGCTCAGCCAAAATACACACACCCCAAAAACGTAGTCTCTCTTACTTTTGATGAGTGTGTGTGTATGTTTTTTCGTTTTGTTTTGTTTCTTCATGCCCCAAACACTAAATCCCAAAAACCCCAATCACCGAACCGAAGCACATCCAACAAATCTCACGAACGAGCCCCTACCAGAAATCTTTTACCGGATCAAAATGCTGCGCTCCGTAATAAACAGCGCGACTAATGCGCGAAACAAACACACCAATAAAAAGGGTAAACCTCGGCGAAAATGCGCATCGGTACCGCTTCCAACCAAATTGTTCCACGTCCAAAGTCCACCCCAGAGGGAGGGAGAGAGAGAGAAAAGCATGGTAAATAAACCTCCACCACGTTAATTCGAGAAATCCAATCAATTAATAACAGATTTCAGCATTGGCTGATGCGATGTTTCCAATTGCCTTTTAAAGAATTTGGCTTTGGGTTTGCGGTGGTTTATTTATACGCCTTTCACCGCACCGTCATGTGGTTGGAAATTAATTCTATTCGGCATGAATGCGCTAATAACTAAATTATCCTTTCAATCTCATTCGATTTCAACACGTTAAAATGTTTGTTTAAAAATCAGTGACTCAAGCAAAAATTATCCCTATGAATGGAATTGCGATCTTCGACCATAACCATCACATGTCTTTGTAAGTTCTCTCTTTCCCTTATATTTTTCTCTTGGGCATCATCTCTCGCTCATCAAACGAAGCCCCAAACGTGACCTAACCTATTCGCGATGATTCACCCGCGCAATCTCACCACCATCATGAATGAGTTCTAAAGGGAAGGAGAGAGAGAGAGGAAGGGAGGGGGGAGAAATTGAAGAGGGAGAAGGTTGAGTGGATACAGGATAAGATACCAGTCGATGCAGGTTTTGTCTCGAAACCGAGAGAAAATCAAGTTTCGTCGTGATCACCCAGAGAACGGTACATCACGGAAGAGACTTGCACGGCGACCAACCTTCACCAAAGCGAAACCAAGAATATCTTGCTTTAGAAATGACGCTATAGTTCGTTCGTTTTTTTTTTCTTATAGACGCTCATCATTATGCAGCTCGCAATGCTGGATCGTTCGAGTAAAATTGCTCTCTAAGTGTACCATTTTCATAAATATTCCAGAATTAATTGAAATGTAAGATAATGTTAAGGCATTTATACTAATATTTCAACGTGCTATGCTGTAAATCATCTGGTTAGGAAGATTCCAATTAACATTCGATCTATATCTTCTGAAACATTCGATGTTTTCCGGCAAATCAAGTAAAGTTTTATGATCACTTCTTTGTGAACGCAAAGACTTCCATCATTAAGATAATTTAAGCATTTCATTAGTATGAACACCCGGGACAAGCTTTCCAACTGTGAAAACAAAGCGCGTAGTATCGTAGTCAGACGAACATTCTCAGACAGAATCACAGAGACACAGCATGACAAAACGTTTAACGATTAAGCCATTATCGGTTCGTTTTGCTGTTCGTTTATGTCTTAACTCTCCAGTTTGTCGCCGACATGATTCGTGTTGCGACCATAAAATATGCTCCCACAAGCAAGACCTACGGGTGAATTAGCATGGAAGGATAAACACCCTCGCATCACGATCATGTGATGCATTTTGGGGGCGTGGGTGGGTTTTGGTGGCCGGAAAAGGGAGGGTGTGATCTTCCCACCGGTCGAACCGTAACGACCTGTAACACTCATCAAAATATCATTCATGTCGGTCTCACGCGACATGTGAGCGTATGGAAGAATGAAGCCTAACGGAGAATGAATATCCAAACGGCATCAGTCGAACCACGGTTCCATGCTGAATGCACCGAGAACTGCAGTGCAAGGCCTGTGGTAGTTTTGTGCCTTTTAGTATTCTCGTCGCTGCAAACCGAACGACCGAGTTCGCTCGAAAAAACGCTTTGTTCAAAATGAAAGTGCACCCATCCCAGAGTACTTGGTGAATGAGAATCGGCGCTGGGTGTTACACCACATCACGCTTTTCTGCGTCATCCTTCCCGTCTCCCTGCCGAGCCCTAAATGATCCACTGTGGGAACCTCGACCTACCAATTCTAAGACGTCACCCAGGGAAATATACTGCAATTGCGTCTATTGCGACTGCCGAGAGCTACACGGCCAGAAATTGTTTCCGCCGTCGCAAGGTCTCGTACGGTCACAACCAATATAAACACACACACACACTCATACGTGCAGTTTAACGTCCAAGGGGGTAACCGTGGGTGAAAACGGACTGCAAAAATGACACCTTTGGCAGAGTCTGGCGGCAGAATGGTGTACGAACATGTAAACACACTGGAATCCTGCACCAAACGCCAATTCTGTCTCTCTCTCTCTCTCCGTCTTTATGGACGCGCGCCCGTGTCTACCGATGGACGTGCGATGGATAAAATTATACCTTTCAGCATTGCATACCCACGAGTAAGAAGGGCCCAAGGGTAAGTGAGGGCACCTAAACCACCCCCACCAGGGGGGAAAAACCATCCCCACATTGGATGGCAGCAAATAGAGGAGCTTCGGGAAGACCTGCCGGTAGCATGGAAAGTGGGCCCCTGAAGCCTCACCAGTGTTTTGCATGGGAAAATATTTTAATGGACGAATCGTGGCAACCGTAGCGCAACCGAAACCGACGAAAACGACAAACCAGAGAAGGAAGCCCGCGTAAGCACATGATTGATTTTTTTGTCGTCCACTGTCGTCCACTGACACCAGCAGACTTGGTCCGACAGTTGTCGCAATTTTATTTTCTGATACCCCAGCCAGTGGCAAAGTCGTCTCCGAGCGAGCGAAAAAAAAACTGAAGCCCAAAGTAACGCGGGACACACCTGGGTGAACGGTGGTAAACGAACACACTAACTAAATCACTTTACGCGCACTAAACTGTGCTGTTCCATTCTGCCATTTATCTCTCTCAATAATGCTTTGCAGATCATGAGCTAATGCTGTGATTGATTGATTTTGCAAGATTCTTCCAACTTTTGGATAATGTTTGCGTTTGTAAGATACATCATTAAGATTTTTTTTTCCTGTCATTCGTCAAGTTTCTATTCCCTTGGTGGATAAAACGATAGACATTGCTAGTCACTCAAAAGGTAAAGATCTGCAAAAACAGATCATTACGAGCTACCAACACTGGCTGCGGCATGTCTGCAACTATTTTAACATCTTCCACTACTACTAGTCCAACTATTGGAGCAATAGCCATAGAGCTATTGCTTCGCCAACTGTCGGAATAGTATATGCGGTTTACTAAGCTCGCTAGAGGATTTGAAGATCTCGTTTCTATTCAATCTTTTCTTCCAACCGCTTTTCAACATGCTCCGATGCACCCTAAAAGTGAAATGTCCCAATGCGATGGCGGTGGCTTAGCTGCGAAACCGAACCAACTTTGCTGGAGCCTCACCGGTCCTGAGGTAAGCGTTAGGGTGATGCACGTCACGATGACATCAAATTTGCCCGATCGCAACCAGGAAAACTGGAAAGGGAAGTTCTCTCTCTCTCTCTCTCTCTCTCTCTGTCTCTCTTCCCATCTAACACTTTTTCTCGGCAAAACGGTTCCAAGTGTATGCGTATTACGTAAGTGACGCCACGGTTCCCACGCGATTCGCATTGCGGTCGATCCAAAATCCACCGAACGGCACCATGACACTTCCCAGGCGTGCACGGACAGTTTCCCCTGCTATTCAGCATTTCGTGATGATGATGCCAATGTCGGTTCCACTAGCGTCGAATAATAAGTAACTCTAGCAATGGGTGAACCCTTGCCTTTGCCGTTCTCTCTCACTCACTCGCTCTCTCTCTCTCCCTCTCTCTCGAAGGTAACATGTCTCGGACATGTTCTTAAGACGCTGGAGCGTCACTACAGCGTTCACAGACGTCGTGCGAGCAAGCTGGGGAGTTTTTGAGCCTTCTCACCCGTTTTGATTGGTGAAATTGGTTTTCATTACCTGTCAATTAAGTTTCTCGGTCGTGTCGAAGGTCTTTTGTCTTGGGCTGGGGTTCGTGTGCATCTTTTTGGGGGGGGGGGGGGGGGGGATTCTTTTTGCTGGGCAGCATATACACAAAGTACACCCCCAAAGCTTCCAACAGCTGGAAGGTGCTCCATTAGATTACTACCACTAAGCCATTCCTTCGTTAGATTTGACACAGGCGCTTTCGTTGGTGGGAAGAAAGAACCCAAACGATTTGATTAATAGTGACCCGCAACTAGCTGCTACCGCCAGTGTGCTCTGCCCGGGAAGCCACATATTTGACAGCCATGAACGATGAATGTATAGAGGTGCTCTGTTAAGGGTGGATGGATCATACTGATCAACTTAATCGGTCGGATAATTAGCAATTAGGTCATTTCAACTTGGCAGCACTCCTAGCGGCAGCGCGGAAGCGAAGCATAAGGGACCCAAAACTTCCGTGATTCCGTCGAAACGAAACTTTGACATGATCACGATGACGAGGAAAGTGCCGTGGGAACATTCGATCGAACGTGATGATGATGGGCAGAATAAATCCACCAACACGAGTTCGCGCTCGGTACTAAGCAATAGCCAGGAAACGGAATAAATAAGGCAACATTGTGTGCGCTTTTTTTCAACGCTTTTAATTTTTTGTTTTGCGTTCCGCCGATTAGTGAGATGCGCTACTTTCACTCACCGACAGCAACTGGAAGCGGACCTTGAATCGTTTGGAGATTGGAGTTTTTTTTTATTTTCGCAACACACATCTTCTTTCTCGGCTTGCACGTTTCATGTACAAGAGCGAAAGGACGGCTGCGGCTCGTTAGGTACGGCTTGTTTTTGTTAGACGATCTCAACCATAACCTCAACCAACTCCCCCACGACCCAGTTGGGAAAGTGGCCGAGTATCACGAATTCGTTTTCGATTTGGGCCCACGCTTGATCAATCAAATCTAAACGAAACGTCCGTCGAATAGAAAGGGAACTCTGATTAGCTTCGTACGCATCTCTGTGTTGCCCTTTGTGGAAGGTGGTTTTCCTTTACCGTTTTTTGGTGAAATATTGCAATCTTGCTGGCTGATTAATGATGAGCCCACAAGCATGATTGGATGGATAGACTTACGCCTCGTTATTGCGGACGCCAGAAACTGAGCTCTTATTGTGTATATCTGTACGAATCTCCGACAAATACATCTATCTTCCTCTATTACTTAAGCTAAATAGAAAGAATGGTAGATTTCTTCTACTAATTTACACATTACACGGCATTGACTCACCGTAACAACTCGCCACCAAGCACCAAGCGTGCTGACATATTTGCATGCTAGGCAAAAAGCTCAGCTCAGCTAACCGGTATGGGTTCAAGCATCAACAACAACAGTAGCATGCAGTGAGGGGGCAAAAAATACACCATCACAAGAGATACACCACCTCAGGCTCACCCGACACAGCACACTGGAGACTAAATATCTACGTCAAAATATAAATTATTTACCACTTGGTGCTACCGAGCCACCGGTCCCTTGCTAGTGCAGCTAAAGCCCCGTCGACGCCGCGTCAACGCCGCCTCGCCGGCGGATACATTACACCAGCACACCAATGCCCAATGCAATGCCCAGCTAGCCGTGGGACAAATGAGGACAAGCGCGACCAAGCATTCCGACTCCACAAAGCGCACCTGTGTGTGTGTGTGTGTTGTGTGGTTTCGTTTACGTTCCGCCGCACGATATATATATTGTAGGTCAAACCGGACCGCGAAAGAAGCTGGCGGCCAGGTGNTTATTTACCACTTGGTGCTACCGAGCCACCGGTCCCTTGCTAGTGCAGCTAAAGCCCCGTCGACGCCGCGTCAACGCCGCCTCGCCGGCGGATACATTACACCAGCACACCAATGCCCAATGCAATGCCCAGCTAGCCGTGGGACAAATGAGGACAAGCGCGACCAAGCATTCCGACTCCACAAAGCGCACCTGTGTGTGTGTGTGTGTTGTGTGGTTTCGTTTACGTTCCGCCGCACGATATATATATATTGTAGGTCAAACCGGACCGCGAAAGAAGCTGGCGGCCAGGTGCGAGCCAGCTATCGCTGAACAAGTGCGCTTTTGCATGAATCATACGTAATGGAGTGCCGCGAAGCAACAGGAACTCTTGGACCACACTCAAACTCCCCGCTGGCCTCCCATTCGGTAGGCTCTTCCAGTTCTCAGGCAAACTGCTTCCCTCGAGCGATCACACATCCTCTTCTGCGTCGGGTTTTTCGCTTCTGGATGGAGTGTGGAACACATTCTACAGCTACTTCGCGAGAGTGCGCTGAGCTTCTAGCACCACTTAAAGTGTCCGCGCTCATTGGTAGGTTTTTTGGCACGTGTTGATACTGCCCCGCAAGTGCAAGTGCGCCTGGGTGGTGCGGGCGGTGGAAGGACAGCATTATTAATAACCAATCTCCGCTACACTTCGGACCGCGCGGTAAGTGCCACAAACGAAATAGGTATGGCGTGATAGTTGATTGGAATGCTGTTCTTCGCGTGCAAAACGCGGTTTTCGGTACATTGGCCCCCTGGTTGGTTGGTTGGGCTTGCGGTGAAGTATTCGACGGAATGCCACCAGACTGCCTGTCGATGTTCGAAACTCTCCCCCCCCACACACATCTACAGGTGTCCAATGCCGATTTTGGGAGTGTGGCTACTTGAGCCTAGAGCCTAGTTGAGCTGGAGTTTTTGACATCTTAGCGTTCAAACGGTGCTCCACACAAGTGGACAATAATCAAGCAGCACCCGGAATGTCTAGATCGGTACGAATTCCAGCACGGTCAGGAAGATTCCTAGAATTCTATTCATCCCGCAACCGTGCTACATTGTACATCCCGTACATCGACAAAGACGACACGGGAGTAACCATTGCATCCAACTCCGGTGACACTTTACGCTTCTGGACGTGGAGACGGGTGTGCCTGCCACCAGCACAACAGCTACAACGGTGATCCGACCTGACGCAAGCAGAAAATTGATTCGACATCTTTTCAGGTTCATCAACTTGTGCTACAAATGGTCCGTGCGCACCCCGTGTCTTTTCGCCATTGTTCCAGCGTCCAACCGACCAGGATGACCTGTGCCCTTCATTCGTACGGTGTCGTGTGGCCAAAAAATTGCACACAAAAGATAGCTGCATCTTTCTCCACTACACAAAAGGACGCTTTTCATTCCATTCGTTCAGTCCCTACATAAGTGAAAAAAACGAAGCACAGATTTTTTAAAAGCATCATGTATGTTATAGTACGAAGAACAACATGATCACGATCGAGAAGAATACATTTTTCTCTTGGTTCTTTCTCTCTCGCCTTACTTAACAAACAACCGAGAATGATATTGGTGGTGTTTTTTTTTATTCACCCTTGTTTATAGATCTCTTCTTCGCAAGACGAATGAAAATTAGGTTTTTGCTGTGAGATTTCTTTTTCTCCTGTAGCTGCCACTACTATTGAACTCCATCCCAATGCTGGAACACGTATCGTAAAGGATCAGACGACCTTTCATGATCATGCTCACACCACCTTGTGCATTTTCCCATGGAATCAATGGTCTCCGCTGGTGTAAGTTCTCTTGTTTACTTTTTCTGTTTTGATTCCCGTCTGCAGTGCATTGTGCTTTCGGTCGCATTGTAGGAGAGTGCATCCATCAGGAAAACCTTCCCAAAAATCCGAGCCAAGCGAATCATTAATATGTTTCGACCTATATTTTTTCCCGTGAGTCCCGTGACAGGACCGATTGCTCCCGAACGCTGTTTTTGCTTTTATGTTGCTTTGCACCAAAGCAGACGGGAAAATGTCATCAAAATGCCGAAAGGGGACAACGTACGCGGGAACACAATGTGTCATGCACGAATTATTTATAGCGTTGTACCTGAAGTTGAAGGAGAACTGAAGGCATAGGGGAAAGATAAAAGTTTTTCCATTTCAAGGAGAAGTTTTTAATGTTTTTCCATGTTTTTTTTTTTGTGTGCTTGTGTAGGTATGGAAATGCTTTAATTAATAATTTGGTAAAATAAACCCAACAGCTGCAGTTAGCAGTAGCTTATTCAAGCAAAATAACAAGAAAAGAAGGAAAAAAGTTCAACTGCAGTTAGACTACTCTTACAGCCGGAACCGAGTATAGGTGTGTACAATAAAACACAAAAAAACACACTCACAATTTTCCATTTTTCCCAGGATATTAGGAATCTCCCTCGCAACTTCCCGCCGGCAACTTCATCTGGCGCTACAGGGACCCTAACAGCAACGGTAAAACAAAACCATAAAAACCAGCGCCGCCGCTTGGTGCTAAAACAAACTTTCCCATCCTATTGTAACGCCCACCCGCCCAACACTAAACAAACTCGCCTCCACCAAAGTCGAAGGTTGGCTAGCCGCGACGATGCAAAACCCCGTCTAAGAAAGGATCACCAGGGTCAAACGCAGAGACCGAAAATGCAAATTCCACACATCTGGCACCATCCGAACGGGCATTTCCGGACGGTAGATTGATTTTCCCAGATGGCACACCGAGGTTAGCTTCCCTTTTGCGGTCGTATATGTGTGTGTGTGTGGGAGTGCAATAAAACTCGGTGCCGATGGATGGTTTGAAACAAAGGCAATTACACATCCCGCTGTCAAAACACAACAAAATCGACAGCTCTGGGCCGACTGATAATCTTCGGTTTATCCTGTTTCCTAATTATCGTGTGTCCCTTCTGCGTTCGAACCAAGCGAAAGCGATCGGACACGATCGGTTGCGTTAGCACAACAGCTGCTGCCGAATACGGTGCATCTCATTATCTTCTAACTTACGAGCAAACCAAACCATCAGCAACATGGTTCTGGTTGTTCGATGTTTAGGCAAATAAGATCCCTTCTAGGATGTAAATTACCGTTTCCCCTTGGACGCGTACCTTTTCGCTGCCAGATGTGTTTTCCTTTCTCGTTCAGCTTCTCACTTTTCGTCTTGGAAAATTGCCCGTAATTGAAGGTGTGCAATCAATATTACCTGCAGTGCAGCACCAAACCGGAGGTAGATTCGTCTTCTCATTGACAGATCCTGACCCGTGTTGCATGTGTGCAAAGCGCAAGAGGTCAACACACACAGCAAGGACGACCGGAAACCGGAATTTGGATTTGGTCATTGACGATCTGAACGAACGAGCGCTGAGCGAAACCAAGGATACGGAAGTAAGGGAATCGATTCAGCGTATCAGCATGCGAAGGTGAATAAGACAACTAACAACAAAAAAAAGGTGGAAAAAATTGCCCAAAAACGAAAGAAATGGAATCGGAAACATTGGGCAGTAGAAGCAACAAGACAACAAAAAAAGTGAGCAAATGCTAACACCGATCTATCGACCTTTTACTTCCGATCTTCGCCTGCGAGAGGATCGTCTTTCTTCCGCTTTTTTGGATTCTCCTCCTCGCCGGATGTTGGGAAATCCTTCTTCCTTCAGCATTGAAAGGAAGCAGACCCAAATTGAGCACACTAAAATTGCTGCCGGAACAGATATTAAGCAAAGGAAGAAAGAGACAGTGAGAAACACACACAGAGGACCCATTTTACAGCTGCCTGTTCACCCAATACTTTGCACACAAATTCCAAAACGATTTTGGATGGAGAGAGCAAGAAAAAAAAAGCGGAAATTTCCTCTTCCGCTTTAGGGCGTTTAATTTGATTTCGAGAAACAGACAAGTCGCGCGTAGTAAAGTGGAACTGACAGGAGAAAGAACAAAATAAAAAAAAATCGACCAAATCGACGACTCGGCAGGAAACGAAGGAAAAAAGTCTCACAGGAACCACTCGCTGTGTAGGAGGGTGGATAAGCATAATGCCTTAGAGTATGGAAAGGTCCTTGTTGGAGCGATCAGTCGCACATCGCCAGATGTCGGTGTGAGGATCACCCGGGATTGCCAGACCATTCCGAATGAGGACGATTTGATGCTGTGCCATGGTGATGGTAGTGGTGATCGTATATTCTCTGTATGTTCGATGTGGCGTGGGAATGAGCTCGATTTTGAATTTCTAACATACAAACCCTAGTGGGTGATGGATGTAGAAGGCATAAAGAAGCCAAAACTTTCATCACCTTGCTGGCAAGTTACGGTGAAAGCCGGATGCATAGGAAATTGAGGAAAACAAGTTAATGAACTGATTCGAGACATGGAACAAATCCAATGGACAAGGTGCGTCCGGAAGCAGTTCATCATACAAGCATGAAGCAAGTTTCTTGTTTTCGTAGAAAGTTGTGGTAAAATTGTATAGAATATGTGGTTTTGCATGGTGTTACTTGTAGTTAGAGGATTTTAATCTATTTGTCAATACTATAAGTGATCAGTCTCACGAGAACTGGATGATCTCGTCGATGCTCAGTCCTATATACCGAAGGTCTTCGTCCGAATCTCTTGTGATCGCCAGTGAAGATAGCGCGGCTATATAATGCAAACATGGTTTTAAGGCCATTTTATTATATTACCAAGGCTATGATCGTGGAATTATAAACACAAATCATTCAAAAGTACGCTTCACATGACACTTCCTCATTTTCCTAATTCCCCAACTCTCTGCTCTCTGCATTACTCAGCGAACCTTTAAAGTACATTAAAAACTGTACTAAACTGGCGTAATTAATGGCACGACACGGTACATCGCATCGAACATTGCGTACCGGAATTGGTTTCAAATTAATTATCTCACCACAGACACAGCGCCCACCGACTGAACTAGTTTTGGAAGTATTTTGCGCTACACGCGCGCTTTAATTAAACGTGGATCAATTAATTCCTAAGGAAACACAAGCGAGAGAGCGGGAGCGCTCGCGCAAACCAATTAGCTTTCACTGGGTTAACCACACAACAACAACAACAACAACAAAACACACATCAGAAGCATATACACGAATGTGGTCACGAAAATTCGATTGCCCAGCAGGAAAGCTGGTTGGTGGTTGTACGTAGTATGCGTAGCACTCCCTGTGGTGGTTGTGCTCGTGGCATGCAAATCGATTGATTTGTGTACGCGAAAGGTGCACACGGTTTAGTTGAATCGTGCCGATTGTTCAACTATTATGAGATGCAAGACGAAAGCCAGAGACAATTAATTAGGTTACCGATGGTTTAGGCGCAAATTGCTTCTGCGTGAGGTCAGCGTAAGCGTTTCGATTTGATCGTACAGAACATTGTATTTCAGGCGTGTGTTCCCAAAACCATTGGGTTGCACAAGTTCCCACAGTGATCATAAAAAGGATTACGTACTTTTTACTATTACTATTTAAACCACTGTGATCATAAAAAGGATAGCGTACGTTTTTTTCTACTATTTAAGTCGTTTTTTCTTCCCTCGAATAGTTATTTTAAGTCCATAAAAAAGTATCCACCAGGTATAAGGCATACATCTCCAAGACGATCAAGGTTTGGAGATGTATGCCTTATACCTGATGGATATTTTCAAAATTGGTGGAATTTCGAAACTCCGTAATGTAACGCAAAACGTTGCCATAGCAAATCCTTCAAGAAACCCAACCGAGTCTTAAGAAATCGCAAAACAAAGCAACTGCAGCGCAAGAAATGTTGAGTACGATTCGATCGGGGCCCCCAAAAACCTTTCCTCGTAACAAATGCAACGAAAGCAATTCAACAGCGCACTATTGAGGGCGAACCTGGCAACCACTGTTCCTCAAAAAACATACCTCGAGCACCATCATACACAACAGCGTAGGAACAGCTGCTTTTAGGGATTTCGTTTTGATGGAAATATTCTCCCTTTCTGGAAGGATCTGAATCTTGAGCGCATTTGCTTCTTGTAAGAGTGTACGTACCAACTGTACGACAGTTCGTCCTTCCACAGCAGTACAGTGTATCCCTGCGCCGAACGCAGCAACACTGGCGTGCGACCGATACCAATCAATTCTGGCCGAGGAGAAAAAAAAAAGAACGAAAAAAGGATTTCCCCGTGCAGAACGATTGTGCCTGAGAAGGCTCTAGCCGTCCTAAGGTCCTTTTCTGCGATGTGAAACTTCACATCGCTTTGCAGGCGTTCGCAGCACGAAGGAAGCAAAGTAAAGCGGGCTGCTAAAGGACGAAGCCACAAGGAGACCGAGAGTGTACGGAGGGAAATAAAACCGATAGCAGCAGCCGGTGGTGGCAGCAGGCCAGTGAAGAAGAACAACAACAACATCGAAGAAAAAAAAGACTCCAAAGCCACAATTATATGCTGGCATCGTCCGGTGCCACGCGACCCCCGACCAATCAGAGACGACCATTTCGAAACCCGGGCGCACTTATTGCTGTTCGGGGTTTGCTTGGTTTTTTTTTTTCTCTAAAACGGCATCCCACGGGTTACGGGCACCGTAGGGAAGTGGATCACGATCTACAAATAAAGAAGAAACGAAGAAGTACGCTTTAGAAATCCTGCTTGCCGAGTGCGTGTGCGCGCAGATGTTTTACATACACGGTTTCCCATTCGGTTCCTTCGTGCCTTCAGTTTCTCGGTTCCTTCCGATGGTGATGCGGAGCAGGATGAAATGGGATGATATGAGAGGAAAAAAAAAGCTACGATTGATGTCTGCTGGAGAAGGATGATACCTGAAGCCGCGCAGTGCAGTTTGCTGTGGTTCTTTTTTTCTCCTTTGTGCGGATCAGGCTCGTCTGACGTCCTTGCTTGGGAAACAGCTGGGCCCGAGCGCTGAGTGCCGAACCGAACACAAAATAAAGCCGAAATAAAGAAAAATGGGGAAAAAAAAGGCCGCAAAAAGCACCTTGCGCCTCGTAAGTCAATGTTGCTGATCGTCAACAGCGGTGACCGAGGATCTGGGCCGGCTGCTGCGCGTCAAGATCCTCCGTATACGATCGTCATTAACGGGACACCGATGGGCGCACGCCTCTCATCAGACTTACTTTTTCGTACACTTTGTCTTTTCCGCTTTTCGGTTCATCTTGTGCGCTGCTTATGATTTTATGTTCGCTTCGCTTCTGAAGGCACCGGCGACACGCGCCATGTGCAATTTTTTTTTTAATCATCTTTACCACTTACCACCAACCAACCATCCCTCCGAAACCATATCGAGGAACTCAACGTAAACAACGTCATATTAAAACTACCTTCAGTAAAAAAAAAAATGGTAGGACCACAAAACGTAACCAAACAGCAAACAACGAAAAAAAGGCAGAAACGATACAAAACTTAAGCGCGACCCGCAGCAGTCGCGTGGGTCGCTTGCCGCCTGATGGGGCCCGGTTCCGGTGTCCGAAACAGCTGCCGCATAGGCGCGCGCGCGCTCGTGTGTGCAAACATTAACCCCCTACGAAAAAGGAGCGAAACGGGTGCCGGCCAACGATATGATATGCCAATCGCGTCAAGCTGCACCTCGGCTGTGGGCCAAGCAAACAATTTTTTTTCGCCTTATAAATGTTTATATTTTACACGCTTTTTTCTCCCTCTCTCTCTCTCTCTCTCTTGGTCCTTGGCGATCATAACGATGATCGTTTAGCAGCGGGTCGGTCGACTTTGCACCGGGCTGCTCTGATAACGATGTGACAAGGTGTACCGTCGTGAGCTTTCCGCATACAAAATAGCGCTGGGTCGGCGTCTGCTGGCAGGCGACACATCAACGCGACCCACATCCATCTACCCCAACAGCGCGCCATGTTTAACCAGCGTTTTTTTTTTTTTGACAACACATTTCTCCTCCACTGCTAGGAATCTTCTTTTTCGTCTATTTATATTTGAACAAATATACTACTTGGTGTGATGCAGTATGTCTTGTCCCACATACCAGCAACATGATATCAGTGGAAACAAAACTAAAAACACGACACACAAACACTGCCCTGCAGCCCCGAGGAATGGCAAACACTTTTCCAGCCTTTTTGACTACATCACCCATCACCCGTCATGTAAAGAAGACAAACTATCTGCATCGGCAGGGAGGAGAGTTTATATTTATATTTACCACACCCTCCTACGGCCAACTCCAAAGACTTATTCTAAACGTACAACACACACACACACATACGCTCCCCCTATTTCGCGCCGTTTCGCGACAACGGTGAGACGATCTATTTTGGGGGAAAACACATTTATGATGCGTGCAACACAAATAAGGTAGAAACTTCCGAGAAGCGTTCATCATCGTATTTTTTCCCCGGTCCCGAGAGCAGCATTTCGAGAGAGATTTTAATTAATGTGTGACTCTACTGTGCTTGAGTCTCTGCGTAAAAATAGCAATGAAGGGGTGAATTTAACACCAAGTTTGCTTTAGATCCATAAGCGACAATGATAGTTCTGCTGCTCGTTTCCTGATGTTGTCGCTTACAAAGGAATTAATCAAACTGTCTCAAATTACAGGAAAATACAACGTGATAAAGATCATTCTGTACGTATGATCAAGGAGCATGGCAATTATATTGATTAACTAGTTACTGGTTCTCTGCTATCGATCACTTGTGTGACTGTTTTGAAAACACAGAAGAAAGGTGTCTAAATTATAGACGCATAACAAGATCTGTTTAGCTCCCAAGGTTTCTGTGCCCAAGTTACCGGAACTCCTCGCTAACATCAGGAGACGAACTATTCTTAAGCTCCAATATATTAAGACATTTTGAAATGTGATATCAGATTTAGTGATATTATTTAACTTCTTAATTTTGGCTGAAATGCTCAAATACCTTTTGGATATTATCCAAAACTAAGACCTCATTAAAACCTTGAGAGAAAAAGCTCGAAAATTAGAAGTATTTATGAAATTGATAGAATTGTAGTTCCGAATATCTTTCCTAACTATCTTGTTTTCAACGAATGCTGCAAAAACCTCTAAAACCCATAATTATCTTACAAAAACCCTTAAGAAATACACAATTGCAGATGGTTTCCCGTAAACGTTTCCCGTGCCAACAAAGGATCTTCCAAATATTTTCAACACCTTGCCGACCAAAAACCACCAATGACGTACGCTAAAAAGGGGTTAATCTTTTCATTGCATTCGTCAAACTGAATGCACTGTGCTGTTTCCAAACAACAGCATCCAGGAACTGGAGAGCTGGGCAAATGCCAGAACAGATGGAACAACAATAGCGTCAGCGATACCTCCCAATGGTCCAACAATGCTCACCAAAATGACACATGCTGCTCTCGTTTTAAGCTCGCCAAAAAATACGATCATGGCAGTCATTTCCGCGTGCCGCGTTGTGTGATGGATTTCCTTTTTGCACCCAAGGCAATGCACACCAAATGGCTGCTTTTCGACTGACACAGCATCACCGGTGTGGAACAACGCATGCAAGTACGAGCCATATGCCGCGGTCGAGTGTGCTTCGCTATTTGTGTATGGTACAGAAGGGACCCGGAGCGAGAGACTGCATTTAGCAGACGAACAGATCAAGATCAATCAATAGTATTTGCGGTTTTGCTTACGTACGCTGTGCAGCTTTTCTTTTCTATGCGTCGTGCTCAATTTACTTTGCAAAAGATCTTATCCCCTGAAGCCGCACATCTTACAGGCACGCTGAGGCAACAGAGGTCAGAGAAAGCGGAAGAAGTGGTAAGAAGGAGAAGGCCCCGAGGGTAAGAGCATAAAAGTGAAGCCTGGCGCACGCCAGAAGGTGTCAGAGGAACATCGGTTTGGGTTTTTGTTTCGTCTTCCTTGCCTTCGTCATTTTCGTATCATCTGCTCTTACCGATGTTTTACGTTCTAGGACATCAGGAGTATTCTTTCTGAGATGTACACAAACCGTTCCAAAGATATACTGGGAGAACTATCATTTGTCACATTTTCCTAGAAAAAAAGTTTATCACGAAGGTATATCGCAAACTATTTTATAAAAACGATAACGATTGAATGTCTGTAAATGCTCAAATGCAAACTAATCTTATTTTCAGTGAAATATTTTATCCTTAGAATTGTTATTTCCTCACGCTTTGGTCCTTCCGGAGAAAAAAAGATTCTTCCCTACGCATCAATCTACAAATGGCACGCTCAAGAGTAGCACGAAGAAGAGCCACTTCCAACGAAAAGAAGCAACCGCACGCGTACATGATGTCGGAAGGATCATCTTCAGAAGACGGCACCTCAAGAAACATGGCACAAAAGTGCACATATGCTGCGTTCCAAACTTTTCCGATCCCTCGATCCCATTCGGATGCGTCTGATCTTCCGATCTATGCTAAAACACATCACGTACCGTACCGCATCGGAAAGCAAAGAAGCTGCGAAACGCACAATGACAAAAGAACGTGGGCATCGGCGTGCCCTCGTATGCGCCGCCGCCGGCAAAGCTGTGAAAGCCGGTGTCCCTTAATGCAGCTACCGAAAAAGCCGGCGAACGCGGACGAAGAACGTACGGGATGGATGAACGTCGCCTTCCTTTTTGGCTTCCATTCGTTTCCTTTTCTCTCTCTCTCTCTCTCTCTTTCTCTCTGCCTCGTAAGGCGTTAAAAACCGTGGCGAATTGTATTATGCTACACTGTGAGGGCACAACGCACGCAGTACGCGCCGTGCACAACCAAGGAAACGAAAACACCGGCACCACGAAACGCACCAGCTGCAGGCACGAGGTTCCGCCGGTACGCGTGCCATCGGTTATGCTTGAATCAGTTTCCATATGTTGCACCGTTCTGTGCAGCGCGTTGCTGCTCGCTTCCGAGTGTCGTTTAGGAGCGACAGTTTTAGGTCAGCGCACTCGAAGGTCCTCCATGGAGATAGGGAGTCTCGTTGAAGGGCAATGAGCAGTACCCAGCACGCAAGTACGCAAAAAGCCCACCCAATGAAAACAGTGTTCGGCAGTGTCTCTGTGTAAACGGTACTTCGTTTGGGGATTTTGTTTTAACGCACACCGAACATCACGGTCACGCGATTCGATGGAGATGCGGTGACATGTATAGATGAACAAAAACTGTCTAAAACACCGGAACGGAGCTTCCGGGCCCATGTGCCACCTAGCATCCGTTCCAGCCACACAACCGGGCCACCCCAGATGCGTTGGACCTTTTGTTGTCTCCAGTGTGCTCTTCACAGAACTCCAAACCATGCACAGTAGTTCTGCTTTACAAGGTTCCTATGCGTCGTTGCGCTGCCGAATGCTCTCGCTTCCGCTCGGATATTCTCGGCGTAGATGAAATTCTAACATTGTTCATCACCTCGACCCAGCACCAGTGTGCGTGCATGGCGTTTGGTTGATTTCTATTATGAGCTTCATTGTTGGTTCCTCAAGTGCAATTAACCATTCATAAACGTCCATTCATTTGCGATCAACCAACCGCGGATCGGCGCAGCGAAGCGCGGTGACGCGACACGCTTTTCCTACATGTTTCTGGATGTCTCGACACACCCTCCTCAGTACGGGAGGTTCTATACTGTGCTGACCGAGCAATTACGCAAGCACGTGTTCTTCGTAAGCATCTTCGCTTCTTGACTCCCCTCCCATTACATCTTCTTTTCTAAAAAAAAAACCCAACCATATTTACCACCAAGTTGACGTGCGAACTCACTAAATTATGCCCTTCCGGTCGGGTCCGGCACACCAGGCACGCACCCTTTAGGGTTCAAGTAGCCTTGGAAGGGGCTCTAGTTTGCTGTTACGCTGTAACCCACCGGAAGAGTCTAAGTGCGCGAATTATACTAGCGGCACGCGCACTTGACGCTGTTGTCTGATATCTTCAATAAAAAGCAGGGCACCCTTTCCTATCCGTATGTGCATTTGGACGCGGTGGCGCGATGTTGTTTAACAACAAAGAAACGGAATCATGAATGCGCACGCGTTAAGGCAAGTGCTCGGGGACAACAACACCCAATGCGAGAGTATGGAGAGAAAAAAAAAATACATATACGCTACCACACTGATAGCAGACGATCGTCGGACGCATCAGGCGATCGTCACCCAGCTTAACGCAGCAGATGTTGTGCTAACAAGACCAAGACCAGCTCGGCGTGTGGTGACGCGTCTTCTACACATTTTTTGTACCTCTCCAACAAAGCGAATTCCGCACGGAGTAATAATAAATGCAGCCGGCTTTTTACGCCCGTGTGATGGAATGTTTTGCATTACGATCTTGGGTGGAACGGTATCCACACTGCTGGTGTGGTGTGGTATTGCTGGGTGAAAATTAGTTCCTTCAGGAAAAATGGCTAAAAATAAAACAAAAAAAAGGGACACGTTAACTTTAAACACTTTGAAGATGGATTGAATGTTTGCAATGAACGATGGATAACGTTGCTGAAATTGTTACACAAACAAAACTCATTAAAATGCTTCCCCCTTGTCAACATTAACTAGCGAGAGCAGCAGCGCGATCTTCCACGGTGATGCATTCGTACCAGTGCCAAAGCGTGGCTCGAGTCTGTACAGCGCAAAAAAGGAAAAGATGTAAAATGTATACCCCAAGACTAACATCAGCGACATTAGCAGCTGCTACTGTCCCCGTGAAGTAACGCGTACGGATCGCTGAACCCAAACCATCTTCTTTTGGCACACACACACACTCTTGCAAACGGTTGTCCCCCTCCATGGTTGGCCTTGGACGGGCCAGGGACAAAGAAAACTCTCCCCAGCCACCGTGTGTGTATGTCGCCGCCGTTCAACGTGGAAAGTGCAATAGCAGGGATAATATACAGACACACCGAACAAAAAAATTGCGTGAAAACAGACGGCTGCACTTGCCTGTGGGGCGCTATGATGGATGGAATGGTGAACGCTGTACAAAAGTCGCTCGTACGTACGCGCACGTCTTGAGGCCCACCCAGCCAAATAGTAAGCTGGGGAGGTCTGGGTTGTGTTGTGTTTTTTTT
>STHB01000004.1:17927588-17943486 GCA_018908115.1 Anopheles rivulorum
TTTTTTTTGGTTTTAGCGATCGCACAAACCGCTCCGTTGGCATACTGTTGGGGAAGCATGGAAACAAAAAAGATCTACAGCAACTTTAAAATAAACAACAGTTTTGCTTGGGAGCAAAATGTGCAAGATGGCCTCCGCCAAACGCAGGCTCTGTTCTAGTGTGCAACAACAAAAAAACAAAACCAGTACCAGAATATTATCCTCGAAACATGCTTCATTTTGCCTGTGCCTATTGGTTCGTGTGCTAAATTCATCTGCATCTGCCACACGGCAAACATCGGTATCTTTTTTCCTAAAGCAACAGCAACAAACAAAAAAACACCCCAAATGTCTTAGTCACGGTTACGGCAAAGATCATTCCACAAATCGCGATCGCGATTTGGGAAGCGCGCGCGATTAGCAGCGCGAAGTAAAATTAGATTTTTCTGTCCGTTTGATTGGAATTTCTTACGATTGATAGGGAAAACGTGTGGCTTGCGTGATGATGCCAGCCCGGCTGGCAGATACATTTTTTTCTTCGGGGGGATAGGAAAAACTGTTTACAAATGAATTCCGGAGCGCAGTTGAAAAGGCGGCACTGATTGAGATTTCCATCGGAAGGTGGGCATGTAATAGATGGACGGGTATTTACATTCGATCGGCCAATCGCACGATCTCACGATACTGTGCATTCGACATCATTTGCCTCAACAGAAACACAGATGCCGCATAAAATCGTTTTCCCTCGTGCGAAGCAAAAGTAAAACATATTTCAAGATCATGGATCGCCCTTCAGTTTCGTTCATCAGGCTAAGAGCTAACCTACCCAACCTCTCATCCGTGTGTGTGAGCGCGCGCTTGTTTCATTTTCCTAATGCCGGCCCGGAACAAAATATCGAGGCGTGAAAAATAACACCACACGCGTCATCCTTCGTTGGAAATGGTAAATGCAACAGCACAAGTCCTTTCTTCTACAGAATAACGCATTAGCCAGGCGGCATGGTACACTCATTTCCAATTCAAAACTGTCCTCATCGTCCTCATATCTTCGTTCATCCCTCGTTCGGTGATGTGTATGCCATCTGCAGATATCTGAGGCACTGCATAGCAGTAGCGGCAGCCTTCATGAATAACAGCCATTGCCTCGCATACACTGTCCAAACATAAACATCCTTCTGCAAATCTGTTTCTGTCCGCCCAATGTAATGACCTTCCGGAAAGCGACCAAACGCACAGTTCTGACGACATTATACGGCACTAAAACGAAATGGGAAGCGAATGCGATCATACTATAATATACGAACCACCATTATTGCCATAACGTGTTGCTTTACTCCGCTCGTGATGCCGTCCGCAAGACTTAATCAATGTGTTGCTTTCTTCTTCGTCGCGCACATGCCCATCGCATCATTTCGCTGCAATCATTTCTTTTTCGCCAGCTGATAACATTTTTATCGTTCCGTCCGGTTTGGTTTCGTTATCGCAATCGCCGCTGCTTGACCATATGCAAAGCCCTGCGCTCGTGGCAGCATGTGGCCGAAAAGGGGGTAAAAACGCTCAAAACAACACAGAACAGCTGAACGATCATCAAGCATCAAGAGGTCTCGTCGATTCCGTGCTGGTGCCTGCATATATATATATGTGCATGGGCACGGTTGGGTGTAGCAGCAAGATTGTTTCTTGTTACTGGCAACGCTACATGCATCCTTCGCTTTGACCTGCTTGTGATTGCCACAAGCACAGCACGATGGTTACAAGGGTGTTTTTTAGTGGTCCTTGTTGTAGCATTGTAGAAAGTGCCGTACGCACACAGATGATGATAATTATTAACTGGTATCGAATGCCCAACAAACAGCAGATGTCAACAAGGATACTTTTGGGTTTTTTGTTTTAAGGACCTGTTCCATGGCCGAAGGATATTGGGCTAAAATTTGATTTTCTTCTAAAATTTACAGCATATGCTTGTAAAAATTATTTTACTAGTTTGCACAATTTACTTTTAACAGTTTGCTGTTATCACATAGAATAAAGATATTGATAAGAGGTTTAAAAGTAAAGCAAAGTAAAGAATACAACAAAAACGGCTGTAATGCTTTGTTCTGTAAATCTAATACCTTCTCAACAATAAAACACAACTAGCTGAAACAAAACTTCCCACACCGAGACCTGGTAGGAAAACTCAAACGCACATGTTTGCTTTAATTTTCTATCTACCTTCTATCGATCCTTCCTCAAATACCGTCACAGTTTCCAATCCAAACGGAACAGTTGGAAAATTGATTTTATTCCAAAGATAGACACAGCAGCAGCATGGTTCACGAAACCTTAGGCCAATCTGTTTGCCTGCTGTCCTTAATTTTCGACATCCCAATCCCGATCATGCTCTTAGGTACCAGGGTACCACTGGTTGTATGATCTTTTTTTTTTGCCTTCTCGATCGATTGCTTTTCACCCTCCTTCGGAGGACAGCTGATCGTCTGATGCGTACCCTACTGCGGAACGGAACAGACGGCTCAAAACGAATCGGCCGATAGGTACGTTCGATGCCTCGGGTGTTTCTCCTGCACCAAAGCCACACTGGCAAAAGAGCAGCTACATAATGTTTCCCATGGCCCAAACGGCTACGTAATCGCAAAACATGGTACGGCCAGCGGTGGTTCACCCACATGCCGGGAGATGCCCATTCGTTTCGGGAAGCCCTTGTGGAATGGTACGCTAAACGAAGCCTATTGTTTCTAACGATGTCACACTCTATACGATTCCAATCAGTCGGGTCGGTCGGACAGCACGGTGTGCGTTCCAGTAGCTCGACACCCGGTGGACACGGTTTCTCAGCCGGTTATGAGGCGTGCATAATAGTACAGGCCCCATTGTGCGATCCTCGCTGTGATGTTCTTACAGCGAGACTGCGGGTGGGCCACAGGTGACAATGTTCAACCACACAACCTCTTTGCTTCGATCGCGTTGCAACACAAAAAAATCCACTGTACGGAATTTTAGTCTCTGCTTAATTATAACCTTCCCCACACGACGGAAGCATGCAAAACAGTAAAACAGCAACACACCCCGGTCGCCGTAATCATTTCCACCGGATGGAAGCACTTTGGTTCCGAAATTTCACCGCTTCCTTTGCGCAAGGTGTAAACGATTAATATTCCAATGGTTTGCTTGCGCTTTTTTTTGGCCCGTTCGTCTCGGTTCACCATCATTTCGCCAAGCGGGCCCAATTTCCGTCAGCGACAGACAACCATACACTTGCCACGATGAAATGTGGTTCATGCAGTGTGAAGCTACGTTCCAATTTTTTCTTCGGTTTATCTTTTGTGCAGCTGCACGAGAGGGGCCCAACATGAAAAGAACCGTTCCACGTTGCGTTTGCTTTAGATTCCTTCTCTTCCGCTTCCTTCGCGTGGTAGGATGCCCAATTTCTTCGTCCCGGCAGCGGGGTAGATTGAGTTTTCGATTCCATTAATGCTTCACTTCCTTGCACTGTGATAGGGGGAACAACAACCTGCTGACAGGTGCGTGGTATCCTTCCACAGCCGCTTTCTTACACGTGACGTGTGTCTCTAAAATGAAGGAAANCCGGCAGCGGGGTAGATTGAGTTTTCGATTCCATTAATGCTTCACTTCCTTGCACTGTGATAGGGGGAACAACAACCTGCTGACAGGTGCGTGGTATCCTTCCACAGCCGCTTTCTTACACGTGACGTGTGTCTCTAAAATGAAGGAAAAAGGATTGCGGACCCTTCGCAGAGAATCGACAGCTCGAAAGACTAATACAGCCAAATCCATCCCGAACCGTCTTAGAAAGCGCAACGGTGGTAATTGCGTTGAAACCACCGTGGGAATCAGCCGGTCCTGCTGTCCCTGAACTTCTTCCGGCATCACCATTGTTTACATCGCCAATCGGCACTTGCTTGCGCTCTGTTCTTGCACACCCTCACTCACTGTAACCTCCCATCAGATTGTGGTTATGTAAATTTGCAACTCGTATCAGCGTGTGGATTCTACTTACATGACCCACTGTTAGTTTGGCCCATGGTACCAGGCCGGACGCATTTGCCGTGTCCTGTCCGGGTGTGTAGCTGCTGGTGATGGTTTCCTCACTAGTTGTTCTCACTCACTGCCTTTTGTTTCCCACTGTTTGCTGGGATCGAAACTAATAAGATCCACACCATTCGCAGGCACACGCGTTCGGCAAAGGTGTCATCGTCCGTATCTGCACCATAATACACTAGCGAATATCGGACCACTTTCGATACCTGGCGCTTGGACTCCACCTGACTAGCATCGTTCAACTATTGCAACATAACTTAGTACTAATTCTACCTTATATTACTAGACAACTATGTTGCAATTTGTGTATATTTTGTACAATTTATTGCCACGTTTGCCGACCCGGAACGGATTTCGCACTAGGAACTGTGTATGCGTGTGGGTGTGTGTGTGTATGTATGTATGTTGATTTTTATTTAGTATAATCATGTTGTCTCTTCTACTCCTGCGGGTAAATGTCAATAGCGTTCTACCGCACACATCCTTGTCCCGTTTCGTTGGAATGTCCTGGAAAAGGGATTCCGCACCACATGCGCACAGTTACGCCAATATATCGGTGCTGTGTGATTCGGCAACAGTGCAACATCGGAATGCTACGTTCTGATTTTTCACGTTTAAAATCGCATCTCAGTTATAAGGGGATGCTTATGCACGAATTTTACCCATTGCCTTTTTGGTAACAGCTTTCGTAGGAAATGATCTTCAACTGTTGCGTTTGAAATCGAACGCAAATATCCGCATTCACTGGTTTCTTTTATCGTTTTATAGTTCCAGTATTTTATTTAGCATATTTGGATGGATTAAACGGTAGTTCCTTATTTCGTGATTTGTTGTTCAAACATTTTCAATTTTGTTGGCATTTCAGCAAATCAGCTGAGACACAAACATCGCCAGCGAAATAACATCGAACGTGCCTGCTGTCATACTGACAGTGGCATTTTTGTTGTTTGTTTGCAGACTGTTGTTAAATAACACGATACAGCATGCTGAAGGTAAAGCCGGTAACAGAAAGCGTGAAAATAGGAAAAAAATGAGTAATTTTAACATTTTTATTATCTTTAAACAGTGGTTCAATCTAGCCCGGAGCTTTGTGCCGATTGTGCCGCGACCGGCGTACACCGTACGATGGTATTCAGAGGTGACACCATCAGCCACCGGCAATGCCATCGAACAACCACCCGCCGCTGGAGTTCCGGATAAACTGTACAGCCGGGTGGAACTACAGATGAAAGGAATAGATCCGGAAGTGATGAAAAGCTATGCTATGTACGCTAAAACAGCGGCAGAACATTTAAACATAGAAGTTGGTAAACAGTACGTATGCGCCACTGCAGGATGTCCAGGTTGAAAGTAAGTTTGTAACATTGCGTCGCTTTCTATTGCAGTTGGGTAATGCGCAAAGCAGTAAAAGATCGGTTGACGCTGTTAAAATCGGTACACATCTACAAGAAACATCGAGTACAGTACGAGGTGCGAAATTACTACCGATTTATGCACTTTCACAAGCTTACCGGGTCAACGCTCGACACGTTCCTGGAGTACATCGAACGCAACCTGCCGGAGGGTATTGCTTTGAAAGTGACGAAAGTAGAACTGCAGCAACTGCCGGAACATTTACTAAAATAATTGAACGGTGTAAAATAGTTATTAAAGTTGTACATCGCGTAGCATACGAAAGCGTGAGTTTTTTTTTTTTTTTGCTGTGAGAAAATCAATGCTCCAGGGAATCATCGCACTGTTGTGGGTTATTTTTATGGCAGTTTGGGGTAATTATAGCAAACTGAATATTGCGGTGTAAATGTCAAAAATTTTCAATCGATCGATTGTGTTTTGTTTTGCTGTATCCTCCGGCAACCGGAACAAACGCGCGAAAGAATTCGCAAAAATAGCAAGCTAAAACGGTAAGTAGCGCATTGATTTACCACTTCAGTGTTAGAATAACTTTCAATGTATTGTTTGCAGCAGAAATAATGGTTCGCCCAGGCTTAATGCGTGGCGGTGGCCGCGGTGGAATGGGAATGGGTATGCGAGGCCGTGGAGCACCGTACATGAACAAGAAAACCTTCCTTCCACGCCACCCGTTCGATCTAACCTTGGCGGAAATGGCTTTCCCGCGTGTACATCCAGCACCGGACGATTCCGCACTGACCAATGCACTGCTAAAGCGCAGCCAAGATCTCACTCCGACCGCAGCAGAACAAACCGCAATCTCGAATCTCGTCGCCAAGGTGCAGGGCGTGCTGGACAACATTGTGATCGCGCCGGGAGATTTTACCAAGTGCCAGCTGGAAGAGGTACGCCAGGTAGGATCGTACAAGAAGGGCACAATGATGGCAGGGAACAACGTAGCCGATATCGTTATCATACTAAAGTCACTCCCGACGAAGGATTGTGCCGAAGCGCTCGGCAAGAAGGTGGAGGAAGATTTGGAAAAGTCGATGAAAACCGAAGTCGTTCCCAAAGCGGAAGCTCTTTCCCTAACGTACAGCGAGAAGGGATTCGAAATATCGAACTCATTGGCCAAGGTGCGCTGTCTGATTGCAACGTTACCGCAAAACATGCGCAAGCTCGAGACGGAGAAGCATCTAGATTTCAAAATCATCCAAAGCCATCTGGCCGCCATTCGGCATACGCGCTGGTTCGAGGAAAATGCACACCACTCAACGATAAAGGTGCTGATACGCATACTGAAAGATCTCGCCCGTCGCTTCGATGGATTTAAACCGTTAAATCCGTGGATTTGCGATCTGCTCGCCCATTCCGTCATCATGAACAACCCAAGCCGTCAGGCACTGCCCGTAAACGTTGCCTTTCGGCGCGTTTTTCAACTGCTTGCTTCTGGCCTATTTGTGCCCGGATCGGCGGGCATTACGGATCCGTGCGAGGTGGGTCACTTCCGGGTGCACACATCGATGACGCTAGTTCAGCAAGATGAATGTTGCATGACGGCGCAAACACTGGTGCGTGTATTGGCCCACGGCGGATACAAACACATCCTTGGCTTTGTGGAGAACACTACCGTCGCGAAGGAAATGTCCGTGTGGGACGGTGTCGTAGTGTCCCCGCTAGAACCAGCGTACGAAAAGCCATCGGAAAAGAAGGACGGCGAAGAGGACGATATGGAGTGTGTCGAGGGAGAAACCATAAACGAAGAACCGACGGAATGAATTGCCAGCTTCCCGAATCTTGCACGACACGTTTGGCATTTAAAGGGAAACGGTTTGGGATTTTAATGATAGTTTAGAATAGAAGTTACATTAACTCATTACTCGTGTAATTCAACGAAATGCACTGACTCTACTGTACGTATGCTATCTACTCCCTTTTGCGGGATTTACTGAGTATGTATCGAAATAAACGGCTACTAGTATTTACTTTCCTTTTGAGCAACTACCAAACAACTACAAACTCTGGTCTACGTCTAATATGGCCGATATGTTTGCTCCGTACGCCACCGCCTAATACTGTTCGATGTCCGATTGCTTACGCACATGGATTCTCGGTGGGACTGAAATGGGCACAGTTCACACGTGCATTGTGCGACTTTGGCACCGCCATACGGTAAATGCGGCCTTGAGGATAGCAGACGCACAGTTTGTACTGAACGGATGATCCTGTCCGCGTGCCATGCTCACTCTTTACGACTGGCAGATTGTTCACGTTCACCCAGACACCGTTCCCACCCATCAGCATGGTACTACCGTTGTCCGACTTTAGAAAGATGTTTTGATCCGCCGACCATAGCAACTCTTTGGCCTCCATCCGGATACCTTCCGTGCCCTTCAGCGTAAGTTTGTTCCGTGTTTGCAGCTTTAGCGTATCGTTGATGGGCGATGCAATGCGGCCACTGTTGATGAGATGGGCCTGCAACACCATAGCCCCTTGGGGCATGTTGTAGTGTGGTCGCGACGTTCCAAACACCTGCTTGCCCGTGATTGGATCCTTCACATCGAAATGATTAATTCCCTTCAGGAAGCTGCCCGCCTTCGTAAGCTGAATTTTGTTATGCGAATGGCCATTACGGTTGACCAGATTGATCGATACGTCCCCATCGTCACCGGCTATCTCCAGCGGTTCCTCATAGAAGCTCTCCAGCAGTCCGTCCTGCTTGTACACGCGATCGAAATCGATGTTGCCGTAGAATTTGATCGCGTCCGCATCCTGGATCAGTTCAATATTTTCCATACCCCGATAGATGCGTAAAATGGCCGTTATGGATAGCGTTAGGCACAGATTGCCCAGCGCCAAACAGAACAGCAGCACTAGCACGATCCAGAACGCGAATGAACTTTTCTCATTGTACGCGTGACACTTGGAAAGATCGTACTTCTGGTCCGTTTGCCGCATGTTCTACAATGAAACGGAAAAAAATGCGTTAAGAATTTGAATTTCACGCCTGCTAATCACAAACGGTCCAGTGCACATACTCCCATGAGATGAAATAAAACGTTTATGATTATGAATTTTCCAACCACCGAGATTCCTTGTAGAAAATTTTTGCTGTACGAGTGAGTGAAAATTTTTGACAATCGAGCATACACACACAAGCGTTGCAATGTTTTTCCCGTTGTTTTTTTTTTCTTAAGCGCACCCGAGAACAACAAATGAGAAAATTCTTTCACGCGGAAAATCTCATTCTCATCCTCACTGATGATGATGCTATAAAGTAGCAAGCGGTAAAGGTTTTATGGTAGGATAGAAAAATAAATTAAAGAAGTGAATTATTAGAAATAAGCGGATTGTAGACATAAATTGTTATGATTCGTTAACACATAACAAGAAATTAACGATAAATGTAATAACAAATTATTATTTTAAAAATTTATTTTAAAATATTTCCCTTAAATTTCCTCACTATAATTCAAATGACGTTTTTCGCCCGTTTGTGTTTTCGCTTCCTGCGGGCGAAACAGCTGTCAATGCCGGTGAGCAAGCTGTTTTGCCAGGTTTGTGTTCTCCGTGCTGAAACCATTTTATGAAAAAAACATCTACTTGTGAGTTGCATTGAATTGAACTGTGCGCGATGGCTTCGGAACGGTATAGTTTTTCGCTGACCACCTTCAGGTAAGCTGTTTAGAATGATTCTTTGTAAATGAAATCACCTACTAACCAAACGTCGAACGATTCTCGTGTGCAGCCCGTCAGGGAAGTTGGTCCAGATCGAGTATGCATTGGCGGCGGTAGCGGCTGGAGCACCCTCGGTTGGCATCAAGGCGGTGAACGGTGTTGTGATCGCAACGGAAAACAAGCAGAAATCCATCTTGTACGATGAGCACAGCGTGCACAAGGTCGAGATGGTGACGAACCATATCGGTATGATTTACTCCGGCATGGGTCCCGACTATCGGTTGCTGGTCAAGCAGGCCCGTAAGTTGGCCCAAAACTACTACCTCACGTACCGCGAACCGATTCCGACGTCGCAATTGGTGCAGAAGGTTGCCACCGTCATGCAGGAGTATACGCAATCTGGGTAGGTAGACAATTTCGTCCTCAATGACACCGGAATCACAACACTAATGGTGCTTTTTCTTTTTCCCTCAACAGTGGTGTGCGGCCGTTTGGCGTCTCGTTACTGATCTGCGGATGGGACGATGGTCGCCCGTATCTGTTCCAGTGCGATCCGTCCGGCGCATACTTTGCGTGGAAGGCAACGGCAATGGGCAAGAATGCAAACAATGGCAAAACGTTCCTCGAGAAGCGGTACAGCGAAGATCTCGAGCTGGACGATGCGGTTCACACGGCGATTCTTACGCTGAAGGAAGGGTTCGAGGGACAGATGAACGCAGACAACATCGAGGTGGGCATTTGTGATGCGAACGGTTTCCGCCGACTGGACCCATCCGATGTGCAGGATTATCTGGCCAACATTCCATAAGCTTGGGCACCAAGGAATGTGCGGCGTTTTCGTGTTAAGCGTACGAGAATGAAGTTTTATGAAGTCTCGGTAATATAGAGATAACTGTGGAAGGGTTGATACTTTGGAATAAAATACTTTTCTTCATGCGTATGGATTGGGTTTTCATTGTTTGTTCGTACGTTTAGAAGCCATGTAGCCAAATCAAAAAGGGCAAACGATTGTGGTAGCAAATACGATTTATTGAAAAGCTTCCCTCTAAGTTACAATGAATTGAAGTCTTATCTTTTAAGCATTATATGGGATCAATCGTCCTTCTTGTCCGCATCGTCATGTTTGGCAGCTGCAGCAGCGCCACCCTTCTTACGCTTCTTGGATGCTGGTGTAGATACTGGAGGTGTCGCAACAGCAACCGGAACCGGTACTTTCTCCGGTTCAATCTCACCCGGTTCGGGTTGATTGACCGATGGTACTGCTGTTGGTGGCGTTACCGTTGCCGTGGCTGTAACCATCGTCGGTGTTGGTGGTGGTGCGCCGGGTGCGGGTGGCATACCTCCGGGTGGACCAGCGCCTCCGGCCGTTGGAGGCGGTGGTCCGTAACCGTGATGTGCTTCCGGATGCGGATGCACCTCACCGTAGTGGCCCATCGGTCCGGGAGGTCCACCGGGTGGACGGACGGCACCGGTTACGTAGCTGCCCGGTGGTGGTGGCGGTGGTCCATACTGCTGATGGTACGGATAGTGTCCGTACTGGCCGTACGGTTGTGGGTGTGCCCCGTACGACGATAGATAGTACGGTGCACGAGGTGAACCGGCGTGCGGATAGCCGGGGAATGTGGGCCCATGAGCGGGCATGCCTGGATGCGGTTGCATGTGTGGTGGCATGTGATGCGGAGGAGGATGTGGTGGTTGATGATGCGGTACGGTTACGTTCGGTGGTGGAACCTGCGATTCCGGCGTGTGCGATGGTGGTGGGGGCGTCGGTACAATCGGTGCTTGATGGGGAGCTGGTCCCGAAGCGGCCGAAGTTACTGGAGCAGTATGGGGAGGATACGGGCCATGAACGACCGTATGGTGAGTGGCCGGCTGTGGTGGTTGGGTTGGCCCTGTGTGGTGTACGGTAGAACTGGGCGGGACTTCCGCCTTCGGTTCTGCTGGTGGTGTAGTGACGACGGGTGGCGTTGCAGGAGCTCCTCCTTGGGATGGGGGAGTTGGTGGAACCCCAGGAGGCAACACCGAAGCCGGGACTTGCTGATCTGGAACGACAGCAGGATTCGGTGCCGGTGCAACTGACTCCTTAGCCACTTCTGGAGTGATTTTCGCCACAGTAGCGGTCGCCTTTTCATCTTTCGCTTCCACTTTAGTGTCTTCTGTAGTGTCCATCTTCTCAACCGGCGTTTGCTGTGGTCCTCCAGTCGAAGAATCTTGCGATCCTTGAGATTCATCCGAGACGGCTGCTGCTGCTGGTGGTGACCGATCTCTGGCTGCTTCGGTTGATTCTGCCTTCGGACCTGCCGGAGTATCGCTCTCGCCGGAAGCTTCATTTGTAGCGACTTGTTCTTGCGTTGGGTCCGATTCCGCTTTTGAAGCTCCAGCAGCCGGAGGCTGTTGTGCGGGAGCAGGTGTCGGAGCCGGTGCTGGTGGTTTCTGTGCTTCCTCGAGGGCCCGCAAACGGTCCCGCTTCATCATCTCGTACTGCCGGTCAACCATCTTCTGAAACGTCTCCTCGTCCACTGCCGGTTTGCAGTGCTTCTTCAGCTCGTCTTGAAATGTTTCGCTCGATTCGACAAATTTTCGCTTGCGCGTTTCAAACTTTTCCTCAATCAGCTGTAGCTCGTGCTGCAACTTCATCTGATGCATCGTGAGCGATTGCACCTGGCGCTTCAGCACGTGCATGCGCTGCGTGGTTACGACGGAACGCACGTCCGGGACGACGGCGTCCGAGAAGATTTCGTTTATCAGCCGATGGTTGCGCGAAAACCGAGCGTACGCTACGTGTTTGAACGAGTACCCATCGTCCGGATCGTCTTCATCCTCGGCCGGTTGAATGTCAATGCGACGATCTGCCTGCGTGCCCTTCGAACCCGATCGCGATGATGTTTCGTGACCGTCACCGTCGCCTGGTTTCACCTTGTTGCGTGCCGTCAGGTATGCCAGGTAGGCGGGCGAGTTGTGGTACGCCTTCATGTTCTTCTCGTGTTCCGCCTTCTCCAGCTCGTACTCCGCAATATACTCTTCCTTTTCCGCATCCGGCAACAGGCGCCACTGTTGCCCGATGATCTTGCCCACCTCCCACAGCTTCAGATCGGAATTGGAAGCCTTGATCGAGTCCCAAACCTTGCGCGAATAGCGCATGTACGGCATTAGCGGTTTCTCCGGTGGTTTCGGTGGCTTAATCATCTTCGATTCGGACGCTGCGGAAGCTTTGCCCATCTTTTGCGGGTTGAATGCCGGATTACCGTGGGGGTTGTGCATGAATGGGCTTGAGTTGTCCTTCCGGTCGGCGCCCGAACCCGATGGGCGTAATCGTTGCGGAGGCATCGACGGACCCGGTATGTTGTGTTTATAGTTGGCTGGCAGCGCCATTTTGAATTTTCGATTCCAATCGGCGTCTGCAAGATTTTGGGCCAATAAGCTGTGCTACCTGAAACTACAACAGGACACCAATGGTAAAAATAGTTAGATACGATATCAGAGCAATAGCAGAACTACAAAACTGCTAGAAAGTATTCATTTATGTATGGAAAAAGTGATTTTTCTTACCCAACGCAAAGCCAGACGCTATTTTTTCCCGTCAGCAGAATTTTGACAATTTGCTGACAGATCTCGGAGCAGACGTTTCACGTTCAGACGTTAAGGCGTTTGAAAGACGTTTTGGTAAAACATTTTCTTTTTTATGTTTTATTTTATCTTTATCATGTACTTGGAACCTATTTCATGCTTACAATAACAAAAAGCAAACCAACAGTTCCAAAACAATTAAATTTAAAAAAATAGTTTGATAATTTTAATGTAACAAACAACCGCCACCATAGTGAGAAAGGCATTGAACGCGTCCATTGTTCAGTGCGATTGTTCGTGAGACGTGAGTTAGATTCGAGAGAATGCGCAAGTGTGCGTTTATTGTTCTCAGCTACCTACCTTGTTAAAAGCAACTAACAAGCTACTACAATTTCGTACAAACATTTTTGGTATTCAAATCTCTTCCGCACGCTTGAGTGTTAGATCAACAATAAATAACGTTTGTTGATTAGGAAGCAAAAAAGAATAGTGCCAACTTTGCTAAGATTGATCATTGTTGATGTGTGTTTTGGCAAATGTTTGAATTCTGAAGAACGATTAAAATACATTGATCAAGGCATGAGATGAACCAAAACAAAGTCAATTGTTAACACAACTACAAGCATCGGCCGGCTTACGCGTACTCGCATTTCCAGTTCATTGTTGAGGACGAAACACCAATGAAAACAACAAGCCGGTGAGAAGAGAGAATGTAAGGAGAACGTTCTCATACTCACGGTGGCTGGAACAGCAAGCCATGAAGGGTACTGATGCGCACTCGCTCTAACTCACTGGCTAGCGCTACCAAACACACAGGCTGTCAGTTAAATGCTTGCTTGGAGTTTCGCCGATCTCGGCGCTGTTTGCTCTCGCACGCACTTACTTCCAACGCTTGCAAGAGTACAGACGTGTTGTTCCGTGGTTCTCGTAAAACCGATCTTGGAAATAGAATATTCTGTATCCTGCCGAAGGAAAAGTGTTCCCAGTATTTTCGCGCGCCCCAGTACAAGTGAATGTGAGTGGTAGTGAAATTGTCGTCCGTTTTGTTTGTTCTTGTATCGAATGAAGTGCAGCAATCTCGTGCAACGTATACTAAACGCCATACAGAAACTTGACTTGCGAGGGTTTTTGCTATGGAATGAATAATAACACTACTGCAATCTACCAAACTTACGTTCAGATGCGGATTTGCGGCCTCTTTTATTTGTTTGTGAGTGGATGTTCGTGCGAACACATGATTTCTTTCATTGAAATCGTTGGTTTTGATCTTAAATTGTCCACGCGCTCCATGGCGTTTCCATCTCCAAGCTCCATTTTATGTCTCGAAAAATATTTTCTACAAGCAGCCATTGTTGGCAATCCTTTTTTTTTTTTGTTGCGAAGGAAAGTAGAAAGGAAACAAATAAATTCTAATACGTTGCCTTATTCTGGAACAGCAATCAAGTAAGCGATGGTTTTGTTTCCTTCTTTTTATTACGCTCACACACCGGGAAGATCTGCAACTAAAAGGACGCGTATTGCTCTCAGTTGCCATTTGTCAATTTGTGTCGCCATTTGGCGTTCTTCCTGGTTTCTTTTCGATGCCTGTTTTGCTTCACATGTTGGTTTTTTTTTGTTTGATACTTTCGGCACAATGTATCCTGCCGTACGAAAACTTTCTGAACACATACACACACACATGTAGAAGGATTCGTTTTCAATTCTCTTTTGAAGCGTTTCCTCAAGGAAAGAGAATGCTTCTATTGTTCGTGCCTGTGTGCGCTTGGAGCATGTGGCATTGCATTTCAAGGATAATGATGGAACGGCAAACACGTAGCACGTAAAGCAGAACGTAAGGTATTCAAAGAACCCGGCGTCTGTGAGCCATCCGAAGAGCGTACGTTAGCGGGATCAACAGACGAAACCTGAAACGCTCGCAACAGCCGAAGCAGCAGGCTTTGAGACAAAGCAGACACAAAGTAGAAGGGAAAAAAAAGCAAAGCAAAACTGTACCCCAAACAAAAAGAAATGAGCAAAGAAACGAGTTTCGAAACAGAACGGAAAGGATCCAACGGATGCGAAGTAGATGCTGTTTAGGGGTGGGCCGCATGGTGAAGACCATCACGCATCAGGAAAGGGAAGAATAAGAGCGAAAGCGTGTGGAGAAGCAAAAACGTGAAAAAGTAGTAGTAGTGTGTGTGTGTGTGCTATAACATCGGTGCTCCCCGAGCATGTGTGTGAGTGTGTGTGTGTGTGTACCAAGCGGATAGAAGAACAGAAAATGAAGCGTTTACTCCTTGTTCTTTATTCCACCCGTTTGCAACGTTTGCTTCGATGGAGCTGATGCGCGTAGCAGTAAGAGAAGGATAGAACCATAACAAAGGCAGCCAGCAAATGAGAGTGTGAGAGAGAGAGAAAGAGGGAGCCTTCCGTTCCGAGTACAAGCGAATAAAAAAAAACACACAGCATAAAGAACTTCCCGACGAAAGGAAACGCGCATTTTTGTTGTTTAATTCATGTGTGCGATTCGCGTCTCTCGCGTGAAGCCAGTTTGTGTGTAGCGTAAACGTTTGCCCATATCTGTGTGTGTGTGTGTGTTGTGCATCGTGGGGATATGCTTTTTTTCCATTCTTCTTTTATGCCGTCGTTTGCGTTTCGGTGGAGAATAATTTGATCGCCCGCTAAGCTAGACGAAGAAGTGTAGTGGAGGAACGCGCGTTAGCGAGTGGTTGGTGAGAACAGTGGTGGTGGTTGTGGTGGTGGTGGCCGGGTTGACGATGGTGGTGTTGGTTCGCTTTTACACGCGCACACACACATACGCGCGCGCGCCCTCTTGCGTACACATGGTACGCACGATCAAGAAGCCGCAGCTGCCAGCCTGTGTGAGAGAACATCAAGCCGCGATAGAAGCGCGGTGCGCCGTTCTGTGAGCAACGCGTTTTATGTAGTTGAACTTTATACGGAACGCGTTTTATCCCCCCCCCCCCCGTCGTGTGTTTGTATTAACAACGAGCAAATAGGAAACAAATGAAGAATACGACTGCTCCAAGTTGCAGGATATTGTGACCAGTCAGCGACAGATGTGCTTATAGCTCTTTCGAGTCCCTTCAGCTGCTGTCGTCGCCCTTGGGAAAGGCGTGTGAATGTGTGTGTGTACCTTTTCTTCCTCGTTCGTCGGATCCTTGGTGTATCCTGTTCGTTTTTGTTTCTGGTTTTGTTCTACTAGCGAGTGTCTGTGTGTGTGTGT
>STHB01000004.1:17986086-18142503 GCA_018908115.1 Anopheles rivulorum
CGATTTGAGTATTTTTGCACGACACCACCCATGGTAATAACGGGGTCGACAGGCAGGATGATGTCTGTCAAATCAGAAACAACATCATTTGGTGGAAAATTGACTGTGAAACGGAGTGAAAATAACTCCCCAATGGCGAGGAGAAATCTTTCAGAAATGTCGCCATCTTACGATTCTCGATGTTTTGTGGATGTTGCTGCACATTTCACTGTGTGTGTGAGTGATTGTGCGAACACTTTCCGACCGATACATTCTCCAGAGCTCGGAAGACATTCACATTTGCGATAAGCCACTCCACTCCGCATGATGACGCATTCCTCCGTGTGCTGACTCTCTAAACCAGGCTGCTAAACATAGTCCCGTTCAGATCCCGAAAGGACTGACGACGACATTCGGTGGAAGCACGGTCGTGCACAAATGGAATTTTTCCGGTGTTCCACCACCTTAACTGCCACCGTTCGTGCGCTGGTGTATATAGAACGTCATCAATTTCTAGGCATTCGTTTGCTTCTTAATCTGGTGGAGTTCGCTGTTTTTTCTATCCCATTTCTTATATTACCTTCATTGAGCCACTTTGCCAAATCGTACAGGTTCAAGATGTTGGGAAGGGGGAGGTTATTCCAATGGCATGGAATGGCAAGATGTCCTGGGCACTAAGGGAAAGTCTGGCTTTCTTAGAAATTCGTTTCTCACACGGGGGACACACAACACGGCGCTCAAGCAGGGACACTTGCTCTCTACTAGTAGTACACTTGCTATCTTTTCCATCAGAGTACATTTGGACATGTCGTCGTCAGTCAACCCATTTTTTTTTTGGGGAGGTGTGAGTATATCCACAAAACATCCATGCCAAAAATTATAAAGAGGTTCGATTTGCCAATGCTACGAACCATTTAAGCAAGCAGCAGCCAGGTCGGTAAGACCGGCGGCACCGAGAGACGGGTTTTCAAGTGCAACCATAAATCATCAGGCAGCAAACCAGCGAAGAGGGGCAGATTATAGTGGAAGAAGAAGTAGGACGATTTATTTGATGGCCCCCGGGATTTCCCACCGTTCTCGGTTCGGTTTGCACCTTTTAACCACCACCACCACCACGCCAGCAGAAAAGAAGGCATCGCGCGCACGGGTTTGGGACCCGAACTCACGGTTCAGCTGGGATAAATTTATACGAAATCATTTCCTGCGAACCCGCGGCGGTTCTGAGGTTTTGTGCACAAAATCGATGACGGTGGTCCCGAGTGCTCCCGAGTCTCCCAGGCCCAGGCAAAGTTCGACGAACGTGGATGATGACAACGGGTGATATAACACCGCCTCGCGCACATCAATGTGAGTAGACGGTTTCATCCGTCTGTTTGCTTGGCTGGCGCGAGATTCTGGCACTTCTGGCCACGTCTCGGCCGAACGGAGGCCGAAGGTGCGCCATGTCTCCTTGTCAACTTGGCAGTGATTCAAAAAGCATGAACACCGCGGGTTCCACCGCGTATGACCTGCCCCAGAGACCAGATACCTTCGCTTCGCTTGCGGTTTATTTCGTGTCAAACCAAACAAAAAATAATGAAAAAAAAAACGACAAAAATATTGTCGAGTAATAACGAAATGGATGGTTCGCGTTTGTTGATTTTGGTCCCGCGAGGTCGAACTATATTTTGCTGCCCGGTTTCGCTACGGTCCATCAGACTGTTCGGTCGGTCGGCGCGAGCGTTATAGATAGATTCGTGCCTTGCCCCGCTAGGTATGGGTTTGCTACCGGTGTGTCTCTATTTTTGAAACAAACGCCGAGCAACTAAAAATCAATTCGCTTCCTTAAATCCCGGGGCTTAACGACCAAATAGACAAATACGATCGCGCACCCGCGCGTTACAATGTTTGTCCAAAAACCAAACAACGCCAAACCACACAAAATCACAACACCACACAGGATCCACACATTGCTGTCCTCACGCTACCGACAGGACAAAAATTAGTATCATTTGGTGGTGGACGATTTTATGATGGCCCTCCCCCCCCTCCCCCCTCCCCTTTTAATGCCATTCCCACCCCCACGCAGGACCTTCGATGACTGTCTTCCTTTAGTACTGTACACGCTCGAGTAATCAAATATGCTTTATGGAACCGTTCCGACCGACGTTTTATGGTGGCCTTTCCACTTTTCCCCCAACCGGCCAAAGAAGACTTCCCGTGCGCACCCGAATAAAATATTTTGCCCGGTGGACGACTGCAACCTCCCGCACGGGGGTGTTAAAAATCGATAAAGTTTGATCGATTTCATCGACCGAACTGCTGGCCCTGGGCACGTGTGAGGAAGGTAGCAACAGCATAATGTAGCTGCTCCTGTCGGTGGCCACTGCTGTGTTGGTGGCAATGCTTCGGGTTTATTCAACAGCTTTTATTAGTCCTTTACTTGTCCCCGGTTGGCACATGTTGGATGGACTGATTCGTGCAGCAGCGGAATCATTCGTACGATAAACTTTCTGCTAGTTTAGTGCGCCAGCTGTAAACTTTACTATTGTTAACAGTTGCCTACGAATGGTTCGAAAATAAAATGGAAATAGTAAAGACCGTTCGGGGCGTCTTCATTACCCGAGCAACCCGAATTGCGCTGTTCCATTCTTCTTTCCATGCAGGAACAATTCGTTCGTTTGCCTTTGCATAAATTCAATGTGCCAAATGATGAGTTTGGAATGCAATTATAAACATGTCAAGAGCTAAACATTTACCACGACCCCCCTACACCTCTTATGTTTGATTTTCCCTGCATTTTCCACGGCAAACCCACACTATTGCATTAATAAACAATTTATAAAATTAGCTTCCAACGGAAGGTTGTTGGCAGAAGAGCAAAAGGAAGAACCAAATAAAAGGGATAAAATGTTAGGCCAATTTTCACTTATCTTTATGCCGACAGACCACACACACACACACACCGGTAAGGAGAAAAAGTTTACGAGCGTCGATTGCAAGAGTCGCGAACTCTTCTACGCGAAAAACTGTCTGTCCGATTGCATTTTGCCGTTCGTGCAAAAGCGTGTTTGGGGCTGTGTTCGATACAACACAACAATGCGCAAACGGGAGCAAAAAAAAAAAAACGATAGGAAAAATGTGGACCTCATTAGAGAAAATGGGAAAACAAATGCAGCAAAAACTTACATTTCATTGCTGGCTGTGTGTGGGTGTTCTGAAGAAAAATCAAAACCAACACAAAATAATAATGATAATGCTTAAAAAGGCTACAATAAAGTTGCACCACGCCACAGAGCGCGTGTGTGTGTGTGTGTGTGTGCGCGTGTGGCAGGAAAATGCAACGAAACCAACATACCGGAGCATACCGTGTCACCGTGTGGCGTATCGCCGAATGAAAGTCGAAATAACACATCGCAATGGACGTTGAAGTTGAAAACGTTTCGAACGCAGATAGGCTGGGAGCTGGGGCGATGCAAGGCCACCGAAGAAATGGGCAACGGAAAGATAGTTTGCCACACGAAAAGCACGTTCTGCTGTGTGGCTGTGTGCATGCTCCTTCCTGGCTGTGTGTGTGTGTGGTCTTCGTGAATGTTTCATTTCCAACCCGTGCCAGTTCCTACGCGCGCGCGCCCGGTTTACCAGGAACCACGCGGAACCACAGCACAACTGTTTTCCTCCCTCTGCCGAATGCAAACAAACTAGCAAATTTCCTCGCTTGTGGTACGTAATTTTGCCCTCCCCCCCTCTCCCCTCCCTGGTTGTTGTAGTTGTTATCGGGTGAAGAAAAGAAACGAGGCCACCCGTTTCGGACTGGCAGGCGTTTATTAATGTTTGATGATTTCTCCTCACTGGCCAGTGTCCTGTTTATGAAAAAATGGGAAACCCTCTAAAAAGCTCATTCGTGTGGCACATCCATTGTTTCCAACATCCCGAATCGAAAACGCCGTAAATGAACCTTTGCATCCTTGCGAGAAATACAAAACAAAAAACAAACAGGAGAACGATATTAAAAAAGCAATTTCGTAATGTTTTCGTCGGGAAGTGGCTACATGAATTTTCAGACGAACGCCCTAAAGTTATGCAATTCGCATGCCAAAACTATGTTATTGGAAGGTAACAGCAACACCATTTGCATAAATTTACTACCACCATCGATTGGAACGTATTTTCCACTTAATTTTCCTGCTGGTCGGGATGGTTCCTGTACCGGGGCATTAAAATGTACAGGTTGTGGACGTTGGATTTCGGCACGGCAACAAATTTGCTAACCGGCTAGGCTAGGCACAAGGCTATAAAAAGGTCTTAATTTGCGGTCTCGAGAACTCGAAAACCTCCCTTTCTCACAGCTCAGCTCAGGTTCGGTGCTGCTGCGTTCTTAATCCGTCTTAGTTTAGTGCAAACTATAGAAACGACGCTTCCGTGCCTATATCCTCCTTCCTTGGCAATTTGGAGGGTGGGTGTTTGGAGCGTCAACAGAGATTGCGATGAGACCACATGCCAGGTACAGATAAAGAGAGAGAGAGACACACACACACACGCACAAACGGGGGTACCACCGGTCCCGTCGTCGTCAGCTGTGGTTTTGCTCAACTGTCAAGGCGCAGCAGTCTCCATCTTTCGACTGTTTCCCATATCTCGTGTCGGTACAGAGTGCGGGATTATTTGCATGCTCTGCAGGAAACAACCTGTTGTGTAGAGTTTGCTGATGGGTTGGCATTTCTGTGTTTTTTTTTTCTTCTTCGTTCTATTGCTCCCCAAACGACAGTATCCGGCGATAAAAGTGTACATTTCTGTGTGTGCGTGAGTTTGCTAAGTAAGTAAAAAGCAAACGCAATTTCCAGCAAAGAAAATGTGTTCCGCACACAGTCACAGTGTGACAAACGCAATCCAAAATAGCAGCACAAACGCACCACAGGGCGGCACAGGGAGTTTATTTCCGAGAAGAGAGATTGCCGTGGTGCAGACACTACTGGGGGCAGGAGAAGCCATTCTTTGAGTGATTTTTCCGCACGGACGACTCCGAGATGGGTTTGCATTTAATCTTAATGTCGTCCATGTTTTACTTTTCCTATGGTTTTTTTTTTCTTCTTTCCTGTTGTCATGTGTGAGTCAAAAAGGTCTCGCCACACCACCCGGTCGAAGGATTAAGAAGGATGCTTTGTGTGTACGGAGCACATCCAGTCGCAGAGTCGAATGTAAAGATCCTTTCCATGTGTGTGTGTGTGTGTGTGTGTCCCATGGTTCTATGTTGGTCGGGGTCGGAATAGACTGTGAAGTGAACCCCATCGTAGGATTTTAATTTTTTGCTCACGTCCGTACGGATAGCCACACGTACCATCGTACAACGGGGTCCCCAAGTAATGGAAGGATTAATGTAAACCCGGTTCTCTAGGATCATTCCCACACCGGTTCACACGTTTCAAAATTCCAAACGTGTAAGCGTGTGCCTGATGAATGCTTTTGTGTCTGTACGGCGCAACAGCAAACGAAAACAACAACAAAAAAGGCCTGTTGCACGGCCAGTGTCCTGGTTGTTGACGCGAGTGTCCGGATGTTCTCCCATCCGATTCAGGCGCAATCGAGACCCAATTAGGAATGACATTTGCACAATACCTCACACGAGCCGCACGCGCTTTCCCACCGATTATATCAACCACGGTGCAAAGTTTCGCTTTTGCATACTTCAGTGATCTTTCCTCCTGAAACCCTTGTGAGAAAATAAAACCCAGTGCCAGGAAGGAATAAAAGCAGAAGGACGAAAGAAACGATTGGAAGGTAGGAAAAATAAAGGGAAGACTGTTTGGCAAAGTTTGCAGAAATACTTTTTGAAATATGCTGACTAATCTACGCTTTTCTTCGCCTTATCTCCTTACAATGCTTTTTTCTTCTTCTGTTGCTGCTGCTGATGTTGTTGGGTTTCATGTGCGTTGGGTGGTTGGGTTTTTGCATCAAAGACAGAAGCACGCAACCCGCCCACCCCCCCCCCCCCGCCCTCTCATGGGGTAAGAAATCATGAAAAGAAGGATGGATGGATTCGTTTATAGTCGCAACCCGATTTGTAAGCCACCGACACCAAAATGGCAGGCACAAAACAGTGGGGGTGAAGGGGGCGACCGGGTTTAGTGGGTGGGCAGGATCGCTATTAATGAAAGCTTCACAATGTGCCCCTGTTTTATGGTGTGGGCACGCGTGAAAACACCGTACACTTCGCGTGGGGTGTTTTACCCCCTCAAAAAAAGAGATCTCCTTTCTAGCGGGAAAAAAGCGAGACAAGGGCGGCCCAAAAAAAAGGAAATAACAGAGTATGAATAATTTAAGAGGATGAAAATTAAACGGACTTAAAATTGTGACACAAGGGCCGAGCTGCCATACGGTGTTTTTTTTTTTGTTTTTGCTACTATAAAGCCAGATGCTATCGTAGCAGAGGTACGTGAAAACGTAATAATAATAACGGTGGACCGACGACATCACAGTTTTCCCTCTTGGTTGCAATGTCCCCAGGTGGTTGCATTAATTGGTGAAGCGGGAGATGAGTTGGCCCACACCAGGTGCGGTATCAGTTTGCCTTTTGTCAACTTATAACTTAATCCCGTAGTTTTGCTTTCGATGAAATCTGAAAATCAAATTATGACGGGAGGTTCATAAAAAAAACTCTCCGCAGAGGGACTGTAAGGGAAAAAGTAAAAACAAAGAGCTCCCATATCCACCTGCCGGTGGTGTAGTATTAAATTTAAAATTATTTCAAATTACTTTTGAACTACCATCACAGCACCTTGCCTGAATCAATGTCGAATCCAGCATCGCATATCGTGTATGATTGAATGATTGCAGAAGTAAATGATTGTGTACTGCTTTACGCGTCGGAGCAAAGCAAAACATGCAAATGATGGAAATTTTACGCCCAATACGCGTTTTATGCCATGAAATTGCCTACATTCAGGCGTTGGTGATGTAATTCAAGGCTTTGTGCTGAAATTTGTGTCTTTTGAAACTTTAATAAAAAGGTGGAAATATGTCATGCGAGAAGGTGCTTTTGTGACGTGTCCGATTGGATGCAAGCTGTTGCTAAATGTCTAATGGTTGTTGCTCGAAAATGGAAATGTGAAGTGATTGCATACTTTCAGGAGGTTTGAATAAAAATTCATTCGACCGTAGAAAGGAAAAGTGATGCAAAAGGGTTTAGCAATAGAAAACCTTCTCCACTAAAACTTTTATCGTTTACAACTGTTATAATATACATGATTTTGTTAGATTAGTTTCCCTTTTGAAATTTCCCATTCGTTTGCAAATGTTTTCCAGCGTACCGGTGGTAACGTTCAGGTGGGCAAGAAATAGTCCTTCCTTGCGTGCAGCCGGTAAAGTTGTTCACGCACAGGCAGGCTAGAGCAAATCAATGGAAGCAAATCACGCCACACTTTCACTTACAATTTGAACATTAGAGTATTAATGAACGGGAAACTACCACCGTCGCTACCACCGCTTGTTCCATTTGTCCTCCTCTTCTGTATCCGATGGAAATTCGGGCATCCCTTGTGGTCGCAGGTTGCGTGCACTTGATGGAGCGAATCGTTGCTCGCCCTTCCAGAATCTTCCAGTTCGCTGCCCACCGTTGGTGCTTGGAAAAATGGTTGAAGCATTCTCCCAGGAGAGAGTCCTTGGGACTTACCACCCCCCGTAGCAAACGGTTTCATTTTGGCGTTCCATTCCACAGCCATGGCCCATGGTCGGTTGGTTGTTTTGTGCTGCCCCGTCTGTTCTCCCGTCGAGTGATTTTCCGGTGGTGTTCTACTACATTACGGTCCCTCCTCCTTACACTTCAACTTTCGTTTTTTCCCACTGGATTCCCACGATGGAAAACCACCGAAGTGTGGTCACGAAAAGCTAATCTACCCTCCTCCACACAAACCCACCGTTGTCCCCCCATTCCAAACAGTCGCCTTTTTACCATCATCTGTTTCGTCGTTATGTGGACGAATGTCGGTCGCATGCAAAGGCCAACCATCCTGGGGTGTGTATCCTCCCTTATGCCGTAACGATCGCCTTTTACCACGGGCCGGAGGCTAACACAGTCCTGTGCCACGTTTCCCATGGGCACGTACTTTCAATTCAAGATCAATTTGTTTATGTTTATGTTTGGTGGGGGGAGGGGAGCTACTCTACTTTGCTACTAGCTGGGCCACACTCACAGCATGTCTACTCGCTGGCCTGGCCAGGCTCGCTGCTGCAATCATTACGCTACAGGGCGAAATGGGCAAACGAACGAGCGTCGTAATATGTGCGTGTCGTGCGAAATCATAAAATGGGGACGATTGGGACTGGCACGAGGGTGCACGATGCTGGTGAAAACTGTGGAGACGTGGTCAAACGCGTTGCCCTGTTTATCCAGCTGATCCTTGTGTCGTACAAGTCATTGAACCGTGTTTCGTAAGACGCTTTCCCTCCAGACGGTGATGGCGACGGCCGTCCGTTGGTTAAATAAGCATATCTAAACGTTAAAACACTCCGAGAGAGAGCACCAGCTAGGGACACAATGTTAACCGATTGCATACCTTTAGGGGCTTTCGGAGCTTTCGACATTTTTTAGTTTGAAGTTAATTAAAGGACCAACTGCCTCTTTGTAAAGCGTTCTGTTTACAATAATAACAGATTTATCAAACTGTAATCGACGAACAAAGCAAAGCAAAGCAACAGAAGAAAAAAAAACAATTAAATTATTTTCCACCGCTTATCAAAAACATCCTTCCAGCAAGGCGGAGCAGACGTGAGACATTCCCTATCTCCTTCTGCTTTTCCTTCTCACACCCACCGCTCAGGGGCCGGCACCGGGGGAATTAACTCGAACGATTACAAGTTGAGTTGTTTCATTTTATTGTCTTATCACTCCCATCGCATCAAAATCGTGTGACGCAACGCCGTGCGCTAAATGAATGTCCATTTTTTTTTGCTTCTTCCCTCCCTGGAGGCGATGGGTAACATCATCAAATCGTGCTTTATGTGTTCTATTCCCTGCGTACTTTAGTGGCGCTATTCTGTTGCTGAGACACATAAAAGTGCTTACCACACGCAACCGTTATCCGTATCACGTGGAACACGGGAGTGGGACGGAATGTTTACGCAAAAGTGTACAATTAAGATAGAAATAAATGGATTTCGCTTTTTTGTTTTGTTCCTGTTCTTTTCCACCGGATGATGGTACGTTGGTAATAAGCACATTAAAAAAAGAAAGAAGGATTTCCCTGTCAAAAGTTTGTTGGCTCAATTGAAGTGCGAGCGTTTTTGTTATGATTTTTACAACAACAAAACCACCGATAACAGTAACAAAAAACAAATGCAAATTAATTCTCTCTTTCTCTCGCTCTCTCTCTCTTGGTGACTCCTTTAAATGATTGCTGTGTCCCAATTGTCTTCTGCCAAACTTTTACCCCAAAAACACAAGCGTTTGTCTTATCATATTGTCTCCCAGTGTGGTACATCGTTTTTCGATTGTGTATGCGAACTTACAAGCACATTTGCGATTTACCCACCGGGCGGCAGGGTAAAATGGTAAAAGAACTTAAACTTTCAAAGGCAGCGACAAAAGAAAGCTGCAGCAAAAACATAGCGCGCCCAGAGCGCACCAGCTGCGCGACTCGAGCAGCTTTTTTCCCGGCGGGCGATGTGAAGAAGAGAAGAGAGCAAAAACACAGGACAACGCCAAACGAACGTCAAACTTTTACGAACCAATACACTTGCACACACTCACCCCCTAGTCGCGGTTGGAGAAGGATAGGAGGTTTGGTCTCGGGGCGTGTGGGGGTGACAATCTTTCCCTCAAGGATATTTTTCCTTGAGGAAGTGCTCCTTTTACCGTGAGGAAGTGTTCAAATCTGTGGTGGACCCAGGGAAGCCGGAATGGTCTTCGAATGGAGCATGAAAAGTGACAATAAAATTTCCAGTTTTTCGCTAAACTCTTTCCCACATGGGTGGGCGGCCGCCGCCCACATGTGGACGGGATGGGCGGCCAAACGACTTACAAAGAAAACCGTCCCCCGGAGACACGGGAAGCAATAGGTCTTTCACTCTTGCGTGCGCTCTCCACTGGCGTTATCAGGAACTCTACCATTGTGGTGTCTTGCGTAACCTTGCGAAGTCGGGGCTCCGTACCAATGGTTCACTTACGTAAAACCGTACACCCGAACCCGGGGTTCCAAAGATTACAAGCCGGTACTGCAAAAGAATGCGATATTCCATAGGCGCGCGCCGGGTGAAGATGTGTGGCACGAGCAGCAATGATGGAAAATCGGCTTTTGCTGCATACCACGAAGTACGTTTTGGGACGTGGAGTGCAGCTAACAGGGCGCTAAAGGATAATATGAAGGTGTAGGTGTACGAATATCCTTCATACAAAGAGAAGCACCACCATTATATATTGAAGATGCAACTTGATTTAAGGCATTTCTGGTTAGCTTTTGCTACTTTAACTTGTTCGAACAGCTTAAGAGTGGCGAAATTGAAACAGCATAGATAGTAAATCTTTTGTTTGTCGCTTCAAACACCGTTATCATCATCATCCTCATCGGCTTAAAATGGTTGTAAAGAACGAGTGAACAAAAACCAGAGGACAAGCTTCATTAGTCACTGTCCTCGGAGTGTCCTCGGAATGTCCTGAGGTTTAACTCTCACCGGCGCTACCAAATTGTCCAAAGATTTATCAACGCCAATGGTTGGAATGGGTTTCATCCTCCTTTCAGTGTACTACAACCGGCATCAGCAGCAGCAGCAGTAGCAGAGAGAATAAGATTTATGATTCCAAGTAAAATCATAATCGCTTACGCATCAACGCCAGGGTTTCGCCCGGTGATTTCATTGCTTATCTTTTCGTTAACACTGTTTTAACGTTTCACTTCATTTTGCCCACATCCGGGGGAAGGAAGATTGTGCCTCGCTACATAAAAGCTTGTGCTACTTGTGCTGGAAATTATAGAAAACCCATTGACGCTTCTGTATTCGCCGGCCGGAGCTTCGGCAGCCGGAAAATGGTGAAAGCGTACCGACGGGCATATCGTTGTTTATTTGTTGTTACAAACACTTTCCATCATACACATGCACACCACTCCCACCGCACACAGCACGTACCCGAGCACCCGAGTTCCACCCACACGCACACACACACAAACGCTTGTCAGCATATGCGTTGGTGATGGTGGAATTTTTAATATCATAAATCAGATGATATGCCTGGGATGAACCTTGGGCGAGAACGACATTATCCTCTTATAACCTCACCCAGTGCTCCCATGCGAAGTAAAGTTTCCCAAAACACGCACACCGAAAGCGAGAGATAGAGAGAGTGTGAGAGAGAGAGAAAGAGAGAAAGAGAGCTTTAACATACTTGCAGTCACTGCGCCACTAACTCACAACTTTACCCCGTACAACAAACCTTTTGCGCTAGAACAGCAACGATCATAAACATAAAGCTTGTGTTGTTCGGTTGCTCGTAATGTGCAATCATGTTGCGTACATATCCTTCACACGTCGCTAACCTCGGGGCCTCGAGTACGAATGGCACTAATGCTTTACGCGTTTTTTGTTTTGTTTTTTTCGCAAACCCAAAGTGTTTGCCGTCTCTAACGTTAACCCATCATTCGAGAGCAGCTATCACCTTGTATCACACAAAGATAATCTGCATGAAGGGGGAGCACAATATGGACAAAGGAAGACAATCTTTCAAGGGGTTTTCCAGAGAACAATCGTTTCGTGCGTAAAGGAATGCATTATTCCACCCAACTTTGTGTGTACAAAAGTTTGCAATAAAGCAAACAACCAAACAAAAAAACAAGAAAGGAAAGGTTTTAATTGAAATCCTTTTCCCTGTTTTACAAACGGCTCGCTTAAATTTAAACGCTGCTTACCTGTGTTTTATTACAAAATTTTGTGCAATAATGCTTTCGTTGAGTTTGTTTTAATGCTAGCAATAATTACATTCTTGCATAACCGGCGGCTCGTCACACTAAAAAAATACATCACGTGTTAGAGTGTCGTGCGTGAGAGCCCGCACACAATAAAGCTCTCCCGGGTGGAGTTTAGACTAAAGACCTTCTTTAATTTTTGTTAATTAAAAATCTTTTTCCTCCCCTCCGCTTGGTGCGAAGTGAAAATGGCAGTGAAATTATTGCCACATTCTTGCTAACTTCAGCAGCGAATGGGAAAGAAATGTTGTCAGGAAGTAATTAAATGCCAAACTCAGCTTAATTATGATGCGAACTTTAGAATTCACCCGGTAAAGTGTAAACATTATTTTCCCCTGATCGTTTCGGTGTGATGTGCAATTGAGCGCGAGAGAGCGAGAAAATCGTTAAAGAACTATTACCGTAGTGGTGAAGAGTAGATACTTTAACTGAAACTCGACTTTTTATTTGTTAAAAGAAATCGCGAATCTGCGAAACATCATTAATTAATGCAACCGTCCGGGAGCGTCAAAGTGTGTTTGGCACAAAGCTTGACAGAACACAGGTGGGTACGAGGTGTGAAGAGGGGGAAAGGGCGAGTGAGAGAGGGACGCGGGACGAGAGTGTCAACCCTTGTCATTTGGCGAAAACTCGAGAAAAGGCAAAGGATAAAGTGTAAATCTGGTGTGGCAGAGCAGAGCAGAGCAGAGCGACAAAAAGGGATAAAATGAAACCTTTGTTTTCCCGCTAAAGAAGGATGCGATATATTTATCGCGAATTATCGTCGTCGGTGGATACTGAAAGAGGGGGGGGGGGGGGGGGGGGGGGGGGGGGGGGGGGGGGGGGGGGGGGGGGGGGGGGGGGGGGGGGGGGGGGGGGGGTAGGCGGCGGCACGAATTAAATTTAAAGTTGAGCTCTCGTTTTTGTTACAACACGCTTTTCTCCTTCCGACAACACCACACCGGTGGTACAGAGAGTTCATCAGACAGACACACTTAACTGCTAAGCTTTCCTTTTTTTATTTTAACTTTCCTTCCGATCGTTTTTACCTCCCCTGTGTGTGTGTGTGTATCAATCGGTAACATAATTGCATAATCCTGTTTATCGATCAAGCGATGAATAAATACTTTGATTATCCTTCCCCACCACGGGACGGATTAGAACGCTTCACAGCGTGAACCGTTTGATACGGTAGGCAACACCGTAAGGCGCGGTCTGGGTGGTTGGCATGATTTGTTTTACTGGGTGTGGGTGTGCGCCTTTGCCGAAGCATAAAAGAGCATAAATAATCGCTCACCATTCGAGAGACGGGGATTAATGGGTGGTGGGTTGTTGAGCTGATGGTGGTGATTGCAACTTTTCGACAGGATACAATTATGCTGACACACAAATGTTTTGTAAATCTTCCCGACCCACCCCCACTCCCACCTCGTGCGGGTGGCGATCTCATCGGTCCCATAAGTCCATTATTGTGCACCTCCACGAGGGAATTGTCCACGGGAGAGAGAGAGAGAGAGACAGCTGAAAATCGTGATTTTCTGGCCTCGTTTTTGTTTTCTTCCGATGGTTTAGAAGGGTGTGTTTATTTCCCAAGCACAACATGGATGGATGAGAGATTTTCCACTACACCATCTCCCAAAAAAAAAAAAGCACATGAAGAAAATGGCCCGGAAAGTATCATTCAACCGATATGCAGGATGGAGAACAAAAAAAAACACGGGAAACACCGTTAAGATGTTGACGAATTAGAAGCCGTTCATCATCTTCACCCGGATAAGCCCGACCGGACCGGATATGATGCTGACCGAGTAGAAGAAGGATATACCTAGAAAGGGATGGGGCGGAATTGTGTGTGTGTGTTGTGCCCGACCAGCCATAGCTTCCCTTGTGGTAGTAATACCACCGGTTCTTATCATCATCGGGATATTTGGTCGTCTTTATCGTTCGGCTAATCCGTCTTCCGTTTGTTTGCCTTTTTTTTTTTATTTTCGTTTCTTGCGAAGGGGGAAGGATGGCTGTCCCATCACTTCACCTCGATAATCATGATGAAGGTAATGATGATGATGATGGTGGTGTGCGTTTGCGGGTGGGGTCAAGCACAGCGTTCGAAGCAACGAAGCAAAACCCGGATAAAACGACCTGCCAAACGAATGTTTGACCAAAACCAAACCAAATCAAAGAAAGAAAGAAAAAAAACACCCCCCGCACAAAACACTTTTATCCTTCGACGGAGCTTGGTGCAGAAGAAACGTGTGTCGTCGTTGCCGAAAAGTGCTACCGATTTTTCCTGCCCGATACTCCCCTTTGGATAGAGGGGGTGGCGTATAAAAGGAAAAAGCTTGCATTCACCTTCACTTTCTGCTCTCGTGACCGTGGATGAAGCGACGATTGTGATGTTTTTTTCTTTCTTTCCCTTTTTTTTCTGAACGGGAATATCAACCAAACGGAAACAGGATATGGGTGGCATCAGAGGGCAGAGTCTTATCTATTTTGCCTAAAATGATGCCAACAAAAAAAATACTATGCATGCACAGCACAACACACATAGGGTGGAATACGAGGAGTTTTTTTTTTCTCTTACTGCGCTTTCCATCTCCATCCCCTTCTCTGCCGGCCTCTTTTTGTATTCTTGCACGGGTTTGGGAAAGCATTGTGTCATTAATGGTGCAAAATTTTCCACACACACATTTTTTTTTCGTCATCACTTTTTCTGCAATCACGAGATGGAAAAAGCTTGCCAGAAGGATGGCGCGCACGTTGTTTTCGCGTGCGAATGTGTGTGTGTGTGTGTGTGTGTTTTATCTCTTTCTCTCACCTTCTCTCTCTCTCTCTTCCTCTTTCTGCTGATTCTGTCCTCATGCCACGGTAGTGTGTTGTACCGGTCGTGTGTGATCGATATGCGAAAGGAAGCCGAAGGTGTGTGTAGGTGCAATGAAATGATATAGCACACCACGGTTGTCCAGTGTCCTCCTGTCCTGCTAGTAGCCCTTCTTTTCCGGGGGAAAATAAAACCGACCGAAACAAATATGGCCACAACACCGGTTCACTTTTACGCGTTTTAGTTTTTCGGGTGCCATTCGGCTCTATTTTGCTCGACCCAACACTAGTCCCGCTGCTAAGTCGAAATATGGTGGAGTTTAGTTTAGTGGTACCGGTACCATAATATAAAAATCAAAATTTCACCGGTACCATACCTCCCCTTCACATAACTTCTCTCCAGCACCTTCATTCTGAAGCGGATTTTGGAAATATACTATATATATATATTTTGGACGAACGGTTTCTCTCCAATTGCCATTGTTTTATTATTTATTCCCATTTTTTTGTCCTGCTTCTTCCACTTCTTTTGCACTATTCTACCACTTATACCACCTTTCCCTCCTTATATTCGGGAAGGTATGGTATGTGTGCGTGCGTGTGTGTGTGTGTGTGTGTGTGTGTAGGTTTGAGGTTAGCCAAACATTTTTACTGCTCGCTAGCTAGCTACCCACGTGGTCAGCACCAAACTCAGAATGGCGGGCGTTTTGTGTGAGGAAAACGGTATGAAAACGCACGAGCTGTGTGTGTGTGTGTGTGTGGGTCGGTGGGGAAAAGCCGCAGCAGAAGAAATATGTTAAGCTTTTTATTTTCCCTCCACCCCGAAACACGTACCCAGTGGCAAGTGATGGTCCCAAACGGCAGAGGCAAAGTTGACAAGAGGCAGTGAGAGGGCAATAAATTTTCATCAAATTTCACCATCGCTTTTCGCGCTTTTTTTTTCCCCGTCCGTCCACTGTGCCGGATTGTTTTTCGTTCTTTTCTCTCTGTGTGTGTGTGTATTTATATATCTAAATCCCATTTGTTGTTGCCATTGTCCATAGAAGTGGAAAAGTGGATCAAAATCTAATGAAAAGTTGGGTGATGTTTGGTTTAGGTGGGGGTGGATGAGGGAATCTGGGTGAGAACGGAGAGGTGGAAGGTTGAGTTGTTGTTGTGGCGATGGCGGAACGGGGAATCGAATGGATTATTTATGTCATGTTGATGCTGGTCACACACACGAAAAGTTTGAGCTTCTGTTTTTTTTTCTCTCTCTCTTCTTTTCGGGAACTGTGGAAGGCACAACCACAGGTCAACAACGAATACACACTACTGGTACTGCCGCCTGTTTGGGTGCTTAGTACGCCAATTAACCAACGAATTCATATCTAGATTAGTAGGATATGTGCTTTTCGCATTTTTATAAGGACACGGCGCAAATAAAAACGAGGTGGGGTCCTTCACGGGGTTGGTTTTGCCCAGTCGTCGCCCAGTCTGTCAGTTGCGATAAGGAAGGCTCTTCCGCTCACCACCACACTTTGTCAGCCACCCATCATTGTGGCTTCATTGCCGAATATTGTTGTATCGATCAAACGGTTCGCTGCACGACGTGCTCTAAATCGTTTGATTTATTTGTTTGTTTGATTTGACTATTCCGTGTCACGCCGCTAAAAAAAAAAGGGCCAAACGAGAAAGTGAGGAGGCGCAGCACTCACAGAAACTTTGTGTACGTACACCAAGCTATCGTGCAAAACGCGGCAGATCCACGAGACGGGAGAATATGTTTGTCCGCTTTAACATGCAAATTTGGGTGGGCGAAATTCTAATTTGCCGACTGCAAGGTTCAAAAACGCGCAAAAGCCTTGCAAGAAGAAGCCCGTTGTGATACAAACTCTATCAAGCCTGGCCCCGCATTCGATAGATTTTACGAAGCGTTGTTGTTACGCAAGAGCAAACCGCCCTACCCGACGAGGCGTACGGATTTTCGCTGCAACTTTGCAACGCCGAACCCACGCTTTCCGGAGACGAAGAGATACAGCATAGAACCAGGGAGGAGGAGCGAAACAAAAAAAGTATCAGAGAAATATCCCTGTACAATATTTCCCAGCGAAATTCGAAAAGCGCCCCCTGGTGGCAGCTAGCGCGAGCGAACCGAAAGCGTGCCGTGCTGTAAAGCAGCGCACCCTAGCGGTGAGTGGCATGAACCACTCAACTTCGCACAGGACGCATATCCTTGTTATCGTGGACACAAACCAAGCGTAGGGTAAAGCATTCGAGCTTTGTAGCGCGGTGCTGCGCATGCTACACATGGTGAAAAGGAAACCATTTTCCCGGTGACGTTGACCGTTTCATCGCGTGTATGTGTATGTGTGTGTGTGTGCACACTGCGTGGTCAATGTTCCTTTCCATTTCCTTTCGAAACAACACAACTAACAAACAAAACGGAGGAGAAAAAACACCAAGCGAACGAACACCGCTATTGCGCATGTTTCTTCCAAATAACTAATGAAAAGTAATCAGCGTTAGTTTATTCGTTCGTTTATTCCACTCTATATATAATATCGCTTTCCCTCACAAATCCCCGATACCCCCCCCGGGTTTCCCTACTGTATGGGGTGGAGAGCGATGCTAAAAATAAAAAATCCATTATACTGCACATTATCCTGTGGAAACGATTGGGGGAGGAGGTGGGGGGGCACCTTGGGGCAGTCGTAAAGGGTTCCAAGGGATATGTGGCGTGGTACTCAGCAGCGTTAACCGGCAAGTATACTTTTTCCAGGAATCGGCTTATTACGCCTTGTCCACGGTGCCGGTGAAATTGGGCTGCTGATAGCTTTCATTTTTGAGCGATATTTACAGCAAAATGGATACAGTAGTCCCTCTGATGATGGGGATCCCTTTGTTTCCCGTGTCCAACAGACCGATGTGCATCGCGCATGAAGCATGTAGCACACGGTTAGCATTGTTCTGGGATAACAAAACAGCGGGGTAGGTACGTACTACAATGACAGTGAGGTCGTTTCATCTTGTTTTTTCGCATGGGACTCGGTGTGGCAATGTGTGCCGGCAGGGAGTTGCGTGCGCGATGGATCGCGTATTTTTGTTTGTATGCGCATCGGCGGGCCAGGTCACCGCCAGCGGCAGCAAGGGAAAGGGATGGTCGTAATGAAAACTAAGAGAACTCCTTTGATGTCTCGTGGTGTGCGTCTGTATGTACGTGTGTGTACGCGTGTGTCCGTGTCCGTAGGCTTTAATATTCAATTAAAGGGCCACGCTCATCACCAAACCCTGTCGGCTGTCGGCAAAAGAGGGTCTCGTGTATAGCGCGACGGTGCGCACACAATCGGGCAGAGAAGGAAGTAAGGCTGCTGCAGGCATGCCTAATGTTGCCAGAGGCGTATGTACCCGAGGCACACGAGGGATGATTGTTTTCCATCAGCATCTTCCTGATTACTCCACAGCAAAACCGTGCTTTCTAGAGCTTCTAGAGAACCTGTACAAGAGCGAACGGACATTGCGGAGTAAAGGTTGAAATATGCGCCCCGGTCGGGATTTTTCTTTCCCGTGCAGATTTTGGTAGCCTTTTTGGGATCTGCACAACAGCCTGCATGGTTTGACTAACTCGCGGAAGAAATCAATAACGTTCACTACCTGCTTCTGTAGTGAACGCACGTGAAGGAATCGTGCCGTTCCAAATGTTACGCACACCTCGAAAAGACAGACGATGGCAGGCGTGAGAAAAGGATATTCTGGGGCTCTCGCGTGTACTTATGTACGTGCAGGCGCGGATAGCATGTACGATCTTTTTTTCGCAGAAAGTCATTGAAATGTCAAAGTGGTTATTAATCTCAAAGTCAACATCTCCAGGTATTATAAAAAATAGCGTCTTTAACGTGCCTACTTCCACCCCATTGTCTCAAGGTTTCGTTTCCAGTCGTATGCCACAAAAACACACCACAACACACACACACACACACACACACGGACTATCGCCCGCCCGGTAGTGCTGTTGTGTGTATCGTTCCGGATCCGGGTGTCCGGATATAGTAAGAACAGATCGATAATCGCGAGGGTTGGTCGAGTGCCGCTCAACCACACGCCGCAGCCCATTGTGTCATTGGTAGGGTGGTGATGGGCATGCACGCCATATTTCCACTGCATTATGTGTGTGCCCTCTTTCGCTGTTACCGGTTCCTTTGCCAGGACGCAAGGACATTTGCTGCAAACGGTAGCTAGCAGCAGGAAAAGCGTCTCGATCCACGGATCCAATTCCTTCTTCACATCCTTCATCCCACTCCCGGGTGACGACGACGTTAGGATGATGGGAACCATCTATGCTAAATGAAAATGTTGAAACCCGAGGGAGAGCAAGCGAAACGGTGAAACAGAGAGTGTGTGTCGGTGAGAGTGAAACACTGTGCGATGGAGTGCCTGTTTCGCCGCCATCTTGAATAATAGGGTTGGTCTGTACGCGAACCGTTGCTTTNACGGTAGCTAGCAGCAGGAAAAGCGTCTCGATCCACGGATCCAATTCCTTCTTCACATCCTTCATCCCACTCCCGGGTGACGACGACGTTAGGATGATGGGAACCATCTATGCTAAATGAAAATGTTGAAACCCGAGGGAGAGCAAGCGAAACGGTGAAACAGAGAGTGTGTGTCGGTGAGAGTGAAACACTGTACGATGGAGTGCCTGTTTCGCCGCCATCTTGAATAATAGGGTTGGTCTGTACGCGAACCGTTGCTTTCGGTTCTTTGCCTCTTTGCGATTTTTTCTTCTTCTGCTTATATTGCACACCCCGTGTCATCGCGCTGTGTCATTTCCATCGCCCCCTAGTGGGGAGGGAGAACTTGATGTGTCGTTAATCCACAATGGCACACAAGGGCCCGGGCTTATCTGCATGTCGATCGAACTCTCTACTTTGGCATGTTAGAAGCGCCTAATCCAATTAGAGAGCGAGTCGCATCAAAACCGTAAACCGCCACTGTTACGGGTGAGGATAACCCCGGAACACACCAGCTATGGCCGCGGTGCCGTTTGCCGTCTGTCAGTTGCTCGTGATTGAAGTGCCCTCACACATGGGGACACATAAACACATGCACACACCGATAGATACACACAAGCACAAACACAGTTCGGTTGAGCAGTGGCAAGCTCGCCCCTTGGTAGTAATCCTTGTTGTGAGGTGTCTCGGTCGAACCTCCAGTTCCTCTACCGTAGACCCAATGCGGGCGGCTCACGGCAATCGGATGCATCAATGGATGGGGGTGGTAGTGGTGGTGGTGGTTGGATGGAAGGATGAAAGCCCTAGCATCGATGGAAATGTCCCGAAACAACAGTAAACTAGGCAAAAAGTACTGCTGTGACAGGACAATATCATCGACGGCTAGAGGACGATTCCCATGCAAGCGTCCCAAGATCGCCCGGAACTTCGCCGAGCGGCGCAACTTGAAGCACTGAAGATCTGACATTGTCCGCACAGCGCTTCCGATAAATCCGCGAACGCCAATTCCTTCCGAAATTTTTCACTATAGTACTTTTCCCACAGCAGATTGGTTCCCTCTCTCTCTCACTACTGCTCCCAATCACTTGTGCTTTCCAGAAACGCGAGAAAAGGAAAATGGCGTTGGCTTGTACAGAACTCGTTCTACGTCGGGATATTAGCGGACAACTCTTGCGGGTCGCACCTTTTTGGCACGGTGTTTCGACTACACTTCTTTGCCAAATGGAATCCAGCCTGTGATGCTTTGCGACGAAAAAACGCGAGCACACGCCTCCCTCGCCTTTCCCACACACACACATACATACGCGAGCACGTGCACACACACACACACATACTAAGGAAGGAGCGGGGTTTCGGTGTGAAGAAAAGCTCACTTTACTGCGTACTTCCCTCAGTAGTGCACAGTGGCAGAGAGCGTCGTGTCTCGAGGACCACGTTCAGAGTGGGTGTGTTTGTGTGTATGGGGCACGCTACATTCCCCGGAATCCGGCGACGATATGAAACGCGCGCACCACTTTTGCAAGTGTGCGCCTGGTTACGGTGGTAGTTGTACTTGGAGGGATAGTGCACGGGTTCAATTGTGTGCGGTACAGGGTGGCGATGCCTTTACGCTACTTTGCACCTTGCCTTTGGCAACGCCACCCTCTAATATATTACTCGACAAGGGCGATGTTGCTTGAGGATTCTTGCGAAGTATGACAAGAGAGCTACCGTAGCAGGACGAAAGAGAGCAAAGTTATATTGATACACTGGGAGGGGTTGATAAGGCTGGTACGCTCGTTTGTACAACTGTGAGTGAGGGCTTGGTTTTTGTTTCCAAATTGGGGATATATATCTCAAATCTGTTGGCCAAGTCCACTATTATATTGCGATGATGATGCTAAACACACAATACGGATTTTTCTGCTGGTTTTTCCCGATCCTTAACCAACAAACTGCCCACATCCAAACTGTGAAAACGATGCTATTAACCACTGCCGGACGACCACCCTAGTAGCAAATGGACTCGTTTCGAAATGCTCCATCTTGCTTCGCCAGTGCCAGTGATTGAGATTTCTTGGCCTTTTACTAAAGGACAGATAATGAGGGCCTACTGTGTGAGAGAGATCCGCACCAAATGTATATCCGCACTGGTCGAGCCAATCCTAACGACTAAAGGGACGGCTTCGTCCCATGATCCGGCGCCGGAGTTCCCCGGTGGTGTCATGACAACACCAGCCATACGGGCTTGGTGCACACATACATGTAGCAAGCAGTCACAGCGCGCACACGCACGCGCCCACAGCCTTTCCAGGACGATTTGGGCTAAATCTTATGCCCGCGTCTCCGTGTATGTGGCGTTGTACGTGGGCCATGCCGTTGTGTGAGTGTGCTAGCACGCACACCCAAGTGAGGGTGGACCGTAGCTCTGTATCCTTTGAAAAAAAGAAACGCAACGTTTGTTATATGCTGTTCACTCCAGGATAATATCCTTCGATGGTTGCTCAGGCATAGCAACTTTTGGAGAGTCTAGCGCCTTTAAACATTTCGAACGAGTTATGCAGACAGGGGAGCATTATTTCTGGGTTACATTTAAATTCGATCCTATTCATACACACACACGAACTCACACTTGGCAGAAGTATTGGAAAATTCCTGCAAAGTATAGAAAGCAACACTCAGTGACAAGTGCCATACCCCGGCATATCGGCAAATGCCTGCGAATGTCTATTGTGGATGAAAAGTGTGTGTGCGTATAGCCACACATACGCATCTCTGTATTAGAGTGCCTATACTACTGTACAGCAAAACGTTCTCTCCCCGGACATGCGCAGATCCTGATGTCATGTTGGCAGGTTCCGACAAGGGACAAGGGAAAAATCCCACCAATGTATAAACTAACTGACTCTCATTTTTGGGGTACCCGATTCGCATTTGCGAGTGTCTTGGTGCATATGCCCACATCGATGACGTCAAAAACGGTGCTAACCCAACGCTNTGTGTGCGTATAGCCACACATACGCATCTCTGTATTAGAGTGCCTATACTACTGTACAGCAAAACGTTCTCTCCCCGGACATGCGCAGATCCTGATGTCATGTTGGCAGGTTCCGACAAGGGACAAGGGAAAAATCCCACCAATGTATAAACTAACTGACTCTCATTTTTGGGGTACCCGATTCGCATTTGCGAGTGTCTTGGTGCATATGCCCACATCGATGACGTCAAAAACGGTGCTAACCCAACGCTGGTCACCCGATTTTCAATGCTTGAATCCCGGTTCTTCCCAACTCTCGGCTTCAACCCTCCAATACACCTCTCTACACTTTGTTCGTCCTCGAACCCAAGGATCATGGCACATGCAGAGTTCCAGTGAATTTTATAATCGCAACTTGCAAAATCTCTCCCAAGCGCTACATCTCTACAAAAGAGACAGGAAAGGGAGAGTTTTTTGTTGTTACTGTTGTTCGAAACAGGGGGCATTTGGGTGAGAAAGGATGAAAATCAATAGCGTTTCATCATGGAGAGTTTATGCGTTTGCCGGTATCGGGCTATTGTTAGCAGAGTGGCCTGATTGTGTTTATGCAACTTTTAAGGAGCGTCCTGAAATGTGTGTCGGCGAAGAAGCACGATTAGAAATTTATAGTCCAACATAACCCCGGATATTGTATTTATATTGTACAGTCAGCAAATGCTTTGGGCAACATCTTATGACGTCGTTGTTAATAAAAATATATCTTCTCTTCTCTTACTTGCCGTCTCAAATAATTCTACGATCCCCAGCATACATGCATTTTTAATCGGGATTATTGAATATAAACCCAAAGCCATTAATGATTAAAAATAAAGTTAAGCCACGATTATCTAAGCTTTGAACGACGGCATAATCCGATAATATGAACGAAATAATGACGAAGGTACGCCAATAGATGCCGGTAGCAATTCTGCACCTAAAACGCATTCATATCGGTCACCATAAGGACGAAGACCGACCTGCTTTCGTTCCGGCTATCCGGACATCGGGTTTTACGCGCATAGTATGGGAGCTGCAGATTCTAGGTCGTTCCGGACTTCCGCTCTCGCCCTTTCAGCGACTACGCTGAAAGGCAGACCTCACAAACACATTGGTAAACAGTGGGCAGGAACAATGACTGCTACGTGCACACAAACACACACGCACGCTCATGGGCACACTCTCTTCAATAATCGCGAGGGTTCGAGTTCAACGCCCTATTTCGGAACCTCTCCGTGTAGAATACACGTTTCCCTCTCCTCATGTCCTGGCGCGATAAGGATACTCCCTTCTTACTGAGAAAGTATGCGGTACTGTTGGGTTTTCGAGGTGAAAATTTCACCTCACCCGAAAGAAATATAGTTCCCAGAGCTTGGCATAACCTAAAAATGAGAAAGCAAGACAGGTAGACTACCGGTCTGTGTGTCAGGGCAGAAGGGATTACCATTATCCGTCCCATAGAACGAGTGTTAGGTTTGTGTGAGTTAGTAACCCCGTTCTTCCGGTTGTAACCTGTTGTTTTCCGTCTGCCGATGAGTAGGTTAAGTTGCTCTTGTTCTGCCGGTCTGGACCGGTCTTGGAAAAGGGGTTTAGTTACGACCCTGGCCACGGTATGACTGTTAGGTGAAAATTCATTCCCACCTGTCATGTGACTGCTGGCAGCTAAGACGAGGGCTTGACGGCTTAATACATACGGGTCGGTCAAGATTGGGAGCGGGAGAGAGGTGGAAACTTAGGAACCTTTATCCTCCACGGGGTGAATACCTCCCATAAGAACTTTTCGCCTACAGAATAATAATAAGAAGTACCCCGACACATAATCTAGGGCTTGGCCTAGTGCGTTGGTCAATGATGTAGATTATTTAGTGTTTGTTACCCCGAACCAGTAGCTGTTTAACACGCAACATATTAATCCATTGCAGAAACAGCAAAGGGAGAACAGAACGCGAGAATGTGGGATAGCTTCACTTCACACGAACTAAAGCCTTCCTTTAAAAACAGCGACTGTAATAACGAATTTGTTTACTTTTCATTCCCTGACTAAAATCCAAAATACACTTGTAGCGCTTTCAGGCAAGAAAAGGAAAGATTGCAATATTTTGCTTTGGAATGGCAATCAACGAGAAAGGGATAAATAGAAAAAAATAATAATCCCCAAGACTGATGATTGTCATCGATTACATCAGTTCCCACTGGTTTCCTTGACGTAATTGTGGACGTTATAGATCACTTGGAGTACCGTTTTTTTTATTTGCTGTAGAATGGCTAGACCATATATTTTAGCATGGAGCATGTCAACAATATGTAGAATGATAACTTTAAAATAATGTTTTTCTGACTTACCTTTTTCTTCTGCGGATTCATTACGTCCATAGTATCATGCGGGAATACTTTTTTGTTCAAGCTACAATAACAAAGAAAGATGGCTAATCTAAAGAATCAATTCTGCGTTGCGATGTGCGAACATACTAACCTCACATCCATACGGGTACAACTAGCGTATGCTATGAAGCCCGTACATCCGACTACAGCCGTTAGAATGATGAACACCAACGGGATAACCTACAGAGACGATGAAAAAAGAGCAGATTTGCATTAGATCGTTCAAAATTTGACCTTTATATCGTTTATCGACAAAAATACCGCTTGCAATACCACAAACGCAAAAATTTTCCACGTGATTTAGTTTGTTTTGTTTGTTTTGACACAACAATTTGACAGATGGCAGGATTACCAACTTTACCAAATGTTCAACCTAGTTCTAGTAACACCGGTTGTTTTTAAAAACAAAGCCAATGAAAAAGATTACAATGTTTTAACATTTCCTTTCATTTTTATGTTGTCATTGCAGTGCCGGAACGCTGGACCCGAACGGACTTTTGGACACACATGAACTTCACCCTACACTGGTACCGCTGAAACCGACTCTTCTCACAACACAAGCAGCAGCCGTAGCCGCGAGCCAGCAACAAATTAAGAGGTAAGTGAGGATGTTAAATCTAGTTGCCAGAGATATGAACAATACGGTTTGACAGTCAACTCATTGAATCGAAGCATGGCAAAAAAAAAATTCGTTAGCAAACAGTCGTAGCAACCGTTGAAAAAAAGCGCGCCAGATCTAATTGAGCCCACAAGCATTTAGTATCAGTTTTGAACACTACATAAAGCACAGCGTTTATTTAACGAAAATGGTGTTCGCATCTTTCAATTGTGTTTACAGAGAAGCGCAAACATCACCGCAGGTTCTTTCACCGCAGCAGCAGCCACAGCCGAACGTAGCCCAACAGCAACAGATTCAGCAACAAATCCAGCAGCAACAGGTACAGGCACAGGTGCAGCAACAACAACAGCAAGCACAGCAAGTGGCACAACAGCAAGCCCAGCAGCAAGCACAGCAGCAGGCTCAGCAGCAGCAGGTGCAGGTGCAACAACAACAGCAGGTGAATGGAGCGAGCGCTAACGGTTGTCCCAAAGGAGGCAACGCCAGCAATGGCAGCTCATCAGGCCGCTCGACACCGAACAACGGTAGCGATCCGGCACCGGGGAAGCTGTTTGTTGGTGGGTTGAGCTGGCAAACATCGTCCGAAAAGTTGAGCGAGTACTTCGGCATGTTTGGCACGGTTACGGACGTACTGATCATGAAGGATCCAGTCACACAGGTAGGTACACCGATGGTAGCGAACGCATACGATCCATTTCTGTGGTGCTGATCATGGAATGTTTCTCCTTACTTTATTTGTTCTACATTTATAGCGAAGCCGAGGGTTCGGTTTCATCACATTCCAGGAACCGAACAGTGTTGACAAGGTCCTACAGGTACCGATCCACACGCTCGATGGTAAGAAGATTGATCCGAAACACGCAACGCCCAAGAACCGCCCCAAGACGCAGTCGAACAAAACGAAGAAGATTTTCGTTGGTGGCGTTAGCCAGGACACGTCGGCCGAGGAGGTGAAGGCATACTTCAGCCAGTTCGGCAAGGTCGAGGAAACGGTGATGCTGATGGATCAGCAGACGAAGCGCCACCGTGGTTTCGGTTTCGTCACGTTCGAGAACGAGGATGTGGTTGATCGGGTGTGCGAAATTCATTTCCACACCATCAAAAACAAGAAGGTAGAGTGCAAGAAGGCCCAACCGAAGGAAGCGGTGGCACCGACCGCACAGCAGCTGCTCCAGAAGCGCATCATCCTGGGCAACCTGGGCGTTCCGATGGCAGCCGCTGCCCCGAATTCGGCCGCCGCTGCCCGGCTTGTTGGGGCGGCTCAGGCCGGCGGTAATCCGGGTCTGGTGAATCCGCTCGCTACCAACCAGCTGATGGTGCAGGCGCAGGCACAAGCTGCACAGGCTGCTGCCGCAGCCGCCGCCATGCAAGTACAAAATGGTTTCGGCAAAGTCTTTACTACATATCCACCGCAACTGCATAGCTTTAGGTAAGGATCGGGAGGATCATATTTACTAGCTTACGCTTTTGAGCTTTGTTTACCGTTTGAGATATTTTACATGTTATGATTATTTGTGTGTTGTTCCACAGATACTCGCCATACTCCATTCCATCGGCTGCTGCCGCCGCCGCGAATGCAGCCGCCGCTGTTAACCCACTCTCGGGCGTTGCCGCCAGTCAGGCCGCCCAAGGTCAACCGCAGCAGGTACCGCATCCGACGTCCGTGGCAGGAGCAACGGTGGCCACGCAAGCTGCCCCGCAGCAGACGAGTCAGCAGGCTGCCGCCGCCGCACAGATGGCCGCCGCCGGGTTGACGAACCCTTACCAGGGATACAGTCTGGCCAATGTTGATATGTCGAGCTTCCAGGGCGTCGACTGGGGCTCGCTGTACGGCATGGGAATGTATGTATAAATTTCATCTATCCCCACAACCGTGCGCTCTTTCTCTCTGCCTCTTCGTTTCACTTACTCCTGAACACACCCTCTCCCCTGCGTTCCTCAAACGAATGATCATCCATCACACATCACACACTGCTCTATTCCCACCACCATTGTTTGTTTACCGCTGAGATTATAACCTTAGTATCACCGCTACTAGCAGTACAAGCCGAAGCTAATGAAGGATGTAAAATCGACGTACATACTCTTGGTACAAGCGTACAGGTAGCTTGAGCGAAACTTTTTCGAGCGAGAAGAATATATTTTTAAAGAACGCATTCACTATTCCCGATAAATAACACTTTATATAAACACTTGTTTGAAGCGAGAGGTACCCACTACTATATTTCTCTTTCGCCTGAAAGGGAGCAACATTTTGGCAACACATGCATATAAGAACGGTGCGCATGCTATAGGGTCGAAGATCGAACATGATCGAACGTCACTAACCTCCCCGGTTCAGTCAACATAGAAAAACAAAACCGAACATGTGTAATTGTTTTTAAACTCACCGTGATCATATTTAGTCCGCCGCTTTATCAGACAAGCAGCATTTGCAACATCACATCATCGTGGATTAAGCGTTTAGCGACACAAGAATGTTCGTTCGCTTCCCGTGTCCCTGGACGACGCTGCGCGCGCAGCATACTATAAACGTTTGCAATGGATAAAATGTTTACAGCGTTCAAGAAAAACGTTCCGTAGCGAGGGGGAACTTTAGCAAAAGTGCCAGAGAAACTGTGTGGAAACTGAGGAAAAGTGACAAAGAAGGCTAAACCTATCAGAAATATTGCATGTACGGAAAATCGATTACACGAAACATTCATTAAAAAAAAAATCCCCCCCACCCCCAAATCATAGAGTTTGCAATAAACAAGTATAAATATGTAAATTACGCATCATAACAAGTGAATGGCCGAGATGTAAACAGCAGTAGTACAGTTCAAAACGTAGCTGGATGTGTGTTTGTGTATGTGTCCGTTGGACTGTTGGGATTAAATCGTCGCTTTAGTTTCGGTTCGTTTACCATTACGCTTCTTATCTACTTAGGCTCTTGAAAACTGGCTCTCACCCCACAGGAACTAGTTTTGTACATGGTATGTTAGTTACAAATCTTATCGTTACGCCGCCGATATCTTCTTGCAGCTAATTAAGTAAAGCGAACCAGATCGGCTTTGACAGTGAACAATTACTATTTCAATCTATTCGTATATTTTTTTACTTTCCATGATAATCTTTCTTTGATTATTAAGTTTTAATTAAAATAACACGTAGCGATAGTTTGTCATATTTAGCTTACAAACGAATAGTGACAAAGAGACGCTTACACCCAGCGAATAAACTCCTATTACCTCCCCCTTTTCTCCTTTCCCTCCATTTTCTTCCTGCCCCTTTCAAGACTTCCCAGTACATGTTAGACTTCGTATTGTTTAAACAAAGTTTGGAGGCTGAGGCAAATTTTCAATTTAGCAATTAGAGGATTACTTTTAATTTGTACAGCATAGTATTGCCCGTCGACTGGTTTTACAGTGTTTTACATTCTAGATATGGTTCGTTTCGTTTTAACATACAAAAACATAGTTGCTAAAGAACAGTAGGAACAAAATGATTGTTTTTTTTCCTCACAAAAACTATATTGTGCATTAAGATGAACAAAACATTACATTCCCAACATTCGTAAAATGCGTTTGCATTATAATTATAAAGTTAAACAAGGGAACTTCACACGTTTCCTCATACGAAAAGTTATACGTTTTCCTCATTTTAGGCTTAATTGATATTCACCTACGTTTAGATTGAGTGTAAGAAGGTGTAGGTTAATGCAACCTAGACTGTGGAAGTATGCGCGGGATGGATTCATCACGTTCTTTCGTGCAGTACACGATTGTGTTAGTGTTAGTTATACTGTTTACCTACATTTTGACACGCTTCTCCATTAGCTTAGTTGTGCTCATACTGCGTTGGGGTACCGTCTATGCAGAGTTACTCGATTGTACAAAGGAGGCAGTTTTCCATGTATCATTTATTTTTAGCCATTTTGTTTTGTAAACCAATACGTCAAGAGTGTAAAGGGTTTGGGCCGGTTTCGAAACAGGTGACCTAACATTTGCATCCCCAGAATAGCCTGAATGTAACATTTGCATTTCGATATCGCTGCTATCAAATTACACCATACTTTATAGCATTAAAACTTGCAAACCATTTCGCCACACCGCATACGAACCATACGACAGAGAGAGAGAGAGAGGGAAAGAAAGAGAGAAAGAGAGAGAGAGTGAGGAGAGAAAGAGAGAAGAAACAACAAATCCATGCTCGTAAAACCTAGCATTTAAGGCGTCCGTAATTTGTGAATGAATTTGCCAAGTTCGAGTATCCGTTTCTTTTTAGTATTATAGTTTTAATCCACAATTTGGTTAGTTCGTAACGTTCTCTCATCATAATGTTTAAGCATTTTGATTTCTTCACAAGCAACACTTACTTATCTTCTCCCATACATCATCTACTATTTATTAGTACTTGGTTTTAGTTATACCCGTATAATACGCTTTACTGTGTTTCTTTAGTGTAGATCCACCGGCCCGGTGTTGAGTGTGTGTGCGGCCGCAAGTGACTATGCATGCGGGCGTCCCATTTTGTTTGTGTGCGTGCTGTGTGTTTTGCTATAAAAAAAAAAGCTTTAACATCGCGCCAAACACGATGGAGACGCGCCCCGTGCAATGCCATGCGTGCATCATGCAACACCGGTGAGGCGGACACAAAAGCCGAATGTACTTATGATTCTGATTGAATACGTTTTAGTTTCTACTGTATCTTAATTTGCATTTGTAAAGCACGAATGACAAACTAATAAATATAATTATTAAAAAAAAATCATACCCCCACACCCCTAACCCGGAGATACGCTCTCTAATGCTTCCGTTTTTCCACTCGTTGTGTGTTACATTTTGTGTTGTTATGGGTTTTGTTTTACTCTGTTTGTCTTTTGTCCATGTTTTGCGCGATTGTTGTACCTTGTTTGTGTTTGTGGCTTTTTCTTCTAACGCGTTAGTATTTTGTTGTGGAATGCAAACAACAAAACAAAAATAATAAAAAAAAAAAAACAGCGCCAATCGTTTCTTGGGAGAAATATTCTACAGGTCAGGTTGTGTTATTGATCGGTAAACTTGTTCAATTTTTTTTTCTTTTCATCGTTTATCTTATCTCATTATGTTCTCTTCCCACTCGACAGGTTGTGGATAGCTAATGCGTTTGGAATTTTCACTTTTTGCATCTATCAATATTAAATATTCTCAATCATTGTGCTCGTGTGTTGGTTAGCATTAGCTCATCTTTCGTTTACAGTAGTTTGAAACAGTTTTTTGTTGTTGTTGGAAAATGAGAATTACCAAATGTGTTGTTTAATTTGGATGAGATTTTTGCGTTGCATAAGAGTTGCCACCGGTAACCAACATAAACAACGGCACCCAATAGTGGACCCTTCTGAACGACCTCTCCTCCCAGGCAAGGTCTTTGACAGGTTCGAAACGTTCCACCTTTTTTGTTGGCACCGGTGTCTTCGGTGTACGATTCGGACACGCTGCAGTTCACATCGGCCCGTTCGAGACCGGTTCGATGTCGCGCTCTCATTACTGACATTTAAACCATTCATAAGTGATTGCGGCCATGCCACCGCCACACGTCTGTCATGTTGGGGCGGCTATTTTTAAACCACATCCGCCCGTGCTCAGGCCAGACCTCGCGTCGGCTTTGCCGCGGTTCGTCATGATTCACACACTCCACTTGTGGTGTACTTCTGCGGGCGGTCAACGGAGCTCCGTTGGTAGATAGGTTGGTGCACTGACTTGCGTGGAGTTCATAATTCATCTATTTATTGTATTTATAGATGGTACGGGCGAGATATTGAAACTGACTTCGGTCAGCCGACATGTGGTGGTGGTGGTGATGATGATGGTGGTTGACCGATTCCGGTGAACCGAGCACCACCGACCATTACCGGAATGTGACCCCGGGTGTCCTTGTCTGTGCGGTCGGTGCGTTATGCATAATTTAAAGCATTCCCTCATTGAAAAGTTACTCGCAAAAGAAAGAGAGAGTTGATACCACTGTGGCCACATTGCTTGGTGTCGTTTTGTTTTTAACCGGCATACGGGGATGGTAATTGTACCTTCTATTTCTGTGTCCGGTTTAGACGCAAATAGGACACAAACGCACAGGACTACGCCGCTAGACTAAACGGGTTTGGTCCGTGACTTTGGTCCAGGGTGTCAGAAAATAGAGCAATCAATACAATCCGGAAAAGAAAGGACAAATTTCAACATCTTCTTGACACTGCTGTGGAGAAAAAAAAATGTGTAATTATTGCAGTGCCAAGGTATCGTCATCGATTAACGTTATCCGAACTAGGTGCCTGGTGCTAATCGACTAACTACTACCGTTGTACTAGTGGATGCTTTTAATGTTTTGGTAACCGAACTTTAACAACTCGTTGTCTTTTCGTATTGTTTCAGATTTTATTTTTTGCCTTCATCATTTTTTTGTTTGTTGTTGAACCATTGCATTCGTTACATTTTATAATTTATTCTTTTGTTACTGTATCCTTTTAGATTGTATCCTGAAAGCCACTGTTGAGATCAGCGTCTCCACCAACTCTACTTTACACGTGGTAGCTATTACTTTACTCTGCCACCTGCAAGAACGGTTTCAGACCAATTCTCCCTTAAGCCGTTAAAAGTGCATCGGAGATTAGCAGATTTCGAAGCGATTAGAAACGATCAATACGTATGAACCACCTACCTTAGCGGCGCGCACATATCTTACAAACGTTAATGATAATAGTGAAGATTGGAAAGGAGATGAAGATTTTCGCGCATCATTTGCTTTATAAGATACATCATGAAGACTGTTTTTTTTAAACGATAAGCATCGGTTTATGTTAGCTGCAAATCAATATTTTAGTTATGTTTAAAATTCCGACCCTAATCGAAGGGATGGTACGATTAACGTGAAGAAATCTTAATTTGTTAGACACTATTTTCAAGATGAGATATTATTTGAAATAAGTTTGCAATCCGATGCGTATCGCTGCGGACGTTATGTGTTAGACTTTTGGTTGTTTGTTAAGAAAATCATTTATTTTAAATTAGACACTGCACACTTTTAGTTCATTCATGGCGCTACGGTGTGGGGCAGAAAGTACCATACGAACAGAAGCGTGTCTCTACTCATTTTACTGACATAACAGCAGGGCGCATCTTATCATTCGCTTGCGCCGTTAGAAATTCTATCCGACCACAAGCATGCATTTTCTTTACACGTTAAAGAAAAAAAGAACCCCAGTCAAGTGATTTTGCTTTGCTCTGCGACTCCGGAATCCCACCACGGGTTCCGTCTTGGTCTGACCACACCATCCCTTTGTTGGTAGTGGTTTGGGGAGGGCATGGGACTAGCAAAACCCGATCCATCAATCAAGAACGATCGTACGTCGCTGAGTTTTGTTTTCCCCCTTTTTTAGTTTTTTGTATTTTTGTTACTCTTTCCCCATTTTACTAAGTTTTGCCAACCGGGTTGGGTTGTGGGTTGGTAATACGGACTGCGCTATTCTTAGCTGCCAGCGCTCAATGTGTCAGTCACGTTTCGTTTACCGAAGTGGCATTGCATTTTCGACCGGACCGCTTCTGGGGCTAATTCCTTCACGGCTCGTAATGCTGCTTCCATGGAAACCGTTGTTCAACACGCGAAAGATAAATTATTGAACACTGATCGTCAGTGGTCAGTGGTCGGCAAACGCGCGCAGCATATTTGGCGCTGCGTTTGAACGCTTATCGTGCAGCAAGTTTACAACCACTCATTTTTTTAAATTGTTTTTTAGTTTCAAATAGGTCAACTATTTTAATAGGGTAAAATTGTGTACTTAAACGATTCACTTTTGTAAAATGCTGATCACGGCTGGTAAAATAGCAGCTTCACGAGCATCATCATTTGACGGCTCGTTTTATATTGGTAGAAATTACTTAAAATTATTATTTTTCTTATTCTCTTATTTGCCCTTCATGCTTCTCTCATTCATGTTTAGTACGTTTCTATGTATGTTTTGTAATATGCTTTCCACTATTAAAAAAAGAAGAAAAAAAAACAGTGTGTAATATTGAGAGCGGAATGTAATGCTCGTGCATCTTCCAATAATGAAGCCTTGCTTGCAAATTTAACTCTTAGGATCAGTGCATACTATATGAATATGAAGGATGTATAAAATTGTGCTTAATAACAAGCAGGTGATGCAGTGTATGGGTTAAAGTTTTCTGTCACACAGCAAAAAGATCAACAGCCAAAAGCTAAACTTGAAATGATCATCGGTTTTGTTTTTCGTCCGTGCCACAGTTCATCGTTCCTTTAGGAAATGGGGTGAAAAATACACCACATTAATCGTTCAACAAGTAGCTAAACTTATGTTCTATGCATTGCGCTTCACATTGACGTATGTTATAGCAGAACAGAAACATAGTCAAACTTCGGTTCATTTAAGCTTGTACTCAAGAGCTGCTGTATGTTTAAACTTTTTTATTTTCATCCTCTCTGCTCTGTGTGTTTCTTCCGGCACTAGAGACCGTTTCACCTGATTCACCGCCTTGTGCTCGATTTATCCTCTTTCCCAGTTCAGCTTAGCGAGTTTGCTATGAAAGTTAGCCATCATCTCCCACAGCTCAGAAGGGAGAAGAAGGGTTAGCTTAGAGATATAAGTTTGATTGTTCGTCCGTTTATCGAATACTTTTCTACACACATGATTTGTAAGTTCAGTAGACGTTCAACACACAGTTTTGTACCGTAGTATCCATTTGTTTTTTTCTTCTAAAGTTTGTACGATAACTTATAAATGTTTCATATTTTAGATATGCTGTATTCGGTTCTTTTTTACTTTCGTTTCCTAACAATCTTAAATCAAAATATTACAGCTGTAGTTACATTGTTTCCAATTCTATGTGATTTGCCCAATTATTTTGAAGTGAATGTTTCCAGTTTTACGATACGATAAACGTTATGCCATTTTGAGACTGGAGTACAACAATACCATATTCCACGCATGCCAAAACTCCACTTACTGCTAAATGTTCCAGCCGCGTAATCATAGCCTAGGAAAGCAATACTATCGATTTGATATTCTTACAGTAGAGTTGCGTTATTCGATCACACACACACATTTGTTTTTCTGTTTTGTTGTTGTGTGAGTGTTTTGTGTTCAGCTCGTACTACTTTACTAAACAAGCGGGAAAAAAAACCCGGAACCAATATGCTGGAGTTGTTTTTGAAACATGGTTTCCATTTTGTGTTGTCAAGAATACTTATCGAGTGTAGCGAGAATGTATTTTCTCTTTTCTCTGTCGCCTTAATGTCTTTTCCTTTCCCTTTCCACAAAGATGCAAACGCGCATTTTGCACGAGTTTGTTAAAAATATCTTGGTAATATATTTGAACAGAGAAATGTTTTAAATTGTACCGATCTGCTAGTGAGAGACGTTGCGTAAAGTGTGCTAGAAGTAATTTGGATACGATTTGCTTTGCTTCTACAATTTTGACAATACACTACCACCGTTTGTAGAGATTGACTTTGTGTTACTAAATCATGTTTGCAAAAACAGATGAGTGTAGTACAATTTAACTTCCAGCAGAATAAGATTGCCATGGGAGAAACGTTGCATGAATCGTGTTAATTGTAAAACAAAATTATAATTATTGCAAAATAGAAACGGAGAGAAATGGTACAGACATCTTTGCAACGTGAATAAAGAAGACGAATAATAGCACATGCAAAACGTATGTAAACAAAGCAAAACCAAACATATCGTATTTGAGCGCCCCTGAACTCAAAATAGAAGCAAAACAAAAACAAAGTCTTAAAAAGTGAAGAACAAATACAGAAGTATGAGTTAAAGCAGATCTAGTGTTACATGTGGCGCGAATGTAGTAATCAATATAATAAGCTAAATAAGGTAACCAACGTTCTTCCATAAACAACAAAAAAAAAAAACATATATTTATACTAGAGCAAGTGCTGCAGATCCGAGGGCGAACTACTGTTACTATAAATGAGTGAAACTGCAGCAACTTAGAAGCAAACTAAAGTAGAGCAAAGAGCGAAAAAATAATTAAAACGATGGAAAGGAGAAGACAAAAAAAGGTGTGTAACAATGGGAAAGGAAAAATCACACACGAAAGTTAAAACCAAACCCACAAATGTAAAAATATACGAGCTGCAAATTTATATCTCTAAGTGAACAATTTTGAGAGTGAGAAAAAAACGAGCTAAAAAAAAACACACACATTTAAAACACACGTAAAAGTGAAAAAAAAGAAGAAAAACATACGGGAAAGAGGATATAATTTGGTAGCGCATAATTATGGTCATAATTATTCGAGCGGAATGAGAAGGAATGGTTTACCGCGCAGAGTCTGCGGCAATCGGGCTAAGCGTTTTAGGTTCGACCGAAATGATGCTCCTCTTATAGATGGATTGAATGGAAGGATTTTTCTGTATTGTGGTCCCCCCGGTAAATCCGGTTTCCGCTTGGTTTCGCATTGAACTCTTTCTCCCTAATGGTACAAACACACGATGCAGACAGACAGACGGCATATAGCGATGGCATGTAGTTTTGAAGCTTTTCCGCTCAGCAAAGAAAAGCTTCCTTTCTACCTCAAAAAAAAGGTGAGGTGCAAACGTAGAATTGTAAGCGCACATACATATATGTATTGTGGCGTGCCATTTTTTTCTGTTTGAGCTCCACTGGAGGTGGGATATAAGGTTGATCTTTTCAAAAATAAAACAAACAAAACAAAAAGATCCCATTGAACCCACAAGGCTAGTGAAGGAATGGGGGCCCGGTTCGTATAGTTTTTATGGTTTGCTGAACGCTGAACACCACGTGGACCAATTTCAAAACGAGATCATTGCAAGTATAGATATGCCATTAAAAAAAAACAAACAAGAGAAATGGAAAACAGCGCAGAAAGACAGAAAGCTTCCATCACCACACCATGCGAACGGGGATGGTGCGTGATCGAGCACGTGTATTGATTGTAAAATAATCTTTGTGTGCAGCGTGGCACAAGAGGAAAAACGCGAAAATGGTGGAAACTGTGCATGGCAGCCTGGGTGAGAAGGCAAGAGTTCTTACTCATCGCCAGGTGACACAAACGCACCATAACAAAACACACATAAATTATCCCATCGAATATTGAATCTTAGGTTTTGTGAGCGATTTTTAAAAACAGAAAGAGCTGTGTATGTTAGCCGTAAAAAAAAAAAATGTAAAATGGAAGCAGTTCTAGCAGGCAGATGTTTGAGCTTGTAAAACCTTACCGTGCGATGGAAAGCGGACGACGATGTAAATGTTACTGACGTTACTCTTTCATCTGTTCCAATGCACCGTGCTCGTACGGTGCAGGAACAAAACATAAGTAAATGTACAGGATGTGTTTAAGCATGTGTGTCGGACAAAACTGTGTGCGACACGCGCGTGTTGTGTGAGTTAGATCTAGCTAAATCTCTTACTCGTACATTTGCCCGAATGGACGGAATGGACCGAACGAAGGGGATGCAGCATTTGGCAAAAAGCAAAAGAGAACCGCAGCATGATCCTATCGATCGGCACAAGCAATTGTAAACCCTTATGTGCTAATATACGCTTTGTGGCGAGACGACAAAACAAAAATGCAGCAACACATTGCAAAGACCAATAATTGTTGGCTTTTTATATTCACTTCGCTTTGAAAATCCCCCTTTGTAACTGAGGCAAACGTGTATGGAACGGTGTAAAGCGCGCCCGGTGCCACTCTGTGAAGTTGTTCTGCAGGTCCGAGTTCGGTTCCAGTTGAAGGCAAAACCGAAGGAACTACCTAGAACACGAGTGTGCGCGTCTTCATTAACTGTGTTTTCTTCACCTGTCGTTGTTGATAGATTCTCCTGTTTACTTAATATTTGGGTACGACGCTCACGGATAGCAAGATTTAAGCATATAAATAAACAAAAAGACAACAAGACGCTTTCAAAACATATATATGACTATATATATATATATACACCCATACATACAATACACATTAGTATTTATATTTTTAGGATTTATACTTAAATCTGTGAATTTTATGCAACTACTCTAAATTAAATGCATCACGGTGTTTTCAAGGCTCGTTATCAGAGCAGGCAGCGCCAATAAATGGCGATGCGATTACAAAGCAAGAATGAAACCCAAGAAAACGAAAAAAAAAACGCTAGCGGATGTAAGCAAATGTATTCATGAAAGCAATCAATTGACGAAAAGAAAAGTTGCCGTTGTTCGCGTATCATGAAGCTATAGATTACTCTTTTAAGTACTTAAACATTGTGACATTTATGGACAATTTAATGACGGTGGCGGAACGCGTTACATCTGGCCGTGTGCCTCCTGTGGCACACACGCACACAGGTTTATACAAAAGCAATATCATACGCAGTACGCAGTTTTGTGAGCGCCAGCCACAGGCTCATCGTGGCGCTTGTGTAGTGGAATGTGGTAAGCGATACTGGGAATAGATGAGTGTGCACTCCACTCATTCGAATTGGCTATGATGGTGAGGCTAAGTGACAAGAGCGATCTCCCAACGTAACTACTATATTACCAAACGGTGTCAAGCGATCACTTTATATGCATGTGTACGTGTGCGTGCTGCTACGAGTATACCACTTCTAAACTTACGGCCAAAAACAACTATCAAAACACACAATATATCACACACCTTATTATCGCCATCGGCACAAGGGAACTACTCACACTACGAAACACGCATGTACAACACACATCTACCAAAAAGGTGAAAGGAAACTCTCTCAACAGAGGGAACAGCGGAAGGGCACAGACACACACACACACACACACAACATACACTGCCGGCGCAAGAGAAGAAAACAAAATGGACGATGAGGATCGGGGGCGCGATCCAAAGCGAAAGCAAATAGCGAAAGCAAGAGCATCCAACTCAAACAGACAATACTACTAACATTTGTTTTCTAATTTCGGGGCTTTGTGATTTTTGCGATTGATCCGCAAAGTTAAGGTAGAAGACAAGCGGTGGGGATGCGAATTAGAAATATGAAAACTAGACTTTGTAAAACATCAGGACCTGATGGGATGGGAAGGAAGGGAAGGAACAAATGGGCAGTGGAAGAAGAGAAAAGAACGGAAATGAATGAAAAAGGAGTACACTGCAGGGGCGGGTGGTAAGGAAACGGAAAACTCATGTATATTTCCATTATTGCTATTGCTGTTGCTGATAGTAGTGTATATTTAATACGATATGATTACACAATTGTGCGTGTGGTGAAAGGAAAACATAAGACAACACGACAAACGATCTCTTCCATAGAGGGACATGGACGAAGCGGGATGCGTACGAAATGTATAGCAAGAGATCAACACTAAAGAACAAACAAAAAAGGTACACAAAACATTGCAAAAACATGGAAGTGAGCAAAAGGGAGAAGAGCAAAAGAAGCAGAAGAAGAAAAAACCAAGAGAAAACGGAAAAGCAATAACGTTAGTTATTATTAAAAATATGATAATTATTATTATGATACTTATGATTACTATTACCATTATTGTCGATCATGTGATTTTACTGTTCCAACTAACACAAGTAGCTACCATTTTTCGTCATGTGTCGTCATTTGCGATCATTCCAGTTAGTGCGGAATGTGTGGAAGTGTAGCAAACGTGGAACGAAGGAAGAAGCATACAAATGCAACTAAAACAGAAACTAACACAAAAGAAGGATAAACCAAACAATGGCAAAACTTGTGCACACAAGTTTACCTTTACCCGTGACCCACACAGCGCTAACACAAACAAGCGCATTGCGCAAGTGCCGCGAAGCAGTGATTGAGCAAAATAAGATGAAAAAAGAAAGACAAAAACAAAAGCAAGAAAATGAAGTGAGAAAAAAATGTAATAAAGCAAATAAAAATGAAACCAAAATGCTAAAACTATTGGATTGAATAGAGAAGAAAAGCTAAACGAAACGAAACATACACAAAAAAAAATAACAGAAACATCAACTACCAGCCACCACCATATATGAACGTAAATATCCTTTTCTGAACGACCGTGTCTGAGTGTCTCTGTTTTGCACGTGCAGCAGCTGGATGAACGTATGACAAAAGAACACAGGTAAAAAGTAATAACAAAAAAAAATACATATACTCATAATAGAAAACAACTTGTACGCTAGGCAGTGCTTTTATAGTGATTGTACGTTGATTGTAATGGTAGAGTAGTAGCGGCATTAAGTAGAAGACTGTACACGTTTGGCACACGTTTGTATATATATATATTAAAAAAGGACAATTTTGTGGGCGATTATAAGTGAACCAGATAAATAAAACAAAATACCGTTAGAGTATTGTCATCCCATCTAGACGTAGACACACCAAACACATGGACGTATGGAGGCAAGTGAGACATTTGGTCATCTTTCTCCTTTCGGCACTGGTGCGTAGAGTAAATGCGGCTGCCTTTGTATCTCGATGTACTTAGAGACTTGTGACCATTGTACTGTTGTGTGCGTGAAGGTTGGTTGTTGGTTTGGGAGAGATTGTTTTTCTTCTGCATAGATGATTTCAATACAACAGTTTGATATTTTTTCTGTGCGTGCTTCTCGTTACGCAGAGGACTTAAGCGCACGGTGCTTAAGTACCTTTCCGATATAAATTCCTATGAAATGTTAGTTTCGCAGCATTGTGAAACTAATGGCGAATGTAATAACATTCTAAACACCTGCAATAACGCACAACAGTGAACTAATCCGATACTTCTCCAGATGCTATGAAAGCAGATAAAATTCATACCAAGCAACACCGAACCCATCTCCCCATCACGCATACTAAGAACGACTAATAACCGATGTGTCATGTTTTGCTTTCAATTCCAAAGTAATGCAAACACAATCTCGTACGATGCTAACAGTTGTAAGCGCTCACATTATACTCACTAGTTTTAACACGAATTCGTTAGAAGTTGTTTGATGTTTGCGTTGTGATATGCGTTGATGAACATATGGCGTCGTCGTGCGGGAGTAGCATTAGTAATTTGTCATGATTATAGCTGTATTGCTCAACTATTGCAATAATTGTACTTCGACACCAGTGGATACGTAGTGAGACGAAAACAAACTTTTAAATAATTAGCTTTAGTAGGAGACTTAGTTTTTTTCTTCTCTCCATTCTAGATATTGTATACTTAATTCACTAAAAGTAAAGTATCATTAGTTTGTACTAGCCTAGTAGTACTAGTTTCATCTGTCACATCCATGCGAGAAGAGTATCTCTAGCGATAGAGTAGCTGGAGAGAGTAAATGGGCTCAGCACTTACTAGCGGATTTTGCTAGTGCTCGTGTGCCTACGTTTCAACAGTTTCACGATACCGCTCCAGCAGCTGTGTATATGTGATTACGCATCTCAGCTACTCAGTAGCACAAACACCCGCGCACCAATGCCATTTTGTTTGAACCATGGACATAATCTTGACAGCTCCCTCCTGACACGCATCCTACGCTCCTGAAATCCCACCATTTTCCTTAACCGCCAGTCCCTGGTGGACGATCTGCACGATCGAAACCGTAAGATAGCAATAAGCGTATGCTCGTTTAATCGCGTTACGTAGTAGCATTGTGTTTGTGGCGTGTAGACGCGATACACTCACACACTCACATACACCAGTAGTGAATCGTACAGTCGATTACAATGTAGGACAAAGCAAATAAAAAAAATCAATGGAATCAAATGCAACAAGCAGTAAATTATATGCAATAAATACTTTGAATCTGTAGTCAAACCGTGTACTAGGCGTTGCTGCGTATCACTGTTCTGAGTTTCGTTTGATCGTTGTGAGGGTTATACGTTAACCGCTCTCATACCGTTCAAGTAGTTCGCATTAAATGGATCTATATAGGACGCACTGAATAATTGTAGAAGCTCGTACGCAACTGTTCATTACTGTCTGGTTTTGTGTTCGGTTTTAATTATCACTTCCTTAACGTTCCTTTTTCCAACCTCGTTTTTGTACTCAGTATAAATAGTTACAAATGATCGTGTAACGTGTAAGCGAATGACCGAGCTAGCACCGTATGACCTATGTAACCCTCATTGCTTAGCTAGTTTTTACATTTTTCTTTCCACTTCCTATGTTAATATTTGTAATAATTAAAACATGAAAAAACAAAATATCATTAGAATCATATAGTCGATACCACCTAGATGAAAAGCATATCAATTTGCAATAGCGTGCTCGTTTGGGGCTGCTCTTTTTTCTATCATTGTTCTACCTAAATCTTCAATCCCGTAATCGGTAACAGTAGTAGACACCACTTTATACGACAAATTCAAAACACCACTGACTACTTTCATCATTTGTTTCCATGTTTTGTTTTGTGTTTTGGTTTGGTCGTTTCGAATATTTTACTATAATTTCTTCGTTTTTCTTTCCTGTCAAAACCGCTACAAATCGGTGCATGAGTATATAAACACATTAGATTGTACTTTCGCATCTCAATCTCGCTTTTCTAGATTGTGGTAAAGATAGTAGATACAGGCAAACCGGTGTTGTGCGCCTGCGTACGCATATTAACTCTGCTGTAAACGAGCAAACCAAAATAAACTCGATATGTAACGATTGAAAACAAAAACAAGCAACAACAAAAAAAAATCAATTGAAAGAACAATAACTGCAAAATGTAAGAACTTTATAATCGATTTAAACAATAAAAGAAACACGCACACACACATACACACTCGCACAAATCTCTAAACCCTGCAGCAACGACAAAACAGGGTAGTAAACGAGCATATATAAGCGTCTATGCATGAACTTGAACGTAATGAACTTATCTATAAAAAAAAACAAACAAACAAACAAATCGACAAAACAACAAAAGACAAAACACAAAATAAAAATAATAATAATAACAAACAGTATAATGTAGTTGTAGCAATACCAGTGTGATTGTATTACTTGATAGTAGATTTATATTGTATTCAACAATAAATACATCCAATGTAATCTGATCTTGTTTGTACGGTAGTGAAAACCACCACACACCCATTACACGTACACATAGCATATATATCTATATATACACATACACACACAACACGTCTTACATAGGTATATGCAAACAGAAAATCAACGTTTTGTAGTAAGGCGAATGCAAATTGTTCTGTAACACGTAGTCTCGTAGTAGCGGGTAGTTCTATTTTAGTCTGTAGTGTTGTAGGAAATGGCAATGAATGTAGTAGCTGTACCACGGCATATGTGTTGGTGAAAGCGATCGTATACTAAGCTTCGTGACGCATACTTTCCTATGAGTAACATAAGCTGCAACAGAACAATTACAGTTGAGAATAAAATTAAAAAAAAAATACACGCACACACACACACATACAGAATATATCCAATGTGCAAAACCACATTGGCAGCAAAAATGAAAAATCTCCCCCTAACGTACAATAATCCATTTTTATAACATTTGAAACCCACAATCCCATTCGGTTTTAGCGAGAGCTTTAAGCTTTTCTAGTAAACACTTGCTATAAAAGAAAAGAAAACAAAACATAAGCTAAGAATCATACCTAGATGCAGTTCTTAGAACAAGTGGTACATCATGGCAATACTCATCGTTTTTAAGGACTCTATGACATAGAAAGTATCTGCAGCTCACTGTAAGGTGTATTAGAGAGTATGCTCTAGAGCGTTGCTATTGTATCTACATTTTTTTTTGTTTCACTCGCATCGATTGGATTAAACCACTGCAAAATGTGGGAATAAGTTAGTCTTACTTCCGTTTCGTATTCTTTTTATTGTATCGTCTTTTTATACCATTACACTTCATTTTACTTCCATTACGTTCAATACTCCTTCGTACGCTAGTGTTTCGTTATTGTAAATATTTGATTGTACTGCTTTTTTAGTTCGTTCGTTTCGTACAACTATGTGTCAAATCGAATGACAGAGAGATGTAGTAAGCATTGAGGAAAAAAAAAGGCAAATAGTAGCAAAAAGAAACAAATAGTGTCACGATATTATCATAAATGCTTGTAGTTCGGTTCGGTTGTAATTTAGTTGGTGAGCTACAACTCACTCATGTTTTTTTCTCTCCTTTCTTTACACACATACACCTTTATTAGTAGACTCATTGTATACTAGTGTACTATCTATACGTATCTATCGATTGGTTTGAAAACGTAGTACGATTAGTTTGCGCCTCTCTGTCTCCGTAGCATTGGTTGTTGATGCTATCTATCTATCACGTAAATGTTTTTGTGTAGTAGCATTATATTTGTAAGCAAAAGCAACAGAAGAACTACCATCGCCACATTCGTGCGAGTGGTTTAGAAAATATTAAAAATTTGAAATAAAGTATTACTAGCATATACAAGCGTGTTTTGATTGATTTTTCGTGAATGATTACTTTCTCTTTATAGTAGTACATGGTTGTAGATGTAAGAAAATACCTTTCCGATTCATTTTAATTGTTGAGAACAAGAAAACTATGGCTGTTTAGTGTAAGTAAAACTGTACAAAAGTGCAATCAGTACGAATTTATCGTAGATTTGTTATTTGCCGCACCATTCACCGGTTGGTGAAGTGAAGAGTTTAACAGAGCTCATTGTTGAATGTTTTAGTACATCCATTTCATCACACGTAGTGTTCGCTTCACGTACAAGTTCGCGTTTTACTGACCGTCATCGCCTTTCTGCGCAATCTCAGCGTCATTATACATTGCTTAAGGTTGATTTGTTCGATCATTAAAGATGGCTGCTTGCTTTGCCCAAAAAGACGGCTGTAGCTGTGCAGAAGACGAACATAGTTTTTGTTGTAGTTTTTTGTTGGTAAGTAAACAACACGTAGCCGTGTGGATGACTTCAGATAACTCATTAATATCGTATATGAAATGCTCTGTATGTTTGCATAACAATAATGTTAGTTTCATTTTCAGCACTACGACCCTCCGTAAAACCAGACAACGATTTTCGCATTACGTTCTTTACTATTCTAACGTTTTATCTTGCGCAATCACGGTCTTGCAAAAGTAAACTAACATGTTCTCATTTCTTATCCAACACTCCCAACATCACCACCTTGCTGGGCAGTATCGCACACGGTACAAGATTTGGTGTTCATTTGGAACATGACCGATCCGCTGGTAGTTAACCCGGAAATAGAGTTACCACAGCTGGACATCAGCAACAACTACACCACCGACTGTACGATCGAGTACTCGACCGGCAACTTCACCTGCCTGGCGGTGGTGTTTAATCTGCGAAGACGCTTGGGCTATCATCTGTTCCACACCTACATCCCGTCCGCCCTGATCGTGGTCATGTCGTGGATATCGTTCTGGATCAAACCGGAAGCGATCCCGGCACGCGTTACGCTTGGCGTTACCTCGCTGCTGACGTTAGGTAAGATGGTGCACATTTGGCTGCGTCCAACATTAGCAAACCATCGCTAACCGATTGTACCGCATCGTACAATACTTGCAGCCACACAAAACACGCAGTCGCAACAATCGCTCCCACCGGTATCGTACGTGAAGGCAATCGATGTCTGGATGTCGTCCTGCTCCGTGTTTGTGTTTCTCTCGCTGATGGAGTTTGCGGTCGTCAACAACTATATGGGCCCGGTTGCGACGAAAGCAATGAAGGGCTACTCGGACGAGGATCTGTCCGAGGCGATCGACTTCAACAAGAACGGTTACAACAAGGACCATCGTTCGTCGGAGGTACCCCGGTACGATACCTTCTGTCACGGGCGAGAAACAGCCCTCTGTATCGACAAGTTTTCCCGCTTCTTTTTCCCATTCTCGTTCTTTATCCTGAACGTTACCTATTGGACTACGTTCCTCTAAGGCGGTATTCGGCGCAACCCACAAGTTTGAAGCATTTTAAGCATCATTTTGAAAATTGGAGATCGTATCGCGCGAAAGATAGAAAGCAAAACGATACGTAGACGTAGCATATGACCGTAGGTTTAAGCGCATTGGCCATCGGATTGGTCGATTGGTTTTAGCGTAAGGAAATGGTATATAACATAGTAAATAAAATAGTTCTCCCCCATTAATCCAATATCACTTCACTATTCTCTTTCACCTCTCTTTGTTGGTTATACTACTGAAAGAAATCGAGTATTCTACACCGTAAAATTCATCAAACACTTACAGCAGAGTTCTTCTTTATATCGGTCATTGTGAATCCACGCGGATCCGAGTAGTAATCGCGCGTTGAAGCGAACCGTTGCTGCACAACCTAAAAGAGAAACCGAGAGTCGTACATTGTAGTGTGAATGATGCAGAGTTAGCTGAAAGGCATCCTACCTTGCGATTGTTTGCTTCGAGGAAGCGACGAACAACTGGTGACGTGAATGCACGGAAAGACATTTTGCTGGGAGTTGAAATGATAGAGAGAAATAAAAAAACACAAAAAAGGTAATTATCGAGAAATAGAGAAACTTACAAATGATCATACATCTCTAGACCCAACTTTAGACAAGTTTGGAGATCATATGTGTTCCTGATATATTTTTTTGGAAGAAGCAAAAAAAATGTACATATTCTAACTTCACCGTAGACGGAGGATAATAATTTCAATGCTCTTATCATATAATGTAATAAATTTTAACCAGTCTCCCAAGATGTAAAAAAAAATCCATCAATATTGGCCAACATTAAAAAAAAAATACAAAAAAAATTGATTTATGCAAATTTTTCGTCGCTTTCACTGTCACTAGCACCAATGTAAATTAGTATGAAAGAGTAAAATTATAATTACTATTTCATTTCTTTTCTATCTACTTTACACAATGGCCTAATCGTATGTCTTGACCATCTCATTTCATAAAACGCATCAACGATACCGCTTATTCTAGCACCCTAGCAACAAACTATTGACAGACACAGTGCACTTAACGACTTAACGGTTTAAACATTCTCGCCAATGCACACGGCGAAATCCTGCAATCCAGCAACAAGTGATCAAGTGACGCACCCAACAGTCGTTTTCGCAAACCATTGCGTAATCTCATGCCAGAAAAATAAGCTCTCACACACACTAACTCAAATGCACTGAGCTGAATGATTTTCTATCCTTCCGGAACACTTCTCAACACTTTCCCAATTTCGTGCACTGTTTCGTGCACGTGTGTTGACCAATTTCTCCTTTCCTCCATACCACGTGCCGATGCACAAATCCACACCGGTCACTTACCAATTTTTGCAGCGAGTTTTAGGGTAATCACGCGGAAAACGGTAAACGTTATGCAGATAATGTGGTGCGCCTGGACGGTGTTCGCGAAATCGCAACCGAACCGGTGTGTGATACGGTATCGAATGCTGCAAAATCGAATGGCTTGCACGACACACACAACGGAGACAAGCGAACCCCCCCACCCCCCACCCCATTACCACCCATCGGGTTTGATGTTTGCAGATTAGAAATTGCGAAAAAAAAGAAGCGCAAAATTTTGCGCCTAGCTCACGTAGTCCACGGATTGCCGCTTGTGTGGTCCCCCGGAACACCCTTACATGCACACATATACAAACAAAAATGCACCCATTCTTTCCTGCCCTGGTGTTCCAGGTAAACTGGGGTGGGAACTTAGATAGACACTTATTGGTTTGTTTTCCTTTTTTTTTGAGCTTGCTTGCAATGTGTGATAAATCATATTAATCACCTGGCTTTTGCTTCGTACGTTGTTACGGGTGAAGAATTTAGTAGTGTAGCTTCGTGTTAACACGCGGGCGAAAAGAGACTCGGTGAATCGATGCACAACTGCAATTTGAAACTGATGCTTTCCGTTGCCGGTCCAAGATGAGTGCAAAACCAAGATCCTTCGCTAAAAACACACACACTGCTGTCAGCGCTTGCTGTGATGGCTAGCTTTTATAGGTTCGGTTTCGTCGAGACTGTTTGTCGCCGGTTGCTTTGTGATTTGAATTTCAAAAGCTTGTGCTCCCTATACACAGTGAGGAGTGAGTTTTGCACCCGTGGTGGTAGCGCGGCACGCCGAACTGTTTGGGACGCTATTTGAACGACAACTGACGCGCCTCGGTACGGCGTATGGACTCATCGCTCTAGCCATCCACATTTTCCAGCCTCTGTCGTTCGCAACCAAACACGGCCGAACGAATTTTGACCTTTTCCTGTCCTTTTCCGGCGGTTTTCTGGTGGCGATTGTTGGCGGGATGGAGACGATGTTGTGCGCGGAAGTGAACCGCGTTTGATGCCGGGCAAACGGTACGAGCATAACCACCCAACGCAATGCGAGGCAATCAGCTGATGCCCGTGATGGCTGAAGGATCTCCGGCACCGACGCCTCCGTCCAAGGACGACTGAAGGTCGACTGGTGAAACTGGGCCACGCTACGCAGCAGCAGCGTAACAGTTGTGTCCTTTTCTTGAGCCTATGAAATATTGGCAACACAAGACACAAAAAAAAAACGGAAAATATATAAATTAAATTAAAAAAGTTACAAAAATTGCATTTAGTTTAATCGTTGGTTACAAAATAATCTCACGAAAACGTGGTATGGTAAAAGCCACATAAAAAATGGCTTACAAAAGGAGCACGCGATAATGAGAAAGGTGCATTAGGTAAGCGAATGGTAATAAAAAAAATTGCACACCTCCACTTCTATCTAATCTGTTCAATTTTCGCTTATCGCAGAATTTTCTGCGGCTTTGCCGTGGTTACGTTATCTTACCCGGTTTGGGGGGTTTTTTGTGTGTGATGTTATTCTTGTTGTTTGGATTGCAAATCATATCGCGATTCCGCTTGGTTTCGTTACTATCACCGATTGCGGGATGCGAAGTGCACGTGAAGTGCATTATCGATCGATGATAAGTCACCGGTTACCGGCTGCAACCTATCGACGGTGGAGTGCATTACGTTACCAAACTTACGTTCCCATTCGAATTGTACAAATTTACTTTATTTCGCTCACAGTCATTTGTTACCGTAGAAGGTCTACACGTGAGAATATAATTCTCTGATCTCAATATTCTCTCAATAATATAATTTTTTTTCGTAATTTGCTGACGTGTGGTTCCGTTTTTCACATCAAATAATTGGCGAGTGTTTGCGGTAGGTCACGGTTTGCCTGTTTGATTACGTGAAGCATCGGGAATGTACTGTAAAGGGAAGAGCAATTCCTCAAGTGGCCTTCAACATTCTTGGAGATCGTTCAAAACGTTTGATAATGGCTTTTGTTATTCGTGTGCTGTAGTGTATAGATAGATTGTAGTGTAACACAAAAATTGTGGAATGTTGGGTTATATTCTAGCCCAATTTATGGATGAAGAAATTTGTCTTGCACACCTGCTGAAGACCGTAAGTAATTTGTATTGGATTCTGTTGCTAAACTGGTGGCTTTATCTGAGGATATTCCGGAGAATAAGCTTCAGGTTCTTCTAGAAACTGATTCAAACACTAATTAGCACTGAGATCCAGGAAAATGGGATGATTGATTACTTGAGATGCTATTCTTGTACGAACTCTCCCATTAGTACGGATGTATACAGCAGTCCTCATTGTCCTCCTTTATTCTGAATTAATTTCCTCAAGTGAGTGGGTATTCCCATGTCTAGATTAATAACTAAAATAACATAATTTATATGAACTGTTGCCAACTTTTGAAGAAATACAGCCACAAATACGACGATACAAACGACTGCTTGAAATTCAGTAATTGAAACTTCTTGGTTCTCTCTGCACCAGTAGCACCACCAACGTAGAGACTCATTAAACATCTTTAACATCAGTGTGATCGAAAGAGGGCAAATCGGTTGGAAAAGAGTATCAAGTGTCAACAATATCAATTACGAAGCAGATGTAAATTTTTTTGTACAAGACTCAGGATTTGTCCACTATTAAGGAGGAGCTATTTCGTTATTCGAGAAGAACAACCAAGGAATTGTTGGTTCCTTTCGGACGGTTCAAAGTAAAGGATAACAAAGCTTACTTACGGCACTTGTTAATCGTTTATCTGAAATATTGCTCACTTATCATACTTTGTCACAAATTCACCACTTTTTACCATATCATAACCTGCCTTTCCTTCCTCGTGCAACATCAGCGGCAGTGCGCAGTACACGATCACGTTGTCCGCGTTGAGAATTTTTTTATCATCGCTGGTGTGCGTGCCATCCTGCACATACTTATCAATGATGGCACGGAAATCCGTTACCAAAGTTTCCACGGTCCGCTGGTCGTTTGCTTCCAGCGTTCCGGCAAAATCAACCGTAGCCAAAACGCTCAGCTTGCTCGACTGGTACTTATCTATGTCACCACCAACGCCATGCCAAGCATTAGCGACACGAAGCACATTTTGCGTGTGTCCAATGTAGTTTTGCAGCGCTCTGTTTAGCGATGGGTTTTTCTTCTGCAGTTTGTTGTTAATAGCGCCCACGCGGATGATGTGTGCCGCGTGGACTGCTTGACCGCGACCGCTGGACTGATCCTGAAACTGGCTCGCGCCACCCTCAACTAACGTATCACGGGGTAGTTCCGTTTTCTCCGAAATTGCTTGCAGTATACCGCCGAATCGGAAATAGCGTACCAGCCGGGCTGAGATGTGCTTGTCAGGGTCCCGCACACGACGATAGTATTCCTCCCGTGTGTCATACTGTCCTTCGGTGAAGGAGCTCGAACAGATGTCGGATATTACTTTGGATTGTTTTCTTGCACCAGTCGCTAAGTTGATAGTGGAAAGACCCACCAGACACATTATCCAAACAAACCGTAAAGTTGGCATGATGAATTGCAACAGCGGGATCTAACACAGTACGGGAAAGAAAATGTTAATACATCTTGTCTGTACACATTGTGTCTATTCGTCCAATATTTACCTCTTTAAATGAATTATTTAATTGACCGTAATGAATTACGGTTTGGTACACCCAGACCCGTTGGACTGCAATCGACAAATGAAACGATCAGGTTTACGCTTCCGCATTTATATACCGTTCAAATGCTGCTAATTTGTGATAGAGCACTACCGTTCCGATCTTTCCGTGAGGTTATCTCATAGCTACAAATGTATTTAAAAATAATCATCCCAACGAGATAGTGAGAAATTCCCGGGTAAAATAAATAAACAAAATGTATGGTGGGTAGAAGGGATGGATGGGCTGTGATGCACTTATCAGGCATTGCAATTGGTTTGCGGGTTAAAAATTTGCTGTTAGATTAAAATTTCAAACTTAGTACAAATATATTTATTAAATTGTCTCGCTTTGTTTCTCATGAACGAACACCAAGATGAGAGACTCGATTTATGTTTAGAATTTAACAAAAGGTTGTTAACATTTTACTTCAAATCATCAGTTGCAAATCTGCCCTTAAGATGTATGTTATAAAGCGTTCAAACTGTAAAACAATCAAATCACCTTGCTAGCTAGTTAATGCGATGTCTTTTAGTATTGTAATATTCTGCAAACTCACCGCTCATTACCATATCATACCCTTCAGACCCATTTGCGAACAGCATGCATTCTTGTAGCAAATAAACCGTTTCCTTATCTTTCAGAAGAATTTTCTTCTTGGATTTGTCACTCGCATCTGCTCTTACGTATTCATCAATAACTTTGCGAAAAGTTTCACGTAATTCTGTGACGATATCCACATTATTATTGAACAAGCCGTTAAAGTCTATTGTTGCTAAAACGGACAGATTGCTGGACTGGAAGCGGTCGATCGCACCACCAATGCCATCCCAAATATTTACGACACGTAGCACATTTTGCGTATGTCCGATATAGTTCTGCAACGCTCTGTTTAGCGATGGATTTCTTTCCTCGAGTTTGCCATTGATAGCACCTACGCGTATGATGTGTGACGCGTGGACAGCTTGACCGAGACCACTAGACTGGTCCTGAAACTCACTCGCACCATCTTTAACTAGCGTATCGCGTGGTAGTCCTGTTTCCTCTGATATTGCCTGAAGGATACCACCAAACTTGAAGTAACGTACCAGACGGGTTGAGATATGTTTTTCAGGTTCCCGCACACGACGATAGTATTCCTGCATTGTGCCCGTTTGCTCCTCGTTGTAGATGCTTGAACAATAGTCGGCCAGGGGTTTGGTTTTTTTTCTTGCCCCAGTCGTTAAGTTGATAGTGAAAATGCACACAACACACACTATCCAAACGAATCGTAAAGATGCCATCGTGAATTCCTTACAACTGCGAAATCTAAAACAATAGAAAAAAAAAGAAATTTTATTAGAATAAAGTACATTAATTATTTATTATAATGTACATTATTATTCGTTTATACTTTTTACCTTTTTTAAATGACGATCCAATCAAACGGTGGTTTCGCAGCACTAGTTCAACTTCAACAGTCCAAATGAAACGGTGAAGCTGATACGTCCATTTTTATATACCCGAAAAAGCTTCGAATTTCTGATAAAGCATTCACTCCCGTTCATCTTCCTCGAACATTTTTTTTTTCTTGAACAACTACCGAACCGCATTGCTCTGTGGGGTTATCTGAACGCTAAAAATGTAGTTAAAAACAATCATAGCAACAGAATGATGGAAAATTTAGTCAAAGTTTGCTGGTAGAGCTATAGATAGATTAAATTTGCTTATCAGGCCTTAGAACCGGTTCGTAGTATTAAACGTACAACTGAGCAGTCCAACCAAAACCAAACTTCGGTGCGTTCTAATGATATTTGATGAGATTTCCTTTCCTGAATAATGAAAGGTTCGCTTTGTTAATCAAAGAACAATCAGTTCTTCTTGCTGTTACTGCGGCTTCTTTTTCTGGTGTAACGTTTTAGAAACTCTCCTCTCTCTACCATCTTATATCCCTCAATCCCATCGGCGAACAGCATGCACGGCTGTACCAAATAAACCGTGTCCCTCACGTGAGCCAGCTGTTTTTTCCTTGCTTTGTTGCTCGTGTCCGTTAGTGCGCATTTGTCAACAATTTCCCGAAAACCTGCTTGTAACGTCGTAACGTTATCCCAATTTTCCAGTAATTTGCCACGAAAGTTAATTGTAGCTAAAACGGCCAGATTGTTAGATTGATACCGATCGATCGCACCACCAATGCCTTCCCATACATTCACGAAGCTCAGTATATTTTGCGTGTGTCCGATATAGTTTTGCATCGCTTTGTAAAGTGATGAATTTGTTTGCTGCAGTTTAGGATTGATGGAACCGACGCGAATGATGTGCGCCGCGTGTGTACCGTGCCCACAACCACTGGTCTGATCCTGCAACTCACTCGGACCTCCTGCAACTAGCGTATCACGTGGTAGTCCTGTTGCCTCGGATATTGCCTGAAGGATGCCACCAAACGTGAAGTAACGTGTCAAGCGGGTAGAGATATGTTTTTCGGGATCCCGCACACGGCGATAGTATTCCTTTCGTGAGTCATGTACGCATTTGGAATAGGCCGTCGAAGCAACGTCGGATGTAACTTCCGTTTTATTTCGCTTTCCCTGACAGTCGTTTACGTTGATAACAGCAAATAGCAGCACTATCGTCCACATCATACGCATTGAATCCATTTTCGTCAAACCGCTTTATATCTAAAAAGGGAAAAAGATTTATTAATTATTTACTTTCACTTTAAAGAGTAAGTACCTTTGGCTGGATTGTTGTTACCATCCAAGTCGGCAGCTGATTCAACCAATCCATAAATCGCACAGCGTTCTACGCCCAACTGTGCATTATAGCTTTATATAGTGGGACCCTGTTGAGTACTAGCAGATTTCTGATTAATGAAGACATATGCATATGCATAAACAAGCAAACAATGTTTAAACAGCACAGTGCACACACTGTAGTAGAAAGGAAAACATCAGTCCATACCTTCGCACCAGTCATCATCATCTTTTGCATTGGTATCGGTTACACAAAGAACATGCTTGTATGATGGACTTTATTTGAATCAGTTTACCTCGCTATCGTTTTATCAGTGTTTGTTTGCTGTCGACTTTCACCTTCTGCACGTCAATGTGATCATCCCTTCCATACCATAACCTTGTCCAAACGCTGAATACTGGGGAGGGGGGAGGGGGGGGGTTGCATATGGTGTGGAAGGAAAATAGGGAATGACTCAGACCGTTGAGCCAGAGATGCTGTTATTGAATAAATAATTTAAACACTTCCCAACGGCTTAGCTCATCAGCTGCGCGCTCATGTCGTATATGCTGCCGCTTTAATGCAACACCCTATCGAAAAATAGTGTAACGTAGAGAGAAAGAGAATGTGTGTGGTTGTGTGTGTGTGTGTGAGAGAGAGAGAAAGAATTTTGTTTTGATCACACAAACACCTGTGCATCTTTCCATCCCTTTCTGTGGTCATCCAAAATGTTTTGTCGTGAATGCATTAGACTAAACAAATTCCCTCCCCAGCTTATAGCTATGCAGTAGCAGTAATGCTGCAACATGATAATGTTTGCCTTCCAAAGCACAATTGCCGCTCCATCCAGTTGTTTTGATCACCGATTTTTTTTTCGTGTGAATGGGTTTAAAATTTTCCAATGTGTTGCAGGATCTTTTTGTAGCAGAGCTGATGGATGTTGCCTCTTGCACAGTTCATTCCTTTACTACGTAAGCAACCATTTGAACCAAGCTTGGATCTTCACTGTCTCGATCTAGGGAAGAAAAGCAAATGGACGTTTCAAAAGCTTCATTACATGCGTTCATTGAGCTTGTGGGAGAAAAACAAAGCTTTCGCAGTACCTGGGAAGATTACAAATCTCGCATGCGGGCAGCTCCCGGCTGTTGATAAACGTGCAGAACGTACAAATCCAGTTCTGTTCCGCATCGCCGCTCGGCACAAACTCAACATCATTGCTCATGCTGGAGCTGAAGCGAAAGCATAAAATAGGAGATTAGTTACGGCATCATCATTGCATCTACACCACCATCACCACCACCACACTTACTCATCATGGTTGGAGCTGGCCTCAATTAGCTCTTCGAGCGTTTTCCACACCTCGCGCGATTTCCACTCATTAGCCATAGCCTTGTCCTTGGTACGAACCGCTTCCAGCAGTGGGCCCAGCTGGGATTTCATCGGCAGCATATCCTCCATGCGGTACAGATAAAACAGCAAGTGAAAATCGGACACAGCCTGTGGGTGAAACGATATCGAAGAAAGCTGAATGTAACACATGTTTGCAAGCGTGGCGAAGCGTAAGCCCTAGCGAGCCTGCTAACGTACGTCGAGGAACGGCATCGAACGTGATTTAGCCAGATAGTCGGCGAGGGCAGCAAAATCCTGTATGTGCCCGTCGATCAGTCTGTTCTCGACCGGGAAGTACTGCTTCGCATTCTTCCGCTCCAGGAATGTGTACAGCGGTACGAGCGGTGTCGAGGCCGGCACGTCCACCAGCAGATACTCCACCGGCAGTGGTCGCCCCAAACGTTGCACCTCATTACCATAGACATCCTTTTCCTGGAAATGAAACAAACACCAAGTAGATGTGGAAAAAAAGATTAATTAAATGAGTACAGTGGGAACATATGGGTTATTGAAATTTTAATGCATTTCTTCATTATTTAAAGGTGTTTGTTTACAAAAATTTAGAAGGGTTTCCATAGAAATCAAACGTTTGCTCAAGAGCAATCAGTCGAAACCCCTGCATTTGGTGTATACTTATTTGTTGACGTGTTGTTTACATTTCAATGAATCATGTTTAGAACTTGATAACACATATGGTCGAACTAACGCAATCGATGTGTGTGTTTGGGAGTGTGAACATACACGACTAATACGCTAATAAGTTCCATGCTTATGTATGTGACAATTTTATCGTATGTTTATTCATGACAACACACTTCTAAGAAGAAAACAGTTTCGAGATAGGAAGGGTTTTAGATTTAATAATGTATGGCTGAGTACCCTAAAAAAAATAAATAAATATATCCATAAATGCATACAAAAACAAATCTTCGAAAAACTATACCGAATGTTTATTATAAATGATTTTTTAAACTCCCAGCGACAACGAGCCTCCATACGTGACAAAGATTAAACTTGTCAAACGCTTAAGAACTTTAACAGATGCGCTGTGAGTATGACCTACAAAACCGGTTTAATTACAACCAGATGACCGAAAGTTAAGAATTCAACTAACCACCATCATCATTTTGTGGTGCGTACAATTTAATGAGCAACTGTGAGCTCGCGAACGATCACCTACGCGATGATGATGAACTTTACTCACAATCCGCACTTATCTCACTGCTCATTCACACGCTTCACTACTAGAGCAGCTTTCATGAGAGAGGTTCGAAAGATCAGCGAAAAGTAACATTTTCTCATTTTATATTGCTCTTTTAGTAAGCTAATAGTTGGCTGAATGATAATGCATGATGATAAGCAGATCAACAAACGCTGATAACTGTCAGCCATACGGCATTTGCTATAGCACAGCTCAGCGCGTTATTCTCTCACACACTTTCGTGCAGGTTGAATGTGCTTGATTGCGGCGTAATTTGCATAATTTTTGTTGTTGGCTTGCTTCATCTCTCTCCCTTTCTCTCTCGCTCTCTCTCGCTATACCCGGCCGGTGTTGCCGGTTTGTAGGCGCCACGTTGGAATAGTATTAGTGACAGCGTAACTACTAATCAATACACTGATGATGATGATGATGCTGGTCATGATGTTCCCTGTTAGTTCGTGCAGTTCCGTTGTTGGGGATTAACACGACACGCCGCTTGTTGTATGATCGCTATTAGGCAAAGTGTTCGGATCGTTGATCGCAGCTGTCAATGTGAAGTTAAAGGCGAAAATGGTGAGTGAACGTGAGTTGCGTAAACAAATCACCTGGCGGCAACGGTTGTCATCAGCTGTTTGATCAACTTCAACTGATGTATTGTGGCTTTTTTTTTTTCTTGTGTATGTAGCCTTATTCTCTTCTGACCGGTCATGATATAAAGTTTCCGGAGCACTTAAAAAAGAAAACAATAAATACACAAAAAAGGTGCTCATTCTAAAATGACAGTACAGACGTAAAAAAGCACACCTCATTCAATTGTGCGTCATTGCAAGTGAGTACGGAGGTAACCGAAGCGTATGCAGGATGACAAAACATTAGACTACGAACCTAAAGTACCTCTTCGGCACCAAAAAATTAAAAAAAGAACACCCTGATTTGTAGAAGCTGAAGGCTTACTGCACAAGAGATTGCTATCGAGTGGTGACGATGCAGCAAATTAAGTACAGATGAGAAAACAAACAAATGTGTTTTGTATGTGTGCGTGAGCTCTTTTTTCCTTCTTCTACTTATTCTTCCTCAAACATATTACTGCAAATCATTCCACACGAGTTGGATTCGCTCTCGCGATTTAGATCGCTTCGTACCCATACGCAAATAATGTTTGCCTAATCGCTGGAATCGATAATCGATTGTAATAACAAAAAAGAAGAAAAAGAAAAAGAAATCAACTGGGCGGTGGTGGGTGGTTTTTCGGGAAAAGTCGACATTGACACACGAACCGGTTTAGCCTGACTGCTCGAATGGCCGGAGTGCTCGTACACGCTGCTGCTGTGCGTCTTCTTATCTGCCCCATTGTTCAAACCCTCATTGCAAGTGAAAACAAAAGTGAACCTTTCGATAGATGGTAAGAAGAAATGGAAAAAAACACACAAACGAACACACACACACAAAGCCAAAACGGTTTCATGTGTGAGGCAATGGTGAGGCAGAGCATTTAAGTATTTATTATTGCTCAGTGCTTGCTGCTTCACCTTTCGCTCACAGTAGCTCGCTCGCAGCCGGTGGTGAGTGCCGGGGTGAGTGGTTTTTGGCGCCCCACAAAAAAACAATGGCGCTCACGAGTGGCGATGTGAAGCGCGCAGAAGGGAAATAACAAAAATACGCATTAAGTTTTTGCAGCCACCGAAACAACAACAAAGTACCAAACCCGTGGTTCCCAGCTAGCCAAAAGAGAGTGTGGTGGCACAGTACCACAGGCACTAGCAGCAGTGCGAAGTGCACGGAGAGCTCCAAGTGTACAGGCACGATCAGCCCAAAGGTCGTAACGAGGTTTCGGGCTCTTGTTACGGGTGTAGTTGATATAAACACAAACACAGAATCCAGTGTGCGGTTGTGACGAGCAGACGTTGTGCCGAGTGTGCGAAAGAAAGACATACCGCAGCATAGGAAAAGGGTGATTTAAAGCTTCCCCTTGTGACCACAACCAAAAACGCAAAAACCCAATTCAAGTGCAAACGAAACACAAAAAAAAAATGACACTCTAATGTCGAATGACCATTCCACGATGTGTTTGCGACCGAAAGCACCGTACTGGCTGCGCAAGAAGACGCAATATGAAGCGGAGTGTGAGCGAACGGTACGTGAAACGTGAATCTACCATTCAGGCCCAGTTCCGGCTGACGGCGTACGATCGATTTGGCAAAAATAAACAATTTGCTAGGTGCTAGTGCCTGGCTGACCGTCTCGCGACCGTCACAACACAACACAACACAAACAAACGAGCAAAACGCAACGCCAAAAAAAATAAACCGCCTCCAGTACGTAGTAATGATTCGTTTCGCTCCGTCATTGGCGTAATTATCATTCTGCCGCTGAAAACTACAGCACTCTACAGATAGAGGTAATTTTGCTAGAAATCCGGTGTCAGTATGTGTAGTTGCTTCGACACGTAAAGTACCATCCGCCTCCATGGTTCCGGGGGGGGACGGCGTAAGGCATAGTTGTATTAAAAATTAAGCATTTTGTTAGTGGCTGTGCAAAACAAAAACTCATGGTTTACATTTTGCAGTGTGTAGCACGCTGTGAGAATAGAATTAGAATTGCCTGAAAAGCGCAAACAACACGCACCACCATGCGCCTCCATGGACGACTCTTTGTAGTCACTTTGTAGTGTTTCACTGTAAGCCTTAATTTACAAAGCGAAGCACGAATAGTTTCATGCGACGATCGGTTACACAATACACCGTATAAACGTAGAGCAACAAAACTGCAGAACGAGAAATCGAAACTTCACCTGCAATCGGGAGTTACAGCGCTGGATAACGGCGTAATGCCACCAAAACTTCGTTTGGATTGGGTGGCAAATTTATCGAGCCATCGCTCTTTCGTTCCCTCATGCATATTCAGTGCCACAGAAAAACGGTGGAAAACGGTGGTGACATATGTGATTGCATTTTCTCTCTCTGTCTCTCTCTTTCGCTCTCTCTGTGTGCTTTTGTGAATGAGGGAAAAGATTTTAAAGCGTAAGGATTGCATCATATAAAACAGTGCGATAGAAATGATACAAATGAGTGGAACCGTGTGGACAGCACTTGACCGGTATCTTGTGGATTTTGGATTACAAACAATGTAATAGTGAACCGGTTTGGAATTTAGAGATCGATTTTACCAAAAATCCGTGTAATCTGAACCGTGAATTAATCGCGATCCAGACGATCGTTTACCTATGCTTGCCCTGCTAAGCCTCAACGAATGGGTTGTGTGTAGACAGGGAAGTGTAATTACTGCCAGTTTGGTAGTAAAAAAAAAAAACAATCACCTTCCAAAAGCCACACGCAGTACAATTTTGCGCACAACATAAACTATCTACCGAAGGCAATAGCAATCGAATAAAAAAAAAACAGCAACAAAACAAAACCAAAACGAAATGAAGCAGGAAAAAAAGAACAATCTACTGTCAAAAGCTATTTAGTCACACAATCAGCGCCAACAGGAACTAACATTGACGCTGACGGACAGACAGCAGCAATTCGCGCGCTCGCCGTACGGTTGTATTTGTTTTCCATCGATGTCGCGGTTGTTGCGAAAAAAAACCAGATGGGAACGGAAGGTGGGTGGCCGGGAGCGGTGCAACACGACGGAACATGGCAAAGAAACGTGAGGCGTGCAAATGTGTGTTCCCAGCAAAGCAAGATTATTATTGCCTTGCCACGGCACACCAGATCACAAGGTCACGGTCAACGGGTGTACGTTGAAACGTTGCCGAGAGCGAGAGTGTGAGAGAGAGAGTGCCGAGAGCAAACGATGATGAGTTCTCGTGAGCACGCGAGTTTTGCTCATATTCGGGCGTGAGTGACCGAGTCATCGCACTGTTGTGAGAAATGGGTAAATAGAGCAGCGTGCGAGTGAGAGTGCGGAGAAGCGACAAATGATCCGATCATATTGGAATAGTTTAGCAACTCCTCGAAGGCAACTGTAAATGTAAATAAATCGTAAAACCTTGCTATTGAAGCGAAAGAGAGACCACATTTCTCTATTCGCTTTAATGCTTGCTTATAATACAAGCAAGATAAGGATAAAAAGGAAAAAAATAATGTAGATGATGGATATGGTTTTAGCAAGTGCCGAGTAAGATCGCACTATTGTCTGCGTAGGATTGGCTTGCTGGGAAGATAAAAATAATTCTACGCCGTGTGTTCGACGTTCGGAGGCCGTATGCTCGCAGCAAAACAACAACAAACTTGCTCGAATTGAGCTGTCCACCACCTGTCGGCGCAACTACTCGAACACGGGCATGGACATGGACAATACACACTGCACAGCATGTGAGTGACGTTTGTTTGTTTCTCGTTTTGGCGATTGGCGCACTCCATCTCCGGCACTCATTTTCCCGTGAGCGTGAGCACTGCGTGCAATGCTCCCATGCAGGGAGGAAAACCTCATCCAGCAGCAACGCCACATCAATCTTGACTTCTCTGCTGCTGCTCGTATTTGTGTTTGTGTGTGTGCGGCTGGCTCTGGATTGTTCGAAGCTCGTGTCATCCGCACCTGGGTGCAGTGTGGGTCAGTCGAACAGTATGTCCACAGCGAACAGGACAACGGCGACGACGACCCTCACGACGATCACCGTCCGGCCGGACGGACACGACAAACAAGCGAAAACACCCGGATGATCGGGATGATTGGCACAGGATTTACACACGGCCATCCATGTTGCTGCCACTGCTGCTAACAGACGCACATCCTGGTCACCCTGGTTCCGGCGTATCCTGCCCGAACCGAGGACAGACATTTCTCAGCTCCAAACCCGCTAGCGATATCATCACACGCACGATAGTGTGTGACGCGCGCGAGTGTGTGTGTGTGTGTGTGTGTAGAAATTGTGGAAATTGTTTACCCAGTTCCAGTAAGCCCAGACTGCAAGCCTTCTACCGAACGTTTCTTACAGAACGCGGGGAACAGGACGCAAAACGCGATAGCGAGTGAAGGAATCCTCGACGGACGACGCCACATACTGCTCCCCCTTTACACATAAACACACGAGAATAGGGAGGGGGGGGGGGGAGAGAGGAGGAAGGACGAGGAAAATCCTGTACAATCCTAGCTGTTTATGTGTATAAGTGTGAGTGTTTGTGCTGGTAGGCAGTTTGCTAACAAAGGCCTTCCACTACAACAAAGTATAATATCTGCAGCATAATTCGTGCAAACAGCATCGCATCGTACAAATGTGCGTATCGTCGTCGCCTCCATTTACCTTCCTTTATTCCTCGCACAATTTGATCATCCTTCGCAAACGCTTCCAGCTGTGGAAAACGCGGCCAACGCGCTTTCTTCTTCATTTTTTTTTTTTGCTCGCAACGCGCTGTTGCGATGTGGCGACAGACGTAATATCAACCTAATACGCAATACACAACCCAGCCAACCCAGACCCAGGAACAGGTCTTTTTCAACAAGGTGTCGTTATATTTTCGCGTTCGCGGTTTAGAGACGATCCTTTCTTTTTATCACGCCACTCGACACTCGAGACAAAGGCGACAGAGGAGGGATGGTGGTGGTAACGCACCACCTCTCTAAGGTCTAAATTTGGTGCCGGATTTTTCCTCAATTTGCAATTTCGTTGGAAATTTTGGCACGAAGCGTGGGTGCCCGTGGAAGAAAACCCGGCAGGTGTGGAGGAAAAGTCCAACACAGCTGCTGACCGCCTGAGTCGCGGCAAAGAAAACAAACACAAACAGCGAAAAGATCGAGGGAAAGTGAGAACGAGCGAGCGAGAGAGAGAGAGAGATAGAGAGAGAGCGAGAGTGAGTGGAATGTACGGAAAAACGAATGAAAATGAAGCCGTGAAAATCGACCGAATTTATCGCGAAGGATAATGAGCAGAGAAGAGAGAGAGATAGAGAGAGCACGGACAGAGCAGAGCAGTTGAGCGTGAGTGGCAGTAGCCAGTGAGTGGCGGGAAAACGCGAAACGAGCGAGCGACCAGCGACCAGAGCGAGAGTGTGTGACAAACGAGTGAAAGAGAAAGTGTTTCCTTGCGTGCGGCGACGGCACAAGCGGATATTGCCCAGTAATATAACAGGGTGATCAGAGGGTGAAAAAAGGGGGAAGGGGGAAGAGGTCTTGTGTGTATATGTACAACTGTGTGAGCGTGTTGGTTGGGGAAGGAAAAACAAAAATCAACAGATACGTGCGTCATCGGGTGAGTGTGTCTCGGTGGGGGCCAAAAGCAGTTTTTGGATCAGGCCTGGCCCTGCCACCTCGCCACCCATACTTCGCCGTAAATCGCCCCACCCCTGTCGGCATTCCATTGCTTTACGCATCCACCAGGAAGGACTGCCGATACACGGGCCGTTTTGCGCGCTTCTAGCGCTGGGAAAGCTACACACAACCATTCCCAGTGCACAGGGTACGGGAAGCAGTCGAAAACGTCGACAACAGATAATCATACTGCTGCTGGTGCTGCTGCTTCTGCTGGGAGCGTTTTTGTCATCCCCTAGTGTTGCCCCCCCCCTAGAGTAGTTTGACTTGCAGCATACACCCGGATTCGGTGTGTTTTAAAGCANACGAATGAAAATGAAGCCGTGAAAATCGACCGAATTTATCGCGAAGGATAATGAGCAGAGAAGAGAGAGAGAGAGAGATAGAGAGCACGGACAGAGCAGAGCAATCGAGCGTGAGTGGCAGTAGCCAGTGAGTGGCGGGAAAACGCGAAACGAGCGAGCGACCAGCGACCAGAGCGAGAGTGTGTGACAAACGAGTGAAAGAGAAAGTGTTTCCTTGCGTGCGGCGACGGCACAAGCGGATATTGCCCAGTAATAAAACAGGGTTGTCAGAGGGTGAAAAAGGGGGTGGGAGGAGAGGCCTTGTGTGTATATGTACAATTGTGTGAGCGTGTTGGTTGGGGAAGGAAAAACAAAAATCAACAGATACGTGCGTCATCGGGTGAGTGTGTCTCGGTGGGGGCCAAAAGCAGTTTTTGGATCAGGCCTGGCCCTGCCACCTCGCCACCCATACTTCGCCGTAAATCGCCCCACCCCTGTCGGCATTCCATTGCTTTACGCATCCACCAGGAAGGACTGCCGATACACGGGCCGTTTTGCGCGCTTCTAGCGCTGGGAAAGCTACACACAACCATTCCCAGTGCACAGGGTACGGGAAGCAGTCGAAAACGTCGACAACAGATAATCATACTGCTGCTGGTGCTGCTGCTTCTGCTGGGAGCGTTTTTGTCATCCCCTAGTGTTGCCCCCCCCCTAGAGTAGTTTGACTTGCAGCATACACCCGGATTCGGTGTGTTTTAAAGCACCGAAACGCTCACTAGTGGACACACGGTGGGTCCACAAGTCTTCACCGTGTGTCCTTGAGCCAAAGGGCGAGCCTGTGACTGTGCGCGCGTGTGTGTGTGTGTGTGTTTGCGTGCGTGTGACGCACTCCGTTTCAAGTCATTGGCCCCACACGTACACCGTGTGACCGACCGTGACAAGAGGCAAGTGGGTAGGTGGGAAGTGAGTAGTGCCATGATGGTGGCTGCAACGATCGCACCATAAGACGACGATAGGCGTGTTGTTGTGAAGCCTTCCCCATCGCAGGTGTGTGTGTGTGTGTGTGTGTATGTCTTTGACCAAATTCATAATTCCTCCGAAAAGGCGGATGTGCCGGACGATTTATGTGCCTTTCCATGCCGATAGTGTACCACATCAGGTGCAAGCGGAGGAAAGAAAAACCCGGGACCAATCATTCAGAGCAGTCAAGGGTTCGCGCGGCCGACGTTCGCAGTGACCTTCAGGAGGATTTTTGGTGGAAGCAGGCGCGCAATTTGGACGCTTTAGAAAACGATTCCTCGAGTGAGTGTGTATGTTTGTTTTTTTTTTTGTTGTTGCTTTGTGTTTTGTGAGTTGGTGAAGATATCGATTCATGGAGACATCTCACACCGTTTCGCATCGAGCACCGCAAATCAGCAGCTGCTGCTACAAAACAAACCAAACAAAACCCCACCAAAAGTTAATAATATTGCAAGTGTGTGTGTGTGTGTGTGTGTAGGTGCTTTTTACAAACAGAAGAAAGACGGACATAACATAACAAGTGCACACGAACGATTGCCTTTGGTGTTAAGGTTCGCGCATCGATCGAACGCCCGAAATTCAATTCGTCATCAGTGAGAGAACCGCCGAACAAAACACTGCAACAATATGTTTTCCATTCCCTTCTCGACCGGTGGCCCGCAAGACGAAAGGCAACTCTGTGAGAGGGGCGGAGGGGGGGGGGTGGAGGGGGAGGTGTAGCGTATATAGCCGTAGGCTTGCTTCCAACGCAACGGTGCCAACCAACACAAAACGCGTGAGAAATGTATTGAATTAGGTGTAAAAAAGTAACAAGACCACACACAAATTATTGAGCCCGAAAACGAAGCCGATGTGTCCTCGCGTATTGCCGCGTCTAGCTTCCGTTAGCAGTGGGACAACAACAGCAAGCAAAGCAGGGTCATTATAATCGGCTCAATTTACCAAACGATGCCCAACCGTCACTGACGTCGCAGCCGCAGCCATTCGGGTGACAATCGAATTATGGATGGCTCACCTGCGAATGAACACCCAATCTTCCGTTGGGTTTCTGGCACAGGGAAGGCTCAAAAGGTGGAAAAAAAAGCCTTCAACCTCCGACGGCGTACAGCGAAGGGCATTATAACGGCAAACGATAACAATTTGTGCTACTTAGAGGTCACGCAGGAACTGGGATCTATATAGCGATGGCGATGATATTTACTCTCTTTCCGCTCACCTTTTTCCGAATGGGGGGGGGAAGTTGTTTTTGAGTGGGGGGGGGAGGTGTTACCCACCACAAACATAATTGCACCGTGGGAGGGGAAGGAGGGAGGCGTGCAATTAAATTAAATTAAGGATCTCGTTACACCGGCACACAGGATTCGTCTCAGTCAGCAAAGATCCAATAAACTTGGAAGCCTCGAAGCTGGAGAGGGGCCTATATACAGCTTCAAACATTCGATCATATTAATTTATATTGATTTTAACCTCTCTCTCTCTCTCTCTCTTTCTCTCTCGTTCTCTCTCTCTCTCTCTCGCTCGTTCTCCCTTTGTAGACGACGATGGATTTTACGCCACTACCTTCCGAGCTGGAGGAGCTGATCCTCTGCAGCTGCTGCCATCTGCCGTTCAACGAGACGGACGCACTGCCGAAGCTCTTCTCCTGCCGGCACTACTTCTGTCTCAAGTGCGTCAACCAGGTGCTGCTGAAGGGTAACGAGCTGTACTGTGTGCACTGCTGGAAGCGCACCGAGCTGACCGGGCCGGACATGAAGCCGGACGCGCTGCCTACCCACAACGCCATCCTGTATCTGTCCCAGAATCTGAGCATGATCTCGAGCGGTAGCATAGCGACCACGAACAAAAAGCCACCGGACAAGCCGCACAATGGTAGTGACGGTGGCTGCAGTACGGTGGTCACGACCACCAGCACCACCACTACGAACGGTGGCACGTTACCGGTGTCGTCGTCGACGACCGGCGGGTGTGGTGGTGGTGGTGGTGGTGGCAACAATCCGACCGGTAATGGCGCTTCCGGGTCGGGTATTAGTGTGGCCGTCGGTAGTGGTGGTAGTAACACGAGCAGTAGCAGTGTCGGCAGCGGTATTAGTGTGGTCGTAACGACCGGTAGCAGTGTCGGTTCCTCGGTCGCTTCGAACGGTTCCACCGTACTGCCCACGAATGGGGCGGGCGTGATCGGTAGTGCAGTGCAGGTGGGTGGTAGCATCGGTATTGGTGTCGGTGTCGGTGGAACCGGCGGTAGTGCCGGTACGTCGGGTGGTTCGGGTGTCGTGAGTGCCATCGGTTCGGGCAAGTATCGTAGCAAGGGTGAGAACTGTCTCACGCACGCCATGCCGAACGCGCTCTGGTGCTTGAAGTGCAGTACCGCCGTCTGTCGGGCGTGTGCCAGCGGTGACGATCATCGGCAGCATCCGGTAAAGACGCAGGCGGAAGCACGCGACCACATACGGACGGACATCGCGTCCGATCTGCTGTTGATGCAGAAATCTCTAGCCGAGCTGCAGCATTTCGTCTTCAAGCAGCGCGACTTTCTGCTGAAGATACTGGAGGCGTGCACCGCGCTCAAGACGCAGGTCGAGACGGAGCTGATCAACCATCTGCCGACGTTCGAGGTGGCGGAAATCCGCAGCAACCTGACCAAGGCGAAGCTGTTCCTCGGCATGCTCGACCAGCAGTCGCCGGCGGAAGCGTACAAGCTGTACGCGAACCTGCACATGGAGAAGCAGCGGCTGCAGTCCAAATACCAGGAGATGTTTCTCCAGTGCAAGCTGGACGATCTGATCCAGCATTACGGCGTGCTGTTCGATTTCGATCTCATCAAGCAGGCGCTCTCCAACCTCAACACCATCGATCCCATCACGTTCGGCAATGGGACGGTGGTGGGCGGTTCGGCCGCGATCAATGGCCATCACAACTCCATCCTGCTGCTGGCCAACTACTGCATCTCCCAGCTGTATTCGCGCCACATCCTTACCACCAAACATCATCCAGCGCCGCAGCAACAGCAGCAGCAGGCGCAACAGCATCAGCAGCAGCAGCAGCAGCTGCAACAGTCGCAACAACCGCTTCCTTCGCAGCTCGGTCCACTCGAAGGCGTTAGCCTCGGTGGCCATCATTACGTCCATCAGCAGTCACCGAACCACGTGACGATGAACCATCTGCATCATCACGTCGCCCAGCAGCTGCATCACCATCAACAGCAGCAACACCAGCAGCAGCAGCAGCAGCTGTCCGGCGGTTCCGGCACGTACGCTAGCCAGCTGCACGATATGGCTTCGGCGATACTGATCGCACCACCACAAGACCGCATGGCACCGGGCAGCGGACGGGCAACGGGCGATGGTTCGAGTTCGGCACGCACGTCCGGTTCCGGGTCGGGCTACTTGAGCGAGATCCTCAACGGTGCCGGCAGCTCATCTGCGTTGCATCAGCATGCCCTGCAGCAGCAGCAGCAGCAGCAGCAACATTCCTCGCAGCTTGCCTCACCCGGCGGGCTCATCTCGTCGTCGTCCTGCTCGAGTGTCGTGTCGCTCGTACCGGCACCGTCCTCGTCGGCCGGCTCGTCCTCGGTGGTGGTCGGCGCTGGCAAGGGACAGTCGGCGGCCGCTGCCGCCGCTGCTGCTGCTGCCGTGGCCGCCACCCTGCTCTGCAATCCGTCCGTGCACGTGTACCCGATCTACTTCTTCAGCATCGAGATCAACGGCCAACCGTTCGGGCGCATACTGATCGAGGTGCGGAACGACGTCGCGCCGAAGATGGCGAAAAACTTTGGCGCCCTGTGCACGGGCGAGCTCGGGTTCGGCTACAAGGGCTGCAGCATCTTTCAGTGCTGGGAAAACGAAAGCATCATTACGGGTGACTTCGAGCTGAACAATGGGCGCGGCGGCCGGTCCGTGTTCGAGGAAGGGTTCTTCATGCCGGACGACACGAAGATACTGGCGATCCGTGGCTCGGTCGGCATGCGGCGCAGCCAGAAGCGCCACGACAATATGGGGCTGGTCGGGTCACAGTTCCGCATCATACTGCGGGAAATGCGCGGCTTCACCGGCATCTTTGCGTTCGTCGTCGAGGGGCTGGAGCTGGTGGAAAAGATAAGCCAGGCGGGCGATTCCGCCGGTAAGCCGCAGAGCACGGTGCTGATCGCTAACTGTGGCAAATGGCAGTAGGGCGCGATAAAGCGCTAGGTAGTAGATGGGAAGGGGAGGGGGGGCAAAGGTTCTTCGTGGTACGGTTTTTTGTTGATAGCTTCATTCTGTTACTTATATATGTATTGGGATTGTAGGGCATGGGAGGGGAGGGGGGGAGTACCAAAGGCAGCACCGTATAATATGGCCAAAGAGCAATGTTGTGGAAGAAGCTCAAAGCTTCAATTCCATTTGTTTCGTTAGGATAAGAAGGTGGCGATCGGCGTGTTGATAGATTTTAAACGATTTGCGTTGCGGCTCTCCGGCGAAACAGGGCCAGATGCAATAACGTAGGTACGCAGGTAGTATAATTTTGCATTTCCCCTGTTGAAGCCTTTCTGCTTCTGCTAGTATTGTTGTTTTAGAGGTTACCACACTTGGTACTTGGTTCCGTGGGTCCCCCATTACACATTAACGATATCCTCCCGAACGGTTAACTTTGTTTTTGGGTTTGTTTTACCAATTTACACTAGAGTTGCACTGCACGCACTGAGTACGGGGCGGAATTTAAAAAAAAAGAAACAACAAACGGGCGCATGTAACGGACCAATAACAGTTCGGCGGTTCTCGAACGCGGGTAGTGGCGGCTTCTACACACTAGACTGAACGGCGCACGCGCACGGTAGTAGGTTAGGGGAAGGGCAGGGTAGCGATTTAAAACAAAAACAAATGTTCGAAAAAAAAAAAACGGATTCGACACGGATGTAGATGTAGCTTTTTTTTCTTCCCCCACTCCGCTTTAGGATACGCGAAGACGATTACTAACTATATAAGAACGCCGCACGATAGAACGACTTTTAAGCAACGCCGAATTATATCCACGTTTGATCGTCCAAACGGGAAACCCAAATTTCATATACAGTGAAACGATCGACACACGATCGCGTGATACGAGTAAGGACAGCAGCGAACAGTCGGAAGCACGTAAACTTCGAGAGAAACTAAACACGACAAAGAACGATTCATCCATTCGCCAGCCCAAAATGTCAGCCCCAAAACACACGGGATAAGCCCGATCAGATTTAAGAGAAAAAAAAACTCTTGAAGGGGGAATTGCATTCGCATAAGCAACACATTTTCGGTAAAGTTTATTTTACCCAGCTACGGTTAGAAGCGGAAACGGATAAACAGCATACGACAGACAAACAGGGGCAAAGCGATGGAATGTCCCTTCATAAAAATAATTCCACCGATGAACAGTGTTGCAGCAGCAGCAGCAGTAGCAACAAGTAGCACACAGTACACGAGAACATCCCTTTTGGTTGGATGGGACAATGATCGCCCATCTACCAAGTGAAAGCTCTTTCTATCGTTAGAAACACTCGTACAAACACGAACCGTATGTATATCGACACACTTACGTACACATGTTTGGGAGCTAAAAGCTGGAAGGATGCGGAATCGAGTCGCAAATTAGAATTAACACCACACACATACACACACAGTAAAGCATAAACATTATCGGCACGATTGGCTAACAAAAGAGCTGCAAAAGGATATGTGAAATATGCAAAACACATTTTAATGACTTCAAGTGGGACAAATATGCTAACAAACATTATCTTTAGCCGATATAATGCAAAACGCAAGAAAAAAAAACGCATCGCGCGCGCAGCAGCAAACCAAGCGAATGAAAAATAAAAATGAAACGAAATGAAACAAAACGATTAAAACAAAAGAACAAAACCAAACAAAAGCATAATACGCGAGAACAAGTTAAACAAACCATGAAACCAAACAGGAGGGAATAAATCATGAACGTAAAGAAAGTACAATGCAATGTATTAACTGTTAAATGTTAGTGAAATCGTAACACGTGTGAACGCTAAAAGCGTATGATGTAGTAAACTTGGTAGACTTTAAAGGAGAAGAAAAAAACACAAAAACAAAACACACGAGAGAATGATAAGAAAGGAGCAAAATACAAAAAAAAAATGAGAACGACTGTACAACAGAAGATGGATATAAGAGGTGAAAACTATATATATATATATATTATTATACACGCAACACATACAAAAAAAACACACACGGACAAAACACACAAAACCAGAACCAGCGAGATGTAGTTTTATGGCACGTAAGCGGAACAAAGCGTATATAGTCAGAGCAAGTGTATAGAAAACTATATATTCCTGCATGAAAACGAAACGTAATATTACCGAACAGAAAGCTATATTTTTATTGTGCAGTAGTGAACAAAAACAAAACAAAACAGCAAAACAATGTGTGAACTAAAGAGGAGGATAGGAAGCAGAAAAACAACAAATATATACATATATATATATACATAAATGTGTTACAAAGCGTTAACTTCACGGTACACAAAAGCCAGCATTGTATGTAAAGGAAACAACTTTTTTTTTCTCTCGAAACGGAAGAAGAAAAAAACAAATCCATATCCCATTCTCTGCTCAAGCATTCGTGAACGAGAGCATACAAATGTAATGGGCCCTCGAAGGGACATCATCGCTGGACCAGTGTCAAGAATGGTACACAACACAATCCGGTGTTGCACTCTGCGCTGCTTAAGCAACTTTGCAAGGCGCTGCAACTATTAAGCGTTTCTCGCTCAGCGAACAAAACCAATCAAAAGAAGAAAGCAAAGCAACAACAACAAAAAAAAAACTATTTAAACTTTTACTCTCCTCCATTCACTAATGTACCGCGTGTGCGTATGTTGAGAAGCGATGAGCATTATTTACACATTACAGCTCGTTATGTCGTGAATGGAAGCGTATTGAATGGGAGAACGTAACAAACAAAAACCCAACCCAAACAAGACAAACCCGATTGACGTGCGATCATTGCAAGCAGCTATTGTTAGAATTATATAGATGTCAGAATGAACTGTGAAGAGACTGAATGTTTTGGAATGAAACGCCGTAAACAAAACCTACCAATAATACAAACACGTAACCATAAAGGTAAACAAAACAAACACATGTAGAAACGAAATCCTACAGCAACAATGAGACACAACATAGCCAAGTATAGTATCCAAACCAAAAAGGGTTCGTACCGATCGATGAAGGATGCAAGAGACGAGCAAATCAAACATAACAATAGAGGGAACACGTGTACCTTCTACGGCATGTCGTAGTAATAGAGTGGTAGATGCAGCAGCACTAAACACACCATTCTTTGCACTTCTGTAAACCGAAACAAAGCGAAACAACAAAACAAATCCTTCCGGAGCAAGGCAGTTCGAGCGAATGGGAGTTCGAGAACGACGCGTCGAAAAGTTATAGGAATATAAACGGAACCTTAATTAGGCAACTCGCAGCGAAAAGAANAAAAAAAAACTATTTAAACTTTTACTCTCCTCCATTCACTAATGTACCGCGTGTGCGTATGTTGAGAAGCGATGAGCATTATTTACACATTACAGCTCGTTATGTCGTGAATGGAAGCGTATTGAATGGGAGAACGAAACAAACAAAAAACCCAACCCAAACAAGACAAACCCGATTGACGTGCGATCATTGCAAGCAGCTATTGTTAGAATTATATAGATGTCAGAATGAACTGTGAAGAGACTGAATGTTTTGGAATGAAACGCCGTAAACAAAACCTACCAATAATACAAACACGTAACCATAAAGGTAAACAAAACAAACACATGTAGAAACGAAATCCTACAGCAACAATGAGACACAACATAGCCAAGTATAGTATCCAAACCAAAAAGGGTTCGTACCGATCGATGAAGGATGCAAGAGACGAGCAAATCAAACATAACAATAGAGGGAACACGTGTACCTTCTACGGCATGTCGTAGTAATAGAGTGGTAGATGCAGCAGCACTAAACACACTATTCTTTGCACTTCTGTAAACCGAAACAAAGCGAAACAACAAAACAAATCCTTCCGGAGCAAGGCAGTGGCGAATGGGAGTTCGAGAACGACGCGTCGAAAAGTTATAGGAATATAAACGGAACCTTAATTAGGCAACTCGCAGCGAAAAGAAAGGTGAATGTACGTTAACGAAACGAAGGCAAAAGCAGCATAACATAACAAACGTCGAATACGGTATATCTATTTAAACTTCGGTGCAAACCCCGCTATATTGAACACGAATGTATAACAAACAAACAACAAAATGCAACACACGTTACAAAGCAGTACAAAAAATCGATTACAAGCGGAAACAAACGGATGGTGATGAGCTTTGGAGCTTGCCGTACGTACGTAGGACGGGATATCGTTTTGTGTGTAAGAAAACATAAACGAATTGAATATATGAAAAAAAAAGAAAAGCGAAATGCACCCATCATTCGGTACAGCGGATAGTAAATTAAGCACCAAAAAGAAAAAAAAAACGTCATTCTAGAATTGTTTTCATCGAACAAGCCAATGTGCTTGTCGATCGTGTGTGTGTGTGTGCATGTGTTTGTGTTTTTCCTTCGGTTTCATACAATGTGTAGCTTTCGCAATTCTTATGTTTTTATACCGAAACGCTACTACTGAATGGGTTTTCTTACTTTACTTGTGCAAAAGTTACGAAATAAATGTCGACGAACGTTACAGCAATTAGCGATGCAAAGCATAATAACTTATCAAACGTACGAATGGATATATATATATATATATATATATATATATATATATATATATATATATATATGGTGACGATCGCACGCACTTTTAGCACACGATTGCACATTAAATCACAAATAGTACTCGCATAAAAGAGTTACTGTTTCACGGTGAATCAAAAGATCTGGTATGGCTCGAATACGTGATGCGGGAAACGAAACGGATGCAATGTGCAATTTATAGCTTGACGAAAAGGTTACTTCTTTTTATGTATTGTTTCACTTCTACTGTGTTGTGCTGTGCAAAACCGCGGGTTACAAATAGTAATAGGAATGTAGACGATCGCTCCCATTATGTTTTAAAAAGTATGTCTTCTTTGACGATAGATTCAACAACACGCGCGTGTTAGTGTCCATATTATTTGTAATAGCAAATGGTTAAAAACCAAAAACCCTGATACACAACGATTGCAAGGCGAATGGGGTAACGTTTGCAGCTAAGATAAGCTTTACCAGTTGAAACGAAATGCAATGAAACCAGACAATGGATAACGAAAGTACAAGCAAAGAGAAGAACAAAAATTGGATAAATCGCATCTGCTTTCCTTTGAACGGGTAAATCCAACCAAAAACTAAAAAAAAAACGGGAAAAAGATGCAATCTAGGTGGACAGTATTCGTATAGGAAGCGTACACGTAACAGCGCAGCTTACAGAACACACAAATCTAAACCCTATCGTTGCCAACATCTTTGCAAACAACCAATAAAACCAAACAATTAACGGATTCAATGTTAAACCACACCGACAACACGAAACAGTGTGAAAATTGTACCGCCGGGACAGGGCACAACAGGCAGTTGCGACTAGACACGTTTCATTGCGAATACAATGAATTGCAACAAGCGCTAAATCACGGTACGGACATGCGTTAGATATGATTGCAGGAGCGTTCGATTCATCCGGTAATGGTGATGGGAAACGTTGGGGATTGGGAGTGGGTAGAAATCGATTTTTATAAGGATAAGAAAATACGGAAACAGTACAATCGATAACGTACGTGCTCTCGAGACGGTTTATTAGCTGAGTACGGTGTATGTAGGCGAAGGCATACGGCGGTAATGCGTGCGAGGTAAGGAGAATGCGGCGAACGGCGAAGATCGGATAATTTCTTTAACAAAACTACAAAACAAAAAATCTATAATAAACGGATCAAGACCCTTCAACGGTAGAACGGCTAAAATAAACGGTGAAATTAAGTTGTTTGCTTGTGTTTGAATGTTTCACGTCCGAAATTTTTTTGCACATTTTGTTTTCATTTGTTTTGTTAGTGAAAGTGTGTAACATAACAAGAAACACAAGCTCCAGTCAATAACATAGAATCGTCGTTACAAGACGAATTTTAAAATGAGGAATAGATTGTGCTCTCCGAATGACAAGCTGGGAATTAATTCCCATAGCAGAATCCGCCTGGGAGAGGCCAACACAAATAATGTTGAAAAATTAGCTTCCAAAAGCTAGTCGCCTCGTCTGCATTAGCAGGGACCCCCAATTCATACAACGCGCAACGGTTATCACTGAAACAAATGATAAATGGCACCTACCTTGTAGTAAACGTCCGGAACGTACTGCTTATCGGATGACTCACGAATATATCCTAGCTCGGGCGCATCCTTTGTAGGAATGAGACAGCTGTCTCGCACCAGCGCCATACACTGTGCCGATACGGCATATCCTTCCATGTGCACTTGTTTCTTCTCGTCACCTAAAAACGGATGAAACACGGAGGTAGAAGGAGGTTTGCACCATCTGCACCTTCATTTCGTCATCCGCACGCAACACTCACCGGTCACACAAACTGTCACAAATTTCGAACCAAAGTATCCGTTCGACGAGTCCTTGCAGCGGTTCGGATATTTGTTCTGCAAATGTCCCGCCAGTATGCACTCTTGCGCTGTTAGAAAGTGCGTCTTGATGTTGCGCACATGCTTCACTGTCCCGTTGGCCAGATTTTCGCTTAACAAGTCCGTAAAAATCCAACCAACTCGCTGCAAACCGAGCAACCTTGCCAGCTCATCGACGTCCGCATCGTGCGGATCGTCCAGAAGGCGTATCGAGTCACGGTTGCTCTCCTGCGGTGGCTCGTAAATTGCGGCCACCCGTGCCCTTATGCCGAGCGGTACATCCGGGTGGAGTTCGTACTTGCCGAACAGGAAACCGATTCTCTGGTGGCCGCTCGTTCGCCAGTAGTTAAGGAACCGCTCGACGATGCCCGTATTTTCGAACATCACGTTGTCGACGTGCCGGTACGGTTGTCTGTTAAGCGTTATCGCCGACGGTTGGCACTTCGAGCAGATGCCTTTCGGCCACGGTGGATGATCCCGGCAGCCGGATTTAATCTTACAGTTTAAATCCTCGAGCGCCACAAACTTGCCGCGGGCAGCGCCGGACGTTAGCTTCTTCAGGTAGGAGTGAAAGCTGAAGTGCTTTATCTTGTGCTCCTTGAGGTAGTTTTCATCCCACGGTTCCACCGGCGAGCAGTGCACGCAGCAACCGTTTGAATTGTGGCGGCAGCTGAAACGAAACATTAGTATTAAAACCAACAATAAATTACACTAATGCTGTCGGGGGACACATACAGCTTCTCGTCACGCTCGCGTTTGATACGGCCGTCCTGCTTGTATAGTTCCAGGTCGACCGTATCCTCTGTGATAGCGTGCTCTGTTGCTGCTGCTGCGGATGGTTTCGAACTGGTCGACGGAGTAGCTTCTCGGCTAAAGGTCGCATTGCTGAGCGAGGAACTGTGGCTTGAAGCTAACGAATTAACTGACGCACTTCGTTCCTGTTGCAAAAGAGCACAAAATTAACAATCATTCCACCTGCAGTGCTCTACCTTCATCACGACCTTACCGTGGCCTTCGAAGTAGAGGGTCCTTCTACTAGACGTAAATATACAATATCACCATGTTTGAGACCAATATCTTTCACTTCCTGCGAGCCACTGGAAACAATCTGGAGCGACAAGAAAACAACATTCATTACATACAGTAAACATTGACCACGTCAGTGTTTGCGATTGTCAACGCATTGCTTACCTCCTTTGTGTAGTTTCGCTCGCGGTATAGAGCAAAGTCGAAATTATCGAGCCCACAGGCTGCCTTCGCCAGCTCATAGAGGCCTTTTGTCGTGACCGCTTGCTCTGTTTCGATGCGTTTAGTACCATCAGCTGATTGGATTCGCAGCACCTAGGTAAAAAGGTATCGTTTGGTTTGAGGTTAGAAAGAATTTCGGCTTCAAAATATCGGCACCAACGTTCCGCCGTCAAAATTTCAATTAACCGATCGTCACGTAAGGACCGGCCATTGACTACTTCATTCATGATTCATAATGTTGCTGCACAATCGTATGGGGAATGATAAACATTCCCTGCTCGGCAGAAAAACAACCAACATGACAAATCACTTTCCGGAAGACTGCAACGGTAACGGGACGGAGCTAGTCCGCATCATGGAACTTACAATTTTATTCGATTTGGACATCGTGTCCTACGCCGGCTGCGATTAACTGTGATTGCCTGTCTAATCTCTCAGCAAATAACTTTCCGGTTCGTGTTGCGAATGGACGCTTGCGGGTTCAATTTTGGCTTCCAGAATTAGCTTTTCCAAGGGAAGATTACGTTGTTGTTCTTTTTTTGACAGATCAACCGATTCTCTTCTTGTTGTTGGTGGTGTTCTTTGACAGTAATGCAAGCGAAAATTGTCATTTCATCGTGAGACGTGCTGAGTTTATAGGGTACAGGTGAAGAGTGCACTTAGAGTTGAGTGCTGTATTTTTCCTATTTATTGGACTTTTTGTTGATTGCTTATTGTTTAACTTTCACTACATAGTAAGCACGTCGAGTTTCAAAGCAAATAGGTGTGTTGTGTGAAAACTATGTATTTTATTTGCTAATATTGTCACAATATTTCTGAGTGTTTTTGTGTGAAAGTACTTTACAGTATAGAGCGAAATTACATCGCTGTTCGATTTTGAATTTAATGTATCATTACCGTTGATAACGGTTGAGTATATTTTTGTAGAAGACGTTTACATCATTTTATGTATGTAATACAACTTAAGTTAACACATACTGACACTTAACAAAAATGTTGTGGCTATAATTTACATATCTATCTATATAGCTATCGTTTAAAGTTAACTATCTTCACACTCCGTTGAAACAGGAAAATGAAATGATAATTTCCTTCATAATGCTTCTATTAAACAATCCGACCAAACTTGCATCATTGCTCGATTATAAAACTCAATCGTCGACTGATGTAATGGAATGTAACGATTGTCACGAAATGGGTCATCCATTCAGAACTTGTTCGACTTCGTAGCGCATCGTTGTGCGAGTGTTTTTATCTGTGTATTGAAAATGCATCTTCACCACAAATGAACTGAATCGATGATGATCTGTACGACTTCCTGCGGCTGTAGGGCGTCTCATTCAATTGCATCCTTCTGGCGTCGACGTTTTGTTACAGCACCATGTTCGCTACAATCACTAGACAATGTAGGCAGTATGGAGGGAGCAGCAGGAGGCCGGTACGGGGAAGGTGTGCTGAACGAGCTGTGAAGCAATAAACATTCGGATATAATGTACTGAGGTTTATTTTTCAACGAAACCATTATAAACCCTCAACAGGTTGTTGATACGGGGTTGAAAACATGAGGTAAAATAAGGAATGTTTAATATTTAAATGGAACTACAATTAATATTTTACTAAACACCCACCTTTCGCATGGAGATACATCAATTTTATGCTAAAGAAAAGTCTCCTTTCTTAACCAACAAATTCTCATTAATTTTAATGGCTTCTGGTATCTTTGAAGGATAGCGTTCTAACAACAAAACAAATCCCGCATCTAATACGCACCAGCAATTGCACACCAATGTTTGTGCCATTATTTTTCATTTCTTGCCACATTAAATTTTGCGATCGTAAAAGGTGGAAAACTTCAGGTTCTCTATAGCGCACACCGGCACAACATTCGTACTGCGTGTCATCATAACGTTATTATAACATCTCGCTGCCCGTTGGTTGGTGGTATCCTGGCGTACCGGTACAGGAGTCAATTTAAACGAATTGCAAAGAATACCATTGACATAGTGCTGCAAATGGTTTACGATTGGCACTGGAGAGTGTACAAAAGAGAGTGCATTGTGGAAAGCAAGAGTATATGGTTATGTGCCGGTGCCGGTGAATTTTCTCCCGTGCACCTGTGCAAAGTTAACATCGTGCGAAAAAAGGACGCAAAGGACGTTTTTGAAGGTGACCGGGGTTGCAAAGCACACAATTTTCACTTCGTACAGTGTGAGACAACATAAAAAATAGCTCACCATCTTTCCATCTTTTTGTTTGGTAGGCGTTTTTTTTAAACAATGTAACAAAATGCTAAAATGATTTAAATAAATAAAACTTTACGTTAAAATCGCCTTAGTATGAACCATTTACATTTTAGCGCAGGCTGCTGTTTGCTGCAACAAATGCGGTTTGCCAAAACGCATGTGCGAGACGGCGAAAGGCTCACATCATCACCAGTGCCGCTCGAGGACACAAATTTCTCCCGAGTGAACAGCCCGAGCATGGCCAATTATCTCCTCGTTGGTGTCCCATCACTCCCTTGCCCTGTTCGTACCGAACCACCTTCCTCTTCTTCCCTCTTTCCTCCCGAAAACGACAATTGGCCAGTACATGCCCTTTTCCTTTACGCGGCCTCCTTTCTTTTCCCCCAATGCGCTTGTCGATTGGTGCCGTTTATCAGTGTCATATTGGGAGTCGTCATTGAGTTTTGCTGTTTGCTCTCCCCAATTCCATCCCCCGCTTTTTTGATTGACCACCCGCTATGCTGCGACCAAAAGGGGCAAAAGGGGTTACCGCGTGGATGCGTGGGTGTGGTTGTGTGCGTTTTGAGCCGTTTGCAATCAAAATCGGTCCCTTGCTGGCCCTGGCTAATGCAGGAGGCTCGACACGATTCGACACAAACTAATAGTGGCGTTGGTGCCGGTGTGCGTGTTGTTTTGTTGATATCCGATTGAGTCCGTAGTACCCGGCCCCTCGAAACGTTGTTTGTTGTGTTGATTAGCTTCGTCAACACATGCGTCCGTAGGCGGGAAACATACGGAATGGATTTTAGAACAATCTATTTGTACACAACCGTGATGTGATCTGTAGAAGCAAACACCGAACAGAAGTCTTCAACCTGATCTACAGCGGGATAGGGAAAGCATGATTGATATTTAATTAACGTACTTCGCAACACGCAAACAGTGTAGGTAAGTTCGCCACAACACAATTCGCCAATGCGCCAACGCCAATGATGATGATGTGTGCACAAATTTTGAACTGAAGCCTTGCAAGTGGTTCGTTCCGTACAGTGTCGCACACGTACACTGCGAAGCGCTTTAACCGGCCTGTCTGTTTCGGGGAAAACAGATGAAAAACCAATCCCAGCGACCCAAACAAACGCCGCCCAGCAATGGTTTTCAGTGGAATTGTTCGCTCTCTCAGGGTAGGTTCTCATGTTCTGCTATAAATATAAACAGAAAAGTGAGGAAAAATAGTGAAAGAAAAGAAAACGGGGAAACATTAGCTTGTTTTGGTACGAACCATTCGAAAATTCGTGTGAAGGTCGGGGTCGTGATAACGATTTCGCCGCTAAAACGCTTTACGAAACGCTAACTCAGTAGGCTGGCAGTTGGTCGGTGGCAGGCGGAAACCAGAAATATGTTTCAATGCTTTTCCCCACGATCCAAGCGGCGTTGGCGCGTAAAAGTAGCAGCAGATCGCTTATCATCACGTTAACATCATCACTGATAAACAAGGTTTATGAAGGACCGTCCACTTCTCGCACCGGCTCGCGCGTACTAACCTTTTTGTTTTGCATAATTTAATTTGACCGAAACACGTTTGTTGCAAGTTATGATTTCAAAAATGTATCTATTTAGCCGACTTGAGTGTAATCACACCGCACCGCAATCATAAATACTAGTAAGAACTGGCCACTGTCAAATAAAACACAATGGAATGCTAAGCTGATGTCCAATATTTTGCTGCCCCGTACAACATATGCATTGGCGGGTTGCGTGGCTAAATTGGCGTGATAAATTTAGCCCGCCACTGTACAGCGATGGGAATGCGTGTGGGCGGTGGTGTCGTCGAAACGGGTGACAGATGCTCCTCTTTCTAAGCGCCAGTGCGTAACGCATACTAACAGCGTCAGTGCTACGGTGTGTGGAATATTTATTTGATTGGTTCGCTTTGTTTGGTTTACTTTAAAGACTTGTAGCAAGAATAAACGTCATCGAATGTTGGATTTATGCTACAAATATATATATACTGTATCAACGAAAAAAAGCTTGATTTTCGCCTCGACTTTCGTATATCCTTCAACATCTTCCATTACATAGAATTATTATCAAAAATGCCCATTTTGAGTCGGTCCTAAAATAACATAAATAAAAAAAAAAATAGTTTAAAAATGCTCTTTAAATATTTTTTGACAGCTCCTTTATTGTTATGACAACCACTGTAGTAGTCGGTGGAACGCAGCAAACGTTGGAGGATGCAGCGCAACTGGTCGTTTGCGTATCGCCGTCCCGCTTGCCCAGCCACGCGCTCACTCGTTCGCACACTCTGTTATCAAACCGAATGAACACGCGGCCCGATGGAGACGCACAGTTTGAACAGAGAAAAGACAACAGTAACAAAAAGCTATAGCCACAAGCATCATTCACCGAAAGCAAAAGAAACAATTTGAACGCTCGAGTTGCGCAAAACAGTAGCAGCTGGGTGAGAAAGAAAGAGAGTGAGAGTGAGAGTGTGTGAGAGTTTCGTGTTCGGTTTGTGTTTGTGATCCTGCCGTTCGTGTCGTTCAGTCGTCGAACAGCAGGCCATCCGGTAACGGTGGTAACCAACCGATAGCTCGCAGCGTGCAACTGCGAATCATTCGCGTATCGACGGTCCAGCACGTTTGGTTCGTCTTCGTTGCTTGGCCATCCGTCTAGCAGCATCGGTACCAGGCAGCTTCGGTGCGTGTTTAAGGCCGGTAGGTGGTAGCGAAAGTGTTTGGAGCGTGTGTGTTTTGTTTATACACGAACGGCGTTCATCAAAGCAAGCGCATCCACCGAAATGGGCGAAGATTAGGTTAGGTTAGGTTTCGGAGTTTAGCAAAACAGCAAAGGTGCTAGTGAGTGCGAATGTTTACTTAACCTCAACCACACGGTGACAACAATTGACGCTTGAGTGTTTGTGGTGTGGTTGGTGTCCGTGTGTGCGTGCGTGAGTATTTGTTTTGCGAAAGAGTGAAATGTGCTGAAAGCCGAGGACTCGTGACGCGTGACAGAGAAAATCCCACTTGATCATGTCCCCGCGCGTTTGCCATTGGCTAATGAAAACACGCCACACACCGGCAGAGACATACTCAGAAGCTGTGTGAAACGTTCGTCCTCTTGCTGCGAAACCTTTCGTTGATTGAAATTGTTTGTTTAAGCTTGCCACAAACACCAACGGATGGCAAACGTTCTAAGGGACCGTTCACACACTTCCGCCGATGATCGTTCATCATTGACTAATGGCGCGTAACGGGGATTGGTGTTTGTTCGGTTGATGATTGGTAATTAAATAATGTTTTGACCGTATCACGGTGACCACCACAAACGTAATGCACTGCAGCTTCATCCGCAAAGCAAACGATTAGTAATCGGATGGATTTGATTGTGTGGTGGTATTTGAATAGGAATGCAATGTATCGGAAACAGCGCGTTTGACAAGGGTTTGACAGCTAACAGCAGGGGCTTGTGGGAAGGGCAGGTGGAAAACATCCGGAAAATATTTCAATTCCATCTGTCACACTAGCAGGCTCGATGTGGCATTGACTGGAGATGAGCCGACGCGTGCGATTCGGCGGTATCGATTTGGCAAAGCACGTCCGTCCAATGCCGTGCCGATCCCCCGAAGGGACGATCAATCTTCGTTAGCATTCATTAGTGGGCAGCCCCGAAAGCAGAGCAGTTCTGGCTGGCTTAATTTATCATCGAGAATTTATGATATTGTCTGCCCTTTTTTTTATTAGCACGTGCGTTACACGTACACGGATCATCGTGCCGGAAGTAAGGGTGTGTGGTTTTTGGTTTTGTCTGTGGTGATTGAGTCAGTTATCCCGTTCAGACGGCGTGCAGCTGTTTGTTGGTGTTGTTTTTGATGGAAGACAGAATTGAGAAGAACTCTGTACACACTTGAGCCGGCACCGTAGATGGGAAGCTATTTTTGAACGTCTTATCCGTCCCGCAGCATCCGTGGGCAGCTTTAATTGAACGTTAATGAAGAAACCCTCTATTAGCGCAAAACACTTCCACTTCGTCCTTGGCCGTACGGGCATTCTCACCCCTATTTTTGTGTTCTGGCATTCTGGCTCCCCCCACTTAACCACTTCAAACGCTCCCCGAGTTTGCCGGGAGTCCCGGGAATTATGCCGTATAATTTGCAACTTAATTTGGATTCTTCACGCACCTCGGCTCCTACTTGGTTTTGCTTGGAGGATGTTCGAACCGAACCCGAAGCAAGCACCGCGTCAAGTGTGTCCTTCGCGTAAACTTTGCCNCCGGGAGTCCCGGGAATTATGCCGTATAATTTGCAACTTAATTTGGATTCTTCACGCACCTCGGCTCCTACTTGGTTTTGCTTGGAGGATGTTCGAACCGAACCCGAAGCAAGCACCGCGTCAAGTGTGTCCTTCGCGTAAACTTTGCCATCTAATACCGTGCTTTAACTCCCCTCCCCCTCCTCCCCGCCCACACTCATCCCCCAGTGAGTGGAATGCTTCCGATAGGAGCTTTAGTTGAAGAAGCTGCCAACATGCGTCTCCCTGTTCTGGCTTCTTGGCCTTGGGGGTGTTATCAGTTTTTATACGACCACCCCAATTTTTTTTTTCGATCTTTAAGCTCATGCTTCACTGCAGGTTCAAGCGTTTTAAGCGTACGTTTTGCCTTTGCTACCAGCTTATCATCGCCGTATGTATCCATCTGCTGTTCTGTCGCCAGGGAACACGTGGAATCCCATCGCTCGGGGAATTTCCACTTTATTGCGTACTGTCAATGTGTGACATCGCTCCCTCTGTGTGTTCAAAAGAAGGAGCAGCAGCTTAAGCTCGAGATGGGAAACATTCGATACATGCAATTCGTTTTTTTTTTTTGGTTTCTACTAAGAGAATCTTAGCCACCGCTAAGCAAGAAGGAGAAAAGTGACACGCATTCCACCCCCTCGGGGATGCACAGGATGCACGAGAGGACGCCTTCCGTTCTCAAAGGATCAGCAATCGGATGAAATTACACCGGTCCTCTCAGGTTTTGTGTCCCTTTTTTGCTTCTTGCTTCGTACGTGGCAAGTGTAGTGGCTGTCCCAAGATTGCTAGCTCAAAAAGGGACGATTTGTACACACTCAGCACCGTGTGGATTAGAAAAGCTTAAAAGCAAAGAGCCTCCAATAACAGTTACCGTGTGTGTTTATGTGTGTGTGTGTGTCTTTAGCCCTTAATGTGTTCCCTCCATTTGGTTTGCTTTTTTTTCCTCTTTTTGGGCCAAAGTGCATTGTGTCCAAAGGGGCTACGGTGGAGACCCCGTACCACGATGGTTGACAATGTGCAGTGATTGTTCGTGTCGCCGTGCACGGGTGAACGATTGCAGTGTGGCTGCAGCCACTGTAAAGTGATCCTGCCCGAAGAAGTGAGATTGATAACGACATCATTCATCCCAAACACCCACGAAGGTTCAGCAGCGGGAGCTTTCGTGTACGTACGGTAAAACACAAGGTAAGTAAATTGATATGCCCAGCCACCATCCCACCCCCAGGGGGTGGATAACAAGGGATGGTACGATGGGATGCTTATCATTACTCATAATTTGATCCTTCGGTGCCACTGGCGCAAAACGTGAAGGTGAAGGTCCTGCGGGTATTCATTTGTTGCTGACCTGGCTACATTCCTGGCTGGCTTCTGACACCTTCAGCAGCCAGATCGATCAATCTCACTGACGGATGGAAGATGTCACCCAAAGGAAAAAACAAAAACATGTTCAGCACACGCATCGGTTGTGGCAATTGTATCTTTTGCCTTCCCTCACGTGACGCGGAGTTTTGAATCGGATACCGAACGACAACCGTACTCGATCGTTAGAATGGAAAGAATTTAAACGATTTCATCACGACATTGCTTTCCCTTCTCATTGAAAAAGGTTTTTTTTGTGTTGTGTTTTAGAAATACGGTGGCGAACAAAAATGGCTTTCCTCCCCCCGAAATGGGAACCGATGTGCCCGGGCTATGTGAAATTTGTATTTGTACGTTGCGCTTTATTTTGGTGAATTCCAAGAAACGAAAGAGTAAAGCAATAAAGCGTTTTCCCTTTAGCCGACAGTACATCTTACATGGTACAGCGGCATATCGGCGATGTGCGACGTTGTTTTGGATGGAAAAATCTTTTGCATATTTGTGTTTGTTGAGCCAAAAAAAAAACGGCGGTTCTCGAATGTTTTGATGTTAATGTGTTGTGCATCGATCGAGTCACATCTTAAAATGAACAGAGAAGTAAGGAAAACCAGACTTAAGGAGAAAAAAAGGAAAAGATGTTGTTTCATTAGGGGGATTTTTTGTTGTTGAGAGTTCATTTAAGCTTAATGTTTACTTAATCTCAAACTTTAGCGTAAATAAGAGCAAATTAATTTATTGTTTTTAGACTAAAACACTAAAACAAGATTTTATTTCCATTCTTTGAAGACAGAATGGACAATTACAATCAGCAAATCTTACCTTTGCAAAAGCAATCAAAAGCTTTCGCTTAAGAGATTCAGCTCCAGCTTACACTTGTATTGGCTTTTAGAGCTTAATCTCTTGATGCCAAGTGGAACTACAAAATTAAATTAAAATTCATCGCCACCCAAACACCGACAAACGGCATGGCCGGCATGGTGTACGTTTCGTGACAGACAATCTTCCTTCCACATTTCTACACTTTCTCCAATTCCATTCGATCGTTATGAGCAAATAGAATACAACACCAACAGGGGAATATAAGCCCACTCAAATCGTGCAAATATTTTCTCATTCATGTTTGTGCTAGGGGATGGCAGACGAATGTTTGTCTCGTCGCTTCTGTCGCTTCTGTTGCCTTCTCAAAGCAACAGAATGTGTTTGCTCAGTACAAGTATCCTTCTCCGGGGAGGGGTTTTATTTTTCGTTTACTTCAAGTGTTTTAAAGGATATTTTGAAGGGTTTTATTTTTTTCAAAACGTATTACTGGAGAATTGGCTCTGAGAAAGATTTGTAATAGATCTTGGGAAATAGGCTTCTTCTGCTGACAATACATGCATCTATTTATTTATTTTTGAAATGCTTGATGCTTGGAACACTTATTGCCTTAATCTAATTAAACAGGTCAAAATTTTGATGCAAACGATTAAGCAAACACAGCTTATGATAACCTTAAAAGGAATCATATAAGTTCATGAATCTCAGAAATAAGCTCATGATATCCTAAGATGATATTGTAAAGTGTTGCCAGTTCCTAATTTTGCTAAGTTTATAGCAAATACGGTCAACAAAACTAGCACTTGTGATGATGGCATTCTTTACCTTTAGTTTAAATTATGTTAGTGTACAGGGTTTTTGTGCTGGACGCTGGAAGAAGCAATAAGTAAAACCTGAACATTGAATTCCACGAACAAGCTCAAACCAGAATGTTCCTTCCCAAAGCCACACATACACACACACACAAATGTACACACCTTTGGGTGAAGCTTAGGGAAACTCCATGCTGTCATCAGCCACAATCTGCAGTCCCTTATCACTCCACACCACGGTTGGAAAACCCAATTTTCACCGTTCTTGACTTGGCGCTAATATCAAGCGCGATAGGAAATCCTTTCAAGTGAAAAGTGCTTTTCTCCATTTTCCTGTTTGCTTTTCCCCAGTCGTTTCGGTTTGGAGAGGGTTTTGTATTCCGCTTTTAAATATTCAACATCCTTGCAAAAACCATGATGGCTCCAATCAACCGAACAACATCTTTCTGCTTCAAAAGCATTAAGCCAATGTGTTCGTACGCTAAACGTACGATAACTTATATCCAAAGCTGCGTCCAAAAGCTGTCATTTGTTAGCAGATTCTTAAGGTGCGAGTTGTGTGTTTGTACGTGCAGAAAGGATTTGTTTCACCATCTTCATCGTGCTTTTTTTTTCGCAGAAAGATATGTATTTCTTTTTTCCTGTTGTTGCTCGAATATCATCTTAAAATATGATGCTAAGGTGTTATGCCCACCTGCATCACGTGTAATCCCGTGCCTTTGTTGCTATTTGGAGTTTCAATGTCGTTTTTTATTTTGTTTCATTTTCGAAGAAAAATGTGATGTTTTGGGTATGGGAAAATGAACGAGATTGTTATTTGATGGTGACAGTGATAAAAGAAGGCACTTTGTCAGGGAAAAATCATGCCAACATTGGAGACTCAAAATGAAAAACAACATGAAAAATGTACAAATTTGAAGGAGTTTGTAGAATGAAAGGATTGCTCATGCTCGTTCGGCACGCTTTGCCGAAGATTTGCCATCATTGTTTCACTGTGCTAATTTAATGCCCGTTGTCGTTGTTTACTGAATGGAATCGTAATCATATCTAATCGAACACGCATTTGCCCTTCCGCTTATTATTGAAACCGCCCGTCTATTCAGCTGCAAAGCAGTAAACGGTCGTAAAAAGCGACACCACCGTGAACGTTAAACTTTCATCGCTTTTGCAAATTGTGATGATAAATCATAGCTAGAATTATTTATGAGCTCCTGTTTACTGCTCCGCTAGCGTGATTGACTGTACCGTCGTGATTGGAAATGCAAACTGGAACAGTTAAAATGTGGCATTCGACTCTGCTTTCTCTCTCTCTCTCTCTCTCTCTCACTCTGGTTCGATTTTCCGTGACGTAGAAACTTTCCCTCAATCTCATTCTAAAGCGTAACCCGTCTGCCATACTTTAATAGGCCACAATTTATGAGTTTTGTGCGGTAGAACTTGACCGCCGACGATCGTTCGTTGGCAGTGTGCTCGGAAAACATCATAACACTTGTGGGTTTGAACTACATCATCAAAGAGCAAACTCGGTTTGCAGTTGGGAAAGTGTTTGGTGACATTTTATTGGAAATCGATCAGCATCCGACACTCGCCTGTGTGTGTGTATGTGTGAGTGTCTGGTCGAAACATGAGTTGGGTGGAAAAGAGGATTTTGTGTGGGCGTGTGGGGTTAATTGTGAACATGTAAGACTTCGACCGTGGAGGCTGTGGTGATGATTATGACGCACATTATAGGAAAATTGACCAAGGACATATTGTAACATAACGACATGGAGAAGAATTAGAAAATGTCTATAGCGAAGTAAAGCGATTTGTTCCACTATTGCTATAGTGCATTGATGAGTTAAATTAGATGACTTTGAACTATTGTAGAATAATGATGCAAGAACTCGAATTTACACGAATGGCTTTCTCTCTGCAGCAGCTAACTTAACAATATATTACACTATATACAACGCAAAGAACAGTTTGGAATTAAAATAGGAAATCTTTCATTGAATATTTCACGAACGACGCATTATTCAAATGAAGGACCAGAATTAAACATATCCCTTATCAAACATTATGTGAAGAACATATTTCATTTCTAGATTATCTTCAATTTGTAGTTGTTCATATGGCAAATGTAATGCTACTAACATCCTCAGGTTTCAGCGGTCTAATGGTCCTAGGAGAAGGCCATCACTCTGGTATTCTTGGATCAGTTCTGATCAAAACCGATACCAATGAATTTTTGACGACTGCTTGACTAATACCTGACGGATATTGGGAGTATCTAGGAGTGATTGTTGAGTGAATGCATCCAAATACCTATGGCAATTCTAACTCCTCGGAGTTTCTTGGAGGAATTGTTGAAGAGATCCTGGCTTTTGTAGAACGAATTTACACTGCAACCGATCCAAATATAAACTGATAGACTATTGCGTCTTATATCTCTTATTGATATTCTGAGACGAGCATTGTTATACACGTCCATCACCATTCTAGGCCCACATATATAACACTTATAAGATCTACAAACACTAGAAATTGGTATCTAAACTTACACATAACATCCTTAATAACATTTTTTTAAATATGTTTGATAATTGCAACCTGCTACCCACATGCTAGAACTGCAATATCGTTAAGACATAGCGACATAACAATTCCAGGCTGCCTTTCTTGCCTGCGTCACTCATAAACACAAACCAATTTTAGCACAACACTAAAAGCCTTTTCCGTTTTTGCATCTTTTTTCGTCAGCTACATTTTGCAACCAACCGCATGCAAAATGGTTCATAAAAGCCAAAAATAATTTTTATCAACATTACTGCAGCATTTCATTCATTCGCCCCTGAAAGTATGCACCACGCACAGAACATAGATACGTATGTTTATGTGACTTTTCCTTCCCTCTTTTCGGTGGAGTCTTTCATTACGGACGACACGTTCGTGCGCTAAAAGTGACATATACTACTCGTTTGCGGGTAGTGCGTATATATTATTTTTAAAGCCGCTAGATCAAAACCGTTTTTTTTTCTCGACGGAGTAACATAATTTAATAGACTAGCATCACCGCTGCTTCCGTAAACCAGAGCAGAAGAAATGGATGATGTTTGCCGTAAGATTTTTTTGTTTTTATTTACATTGTCTCCATTTCCAGTGTGACATGGTGGTGGATGTGGAGTGATAAATCCTCTGCTCAACGAAGAAGAAAAAAAATAACACCCCATCCACAAACATCCCATGAGAAGGATACGCGCACCGTGTCCGGATGGAGATGTGAATCCGACCACCAAAAATAGACATGCTTTGTAGATGTTTGGATAAGCGCAAGGGGTTGCTTTGCTCGTTGTCTGTCTTGTTAAGAGTCAGGCTCCACACTGTTTTTCGCTCCATCCATTTAATTCCTTCTAGGAAAATGTATCCATTTTTTCTGCTCCCTTCTTGTTACCGGGCGGAAATGCAAGATTGTTGTTCAACCCTTAATTTTGAAATAATAGCCAACACACTGGAGTTTTTTTTTCTGGTTTCTTTTTTATTCCACTTTCTGTAAGGATTACCGGGAGCAATGGCGTTTTTTTTCTCCCTTCTAGCATTTGTTGACTTAAGAACTGGAAAATGTTAAACACACCATTGAGCTAATGAGCAGGAGCTTATCATAAAATCTGTGAAGAAACAGCACACAGAAACGCTTTTTTTTCTCTCCCGACACGCTTTTCAGCTACAGTTTGCCTTTACTCTTCCAACATTGCGCAGAAGGGTGCAGATTGATCAAGAGGAACGCTTTTATTGGATAATAATCACACGCTGACTCAGCGCGTGGCACAACGGCATCATCGTTGGGGTTGATTAATTTCAATTAATTAAATAAAATTCCACTTCCGCGACGATAGCGTCGGTGCTAATGGATAAGATAAAGTCCCCGTTTGTATCGTCTTAGTGGCCCCGGCAAAGCAGGCGAGATGTACTGGCAAAAGCTCTGGCAGCGCACGGAAGCTGATACCCGGTAAATTTTAAAAGCAATTTGTTCGAACAAGTTTTAGGACGAAAAGAGGAAACGAAAAATAAAAACATTATTTGTTATTGCTACACAACCTGCACCCAAACAGGTGCATTAATATGCTACAAACGTGTATGTTTGTGTGTGTGTGTGACGTACGATAAAAGTATCCCGATGTTTGGTCGCACCGATACACCGGAAGGCAACCGAAAAGTGAACCGCAAGATAAGCTGTTTCCACGCTCGTACGTGATTTGTTTCCCCGAAAAGCGAACCCTGCGAACGCGTCATCGGTGAAAGCCCCGGGAAAAGTACATGGGTTGTTATGATGTTTCAAATTGAATGATTTACCTTTCATGTTTTAAATCAAACGTGCTGCCCAATTTTACTCACCGACCGCCAATTAACCTGACGTCTACCGTCGTAAGTGTGGCCCTTACATTCTGTGTGCACACTCACACCAAACACAAAAATACAAACAAGTAATTTAATTCATTAAAAAACTTTCAACCAGTTTTCAAAAGTAACCTTCCCAAAGCAATAAATTTTCTGCAAAACGCACGGCTCATTGGTGTGGCAAGCAAATGATTGTCCGGGCAAGATGTTTCGCCGGTGAAGCAACATCCGCACAAACAGTGTTTGTCCTTTCGCAATGCCAACGACTAAATTTATGCGACCCCTTGGTTTATTTATCTTTGCTACCATGTTTTAACTGTACGTTGACCGGTGGGTCAGGGTTTGTTGGTCTACGGCACTGCGATGGTAAGGTAAGGAGGCATAACTTTTTGCTTGATGCTATCCCCGAAAAACAGGACAGGACCGTTCCTGGCGATGGAGTGCGATAAAAGTCCTGTGCTCTGTTCTGTGCGTAACGTTCTGTGCATTGTAATGTTTTTGGTGAAAGTTAGTTAAAATGCATAATGAACATTGTTATTTTATTGTTGGGGAAGTTGCTTCAATTCTACCCAAGTTACATCATGTGGAAAAATCAACCATCGAATTTTGAGGCTTCAGCTTTTGCTTTTCGGGAAGGAAGCTGCAGAATCAACGAAATTCCTTCAAATATTTTTATGCCATTTGGCTTTTTTTTTTGAGGGCAAACGAATAATATCCCAAAATGGTACGCAATTCTACGAAGCGCTGCGCTAATGTGATCTCATTTATAATCCATTCTGGCTGTTGCAAGATGAGAAATAAAGCACAAACATGCCAAATCAGCTTTTTGCTGCGGAACTGCCTTTTTCGTGCTGGAAACAAGCAACCGAACAAGCAAGTACACTCGCGAAACAAGCTCCTACCGAATGCTTTCTTGCGAAGGAAGTAAAAAACATAAATGTACCGAATGAAAAATAATGTGTAAGCGCCTGTCTAAACCATTGCCGACAGATGGATGGATGTTGATGGAATGGATTGGAACAGAACACCCGGAAGCAAGCAAAGGCAAGCGTTTAATGCGAAATGGGAATTAAGAAGCGGATTTGATTGTGATTTCTCGTTCGCTACACTACCCTGCAATCGGTGGGAAATGCTCTCGAGATGGTTTGGTGGCCCATTTCGTAAATTAAAACTGCATACTGGCATATGGTTTTGTTTTCTCCCCACACAACTACGACGACTACACGCGTGTAAACCTTTAAGTTGGGCAGCAAGTAACAAGAGAAATCAGGAGATGATTGGATGAAAAGCTTTTTCACATGAGGCGCAACAACGCGTGTTAAGCGGATTAGTGACCGGTGAAACATTCCACCAAAGCGGCTTAATCACATCAAATCAAAGTTGCAAGCTAGAAGAAGCTTTAAATTTTCAACTCCACTTTTTTTCGGATCCAATTCACTCAGTGCAGTGCTGTGATCGAAAGATTGAAATTTTAAGCCACCGAAAAGCTTTACGAGCTTTTTTGCAATGTAAAAAAGGAACAAATGTAATCTCGTCTCTCCCTTCACAGCCAAAAAGTCAATCGTAGGCTGTAAGAGTCTATTCGCACAGTTTACAACCTTCCCGGCACGGGAATGGCTTGGGCCTCTTCTGGAGATCCCATTTGTAAATAACTACCACACAGTACGGCCAACCATAAACCATCCGTTAAAGGGAGAGCAAAAAGACGACAAAAAGGCAAAAACGGCCTCGAGAAGCGCTTGATAAAAACTCTTTAACCATGCTTTGATTCGGTCGTGTTTGCCACGCTTGAATGGCACTCGGCACCGAAAATGACACTCCGTGCAAGGGTGCTGGGGCAAAGAAAAGTTTGAAAATTTATCGGCCGTTAATCGGTTTATGTTGAGGTCGTAATGTATCACGTTTATTGCTACTAGTAACCGAAGCGCGTTAAAGGCCACGCTGGAACGGTTGAGACGCTCACAAAAGGACACAAATTTCTCTAATATTGCACCGCTTGCGAAACGTTTGTGAAACCCATTTTTAAAAGATAATTTAATCCTTCAGCGACGGAGCAGGGACAACCAGGCCGAACCACCGGACCGTTGCGTTGGTTGCGAGAACAAAATCAATCAATGTTTCGAAATAATGTGGCCTGCCGGCGGCTGAAAAGTGTACGTACAGGCTGATAGGATCTCTATCAGCACTGATGCGAAACGATGCCTTGGTGCGGTTGGCCGCTTGACGGTTGGCATGGAAGGAAATGGAACCTTCGGTGGGTCGGTGGGTGGGTTGGTGTAACATAAACTTTTGCAACGTGGTACCAACCCACCGGGTGAGATAAAAAGGACACACGCGTGTTGTGTGTGTGTGTGTGTGTGTGTGCGTTTGTGAGTGCAAAAACGGGACCCACCGTGATAGAGTGGTAGTGGTGGTTTTTGCATAAATATGTGTCGCTCATGTGCGATTAATTTTGTACACCGAATGTACAGATTGGTGGCGTGTAACGGTGTCACACGACACCGATGATGTATCGCTAAGCGTGGGAAAGGTAATCAATTATTTTAATCATTATTTAACACAGGCGTTATTGTGGAAGCGTTTTTTTTTATTTAAACTTGAACGCATGTAAATTTGCCTTATCTTTTCATTGTGCAATTTGTTGATCTGTTTTATATTCATTAGGTTATTTTTTTTTGTATTAGCTCGTTATGAGAGATAAGATAAATTGAACAGTTTTCATCAATTTCCATCAATTTTTTTTTTCCTGATTAATGTTTATTTATTCTTGTGAATATAAAACAAATTTTTATGATTTTTATAAGAATTTATTAACAAATTGTATTAAACAAATTGTATTTTCTTTTTGTTATTTATCAACAAATACATTACAAGATGCTTGCATGCCTTGCGTTGTACCATATTTCAGGTATTTGCACACCAACAAAGTCGGTGCCTAGCTGCCGAATCGTCAGAAGACGATTTCAATTAACTACCGGAAGAAACGTTCACTTCCGCAACGAAATCGTTTTCAATGAAGCAACGCAGCAGCAATGTGCGCTCAAACGTGCCAGGTGCTGGCATACCAATGCCAGATCGAATGGTGTTATCTAACAGATACATACACACGCCACCGTGATGATATTCTCAAGATGTGACCAAAATCCCCTGGCAAGCGAACGCCGTGTCGTGCGCTGTGAAGTGTTAGCGTTGGCACCACGCTTACAGATGGTGTTCGCATTAATTACCTTGTGCGTTACGTTCGGTTCCAGAGACGCTTCAACGCAATCAATTGTGAAAACACACCGAAATCCGAAATGAGAAACTGATGCCACTGATAATAATAATTACCTGCTTATGTTACAACAGGTTTGCATCAACCGTACATCAAAGGGCGCATTTTTGGTGCTTTATCGTTGTTTCTGGACAGCGGTGTATTGCTGTCGGTTGCAGTAGTTGTGCTCATGTTTTATGCAACGTACGTCTGCGAACCGATCTGCCACGAGAAATCCCCAAACAAAAGCACACCAACGAAACAAATTGAAATACCCACAAACACCAGGCGCCTCCATTGACTGAGCACTGGGCAGATGATGATGTGCTAGCTGCGGTAGAATGTGGTGGAATAGATTACACGGTACATGGCTCCTGCCTTTCGTTCTGTGCCTGATAACGAATGTGGTGACACGCTACATGCAGGGCAGGTGTTTTGGGAATACAAGAAGGGTCGTAGTACGAACCGTTCCGCAGCATGTTCTGCGCCGTACGTCGAGAACGTCCTTGAACGTATGCCAAGTGGGGTTTTATGTTCTTCAGCGTGGGGTGAAACGATTGCCGAAATCCGTGATCTCAGCTTGGTAGCCGAACATCAAACGAATGTTTCGGCTAGTGGCAATGTCCGATAAGAATGCGTTTGATATCGACGATCCTTTACACCGTTTATTAAGAAATCAATTTGAAAGCAAAAGAAAAACAGCTTGAGAATGGTTTGGAACGAAGTTGAAGGAGTTTTGGGTATTTTACAATGTTTTCTTTTTGTGGGTAAAAGATGATGAAATAACTTCAACCAATGTAAAGAGAACCCTTATTTGTTTGTTAAGCTGTTTTTGTGGGTTTTCTTTTAAATTTCATTGAAAAACAATATGAAATAATTATTAAAAGAAATATTATTTTTAAAGTGCATTTTAACTTGCATAAAACTAGATTCAAATATTCGATTAGACGAGAATGCTTCTTGATCTTCCTTGGGAAAATCTCTTCCAAAGCGATATCGAACGATATCCTTTCCGTTTGGCAGGGCACCGTCCTCTCGTTAACTTCTAACAATCAAGCAAAAGATTAGAACGGTACTGCAGCATAAGCATAAACACTGATACTAAATGGAATGGCACACACACACACTCCCCAGCCACTATCGTATCGAACGCTAAAGAACAGAAATGAACAATGCCAAAAGAAAACAAAAGCAGCAACCGGCGAAACCACTGCAACAACCACATTAAGGGACCCCGGCGGACCGAACCGAACCGAATCGGATCGTCGGTGTTACACCGACCGAAGTGCTTCAACATGGGTGCAATAAAAACCACGTTTGCGTTTGTCTTGTTGTATTGCGATTGTGTGATTTGTTTCGCATGGTTTTCTCCCAATCGCATCCCTACGGTGAGGATAAACTTTGTGTCGAACAAGTTTGTGAACAAGCATTCCAACAGCACACGGTTGACAAACTGTTGTTCAAAAGCTACTTTATGGTCGTTTGGAGATCGAGGGTTTTTTTTTTTGTTTTGGTTGTTGTATCGTTTGACCATCGTGTGGTAGCTATAACATTATACACACACACACATGAACAAGTATATTTCATAATCGATCGGACGGTAGTTTTATCGTAGTTTTGGGAATTTCGTCCTTGTAAAGCTTATTTGTACATCCTCTTGTAGAAACTAGTGGCTAATCCAATAGATAATACAANGCTCCCTCTGTGTGTTCAAAAGAAGGAGCAGCAGCTTAAGCTCGAGATGGGAAACATTCGATACATGCAATTCGTTTTTTTTTTTTGGTTTCTACTAAGAGAATCTTAGCCACCGCTAAGCAAGGAGGAGAAAAGTGACACGCATTCCACCCCCTCGGGGATGCACAGGATGCACGAGAGGACGCCTTCCGTTCTCAAAGGATCAGCAATCGGATGAAATTACACCGGTCCTCTCAGGTTTTGTGTCCCTTTTTTGCTTCTTGCTTCGTACGTGGCAAGTGTAGTGGCTGTCCCAAGATTGCTAGCTCAAAAAGGGACGATTTGTACACACTCAGCACCGTGTGGATTAGAAAAGCTTAAAAGCAAAGAGCCTCCAATAACAGTTACCGTGTGTGTATGTGTGTGTCTTTAGCCCTTAATGTGTTCCCTCCATTTGGTTTGCTTTTTTTTCCTCTTTTTGGGATAAAGTGCATTGTGTCCAAAGGGGCTACGGTGGAGACCCCGTACCACGATGGTTGACAATGTGCAGTGATTGTTCGTGTCGCCGTGCACGGGTGAACGATTGCAGTGTGGCTGCAGCCGTTGTAAAGTGATCCTGCCCGAAGAAGTGAGATTGATAACGACATCATTCATCCCAAACACCCACGAAGGTTTAGCAGCGTGAGCTTTCGTGTACGTACGGTAAAACACAAGGTAAGTAAATTGATATGCCCAGCCACCATCCCACCCCCGGGGGTGGATGACAAGGGATGGTACGATGGGATGCTTATCATTACTCATAATTTGATCCTTCGGTGCCACTGGCGAAAAACGTGAAGGTGAAGGTCCTGCGGGTATTCATTTGTTGCTGACCTGGCTACATTCCTGGCTGGCTTCTGACACCTTCAGCAGCCAGATCGATCAATCTCACTGACGGATGGAAGATGTCACCCAAAGGGAGAAAAAAAAACATGTTCAGCACACGCATCGGTCGTGGCAATTGTATCTTTTGCCTTCCCTCACGTGACGCGGAGTTTTGAATCGGATACCGAACGACAACCGTACTCGATCGTTAGAATGGAAAGAATTTAAACGATTTCATCACGACATTGCTTTCCCTTCTCATTGAAAAAGGTTTTTTTTGTGTTGTGTTTTAGAAATACGGTGGCGAACAAAAATGGCTTTCCTCCCCCCGAAATGGGAACCGATGTGCCCGGGCTATGTGAAATTAGTATTTGTACGTTGCGCTTTATTTTGGTGAATTCCAAGAAACGAAAGCGTAAAGCAATAAAGCGTTTTCCCTTTAGCCGACGGTACATCTTACATGGTACAGAAGCATATCGGCGATGTGCGACGTTGTTTTGGATGGAAAAATCTTTTGCACATTTGTGTTTGTTGAGCCAAAAAAAAAAAACGGCGGTTCTCGAATGTTTTGATGTTAATGTGTTGTGTATCGATCGAGACACATCTTAAAATGAACAGAGAAGTAAGGAAAAACAGACTTAAGGAGAAAAAAAGGGAGAGATGTTGTTTCATTAGGGGGATTTTTTGTTGTTGAGAGTTCATTTATGCTTAATGTTTACTTAATCTCAAACTTTAGCGTAAATAAGAGCAAATTAATTTATTATTTTTAGACTAAAACACTAAAACAAGATTTTATTTGCATTCTCTCAAGACAGAATGGACAATTACAATCAGCAAATCTTACCTTTGCAAAAGCTATCAAAAGCTTTCGCTTAAGAAATTCAGCTCCAGCTTACACTTGTATTGGCTTTTAGAGCTTAATCTCTTGATGCCAAGTGGAACTACAAAATTAAATTAAAATTCATCGCCACCCAAACACCGACAAACGGCATGGCCGGCATGGTGTACGTTTCGTGACAGACAATCTTCCTTCCACATTTCTACACTTTCTCCAATTCCATTCGAACGTTATGAGCAAATAGAATACAACACCAACAGGGGAATATAAGCCCACTCAAATCGTGCAAATATTTTCTCATTCATGTTTGTGCTAGGGGATGGCAGACGAATGTTTGTCTCGTCGCTTCTGTCGCTTCTGTTGCCTTCGCAAAGCAACAGAATGTGTTTGCTCAGTACAAGTATCCTTCTCCGGGGAGGGGTTTTATTTTTCGTTTATTTCAAGTGTTTTAAAGGATACTTTGAAGGGTTTTATTTTTTTCAAAACGTATTACTGGAGAATTGGCTCTGAGAAAGATTTGTAACAGATCTTGGGAAATAGGCTTCACCTACTGAGAATACATGCATCTATTTATTTATTTTTGAAATGCTTGATGCTTGGAACATTTATTGCCTTAATCTAATTAAAAAGGTCCAAATATTGATGCAAACGATTAAGCAAACACAGCTTATGCTGACCTTAAAAGTAATCATATGAGTTCATGAATCTCAGAAATAAGCTCATGATATCCTTAGATGATATTTTAAAGAGTTGCCAGTTCCTCAGCATCTTTTTACTACATCCTATTACTACTCCAATTTTGCTAAGTTTATAGCAAATGCGGTCAACAAAACTAGCACTTGCGATGATGGCATTCTTTACCTTTAGTTTAAATTATGTTAGTTTGTAGGATTTTTGCGCTGGCCGCTGGAAGAAGCAATAAGTAAAACCTGAACATTGAATTCCACGAACAAGCTCAAACCAGAATGATCCTGCCCAAAGCCACACATACACACATAAATGTAAACACCTTTGGGTGAAGCTGAGGGAAACCCCATGCTGTCATCAGCCTCAATCTACAGTCCCTTATCACTCCACACCACGACTGGAAAACCCAATTTTCACCGTTCTTGGCTTGGCGCTAATATCAAGCGCGATAGGAAATCCTTTCAAGTGAAAAGTGCTTTTCCCCATTTTCCTGTTTGCTTTTCCCCAGTCGTTTCGGTTTGGAGAGGGTTTTGTATTCCGCTTTTAAATATTCAACATCCTTGCAAAAACCGGGCAAAGCATGGGACGCAAGCATGATGGCTCCAATCAACCGTACAACATCTCTCTGCTTCAAAAGCATTAAGCCAATGTGTTCGTACGCTAAGCGTACGATATCTTATATCCAAAGCTGCGTCCAAAAGCTGTCATTTGTTAGCAGATTCTTAAGGTGCGAGTTGTGTGCTTGTACGTGCAGAAAGGATTTGTTTCACCATCTTCATCGTGCTTTTTTTTCGCAGAAAGATATGTATTTCTTTTTTTCCTGTTGTTGCTCGAATATCATCTTAAAATATGATGCTAAGGTGTTGTGCCCACCTGCATCACGTGTAATCCCGTGCCTTTGTTGCTATTTGGAGTTTCAATGTCGTTTTTTATTTCGTTTCATTTTCGAAGAAAAATGTGATGTTTTGGGCATGGGAAACTGAACGAGATTGTTATTTGATAGTGACAGTGATAAAAGAAGGCACTTTGTCAGGGAAAAATCATGCCAACATTGGAGACTCAAAATGAAAAACAACATGAAAAATGTACAAATTTGAAGGAGTTTGTAGAATGAAAGGATTGCTCATGCTCGTTCGGCACGCTTTGCCGAATATTTGCCATCATTGTTTCACTGTGCTAATTTAATGCCCGTTGTCGTTGTTTACTGAATGGAATCGTAATCATATCTAATCGAACACGCATTTGCCCTTCCGCTTATTATTGAAACCGCCCGTCTATTCAGCTGCAAAGCAGTAAACGGTCGTAAAAAGCGACACCACCGTGAACGTTAAACTTTCATCGCTTTTGCAAATTGTGATGATAAATCATAGCTAGAATTATTTATGAGCTCCTGTTTACTGCTCCGCTAGCGTGATTGACTGTACCGTCGTGATTGGAAATGCAAACTGGAACAGTTAAAATGTGGCATTCGACTCTGCTTTCTCTCTCTCTCTCTCTTTCACTCTGGTTCGATTTTCCGTGACGTAGAAACTTTCCCTCAATCTCATTCTAAAGCGTAACCCGTCTGCCATACTTTAATAGGCCACAATTTATGAGTTTGTGCGGTAGAACTTGACCGCCGACGATCGTTCGTTGGCAGTGTGCTCGGAAAACATCATCACACTTGTGGGTTTGAACTACATCATCAAAGAGCAAACTCGGTTTGCAGTTGGGAAAGTGTTGGGTGGCATTTTATTGGAAATCGATCAGCATCCGACACTCGCCTGTGTGTGTGTATGTGTGAGTGTCTGGTCGAAACATGAGTTGGGTGGAAAAGAGGATTTTGTGTGGGCGTGTGGGGTTAATTGTGAACATGTAAGACTTCGACCGTGAAGGCTGTGGTGATGATTATGACGCAAATTATAGGAAAATTGACCAAGGACATATTGTAACATAACGATATGGAGAAGAATAAGAAAATGTCTATAGCGAAGTAAAGTGATTTGTTCCACCATTGTTATGGTGTATTGATGAGTTAACTTAGACGACTTTGAATTATTGCAGAATAATGATGCATAAACTCGAATTTACATGAATGACTTTCTCCCTGCAGCAGCTAACTTAACAATAAATTACACTATTTACAACGCAAAGAACTGTTTGGAATTAAAATAGAAAATGTTTCATGAAATATTTCACGAACGACGCATTGTTCAAACGAAGGACCATATTTAAACTGAATCCCTTTCGGGCCATAGCCCTTATCAAACATTATGTGAAGAACATATTTCATTTCTAGATTATCTTCAATTTGTAGTTGTTTATATGTCAATTGTAATGCTACTAACATCCTCAGGTTTCAGCGGTCTAATGGTCCTAGGAGAAGGCCATCACTCTGGTATTCTTGGATCAGTTCTGATCAAAACCGATACCAATGAATTTTTGACGACTGCTTGACTAATACCTGACGGATATTGGGAGTATCTAGGAGTATTGGAAGTATGATTGTTTGAGTGAATGTATCCAAATACCTATGGCAATTCTAACTCCTCGGAGTTTCTTGGAGGAAATGTTGAAGAGATCCTGGCTTTTGTAGAACGAATTTACACTGCAACCGATCCAAATATAAACTGATAGACTATTGCGTCTTATATCTCATATGGATATTCTGAGACGAGCATTGTTATACACGTCCATCAACATTCTAGGCCCACATATATAACACTTATAAGATCTACAAACACTAGAAATTAGTATCTAAACTTACACATAACATCTTTAATAACAATTTTTTAAATATGTTTGTAAGTTGCAACTTGCTACCCACATGCTAGAACTGCAATTTCGTTAAGACATACCGACATAACAATTCCAGGCTGCCTTTCTTGCCTGCGTCACTCATAAACACAAACCAATTTTAGCACAACACTAAAAGCCTTTTCCGTTTTTGCATCTTTTTTCCTCAGCTACACTCTGCAACCAACCATGCAAAATAGTTCATAAAAGCCAAAAATAATTTTTATCAACATGACTGCATTTCATTCATTCGCCCCTGAAAGTATGCACCACGCACAGAACATAGACACGTATGTTTATGTGACTTTTCCTGCCCTCTTTTCGGTGGAGTCTTTCATTACGGACGACACGTTCGTGCGCTAAAAGTTTTTTTTCTCGACGGAGTAACATAATTTAATAGACTAGCATCACCGCTGCTTCCGTAAACCAGAGCAGAAGAAATGGATGATGTTTGCCGTAAGATTTTTTTGTTTTTATTTACATTGTCTCCATTTCCAGTGTGACATGGTGGTGGATGTGGAGTGATAAATCCTCTGCTCAACGAAGAAGAAAAAAAATAACACCCCATCCACAAACATCCCATGAGAAGGATACGCGCACCGTGTCCGGATGGAGATGTGAATCCGACCACCAAAAATAGACAAGCTTTGTAGATGTTTGGATAAGCGCAAGGGGTTGCTTTGCTCGTTGTCTGTCTTGTTAAGAGTCAGGCTCCACACTGTTTTTCGCTCCATCCATTTAATTCCTTCTAGGAAAATGTATCCATTTTTTCTGCTCCCTTCTTGTTACCGGGCGGAAATGCAAGATTGTTGTTCAACCCTTAATTTTGAAATAATAGCCAACACACTGGAGTTTTTTTTCTGGTTTCTTTTTTATTCCACTTTCCGCTGTAAGGATTACCGGGAGCGTTTTTTCCCCCTTCTAGCATTTGTTGATTTAAGAACTTGAAAATGTTAAACACACCATTGAGCTAATGAGCAGGAGCTTATCATAAAATCTGTGAAGAAACAGCACACAGAAACGCTTTTTTTTTCTCTCCCGACACACTTTTCAGCTACAGTTTGCCTTTACTCTTCCAACATTGCGCAGAAGGGTGCAGATTGATCAAGAGGAACGCTTTTATTGGATAATAATCACACGCTGACTCAGCGCGTGGCACAACGGCACCATCGTTGGGGTTGATTAATTCAATTAATTAAATAAAATTCCACTTCCGCGACGATAGCGTCGGTGCTAATGGATAAGATAAAGTCCCCGTTTGTACCGCCTTAGTGGCCCCGGCAAAGCAGGCGAGATGTACTCACAAAAGCTCTGGAAGTACAAGGAAGCTGATACCCGGTAAATTTTAAAAGCAATTTGTTCGAACAAGTTTTGGGACAAAAACAGGAAACGAAAAATAAAAACATTATTTGTTGTTGCTACACAACCTGCACCCAAACAGGTGCATTAATATGCTACAAACGTGTATGTTTGTGTGTGTGTGACGTACGATAAAAGTATCCCGATGTTTGGTCGCACCGATACACCGGAAGGCAACCGAAAAGTGAACCGCAAGATAAGCTGTTTCCACGCTCGTACGTGATTTGTTTCCTCGAAAAGCGAACCCTGCGAACGCGTCATCGGTGAAAGCCCCGGGAAAAGTAGATGGGTTGTTATGATGTTTCAAATTGAATGATTTACCTTTCATGTTTTAAATCAAACGTGCTGCCCGATTTTACTCACCGACCGCCAATTAACCTGACGTCTACCGTCGTAAGTGTGGCCCTTACATTCTGTGTGCACACTCACACCAAACACAAAAATACAAACAAGTAATTTAATTCATTAAAAAACTTTAAACCAGTTTTCAAAAGTAACCTTCCCAAAGCAATAAATTTTCTGCAAAACGCACGGCTCATTGGTGTGGCAAGCAAATGATTGTCCGGGCAAGATGTTTCGCCGGTGAAGCAACATCCGCACAAACAGTGTTTGTCCTTTCGCAATGCCAACGACTAAATTTATGCGACCCCTTGGTTTATTTATCTTTGCTACCATGTTTTAACTGTACGTTGACCGGTGGGTCAGGGTTTGTTGGTCTACGGCACTGCGATGGTAAGGTAAGGAAGCATAACTTTTTGCTTGATGCTATCCCCGAAAAACAGGACAGGACCGTTCCTGGCGATGGAGTGCGATAAAAGTCCTGTGCTCTGTTCTGTGCGTCGCGTTCTGTGCATTGTAATGTTTTTGGTGAAATTTAGTTAAAATGCATAATGAACATTGTTATTTTATTGTTGGGGAAGTTGCTTCAATTGTACCCAAGTTACATCATGTGGAAAAATCAACCATCGAATTTTGAGGCTTCAGCTTTTGCTTTTCGGGAAGGAAGCTGCAGAATAAACGAAATTCCTTCAAATATTTTTATGCCATTTGGCTTTTTTTTTTTGAGGGCAAACGAATAATATCCCAAAATGGTACGCAATTCTACGAAGCGCTGCGCTAATGTGATCTCATTTATAATCCATTCTGGCTGTTGCAAGATGAGAAATAAAGCACAAACATGCCAAATCAGCTTTTTGCTGCGGAACTGCCTTTTTCGTGCTGGAAACAAGCAACCGAGCAAGCAAGTACACTCGCGAAACAAGCTCCTACCGAATGCTTGCTTACGAAGGAAGTAAAAAACATAAATGTACCGAATGAAAAATAATGTGTAAGCGCCTGTCTAAACCATTGCCGACAGATGGATGGATGTTGATGGAATGGATTGGAACAGAACACCCGGAAGCAAGCAAAGGCAAGCGTTTAATGCGAAATGGGAATTAAGAAGCGGATTTGATTGTGATTTCTCGTTCGCTACACTACCCTGCAATCGGTGGGAAATGCTCTCGAGATGGTTTGGTGGCCCATTTCGTAAATTAAAACTGCATACTGGCAAATGGTTTTTTTTTCTCCCCACACAACTACGACGACTACACGCGTGTAAACCTTTAAGTTGGGCAGCAAATATGAAGAGAAATCAGGAGATGATTGGATGAGAAGCTTTTTCACATGAGGCGCAACAACGCGTGTTAAGCGGATTTGTGACCGGTGAAACATTCCACCAAAGCGGCTTAATCACATCAAATCAAAGTTGCAAGCTAGAAGAAGCTTTAAATTGTCAACTCCACTTTTTTTCAGATCCAATTCACTCAGTGCAGTGCTGTGATCGAAAGATTGAAATTTTAAGCCACCGAAAAGCTTTACGAGCTTTTTTTGCAATGTAAAAAAGGAACAAATGTAATCTTGTCTCTCCCTTCACAGCCAAAAAGTCAATCGTAGGCTGTAAGAGTCTATTCGCACAGTTTACAACCTTCCCGGCACGGGAATGGCTTGGGCCTCTTCTGGAGATCCCATTTGTAAATAACTACCACACAGTACGGCCAACCATAAACCATCCGTTAAAGGGAGAGCAAAAAGACGACAAAAAGGCAAAAAAGGCCTCGAGAAGCGCTTGATAAAAACTCTTTAACCATGCTTTGATTCGGTCGTGTTTGCCCTCGCTTGAATGGCACTCGGCACCGAAAATGACACTCCGTGCCAGGGTGCTGGGGCAACGAAAAGTTTGAAAATTTATCGGCCGTTAATCGGTTTATGTTGAGGTCGTAATGTATCACGTTTATTGCTACTAGTAACCGAAGCGCGTTAAAGGCCACGCTGGAACGGTTGAGACGCTCACAAAAGGACACAAATTTCTCTAATATTGCACCGCTTGCGAAACGTTTGTGAAACCCATTTTTAAAAGATAATTTAATCCTTCAACGACGCAGCAGGGACAACCAGGCCGAACCACCGGACCGTTGCGTTGGTTGCGAGAACAAAATCAATCAATGTTTCGAAATAATGTGGCCTGCCGGCGGCTGAAAAGTGTACGTACAGGCTGATAGGATCTCTATCAGCACTGATGCGAAACGATGCCTTGGTGCGGTTGGTCGCTTGACGGTCGGCATGGAAGGAAATGGAACCTTCGGTGGGTCGGTGGGTGGGTTGGTGTAACATAAACTTTTGCAACATGGTACCAACCCACCGGGTGAGATAAAAAGGACACACGCGTGCTGTTGTGTGTGTGTGTGTGTGTGTGCGTTTGTGAGTGCAAAAACGGGACCCACCGTGATAGAGTGGTAGTGGTGGTTTTTGCATAAATATGTGTCGCTCATGTGCGATTAATTTTGTACACCGAGTGTACAGATTGGTGGCGTGTAACGGTGTCACACGACACCGATGATGTATCGCTAAGCGTGGGAAAGGTAATCAATTATTTTAATCATTATTTAACACAGGCGTTATTGTGGAAGCGTATTTTTTGTTTAAGTTGAACGCATGTAAATTAGCCTTATCTATTCATTGTGCAATTTGTTGATATTCATTATATTATTGTTTTTTTTTTACATTAGCTCATTATGAGAGATAAGATAAATTGCATTGTTTTCATCAATTTCCTTTTTTCCTGATTAATGTTTATTTATTCTTGTGAATATAGAACAAATTTTTATGATTTTTAAAAGAATTTATTAACAAATTGTATTTTCTTCTTGTTATTTATCAATAAATACATTACAAGATGGTTGCATGCCTTGCGTTGTACCATATTTCAGGTATTTGCACACCAACAAAGTCGGTGCCTAGCTGCCGAATCGTCAGAAGACGATTTCAATTAACTACCGGAAGAAACGTTCACTTCCGCAACGAAATCGTTTTCAATGAAGCAACGCAGCAGCAATGTGCGCTCAAACGTGCCAGGTGCTGGCATACCAATGCCAGATCGAATGGTGTTATCTAACAGATACATACACACGACACCGTGATGGTATTCTCAAGATGTGACCAAAATCCCCTGGCAAGCGAACGCCGTGTCGTGTGCTGTGAAGTGTTAGCGTTGGCACCACGCTTACAGATGGTGTTCGCATTAATTACCTAGTGCGTTACGTTCGGTTCCAGAGATGCTTCAACGCAATCAATTGTGAAAACACACCGAAATCCGAAATGAGAAACTGATGCCACTGATAATAATAATTACCTGCTTATGTTACAACAGGTTTGCATCAACCGTACATCAAAGGGCGCATTTTTGGTGCTTTATCGTTGTTTCTGGACAGCGGTGTGTTGCTGTCGGTTGCAGTAGTTGTGCTCATGTTTTATGCAACGTACGTCTGCGAACCGATCTGCCAGCAGAAATCCCCAAACTAAAGCACACCAACGAAACAAATTGAAATACCCACAAACACCAGGCGCCTCCATTGACTGAGCACTGGGCAGATGATGATGTGCTTGCTGCGGTAGAAAGTGGTGGAATAGATTACACGGTACATGGCTCCTGCCTTTCGTTCTGTGCCTGATAACGAATGTGGTGACACGCTACATGCAGGGCAGGTGTATTGGGAATATAGGAAGGGCCGTCGTACGAACCGTTCCGCAGCATGTTCTGCGCCGTACGTCGAGAACGTCCTTGAACGTATGCCAAGTGGGGTTTTATGCTCTTGAGCGTGGGGTGAAACGATTGCCAAAATCCGTGATCTCAGCTTGGTAGCCGAACATCAAACGAATGTTTCGGCTAGTGGCAATGTCCGATAAGAATGCGCTTGATATCGAGGATCCTTTACACCGTTTATTAAGAAATCAATTTGAAAGCAAAAGAAAAACAGCTTGAGAATGGTTTGGAAAGAAGTTGAAGGAGTTTTGGGTATTTTACAATGTTTTCTTTTTGTGGGTAAAAGATGATGAAATAACTTCAACCAATGTAAAGAGAACCCTTATTTGTTTGTTAAGCTGTTTTTGTGGGTTTTCTTTTACATTTCATTGAAAAAAAATATGAAAAGGTTATTAAAAGAAATATTATTTTTAAAGTGCATTTTAACTTGCATAAAACTAGATTCAAATATTCGATTAGACGAGAAAGCTTCTTGATCTTCCTTGGGAAAATCTCTTCCAAAGCGATATCGAACGATATCCTTTCCGTTTGGCAGGGCACCGTCCTCTCGTTAACTTCTAACAATCAAGCAGAAGATTAGAACGGTACTGCAGCATAAGCATAAACACTGATACTAAATGGAATGGCACACACACCCTAACCACTATCGTATCGAGCGCTAAAGAACAGAAATGAACAATGCCAAAAGAAAACAAAAGCAGCAACCGGCAAAACCACTGCAACAACCACATTAAGGGACCCCGGCGGACCGAACCGACCGAACCGAACCGAACCGGATCGTCGTCGTTACACCGACCGAAGTGCTTCAACATGGGTGCAATAAAAACCACGTTTGCGTTTACCTTGTTGTATTGCGATTGTGTGATTTGTTTCGCATGGTTTTCTCCCAATCGCATCCCAACGGTGAGGATAAACTTTGTGTCGAACAAGTTTGTGAACAAGCATTCCAACAGCACACGGTTGACAAACTGTTGTTCAAAAGCTACTTTATGGTCGTTTGGAGATCGAGGGTTTTTTTTTTGTTTTGGTTGTTGTATCGTTTGACCATCGTGTGGTAGCTATAACATTACACACATACACACATGAACAAGTATATTTCATAATCGATCGGACGGTAGTTTTATCGTAGTTTTGGGAATTTCGTCCTTGTAAAGCTTATTTGTACATCCTCTTGTAGAAACTAGTGGCTAATCCAATAGATAATACAAGCGCCTCTTGTCAAAGGTTCATGTCTTTAAGGGATATTTTCCCCAGTTGGCAGAAGGATCAAAGTATTGAGGTTAGGTTTTGACCGATGGACCGATAGTATCAGCAAACGAACCATTCCGAACGTTTTCTCAAGGACACCAACCAACCGTCCTGTAAGCGCTCAAAGAGCAAACGATTAGTAACATTCCTCATGACGATGGTGATGGCGACGATGATGTTTCATGCCAGAATATTGGATAAAATCGATCAAACGGGAAATCATCTGATCATTTTCCGAACCAAAAAATGAAAACAAATGAAACTCTTACAAAACAATACAATCGTTAAAACCCTGTTGGAGGTTTTTTCATTCTTCTAGTGGGTGGTTTGCGATATTAGAAGAGCGAAACATTAAGTTTTATTGCTCCCAAGGAAATTATCGAAACGCAAACTAACCTTATCCGACACGTTCAAACGGTCTCCACGAAGGGAACATCCCAAACAGACACACACATTAAAGATATTTATCCGTCCGGCTCGCTTTCATAGTTAGTTTTGCCGTATTTTCCTTCCTTTGGGTACCTTCGAAAGCTCAAAGCCTCGAATGCGTTCTTTTTTGTACCGATTACCGATTTCCGGTCCGGATCTCCTTCCGGTGACCGTTCCTTTCCCCCTTTCGGTATGCCCTTCGTCCTCTCCCCTCTCCTCATTGAAAGTTTCTTCACCGCGTGTCGAAGTGATCAACGATATTGACGTTGTCATTGTCATGATTGTCTTTATCATCTTGCCCATTTTCTTTGCATCCACCCGCCCACACACACACACCATAAGGATGTTCTAGTGGGATAAGAGCACCCTAGAAGAAGGTTCGTATCCTTAGGTGATAGGCTACGATAAAAAGAAAAACAAAAGGCCACACTGCAAGTAACGTAGGGAAGCCCCTATAGATAGGAATTATTCTTCGTTTATTGACTATTTGCGCCAATGACAACGGTCGGACGGTGGTCGGATGGTGTCCTAGCTGCAATGTACGCTGCTTCAGCGGCCATTTCGGTACGTCCGAACATCATACCATTGCCCCGATGGCATGATGGATAGAACGGACATGCCAAGCGAGCTCATAACGAAACACCAGCGAGTGCGTGAAACATGCGACAAGTTCGTCACTCAATGGGAAAGTGACACTGACACGAAAAGACTGTAATTTACGGCTTCCGCAGCTGGCACATGATCGAAGAAAATAAAGATAAAAAAGTGGCTTGAAGGCTAGAAGAAAGGTGAAATTGTAACCATTCCATTTTGCTGCCTAGTACGTAAGGTGGATTCAATCGCTTTCTTCTTGGAAAACGGCAATTAAAGTATTCTTGTTCGTAAAGCATTAGCTGGAACTTTCGATTTTCATTGAATAGAAAGTAAATATGTTAAAATTATTTAGAAAGATCCATTTTATCCCTTCGTCGAAGTAACATTTCACATCCTTTTGCTTCAAAATGATATAAAGAACAATTTAACGTACCTTAGAACCTTGCTGCAATCAAGCAAGAGACCGATCTGAAGACGTAATATCTTAATTGTGCAAATGGAATCAATTAAATTGATGAATTCGTTCGCCTTGGCACACAACTCCATCACCCAGGTGCAGGTTAAAAAGAAGCGCTCGACAAGTCATTAAGACTTAAACCTGCTGGAGAAGGAAGCAGCGGACAATTAGCTCCCCATAATTTATGTCCTCGCTGCTGGAGGTTTAATAGGGCACCAACTATTGCCCCAAAGAATGGTATTTCTGTTTGCAAACTGAAATATATCTTCACCTTTTTTTGTCCTGTTTTTAGCCGGATGTGCACCTGCATTGAATGGGAAAAGGAATATTACACAGTGATAAAACTACCACCAGTCTTCTCCTATTGGACGCATCTGCAGTTTGAATTTATTTCATTCCAATCTATACATCGATGGACGTTCGAGGCGACCAACTACTGTTGTACAGCTGGCGGTGGCTACCTCATTTGAATTTTAATAGAGGTTTACATTTCCATACAAAGTGAAGATTTTTATGGACTCTCTGTTCCTCGCTCCATCACAGGCTGGAAGGCTTCGTTTTGCCGCCGAGTCTCTGAGGGGAGTTGCGGATATTTATTTCCATTTCCACGCGCACTAGTTGGTGTACATTTTTCTGAAGATTTTGGAGTGAAATTTACAAACAAACAGGAGAAGGGATTTTATTGGGTGAACGAAAAGGGGACATCTGATTGATGAGTGAAACAATAAGGAAAGCGTTTTACATTTGCCAGTGCTCAGGAAATATTTTTTGATCAAATTTGTGTACTTTAATAACGAAACTTTAATGCTTTTCTTAAGCTTATCAGCTATGATTAACTACTGTCTAACTCTACTGGTTGGGACATGATTGCCAACCAACTCTGTGGGTTTTCAATTCTGTAGTTGGAATGTGTGACATATTTCAAATTAGATAATGTTAAATTCAATTTCAAGATGACTTCGTATTTCTCCTTTAGTTTAGAATATGAACAATAAATTCAATATATCCAACTTGTCGCAGCTTCGTACGACGATATTGACAGAGTTGCTTGGATATTGTGCTTTTCTTCACAATGTCCACAATGGCATAGGGCACGGTTTTTGAACATTTAGTGAGGTTGTAAGATATGTGCTAGTTACGACTACATCATATAGAATTCTAGAGCTACAGGTTTCTAGGATATTTCAAGGTTCATCTTGAAATTTGGAGAAAAGGTGGTGCTTCATATAACTTTAACATTTCTTTTTGAGGTTCCTTTTTTGCATTCAACAGCGTAGTTGAAAGTATACAGTAGAGTATTTAGATTGTGATTTTGTAGACATCAAAGTTGTCACGTTTTTCTAGATCACTAGAAGTCTAGATCCAATAATCCAATAATGCAATAAAATTAGTATCACAACGTGCTTAATATATTTACCAGCTAAGCAAAAAAAAATCATTGCGATATTCATTATACTATCTATCTCCAATATTGTTATTGCATAAATATCGCAACCAATTAGGAATCTTTTAAGCGTAATAAACATTCCAACCGGTAATACACCTATCAAAGTTAGGTCACTGCTTTCGACCACAATGACCATCCATCAACCCTAAAGGACACTCAACCATCAAAACATGCAGGTTTGCGCCATAAAAAAGCAAGTGAATCCAACGAACTTCTCCCGGAGAGCGACCGCCCTCGATTCCATTTAATCCGTCACCGGTTCACCGGTATGCACACGTTGGCACGTCGTTTATTATTTCATACATTTATTTATTTATTTTAGCTTACGCGCCCTGAACGCTTCCCGCCGGGTGCAGGTCACGTAACTGCGGTAGCGAAACTGCGACGAATCTCCACTGACGTCCGGCGATTTGTCGCCCTGTTTCTTTATGCGCGCATGCAGTATGCCAAACCACGAGGTAAAACAAGTGCGCCGAAACCGAAACGGCTTGCGAGTGGTCACGCGTCATGATGAAAATAAATTCCTTTTGGCCCATCGCTAAAATGGCGATAATGTGTGATCATAAAGCGATATAAAACCAATTTTATTACCTATACGTCCGGCCGCTACTTTTGCGACGGCACTGCGGCGGACGGTGATTGCGCTGGGTGGAAAGGAATCCATACAGCGAGGTCACCACTACTGCCGATTGGTCACTAAATTTAATGGTTAAATGGTCGAAAAGTTGGTACAACATTCGTCTCACACAGCTGAGCGTGGTTTGCGGTTGCCGGTGACAGTTGCCTTGAACCAAGCGTATTTCGTCTGCCCGGTAGTTCCCATTTGGCGCCAAATTTGGGCTGTCTTTATGGGCACTGATGCTTTTCCATCGTTCGTCCGTTTCCTTCTTGCCTGTGCAGAGTTTTTGTTTCCACTTTGGGGCACGTTCCGCATGTGCATCGGTTACATTCCAGGGAGTGTACTGCTGCTGGAAGTTTGCTGTCTGTTTCCCATGTCTGCAATTAATTATAGCACGCAGTATAAAATCGGGTGGGCGAAGTTTTGGTGAACACCGCCCAAACGGTAATGAGCTACGAGCCAATGTTTAGCCGCAGTCTCGGGAGTATAATGCGGTGGATTTGTGGTACGGTTTCACAAAGAATTCCTCGCTCTGCGTGAGGGTCACTGTAAAATGGTTCGGATGACATAAATGTTTTATTGTTATTATGTCTGAAGACGTGAGTAAAAACGGAGAGGGTACATAAAATCAGTAATCTGATCAGGCACATAATCAGTGAAAAATAAATCAAAATCATTCATAAAAGGGTTAAAGAATCAGCATAATCAATGTTTTTATGATGTCGTGATTTTAAATCTTTTGCAAGTTTTATTCACTTATTTGATTTTTTACGCTTTTAAGCCATTAATTGGTCATCTTTTATAAAGGATAGTTATTTTATCAAATTATAAAATATTCAAAAAAGTTATTTTAAATTCGGAATAAACAATTTATTCGAGATTACAAAGTTTTAAGCTGAATCCTTCGTTTATGAGCAGACCGCCTGAAAGTATGCAAACATTATGCCTTCATACTATTAATGGCTTTAGGGATACATATTAATAACACTTGCACATCATTTGGCATACTTTTAGGCTTGCTTTCTAAAGGCAACAAGATCCTATCTGCGACCGTTACATTGGGAGTAAAAGAAATAATTCACCCAAGGTATAATAATGCTATTAATTCCGCGGAAAAATACTTCGAGTTCATTTTCCTCTTCATCTACAGATACTAAAAGCACCTTAACGCCCGCCCAACTGTGTTCTTATTGCGTCACAAACTTCGCCTGTTGCTTCTGAGGTTTTGAGCTCAGAAACTGAGCCTAAATAATGACTTGGTATACTCTGAGCGATCAACAATCTGTTTCCTTTTGCTAAATTAAATTTGCTACCTTTCTGGCGCATTCTGCTTACCCACGGAGCTTTTCATCCATTTATCATTTATCCGGACAATCTGTTGTTATTAGATATCGAGCGAAATATTCTTGAGGCTCGCGTTCCTGTTCGGTGTTGTGCTTTCAATGATTAGTTTTATACATTTACTCCAAACTGCAACGGAACACACCAAGATGCTGCTAAAGGTTCCGCTCAAGAAATAGGTTTCGCTAGGCTAGGGTCAGGTCAGCAGGAATAAAAGAATGATCCAAGGAATATTTTCCAATTCATCTCTGCCCGCTCTCGAGTCATCCAGCGAAGGTAATTCGATAAATGGGATCCTCAGCGCACAACTGTACTTCTTGTAGGGATAGGTCCGTAAACCGTTGCCCTACTGCTGGTGGTGCAGCATACGTACCAGAAAATGGTTTGTGACCTGTGACGCTGTACTGCTGGAGCCCTTTTTTGTTGTTGTTGTGCTTTATTGCGCTCGAAATTACATTCCACCCGCGTTTGCCAGCTGGTCAGTGAAATTGGTGAAGCGATTCCACCCGACAGCACCATAAATCTTAATCCAAATCAAATTATTTTCCACCGTTTGTCCATTGCTCCTGCCAGCAAACGGCAAATGTCCCGCGCGCAACGCTTGCCAAAATGAGGTTTTAGGCCACTTGCCTTGGACGATAGCGAGTCAGCTTGCGTTTACGAGCGCCCGTTACGGAGTAGGTGGACTGAGATTTCGAAGAAGCACATGCACACACACGCGAAGTGAACAAACTTTGGGGCAAACCATTATCATCTGTTATTTTGTATTCCTTTTGCAGTTCATTAGCACAGCGCGAGTGCACCGGCGGTGCCCATCATGCCCGTTTGAACCGTTTCGCTTTAAAAGAGCGAGCCAGCTTTAAATTACACACTTACTAATTATTTCCCACCGTAAAGAACAACAAGCTGGGTAGCTTACGGGTTCGCCTGTGGGCATAAGCGAACGAACATTTTTCTCGCTCACTTCCTTCTCAAGTGCAGCAATAGGAATTAATTAACGCCATCGTGCCACACCACGCCCTTTGGCAGGGAGGAAATTCAAGGAAGAGAAAAAGTTATTGCAAATATATAGCGCCTTCCAGCAGCAGCAGTAGCAGCAAAGGAAGCTGGAACCAGAGAGGCTTTTACGTGCGCTAACGAAGACTCCAGGAGAACGGGAAACGATAACGATGGCAACCGTTGGCGGTTGGCTGTGATCGGAATGATAAGATGTCGTCCTGAATCAACATTCCTTTGGGAAGTTTTACCATCCACAACCGTTCACCGCTGAGGTTGCATGGAAAATTGAAAGTTTTTCCCCTCCACACACACACAGACACACTCACACACAAACAGCTTTCGATCCGTTTCGGTATTTCCTGCTTCCTAGAACCGAGGAATCTTTTCATCAATTCCTGGTAATCAAAATTAGCTATATTAAGTAGCTTATTTTGTAGCTGCCAGGAAGGCCAGCAAGGACACACGCGGTGGCAGATTTGGATGGTGCAAGTGTCATCATTTGCTTGTCTTTCTCATCGATTAGATTGACCGGAAANGTTGCATGGAAAATTGAAAGTTTTTCCCCTCCACACACACAGACACACTCACACACAAACAGCTTTCGATCCGTTTCGGTATTTCCTGCTTCCTAGAACCGAGGAATCTTTTCATCAATTCCTGGTAATCAAAATTAGCTATATTAAGTAGCTTATTTTGTAGCTGCCAGGAAGGCCAGCAAGGACACACGCGGTGGCAGATTTGGATGGTGCAAGTGTCATCATTTGCTTGTCTTTCTCATCGATTAGATTGACCGGAAAACTGACATTTGTGGTGATCTGAAGCAAGCTGAACCTCTCAGCAAGCTGATCCTCTCAGCAAGCTAAATTGTTCCCCGGGTGTTTGTTGTGAAACTGTTTGCCTTGGGACAGAAAGTTTTATCTCGCTTCTATTGAGGAGAAGAGTATGCGTTGTGGGGATAGGAACGAATGTATTATGCCTTTCCTGACCTAGTTCGGTAAAATAAGTTTGACCCATCGTGGCAAAGAAGAATAAAGCAATTCGAATGAAGGAATGGGGAAAAGAAAAGTCCGCAAAGAATAGGCCCTTTTATGACGGACGTGCTAAAGTTTGTCCTGACTTTGGTAACACTTCATCAGGGTCCACCGATGTAACACTGTGTTGGATGGAATGTTTTAATTATTTGGGATTAGTTTCGAGAAAGTTTGATTGAATGCATTAAAACATTCGCTGTGTATGGCAGAAGCAAAGAGGGAAATATTAACCATTAAAAAAAATCGTTTGATAAATAACCTTTTCAGAAGATTAAAAATTATTCACTTTGTTCGATGACTCTTTCATCTTGAAAGGAGATAGGAAAGAAAGAAAAACTTTTTTAATGAAACTGCATTCCCTAAAAAAAAGGCAACAAACGAAACATAAACGAAAGAGAAAGAGAAGAAAAAAAAAAACAATCACAAATGGAATATAAAAAGTCACAATCAATGAAGCTGTACAGCTGAATTGTCACCCTGGTCACTGCACAGTTCAACGTCTCGTGGACGTGCAATTCAATGACTCCCCTGGCGGGACAAACATTCATCGAAAAATCGTCCATTAATCTTTTCTCTCCGGGTGCGTTTCTCTTTCTCTTGTCGCTTCCTTTGTCGGGGACCATTTTAATGAGCAAACACTTCTAAACGTTTCCGTTCTGTTATGAACTTCCCTTCACACAGGGTGGCTCAAACATTTAGACACTTTACAGTTGCGTTTTTCGAAGATTTGATTAGTTTTGTCATCACTTAGTAAATTTTCTAGTTTCACAATTTAATTTAAAATGTATAAAGATAACTTGCAATTCACTAGTTTAGTGCTGAAAAGAATATTTTAAAAATAACAATTCCCGAATTAAATACGCCTAAAAGTAGGCAATTTTTAAGATCCACTAATCTTCTTAACACGCGCGCCATATTACTACTAATCGCGAACTAATCGTCTGTGGTTCCATCAAGCTGCTAAAGCTCCGATACGCGATGTTTCATCCTCGGTTATCGCATCAAATGATTTCCAGCATCATTTGTGGTTTGTCGGTGGACAAATGAATTAAACAAAATATGTCCGGAACGATTTGAAAATTGTTTCCAAAGCTGGGACAGTGGCGATTAACCAAGAGATGAAGTGGCGCCGACCATTCCTTTCACTGACCCTGCTCAACAATCGACCGACGACAAATGGGCAGTAGCAGCATCAACAACAAAAAAAACTGAGGCCTTTCGCAAAACGGCAGCAATCATGGAAATGGTGGACATTTTCACGCAACCATGAATGGGATAGTCTCGCATGGCCGAACCGTGCCAAATGCCGCAGTTTTCCACCGGTCGGTGGTGCTTTGTGCGATGACAAAGCAGCACTGTGAAACTAAGAATGGGAAGAGCGAAACAATAAACACATTTGAAGGATGCTGTGAATAATAGGAAGTACGAACAGGGAGCCAAAAAAAACACGCATTCCCTCAAATGATCCACGCGACATTCGTGATTGCCATTTTTCACTCGCTGTCAGTCGGGAGGATGGTGGTCCGGTTTTTCGCTACGAACACAGAACGATCCACTTCCTGTGCTTTCGGGTTCGTTATTTATTCATCTGGTTTGGAATTTTTTGAACCACCGGGGTACCGAGTTGAGCTTTCGGGGCGGCCGCTACCCGTTCCGAGCTCTTTATTAAACTTTAGCCATCTGGAATGATGAACTTATCGGTATACGGCTATACAGCGGTACCGGTGTTGAATAAGAGACATTAGGGTGGAAATTGAATTGACACACACACACACGCGCGCACAGGGGAGCAAAATGGGGAGAAAAGTTTTTGATTATAATTTGTTTATAAAAATGTGATACATTGTTTAAAGCTTGGCAGCGTGGTTGCAGCTAAGGACCGGACATTCAGTACTGCTTTTAGGTAAACTAATTTATTAATTTATTAAAATGTTACGGCTTATACATTCTTGTTGGTAACGATAAATCAAAGCGAATGTTTATTTGGGGAAGATTCAAGCATGAAGGGCGAAAGTTTGAGAATGTATCATTATGGGATTATGTTACAAACGTTAGATTCTAACGCTAAAATGTATAAGAAAATTCTTGTGATTCGCAACATCGGCAGGAGAAGCAATAAGGGAACTAATTTTGCAGTTTTGTACGCCTACAGGTATGCAATTTTTGTAGAAGTTTGTCTTTAAAGGTACAAATGAACGTTTGATGTTTCTTCGTACATTTAAGTAATAACAATTACATGCTTCCAGGCTTTTGCAATTATTGGGGCATTCCATAAAGATATATTCAGCAATAAACAACTATCTTTCACGTGTTATTCGAGCTTGTCGGTTGATTGCAGTGGAGTCTTTAAGTGCGTCCAACTGATAAATAAGTCATAAAGTATACCCAAAGCCTTACCAACCTAAACTAGATCGTACCAGCCACGAAGCCTTCTAAGGAAACGCGTTCTGAGAAAAGCACACTACATTCCATTATTTCGCTATTCCTATTCGATTTTCTCTTCATGTGTACACTAATTAGCTCTCGGGGTGCCAGCCTCTGTCTGTACCAGTTCAGGCTTACATCCCGTCCGATTGNATTCGAGCTTGTCGGTTGATTGCAGTGGAGTCTTTAAGTGCGTCCAACTGATAAATAAGTCATAAAGTATACCCAAAGCCTTACCAACCTAAACTAGATCGTACCAGCCACGAAGCCTTCTAAGGAAACGCGTTCTGAGAAAAGCACACTACATTCCATTATTTCGCTATTCCTATTCGATTTTCTCTTCATGTGTACACTAATTAGCTCTCGGGGTGCCAGCCTCTGTCCGTACCAGTTCAGACTTACATCCCGTCCGATTGAAACTTTATCCAATTTACAAACTATCAACCCACGGACGACATTTAATGACGCTCTGGGTTTCAATGACAAAACGGAAGCAACTCCATTTCGTGGAGGATTTTCAATTAACTATAGTGTATTTTATCGGGATAATATGCGAACCCTTCCGTCCTATACTCCACCGTCCGAGTTTGAGTCACGGAATCGATTCGCATCGTCTTGGTTTGCCGTTCTTGCAGTATTTTGAAGTGTGAACCCAAAGTAAACACATTGTGCTCTAGCGTGTGCTCGGGTTGGATCGCAACTCGGGAAATAGCGACCAACAGCAATAGAGCTGTGCGCTAGCCGCCGGGCAATGTGTGCCCGGTAATGGAAGACATTTAATCAGACAGAAAAGACGGCAAGCGAAACGGGTAAGGATGCTACAATAACATCCCCACTGTTTGCTGTTTGGCTTGCAATCGGTGACCACCGCCAACTGTCTCCCATTTTGGCTAACGGCGTGGCCGTATAAAAATACAAATAAATCAATTGACGTCACTGCACACTCATTGACAGGTTTATGCATTTTGCAAATCGCATTTTCGTTGCAGACACACTGCCAGAAGCAGTTGGAGTAGCAGTGTCGTACCGCTCCTTAGTGAAAAATTAGACGACCGCCGGTGTATCGGCGACGGCAGTGACGGTGAGGGCCGCGTACGTGACGACCGTCGGTGCCACCGTCGGATGTGTCCGGACGACGCCGGTGCCACGGTGCGACTATGTACGGGCTGCTGCTGGAGAACCTGTCCGAATATGTGAAGGCTGTCTACGGAGAGGACAAGTGGGATGACATCCGCCGCCAGACGGGCATATCGTCGCCCTCCTTCAGCGTCCACGATGACTACGACGAGAATCTGCTCAACGTTCTGGCGACGAAAGCGCAAGAAGTAATGGATGGAAAGCAAACGGAACCTGCCAAATAATTTGGCCAATAATACAATTCTACATGTCCTATTATTTTTTTGGTGCCAGATTCTTGGAATTTCCGAGCGTGACTTTATGGACCAGATGGGTGTGTACTTTGTCAACTTCGTCAGCCAGTACGGGTATGATCGGGTACTGTCCGTGCTGGGCCGTCACATGCGCGACTTTCTGAATGGGTTGGATAATTTGCACGAATATCTCAAATTCTCCTATCCGCTGATGCGTGCGCCAAGCTTCATCTGCGAGAACGAGACACGCCACGGCCTAACGCTGCACTACCGGACCAAGCGCAAGGGTTTCGTTTACTACACAATGGGACAAATTAGGGAGGTACGTAGCTGTATCAAAGTGTCAAAACAAAAAACACTCATTTACGAGTACCGAACCTTTTACGGTTCAACAGGTGGCACGTCATTTCTACCATAAGGATATGCAAATCGAGCTGGTCAAATCGGATCTGCTGGGCGAAACGAATCACTACACGTTCCAGCTGACGTTCGACAACCGGGCCTTCTCGCTGGCCACACTGGCNGGTGCCACGGTGCGACTATGTACGGGCTGCTGCTGGAGAACCTGTCCGAATATGTGAAGGCTGTCTACGGAGAGGACAAGTGGGATGACATCCGCCGCCAGACGGGCATATCGTCGCCCTCCTTCAGCGTCCACGATGACTACGACGAGAATCTGCTCAACGTTCTGGCGACGAAAGCGCAAGAAGTAATGGATGGAAAGCAAACGCAACCTGCCAAATAATTTGGCCAATAATACAATTCTACCTGTCCTATTTTTTTTTTTTTTGGTGCCAGATTCTTGGAATTTCCGAGCGTGACTTTATGGACCAGATGGGTGTGTACTTCGTCAACTTCGTCAGCCAGTATGGGTATGATCGGGTACTGTCCGTGCTGGGCCGTCACATGCGCGACTTTCTGAATGGGTTGGATAATTTGCACGAATATCTCAAATTCTCCTATCCGCTGATGCGTGCGCCAAGCTTCATCTGCGAGAACGAGACACGCCACGGCCTAACGCTGCACTACCGGACCAAGCGCAAGGGTTTCGTTTACTACACAATGGGACAAATTAGGGAGGTACGTAGCTGTATCAAAGTGTCAAAACAAAAAACACTCATTTACGAGTACCGAACCTTTTACGGTTCAACAGGTGGCACGTCATTTCTACCATAAGGATATGCAAATCGAGCTGGTCAAATCGGATCTGCTGGGCGAAACGAATCACTACACGTTCCAGCTGACGTTCGACAACCGGGCCTTCTCGCTGGCCACACTGGCAATGACACGGGAAGAGAAGCACCTGCCCATTAGCGCCTCCGTACTGTTCGAGATATTCCCCTTCTGCATCGTGTTTGGGTGAGAAGTCGCGTGGACGTCGTTACGCGGATGCACACACGAACGATTGAATGAAGTTAATGCGTTTTGGTGCTTTTGCACCACTTGCTTATTGCCCAACCCATTTACAGATCGGATATGGTTGTCCGCAGTATCGGCAACTCGCTGATGGTCATTCTGCCCGATTTACTGTCTAAAAAGATTACGGACTGGTTCGAGCTGAGGCGTCCGCTGATAGCATTTAAATTCCAAACGGTAATCGTACATCAGTAGCGTGACGCTTTCAAGACGGTAATAGTTTTACATCTTTTCTCCCGATTGTAGATACTCAACCGCACGAATAACATATTCGAGCTTGTTACGGTGCAGTCGGTCAAGAAGCGCCCAGAAAACCAGCGAAAAACGGAACTCGTTCTTTCGGAAGATGAGCAGGAGGAGGAGGTAGAGAAGCGCTTGCGACTTAAGGGACAGATGATCTACATGGAGAACTGGTACATGATCATGTTTTTGGGGACCCCAGTTATGCCCAAGCTGACGTCGCTTATCAGTACCGGGCTGTACATCAACGATCTGTCCATGCACGACTTTAGCCGGTATACACCATTCTTGCCACTATCGAAAGTAGAATAAGCAGTTTCTGATTAATCCACCTTTTACCAACATTTTACAGTGATCTCATGTTAGCCGGAACGCAGCAATCCGTCGAACTAAAGTTGGCTCTTGACCAGGAGCAGCAAAAGTCGAAGAAACTTGAAGAATCGATGCGAAAGCTGGACGAGGAGATGCGCCGTACGGATGAGCTGCTGTATCAGATGATCCCGAAGCAGGTCGCCGATCGGTTGCGGCGTGGCGAGAACCCGATCGATACCTGCGAGATGTTTAACAGCGTGTCGATACTGTTTTCGGACGTGGTCACGTTTACTGAGATCTGTTCCCGCATCACACCGATGGAGGTCGTGTCGATGCTGAACGCCATGTACTCCATCTTCGATACGCTGACCGAGCGGAACAGCGTGTACAAGGTAAGATCCAGTATGTGATCAGTGACGGTCAGATGTTTTTTTCAACTCCCTTGGGATTGATTACAGGTCGAAACGATCGGTGATGCGTACATGGTGGTTTCCGGCGCTCCGGCCAAAGAGCAAAACCATGCTGAAAAAGTCTGTGATATGGCCTTGGATATGATCGAGGCAATAACGGATTTGAAGGATCCTTCCACAGGTATTGAAGGGTGATACGGATTTGCTCAAACTCACACTCCTACTCACTCGTTTCTTCCTTTACTCTCCAACAGGAACTCATCTTCGTATAAGGGTGGGTGTTCACTCTGGTGCGGTCGTAGCGGGTATCGTCGGTTTGAAGATGCCACGCTACTGCCTGTTCGGTGACTCGGTCAATACGGCCTCCCGCATGGAATCAACGAGCCAGGCAATGCGAATACACATATCGGAGTCTACCAAGAATCTACTCTCCACCAACTATCGCGTGAGCGAACGCGGTGAGATCGACGTCAAGGGCAAAGGTACGATGAAGACGTACTGGTTGGACTTTCGTGAAAATCGTCCCCCGCTACAGCTGCTTGACGAAGACATCAAGAGCCCGTCGATCGAGTATATCGAAGCGAGCAAGGACCGGCGCGTTAGCATTCCGTCGTACAATTTCGTACAGCAACCGCACAAACAATCGCTCGGCGGTCTCAGTTCGGCTGGGCTGGAAGATCGGCGCGTCTACTCACCGGTAACGTTCGAGGATGTTGCGCGGCGCAGCATAGCGAACTCGCCGGTAAAGTTGCACGCGTTCGGACCACGGGGTCGGGAAAATCGGTCCAACTCAACGGGCCACGCGTTCATGCACAGCGTGTCCGATGTGTTCGGTTCACTCGTAAACGATACGGAAGAGTTTCTGGAGGATCTGCAGCATCGGAGTTCACTTAGCAACACACTGTACTCACCATCCACAACGTCGCCCTGTCCGTTTAGTCCACCGACTCAGTTCCGCACCAAATCGAAATCTTGTTACCAAGCGCAGGTGAATGGTTGCTTGTGTCAATTTTGTTCATCTCCACACAACACCAATAAGTGCTTTCCTCGTTTTGCTTTCAGTTTATGGATAAGGATCACGAGCTGTTATCCGGTGCTAGTAATGCGTTACTGCAAGAAGCGCCCAAAAAACCGTAAGTGACTTTACTTTCGAGGGTGTTCCCGCGCTACCACTTTCGTTCTTCCCCATTCCAGCAAAGGCATCCTGGCGAATGCGCAAACCGTCGAGCATGCGGTCGCCGGCGCATACGAACAAAAGGCAAAGGTGCGCAAAGCGAAGCTGGATGCGGTGAAGCACCAGCAAACGAAGGCGCTGGAAAAGCTCGACCAGATGGTGCAGGAAATCTACGACGCCGATCTGCCCGGCATGTGCTTCGTCAATCCGCCCGGTTCGCGGTCCGATGGCAACATCTGCCAGTCGAACAATTGCACCCTCGGTAGCAGTAGGTCCGTAGCGGACGAGCGCACTAGCGACACCGTCTCCTGTCACGCACTCTATACACTCAACCTTTACTTTCCCGTTTCATGTCCACCCGCGTGTACTTGTGCACCACCCGACGGCAGCCGGTCGCAAGCGGTCCCATCGCATGCCGGTCCGGTACCGGGCCCGTCCAGTGGTCCGGTACCAGTCTGCGAACAGCACGCCCATCTGCCACCGAGACACTGTCACGGGTGTGAACCGGTTGCCGGTCCCGGTCCGGCCAAGGTGCCGCAAAGCATGAGCTTTTCGCATCCGAAAGAGCACAAATGCTGCCCGGCGGCTTACGCTACACATCACCAGAACGGTCGACACAAAGTGCACTCGAACGCCTGTCACATACTCTAGAGACTATCCCACGCGATGTCGATCGTGCGCTCGATAGGACCCTTTTAGTGTTGTCCATGGTAGTAGTGCACCGTACACATCCATTTGCAGCACGGCATCTGTATATGTAAATATATATATATATATAAATATTGCGATACGGTTTCTCGGCGGTACTCGACAGTGCTAGTCTCCGGAGGCATCCGAGTCAGTCGGCCAGTCGGAAGCTTTATCCGGCGCGTTAAATAGATGTGTTGTATGTATTCGTGTGTCCGTTATCGTTTCTGCGTTTGTAGCTGCTGTCTAGCAACAGCTACGTACGTACAAGAGCGCATCGCTAGCGTGCCATCCTGTTGTACTTAATGTGTAATCGGTAACTTAACGCAACGGAAGCTTCACCGTACACCGTACGAATCAGAGTAGCTTAAGCAAAACGCATCCGTTCTCTCTAGTGAAATGTAAAACAATGAAGCTGCCATTTAGTGGCAGTGACAGAGACCCAACCAACCAGGTTTTGGGGAGCAGATATCAAGTGGAGTTTATTTATTATATGGATGTCTTTACTTACCTGTTCTAATGCCTCTAAGGACATATAGCAAAGTAGGAAAAGCAACACCTTAAGACAGCTTGCTCTAGCTGTGGTATGTACGCGGTACTTAAAAACAATCGTTGACTATTAGAACTCTCTCTCAATCGTCCAGAACCGGCACCTAATACACTCACTGTCTCGTGCGTGCGTGTGATTTTTAGTGATTTGTTACTTCACTAGGCCTCTAGTCTATTATCAACCGGAATTGTGTACGGTGTTGAGAGCATTAATGTGACGTTGTAGTTTTACACACTAACACAACCAACATACAGTTATCAAATGAAAAGCTATACACATTCGTTGTACAGTGGAAAAGTTTTTAGCAGTTTGGAGCAGGAAGTCGTTTGTAATATTATAATCGATCGGTTAACTTACGGAAGCGCTGATGGAGCGATCGAGAGTGATCGGGTAGCGACTCTATTACATTCAGGTTCAATTGACAATAAACAGATAACCACTATGTGTCCATACGCATATGCAGTTACAGGTTACCACGTGCAGTACAACTATTGTCAACAGTAACGTTTCAATAACTTCTCCATCCCTAACAAACTCACAGACACACACACAGACACACAGAAGTCATAGCAAACTCGCGTCACGTCGCGTCTTAGTGATCGTCTAGGTGTTGTACATACTGTGACAATAAAGCTATACGTGTATGTATGTTTGAAAGATACCTCACATAACGCTCGCTGCGGTTTCGATGGACTCACGCTCGTAGCCTATTCCTTGTTCTTTTATTACCAAAGAAAGTAGTAAACATTAAAAAACGGTAAAGCTTATCACAAAAGGAGGTTCGCAGTGCGACAAAATGGCGGTGATTGTCGTCCGTTCAGTCTGTGCCACCGGTTCCTAGCTACGTATCACCTGATCAAGCGGGAAGTAACGGAAGGACTCGTTGAAGATGTCCGTGAAGGCGACACTGACGAGATCGTTAATGAGCGGCTTTATGAATGGGAAGCTCGGTTGCCACATTGTGTTGATGAAGAAGTCGGCAATAGATTCTGGAAGGGACGAGAGGACAATGTGGCATTAGGAATCATGTTTGGTCTGCTGGGGATCGCGCATTTCTTACCAATAATTTTCGCTCCATGGAACAGGTCCGAGATGTGCAGCTTCATGTTGCCGATCTTGTCGATTTCGACGCGCACCTTTAGCAGTCCTCCGGGACCACCGATCCGCGTGACGGTCGTCGTCTGGCTGTAATCGTACAGTGTCAGATTCCAGATGCCACGCGTATGGCGCGGTAAGCCGAGAATCTTCGCTTGGAAGTCGTAGCTCCCGTCGAGCGATTTCTCCGGGAAGAATTGGGAGTACACGATGCGATCATGCTTCGGTTCCGTCCGGTACTTGGTCACCTCAGACTGCATCCAACCGTACTCTGAAACGTTCGTCAGCAGCAGTCGGTAGCCTCCAAGACCTCCGAGATCTCCACGACGCTGCTCGATGAATTCGGCACGATGTGGATCAAACGGTGCGACGTTAAACTCGGGCAGACCTAGGACAGATTGAGCAAGATTCCAGTTAAATAGGGGGCCATACTTTGGAGGTGAACATATCAGGGTCTCTTACCTGTCTTAAACCATGGCCGCAGGGCGTTGAATGCTTTTTTAATGCACGGATCAAAGTTGGGTTTGCCGTAACGACAGTTGGAAAAGAGCCGAAACACTTCGCGCTGACACGCACACTGCTGGACCGCTAGAACTAGTAGCACCGGTAATAGCTGTAACCGAGAGCACCTCATATTTGAGCTGAAATGAGGTAAGTTTGTTATTATGAGATTTTAATGATTTTTTAGTGAAAAACCTTCGGCCCGTGTCTTTTTTTCAACAGTTTGTGGATGTTTAGTTGACGGAAATTAATTAGAAGCTTAATTAACTATAATGCGTTTTCAGGGAGCTTTTGAAAAACAGTTTGTCATGCTTAGAAGATATAATAAAAAAGAACCAAGTTTTTGACAAGATTTCTAGTAAAAACCAGCACCTTTTTCAGCATACCGCCCGTACGGCACATTCGCATTTCAGCGTTCATGTGAACCTGTTTATGCATAGTAGCAAAATGTCTTTCATTTACCTAATGCCAGACAAGCATGACCTTCGCACTGCATAACGACAGCATGCACCGATAATGCATCGAAGACCTCTCTTCGATTTCTTTATATAACTAACCGCTGAGAAACATAATCGCCATTCCAACGGCACAACCGGTCAAGTGCCTGTGACCGGTACGGAAGCTGCATGTTATATGCTCACCGTCAACCTTCAATGCCGGTTGAAGCTGCAGAAAATGGGAAGCGAGCTCTCGCGGCTTCATATGCAGCCGCTTATGCAATGTCGCTAGTGCTGTGAGGCAATATAACGCTGTGCCGAGCGTGAATCGTTCAAGAGCAAGTGTTTTTTCACGAGTCATTTACCTTCGTGGTGGGTAATGTGACTGTAAGCGTCGTGGTCTAATGACAAGCGAAAACACCCGACCAGCTGCTGTTGTTGCTGCTCCGGAGAAGGTTTGCAATGTCAAATATATGCACCGCGTTTTTCGTGCACGATCGCCACTCTTTACGACTTGTTGGTATGTTGTAAAGGTGCTGTATTACCTTACAGCCCTAATTTAGCTCCAGAGCATAAGTACATTAAAATGTACGTTATATGAAACACTTTCGATCATGTTCTTTTCTATCGGGCTACATTTTTTTTACCCTGCCCAAACTTGTAAAAGCACTAATATGTTTGCCAAAAAACTTGCATCATTAATTTACCCAACACTTAACGTGGAGGGATGACCTGGATAGAAAGCAAATGAAAGAGCAGTACATTCAAATCACAGCAACAGTACAAATCGTAAAGCAATTATTTCTTTTCCCACCTAAAACCGCCAAAACAAACACGGCAGCAACATATCAAGACATCAAGACGCACGTGCGCATCATTCGGTAGTGTGTGTGGGGAGCACCGCCAGAGGGTGGTTTTACATGGGCGAACTGGTTTGGCCAGCTGGGTATGTCAGTCGCTGGGTATGACTCAATGTAATGTTGGTGCTGGTCGATGCTGATTAAAGGTCATAATACGGTAACTACCGTGACGTTGTTTTGTTTGAGTTTGAGCTAATGAACGGGTATGTACAAGAGGATCGTGACAATCCGATAATGTATCGTTTTGGGTGCAATAATAGGCTCTTTTGCTGGGATTTTAATCATTATCAATTAACACGCAATGGTTGTTGATATTTAGGGGTTAGAATTATGGGTAAACTGCGATTGATACCTGGATATGTGTGTTCTGTTTACTAGTTGTCAAACAGCTGTTTAACAGCTAGCTGTCAAAAAAAGCTGTCAACTGAGTTGACAACAAATTTCAGTATTTAATTAGTATTGAGCCTTTTTTATGTTGTATGGTGGCAAAGAGTCTCTTCAAAAACCATTTTTCTGTTTCTAAATCATTTGATATTTCTTTGCCCAACATTCAATGTGAAGATTACTTTCACTGTTTAACGATCTTATTCTTTACTTTAAATCTACAACTGAACACAAGTATGTACTGGGTGTAAATAAAGTTTATAAAAGTATGAGTTTTCTTCCTAAGCATTTACCAAATAATCACCTTTGGCGAGTTTATAGGAAGCAATAGCCCATTAAAGCTTGCTCAAATTAAGACAAACGATTTTCGAACGTTACAAAAGCAACTTTAACTCTCCACTGCTGATCGATAATTTGTAACCGATTGTGATACTGCGCGATCCAGAAAGATACAGCCTTTTTTTCTGACCCACATTATTTCATGTCCGACAAAACGATTTGCCGGCAAATGTGTAGCGTAGCCAACGAACCGCATCCAACACCACCAACAACAACCGATGATTATAATTATTGCAACAAAAAGCGCCGCGGTCATGATGCATAACACTTTCTGCAACTGACCAATCGAGGCACGCAACCCCCCGGGCCCGGTCACTATCGATGCAGTATCAAGACACATGGGTTGCGTTAAGCGTATTGCACCGCACATCAGTGCCAGAATTCGCGCATTATGTCACAACGCTCTTAACCTCGATCATGAACCGCCTTAACACCGTGGGTTAAAAATCAATCAAATCTCCGCGATGAGTTACAAACTCATCTTTTATGTACATAAAATCAAATGATAAAATAACAGCGGTACCTGATATACGCACACGTCATTCCTCACCAGATTTGATCGAAACCCATCGAAGGACGTCGAGGGACACTTTTGGAAAGAAAAGAAGCCTCCGCCATGCGCTTAGCGACCAAACCTCCATGCTAACGGTGTCTGTCGTTTTTGTGTTTGGGAGGGCGTTTGACACACGAATCTCGTCACCGTTTACCGGAGTTTTTTTTCTTCTTTTGGGTACCGTAACACAGCTTAGCAAACAAGTCAACCACATTCAAATTTCCTTGGCACACATTTGGCATCGAAGGACTGGGCGAAAGATCATCGACTGCATGGCCTTGCCAAAACCGATCGGCGCTTCATTCACCACAACCAGCGGGGAAACTAGTTTCGCATTATGGACCGCAACGCGCGTTTTTCCTTCCGACCGTTCTTTGGGTCGCTTTCGAAAACCCACTGCATCGGTGCACTACGGAATGGCTGCATGCACACGACCCAAACCCGGTTTCAGGATGTCTGCTACAAATGTGCTTACCACCACCTTTTAGAAGGTTTTTGCTTCACTCTACACCGTTACACACGGAATGCACACCAAAAAACAACTCACTTTTCACTGTTCGCCTTGCCGGTGGGCACGTGTGGGAAGAGACAAACCTCCTTTAGCAACCTGCAGTTGCAGTTACACCGTAACGGTGGTGTGACGAATTTTTAGACCAAAACGACAACAAATGCTGAACGAGCGTTGATGTCTATCTGGCTCTTAGGCTGACACACGAATAAGCGCGTGTTCCGATCGTAAAACCAAGCACGGCCCTCCCCATATGCGATCGAGACGATGTGTGCACCAATTTTCGATAGGAAGGGATGGACGGGTCAATTTCAGCGCATAAAGCAGGGTTGGCAAACACGCCCGTGGGGGAGAACAGGAAAATAGAGAAAGAATTATTGGGTTGCTCATAAGAAATGCTCTTTATTAACATAATTATTTTTTTTCTCCAGCTTGGGCAATCTTTTTAGTTACGAATATTGTTTACAAACAATTAGTACGAACAATTTTTAACAAATTTTAAAACATATTTATCATTTGCTAGTCTTGTGTTGAAGATGATTTGTGTGCAGGTTTGATATAAGAGTGTTGTTATTTGACCATGCCTGAGGTTTCATTCGTTAATCCATTTACTTGTTATTCTTATTCCAATAAAGCCGCATTATTTCTTTTAAGACATCGAAACCGTTTTGTTTGTTTATAAAATTTATTATTTACTAAACAATCTAAAGCCTTTGTAATCTCATTAAGTAATGTTATAGTTTTATTGTTATAGTCATTATATTTCTACTAAATTTTTAGCCAGTACTTTATGAACTACGCTTTAGTTAGAAAACAATACAATTGATGTCAATGTTCTTCATTTTTCACGATTTTCATGATTTCAGTATAACAAGTCATGAAAAAAAATCCAATACGTTACACGTTACAACTAAAATTAAGAAACACTGACAATGCGTTACCATCTAGCATGTTGCGTTACCACCGTAAGCTCGTTATGAAGCGCGTAACGCGTAATGCAGCATCGCAGTTCATACCAGTCCAGACGCTGCCACTAAACTAACCACTGTTGAGCTATTTACACTTAACGCATCTAAATCATGATTACTATGTATAAGAGAAAATGCATCCGTGAGCAGTTGGCGTGGAGTTCACTGTATTTCAGTTAAGCTTTGAAAGCTCTCGCAAAGCTGGAAGGGTGTCTTCTACTCTGTCACGTAGAAACAAATGTGTTTATGTAATTATTGCTGTGCATTTTACAGCATGTCCGACCTATTGAATAAATGTATGAAAATTTTAAACTTTTTTTTTGCAACACCTAATTTTATAGAATATAATTCCACGCGTTATTTGTAAAGCTTCGAACTATAAATTCGAAAGTTGAACGGAAAAATAAGTTCATAAAATCATGCGAAATAAAACATAACATGTTAATGTACTCCACTGCTGACATTGGAACATCGATTACATTAGCCCATCTTCCAGTCGTTCCACTAATTCATCTAAAGGCTAAATCATATAAATAACGGCAATTACTGTTCCATCAGTACCAATGGGCAAACCTCACCGCGAGCAAACCTTGGACAAATATTGAATGAAACAAAACAAAACCAACCAACAACAAAATCCTAGTCTTTTCACCGAAACTACACACAAACACATACAAACATACAGCAAAAGTCGAGCACAATTTGGCGAAGGATGGCCATGCTTGCATCAAAAAGCCACAGCGCGGAATCAAGGGAAAAGCGTGCCCAAAATGCGTCACGTTTTACCATTCACCTGGCCTGGCGCACCTAGGCATTGATCTTGATCTTTGGCAACATTTTAGCTGATTACTGTTTGAAGCCTTTGCGTGTAACAATCATCTAAATAGATCCTTCGCCGATCAGATGTTTCTGTTCGTCGAATAAGCTGCTTTACTCTTCTAGTTGTCTCACTCCCGCCGCTCGACGCCGTCGAAAGCATTCGGTCACCTTGGCGTTTGGAGTCGGCACAGCTATCGGCACAATGCTAAGTGGACGGTTTTCTTTCACTCCACCCGGCCATTCGAGCGGTGGCCCAGGCTTCGGAAAGGCTCGTCCTGTTACGTGAACGAGCCCGAAAGGAAGTCGGCACGATACTAATGCACTTCGATCGATTCGATGCTTCGAACGATTCACTAAACGCTAAGCGTGTCGTCGCTGCTGCGCTTATCTCCGTGGCCCTGGGTCCGGAAATGAATTCGCGGCTTCATTTTGGCTTTATGCCATTTGTGTGCGCCGTTCGATCGCGTGTTGGAATGAAATAACGAAACATATGTAAATCTGTGACAGAGTAATCATCTATGCGAAAGGTAAATTTGGAAACGTAGTGGAAACGTGCAAATAAAGATGTAAAATACATCGATGAACGATTTAAATTCGATCGTCGGCAGTATTTAGAAATTTGTCTTTTAAAAACAAAGAAACAACAAAAATTAATAAAGAAACGTTGAAGAAATATAAAACCAATAATAAATGCACAAGAACATCATAGAAAAGAGAAAAATAAGTATAAATAAATAAAAAATAATTAAATTTCTACGAACCAAAAGACGATACAAACATCATCATCACAAAAGCAAACAAACACATTGGATAATTTCCTACCGTCTCACACTAATGGCAGCGTATTTTCCAAACGAACCAAACGCATTGACTTACAAATCTCATCTAACCGGTTTGATGTTTGACTTTTTTATTTCGAGACACAGCACACTCAAGACAAGGGCACCGAAACGTTTTGCAAAACTCGTTCCAAAATGGTCAGAATGCAAGAATTCTCTAAGGGCGGCCAGTCCGCCGTACTCGTGGGTGCATGATGCGTGCTTACTTCCGGTCAGGTTTTGAAGCCGGTCACGCACCTGATAGCATTGAGTCGTCGCTTTCCTTTCGGCGTCGGCTATACGATTCGATGGCGTGCGGTTCGGTTCGGTTCAAGGCATGGAAAATTTTAACCCGATTCTAGCACCGCACGATCCACCCATTTTATGTTTTGGGCTTGTTTAGTTGATTCACTTTTAGCAAGAGCTTGTGTGATTTTCTTATTAATTTCTTGTGTGTTTTCGCATACGTTAGCGTCAGCGAACTGTTGTTCGCAACACCGGATCGCTTCACCTTCGATGCCCTTTACGACGATTACATCCGTGATCCGTGATTCGCCAAAAGTTCGCTCTATTTTCTTTTGTTTTACACTCATCCTCATCACTTCCTTAAACGTCATTGCTCTTGTTTTCTGTTTTTTTTGCTCGCCGTTTCCTCCAGCGTTTCGCGTAATATTCATCATGCTGCTCTAATAATTGCAAATTAAAATTGAAGCATATACAATTACATTTACAACAAAAAAAAAAACAGCGAATAAAAAAACATACCCCGGAGTTGGCCGGAAATAACGTGCAAAGAGTTCACTAATGTCGGCTAATTATTCTCCAATTGAAAAATTCGACATCCATACCTCTAGGAGGTTCGACCTTGAAATGGCCAATCCGGTGTGTCTTTGTTTACCGATACGGCCACTGCCAAGGACGACCGGCTTTAGCATAGCAGAAAACTGAGGACGAAAACCGTGTTGGCGCTTTCCACGGTTGAGAAGAGGCTTGTCTGCGGGCTTGCTTGGAGAGTACGGCGGTGTGTATGGAAGGGTGGAAAGAGGATTTATTTATACTTTTGTTTATATAAATTAGTTTTATTTGAAGTTTTGTAAATAGAAAGTTAAATTTTTCTACTTTAAAAACAAAAACATAATTACTATTCATAGTTTGATCCTTACACAAAACTTTCAGTAAAATAGGTCCTTACACAAAACTTTCAGTAAATAAACCAACAATTTATTTCCCTAAGTTAATATTAAAAATTAATTTAAATGTTTATCTAACCGGTATTTCAGCTTCCTCAATTTTAATTGCTTACAAAAAGTATTAAAAAACAGTAAGCAATTCAATTGCTTAAAAGATCAAACCAATCAACCACCTTTTCACCTTTCGTCAAACTTAATTTCTGTTCAAAGTTTGGTAGAAATGTTAAGAACCACCTCAAATCAAGTACTTGCTTGGCAACCGGCAAACGAGAGAAGAAAAAAACACCAGGCTGCTGAATGAAATAGAAGACAGGCAAGAAAAACCTCCTGCAAATGTAAGAGAGAAAGAGAGAGAAAGAGAGAGAGAGAGAGAGAGAGAGAGAAAGAGGGAGAGAAATAATCCCTCCACCAGCATCATCGACCTGCGAGCAGACCAGCGCCTAACCGTGCAGGTCAACTGGTGTGTTGTCCGCGAATTCCGTACCGTCTCTCGCTCGGTGCGTCGGGTCGGAAATCATTAAAAGAGCGGCTACGCACCGCGAAAGCTAACAGACGTTGTAGCGAACTCACCGATCGCGGACGTCCGTTGTTACCAACTACTATTACTTTCCCTGCGCAAGGAACGAACACGCTGAGGCTGCGTGTGGAACGGAACGCTCGGAAGAATACGCATCCAACATAATCGAGCTGTAAGCAGTGTTGGCAGTGTGCCCGACCGTTTGCCAAATAGGAAGTGTCAACACGTAATTCAATTGATTTCCCAGCGTCCGACGACAGCGTCCGGCCTACCGTGTACAACTGCGCGTACGCGTGTGGCTTCCCTAGTGACGCGATCGTCTCTGTGTGTGTGCGTGTCTGTTTAAAGTGTGCTCTAGTGTGCCGTGTTAAAGTGATTCGTACGCAAAACGCTTAAGCTTAATCAAACACCAACATCATCATCATGCTGAAGTTTGTGACCGTGCTGAGCGTACTGGCCTGGGCCGGTACGGCTGTTGGGCAGGAAATTCGTAAGTATCATTACAATTTGAGACAGTTGAAATAATTCGGACAAGGTTTTAACGCGGTGAACTTGCCCTCTGTTGTGAACACGACCGACACGAGGCTGCCGGGCTTCCTTTCACGGTGTTGTAATGCTCATGGAGTGATCAACTGTCATCATTACCATCCAACTATGATGAGAGATGCGTTCGTTTCGTTTTTTTGTTTGCGTAGGAATTAAGTCCATCCAAGCGTCCAAGAGCACGAACTTGAAGTTTAGCGGGGACGTTGTAGAGTTCTCGTTTGCTACCGGCAGAATATTGATGAATGTCTCGCAATGGTCATCAAACTCATCACAAAACCCCATCATGACACAGCATGTTTAGCGCTATCGTGAATCATTTGGCCGATAAGTGGCCAGGGCGTCTACCTACCCGTCCATGATGTAACTCACTATTAAGTACAGAGCTTTGTTTTAAAGGATCTTACCAACATTTGCTATTCGGCAAACCATTGGGCAAGAAGGTACGATTGCACCGGACTGAAACGCATCCGCACTCAGGCATCCGGTGTTTGTAAACTTGCAACTTGCAGCAAACGGTTGCAACCGTGCATTTGACATTCCTGGCTCGGCCTAACGCAATGTACTCGCAACAACGTTTGCTTGGATTCCGCTACTAATCCCCTCGTACGGCGATCGCGTAGATCACGTTGTTCGATCGCGGTAGCAGATGGCGTGAGAACACTCGACCGAGCGGCGGAAATAACCTTTTGTGGCCCCCTTTAGGGAGGTGTTACATCAAGGTATCGTCTAGCAGGTGTTTTTAGTGATAACCACTGGCCAAGTGTGTTACGTCTAATTGATATTCTGAGCGTCGTTGTACTTTGATGATCTACGATTAAACGAGGTGATTTTCTTTTAATAAAATCAACAAAAGAGTTAGATCAGGCGTTTTCTAACTAATACTTCAAACCTCCGCCAGAGCTTTCTTGGCAACTTTCCACATCCAAAATAAGAAAAAAAACCGACATTAAACTTAGCCGAATTGCTTGTCATTTTATGTGACATGGGGATCCATTAACCTCTCTGTAGTAAAGAGCTAACTGTCGCACGGCATGTTTTAACGGATCTTTGATGAGTTTCTGTACCTTCAAACCTCCCTCCCTGACATTGACGTCACCTCCTCCGTCTCATCCTCCCTCTCCTCCAAAAAAATAACAGAGACGACATTCTGTGATGCCTGCCACTGGGAAACCTTTGACTGTATCTTCCATACGATCGTCATTAAGTACATCTCGGTCGTCGCTTTAGGATGTGAACAGTTTTATGAGCCTTCGCATACCACTACCCTACCTCCCGAAAAGGGGGGAGGTAATCGACTCCCGGGCGCTTGGCAAGCGGGACCGACCGAACAAACTGAACTTAATTTATTATTTCACCCCGTAAGATGGGCTTCGCCGCTGCCGAGTGCTGAGCGCATGAACACCAGAGGTGTCAGTGGGTCAATGTCGAGGCATCGCAGATGTGTGCGTCGTAGATGTGCACCCGCCCATGACCAAACACCAAACCCCCCTTCTTGCTCTTGAAGGTCAACCCCGAAGTACCCGTCCGTTGTCTACCGAATCGGTTGAAGGTTCGATAGGCAACAGATAAAACAGAAGCCTAACACAAATCCATCTGCCCCGATCGGTCCGGTCCGGTTGGGCTTGATGATACGGATATCTCTGCACAATGCGACCGTACCGGGGTTGCGTAACGTTTCCCGAACGGATTCCCAGCATTGTTTACAGCCAGTGCGTAGCAGCGAATAGCCCCGAAGGTACTTTTCCGATTCCCTTTCCGATCAAAATGTGCGAAATGTGTGAATGAGGGCCGTGATGCTAATCGCAGCGTGCACACACACGAGCAGTTTTAGCTTATATCTTCTAGAATTCTGGGAAGTACGGCGCTATTAAGGGCAAGATTATGACCGGCAACCCGGAACCTACTGCATCCCATCACGATCGGTCAGTGGGGGATCTCCAGCATTCAAATTGCATTTTATAATCGAAAGATTGTCGATCGTACACGGGCACGTGTAGTGCTGTGCTGGGTTGTCTAGCAGCAACTCATAAACGGGGGAACCACCATGAAGCACTGGGCACGAAAGACGAAAGTGGGTGCAAACATTTTGCAAAACTTGCCAACCTAATCCCACCGTTTGCAGAAACGTAGGAAAGAAAAAAAAAAACGTTAAACAAACCGGACCGCAAAGTGACATGTTTTTTCTTTCTTTCTTTCCCGGCCCGCATAGTCGTATTTGCTCGTACCTAGTGTGTTAGCGGTGGTAATGTTTTCATGCGGTGCCGATGTTATGCAACTGGTGGCGTACTGCAACACGATGATGTGGGAAAATTGTGTAGAGTGTGAAAAATGTCCGCTCGGTGAAAGTGAGGAAGTGTGTTGTTGAGCTGGCCAATTGGTTCAACCTTTTTGGCACGAGCGACGGAAAATGTGACTGCTGAGTAGCAACACTGCTGCTGCTACTAATGCTAATGCTGCGTATGTCCCCCTTTTTGTGGGTTACTGCGAACAAGTGCGCCCTAACACAAAGACCCCATTTTGACGATGACGCTCGTTGGACAAAGAATTTCATTAGCCATCTTGCTTATTCGGGGGTGCGGTACAGTTTAATAACCTCTAAATACGAGCGATCATGTCAGAGATACGTTTTACGAAACCGTACCGGCCCTTACCGGTCGTCGAACCATGTTCCACTACCTTCGCCCAACTCCGCGTAGTTGTCACTGAGAAGAACCTCAGCCCAACAAACGAATCGAACCATATGTAAGGGAACAGTTTAGCTCGTGATGTGTGCCGTTCGTCTAAGTAAATGGTATTTACTCGCTAAACAGTTCGGCCGGCACAGTCCTTGATGCGGTCCATGAAACCATCTTCATGGTAAAGTGTCCCATACACACGCAACAACGTAATGGACAGGTTAGGCAACGGTTAGGTGCGTATAAAGGCTCGCCGGCACTAGCCATTCGTGGTCGTGGTTGTGCGTCTTTAGCCGAATAAGATGACCTTCGCGGGAGTCCGCGTGCAAGCCGTGCTAGGGAGATGAGATGTCACTTACAAACGAGTGCCCTGCGAGCGTTTGATAGGTTGAGCGTTTGAGGATCGTCGACGACTTCGACCAATTTTTAGGCGTACATAGGCACGTGTCTTGCCTGAAATGTATGCCTTTTCCGCGGGTTGAGGGACTTTTCTTTCGACAGAAACCTAACCGGTTTATGTCGTGAGGCGGTATCTTGCACTCATTGCGGTCGCAAATAGGTAAAATCGGAGCCACATTTCTCGTACTGGTTGCTGGCAGCTGGGAAGACCAACGACCAACACTGTCTACAGGTGTCGTTAAACTTTCGGCACAAGACCTTGATTGCGCCACAGCTCGATTGCAGCGAATTCGTCCATGGGTACAACCAGAATACTAGCGGCTCCTGCTCAGACGTCACAGAGCGAATGCGTTTTTAAGACAACGAGTTCGGATGATATGGGTAGAACGATACGGACGTTGTGAAAGGAACAGGAAGTACAGAATCGGATGACATGTTGGCTTATTCTTGACGACTATTCCGGGTTGTGTGCCGCCGATGGTGGGTTGTTGCAGTAATTGCTGTCAACATGAAGGGTAATTTACATAAGTTATATCATTCCTGGTGTGCTGGAGATAATTGTAACTTTATCAGTCGTTTTTTGAAGTATTTAATGTGACAGTGTACAGGAAAAGTATTCACACTCTGCTATTAAGCATCACAAAACAAGGCAAGAACCACAGAGGCGAATTGGTTTTATAGAAATGGATTGAATACAGGAACATTGCCAGTCAGATATGGTTAAATTATCCTTAAAATCACTTTTGATTTACTGAGTAATTCAATGGTAATCTAAGGGTAATTTAGCAATTGTCACTTTGACATCTGTCAAACAACTAGTTTGACACATTCTTAGGGATGTTTTAAATTTCCCTTAATTAAATTAGGGGAAAATCTTGCGTTATACCATATGAATAAATATTTAAGAAGATTGTTGAAATATTTTTCCGTCACAAAAAGTCCGAGTTAGCTCAAAAATGTTAAACATTACATTAAATTAAACCACTTTTACGAAATCCTTAAGAAATGTGGTTATTACGAGATAATTTGTAACACATTGTAATGAAGAAAGATATTCTAGGCATGGAAACGGTTGGCATAATTAACACAACCGAACTCGATTATCGAACTGCCCAAAGACACTGTCATAAAAACGTGCAATCAAAACATTTTTGTCTGTAACGGCCAGTGAAACTGAGGAAAAACAAACAACATTAATAAAACCTGGCCACCGGTGCGACATCGCGGGCAAACTATTTCACAACAGCAGCAAACATTCCCCTCGCAAACATTCTGATTCTTGTCATTCCTTCCACAGCACCATATATCAAACAGTGTCGCCGCTCGGACCCAGCCCTGACCGACTGTTTGAAGGAAGCTTTGCAGCATCTGCGGCCCTATCTATCCAGCGGCATCCCCGAGATAAAGGTAAGTCCAGGCGACCTTGAACGGTACGGGGTATCGGTGCTTCTGCATCAACCAGAACCTGATTCGCTTCACATCGTGAAAGGCCAACCTGTCGTACGTCACGCTCCGAACGGTGACCGAGCGTATAGCAAAACGACACAAACCTACGTCGAAATCGGGGAATTGAACCTGCTTTTAAACACGAATGTGATCAATTTTGCATGAAACGAAAGCAAAAAAATGAATCAAATCTTCCCTAGCATTGAAATCACTTTCACTAATGGCTGCTGCTTCGCACACATCACCACCACCACCACCAACCTAATGCTGCTTCCGACGGTTTGTCACGGTCGTGCGCAATGTCGATGGTGACGTGCGCGCGTGTAACCATTATGCAATCGCGAAACCGAAAAGTAAATATTGACCACGAAGAAGTAGCACCCTCGGACAACAATAAAACGAGGCAAAACACATCCCACGAAGAAAAACAAAGAAAGAAAACAAGGGGAGAAAAAAAAACCAAATCAGATCCAAACTCACTCACCCGTGCAACCTTCACGCGTGAAGGCGAAGTTCAGTGTCAATGGCGTCTCGCCGGGTAAAACCATTTTATTGGAGCGTCAAACGAGTTGTGCCGATGAGGGCCAACAGGATGTCACCGAAAAGCCATCTTCCGTGCTGGTGAACCTCTTCCGAAGTTGTTCGAACACGTTTTGTTTTATTACTGCAATTTCGATACTCTGAATAGGTTAGGATACTAAGCTAGAAGAAGAAGAGATTTGGAAAAGTGCTCTACATGATCTACAGAACAAATATTTACTGAGTGTTGCACTACTCAGAAAATAAGTCTTTCCTTAAAAAATCAACACATCCACCATGCAATACACATTGATTACTCATCAATTGACATAAAAAAATGGTACAACCCCATCGATAGTCTGTACAACAGTAAACAAAGCAATTAAGGCTTACTTACAATGTCAGACCTTGACAACACCACGTATGTTGCGTGTTGCATGCTTGCACTAAAAGCCGCCTAAAAGCCGCTCGTTGAACTTTGGCGCAGGTTCAAGCACGGTTAATTGCACCGATCAACGGGTGTTTGTAAGCAAATTTACATCGAGATTCCCTTTCGGGCGCGGACATAGCTCCAAAAACGAACATTACCGTGTTTACCACCCTTCATGTGTTCCTTCTCTCTCTCTCTTTTTGGCTTAACGACCTACTCGGTCATGCCGGCCATCGAATGGCTTACTAGACTATTAGATACCACGTAGTTGCATAGTCAGTGCTCACTACGGGGGGACGGTCCGAATGGGATTTGAACCCGGTCCGGTCGTGTTAGGAACTGGCGCCGTTGCCAAATACACCACCGAGCCGCCCCTCGGTGTTCTCATGTGTTCCTTATTGCTTTCCAATTGTCGCCACCACGTCCGGTGTGCTATAAAAGATAATGTTGTCGTTGACACTGAAATACTCGTGTCCGGTTCTATGCGTGGTGTCAGGTGAAATGTATTGGTTCAGCGACTTTCAACCTTCCTCACTTATCACACGCCAGTCCCTGATATCTAATTCTTTATCTCTCTCTCTCTCTCTCTCTCTCTCTCTCTCTCTTTTTCTATGAATTTTTACACTCCAGTTACCCTCAGTCGAACCGTTCGTGATGGATCAACTGTCACTGCAGCTGACCGGTGGACCCCAAGGATACCGGATCAACTTGAAAAATATGGAAGTGTTCGGTGCGAGCAACTTTACCGTCCGGTCGATTAAGTAGGTGACACACTTTTGGTTTGTTTTGATCCTTTTTGTATCACGCTGTCTAACGTTCTCTTTTCGGGGGTTTCACCTTCGTTGCAGGCTGGCCGATGGTAGCAAACCGTTCGAAACACGGCTGACCATTCCCCGGTTGACGATCCATGCCAAATACACGAGCAGCGGTGTGCTGATCATCATCCCTGCGAGCGGATCGGGAGACTTCGATGCCGTGTTCGAGGGTGTCACTGCCGACGTTAAGGGGTTGGTGTCGACGAACGAGAAACCTTCCGGAACGCATCTGCGCGTCGAGAAGCTTGATCTGAACCTGTCGATCAAGAAGCCGCGTCTTAGTGTGTCGAAGATCTTCAACAATAATCGCATCCTGAGTAAGTGCCGGCTTGTTACGCTATTCGGTTGATGCTGTGTACTAAAGAACTGTTCTATCACTCTACAGCCGAAGCGACGAATCTCTTCCTGAAGGAGAACGGACACGAGGTGCTGCGTGCGCTGCAACCGCAGCTGCAGAAGAAGCTCTCTGCCGAATTTACTGGCATCGCGAACCAGCTGCTGGATAACGTGCCTATTCGCTTCTTCATCGTAGACTAATGGGAATGCGGTGGAACGCTGTATTGTTTCGGGACGGGCACTATGTGATACTGTTTGTTATAGAATGTAAGCTCCCACACACAAGGCCAACCTGATGTCGGGTTTTTTTCTCGTTTGGCTTGTTGGCATTTTCCATTTCGTTTCTTGCGGACGAAATACAGCTATTACTGGAATGCGTTTCTTAGGAAAGAAACAAAAAGATTTTTTAAAAAATAATACAAGCAAACTCTCGAATGGAAGCAATTAGTTTCCGTGCTTTCATCTACGATAGTTACGGAACCACTCCCTTACAGTACAAAACAAAAAGGAAAAATAGTTCTTTATATCCTATTTCCGCACCTTCAAATTATGTTAAATTTTACCACCAACCTTAAGCATGGTTGCAATTTCCTAAAATTGCTGGATCCTTCTTCTTGGCGTAATAAACAGAAACAAAATTAACTGTCCTTTGGCTTACTGAGTAAACAATGATGACGACAAACATTGATTGAAAATCACTCAATGAAGTGTCTTCTGTACTACAAACCGAAGTTTAAGGACTATGTTGTACTAATGAGCAGAAGTTTCGAAAATAATTAATATGTTGGATTTCACCACATCGCGTTGAACATTCTCAAGCATTTCATTTGTCGTTCATTCGCTAGGACTTTGTAGTATTGTTAAAGTTCCTTTAGTGTCTATCATTTGAAATTATAGTATTTGCCTTGATATAAATTTTCCTTATGAAAATGTTTGTCCAAGACAGAAGATCGTTTTTTACTGACTCCTGTAGAACCTATGTTTGTGGGTAAGAAACTGATCGTAATAAACTAAAAATCACTTTTTAAAAGATAATTTTGTCAAAATGTCCACTAAACTGATTTTTCCCACTGTCTTTTGATTGCCCACGAGGTATGCAATCCGCATAACAGAATCATCAAAAGCAAGATGCGGTGAAACAAAGCAGAGAAGAGTGACAGCACGAAGAGATAGACGTTTGACGATATGCTACTGTTGAGTGCCCAGACCACAGCCACTCACACAGCTGATCGCTGAGGAAATACATGCACTGCGTGTTGCATACATTTAGGCGGCTTTGTTTAATATGTTGGTTGATTGTTGAGTGACTGCAGGAAGCATTAAATTTAGTGGTGAACTTGAAAACATAAAAGACAAGCAATACATATTAATTAATGTTTTTAAACTTTTGAATGTTATTCTAAAACAACATACAAACAAATAAATATCACAACCTTTCCCAATCCGGAACGGCATCCTGGCGCATCCCATAGTGATCTTCCCTACGCAGACGACGGTCAGCTCTTCAGCTCAACCACACGCTCTTGCTCTCGCGCGTGGAGAAAGTGGATAAAACAAACATTTCACCGCACACCGCAAAACATTCGCGAGTGAACCACAGTGCCGGTAACATCGTGACGGTTACGCACAATCCACAAACACGACGGTGGTGACGCAGAAGCTTCACACGAAAAGCAGCCCAGCTGAGGTGAGTAAAAGTATTGTTTGGAGCAAAAGAGAAGCAAAACAAAACCGAAACTCTTCTGTTTTTTTAGTGCATTCAATAAGTGTGCGTGTGTGATCGTAAGTGTCGTAAGCGACGAAGGTAAAGAAGCGTGATTTTCATGCGCTTATGCTGTGTGGTGACCAACTTAAGCTATACTTTTGGGGTGAAGGAATAGGGCGGCACCAAAGTTTACTTGGGTAGGAGCAGTGAAATTTGTTGTCACTGCCGGAAGTGAAATGATTGTCGCACGTGTCCACCAAGCATGCACCAACTTTCCAATCATTGGACGTGTGTATCACAGCGCATTCTAAACGTTCGTACGCAACCGAACGCGTCTCAAAGCCGTCGCTTAATTTATGTACATTCATGAAAACTAAAGCACATCTTAACCATCCTTGACGTGGCTTCATTTCAGATCGTCTATTACGACCGTGCGTCAACGGGGTTTGCAAAAACAAAAAGCAGAGAGCAACACTCCACAACCCAACGGTACCGACATAGCAGAGCGCAAACCGTCTCCAACCGGTACTACTGGTCCGCGGCAAAGAACGCGCGTAGACCGTTGGCCATTTTTATTCTCAGCTTCACCCTTGCTTTCGTGACCGGACGACAGCGGACAACAGCGATGGCGATCACCGTCCCGGTGCGTTCGTTGACTCTGCTGATGCTGCCAGTCTTCCTGCGGGCAGTGTTCGCCCAAGACATACGTAAGTACGGTACCTTGTCCGGATAATCATCCACTGGCCATCATATTATTGTTTCGCTACCACCCAACTGCCCAAGTGGCCGTCGTTCCACTCAGCTCAGAGCTGTGTTCCCCTAGCTCTGGCTCTGGAACAGCACTAAAAGCAGAGCTTTCGATGCTTGGAAAGCACGATTACGAAATCCGATCGTCCGATGTGTGACGAGACGAGTGGTTTTTCTTTTGTTTGTCGCCGTGCAAAGCTTCAGCTGCGTTTATTCACCACAATTCGCACAATTGCTTAACTTTCCTTCCACGCGGTTCGGTTGTTTCTTCCTTCATGTTCAACCTTCTCTTTGCTTTGCGCTGACGAGTGTTGCTTGACGGGTGGAAACGAAGTTTTATGTTTCCTTTTCTGTTTCCACTCCGTAATCCGTAATCATTCACCGGCCCGAATAGTGCCGGATCGTTCTTTTTTTTTTGTTGTTGTATTTTTGGTGAACGTTAATGTTATCTGTTGTGTTGGCCATTTTTCTGTTTTTTTGTTTGTTATTTTTAGCCTACTACATGCACCGGTGCGAACGGGATGCGGCGGATGTGAACGATTGTCTGCGGTATGCGGCCAACAAGCTGGCCGGCTACATACGGCGTGGCATCCCGGAGATTGGTATCGTTGATGTAAGTACACGCTGCACGATGTTTATTGCACGTTTAAGGAACTGAGATTATTGGGATGTTAAAGGAAAGGAAGCAGCATTTCACATTAGAATACTATTTACTAAAATATAAGCTGGTAAGCCAATTATTGAACGTGACTTAAGAATATTTGTTGAAAAACTCTTCTGTTTTATGCTTTTTTATTCCTTATCTACAATCTTTTTTTATTTTTGAAAATAACAAACGGAATATTCCTTGGAAGTCTGATGTGGTTAGTAATATATGAGATTAAAATAGCTTTATACTCAAAAATCCGCTCATCTTTTAACTGCTTTAAAGTACAGATAAATCCATATTAAAATATAACGGCCCTTTATGTTGTAGCAGCTCTCTCTCTCTCTCTCTCTCTCTCTTTTTGGCCTAACGACCTACCCGGTCATGCCGGCCATCAAATGGCTTACCACGTAGATATTAGATACCACGTAGTTGCATAGTCAGTGCTCACTACGGGGGAAAGGCCCAGATGGGATTTGAACCAGTCCGGTCGTGTTGGAACATAGCGCCGTTTCCAAATACACCACCGGGTCGTCCCGGGTTGTAGCAGCTATCGAAGGTTATTAATCGTTTACGGATGATTTTGCTAAAGCAAACACGTTCCGGTAGCAAAACGCTTATCGAATCAATCAATGTACCTCTATCCACCGAGCCGTTTTTAAACGTGTATCGAGATGCGTGACACTGAGATGATGACGTGTGAATTTGTGGAAGATTTTCCAGCTAATTGATTCATTTACATTAACTCGCTCCCCAGAGACCGTGTTAAATAGGTAGTAAATCTTGACTGCTGCGTTCGTCATACACGGTAGCCGCAAGCATTAACAAGTTAATGAGCAACTATTGTACTGTGAAGGAGTTGCTCGGGTTGACGTGATTTATGGAAAAGTAATTAATGAAGTTAAAAGGTGCTTGAGCAGTTTAATCACGCAAACAGTCGAACAATAAGCACTCTGTACCACAGCGGGTCGTCGCTATGGGTCGTTCTCGCTAACACAGCCACAGCAAGCATAGCAGGGAATACGAAATGTAAAAACGTTCTGTTTCCCTCGATTCCATTTCTTTCGCCCCTCAAAAGCCATTGGGTTAGTGGGTCAAAACGGAGAAGCATTTGGTAGTCAGCGTCGCGTTTTGAACTGTCCAATCACTGTGGTTCCCCAAAACTCTTGTTGCCCTTTTTTCCCCGTCCAGGTGGAACCCGTCGTGGTGGATGAGATCAGCATCGCGCTGGGCAGTGGGCCGGATGGTTACCGGGCCAGCTTCCGCAACATCGAGGCGTACGGCGTTAGCAACCTGTCGATCGTGAACGTGCGCTCCGACATCGACTCGATGCAGTTCCAGATGACGATCGAGATACCGAAAATCAAGGCAACGGCCCAGTACCAATCGTCCGGCGTGCTGCTGTTGATCCAGGCGTCTGGTGCGGGCGAATACTGGGGCGAGTATGGTAGGTAGATGCCAAAAAGGCAAACGTCGTTGAACGCTCGTCACAGCCGTACTTTTTGCTGCCAAACTTTCGCAGAGGGCGTTAAGGCGAAGACCTACTTTAAGGCAACGCCGTACCAAGGGGACGATGGCCAAACGTACCTAACGGTTGACCAGACCAAGATGGACTTTAGCGTGAAGGAGATCAAGATGGGCGTGGAGAACATCGCGAACCAGAACGCGATCATACGTAAGTGGCGGGTTCGTCGCTTGGCGCGAATCGTTGAGCTTTATTCGCTTTCGTACGCTCTTGTCGTTTTTTTTTTTCTAGATGCGGCAATGAATCTGTTCATCAACACGAACGCCCAGGAGCTGCTGAAGGAGATGAAGCCCCAGCTGCGGACGAAGCTGACCGAACATTTGCACTCCTTCCTGCAGCAGCTGTTCGATCGCATTCCGGTGGAGCAGTGGCTGGACTAGGGCGTGCGGCGGTCGCTGCCGATCTTCCACACTTTTGTGCTAATATTTATTGTACTTTGTAGTAATAAAGCCGAACACGAATGGAATAAAATCGATCGTACCTGTGTTGAGTAACGAACGCGTTCAAACGCGGACAAAGCTGCCTGTATCACCGCTTTGCCACTCGGAAGTTATTGCTGGAGGGAGTTTTTTTTATTTACTATCATCAATAATACACATCATGTGCGGCCGGGTAACGTGGTTATTATTGGTAAATTATATAAAGCAAGGTCACGATTGTGTGTACGAGCGAACGATTTTGCTTCCGTACAGGGGGACGATCATTGCGCATTGTACAATTGAATATTGATTTGTTGTGATGTTACGCCAAAGGTTAAGCGCTTCAACTAATTGCTCACCTTTTGCGGATAGGATAGGTTAAAGTTGCCAGGAACTAAGGACAATTTTTGAAAGGCTTTATTTACAATAGTTAGCTTGTTTTGTTAATCGATTATTTGATTAAGTTATCGGTAAGTTAAGTTGAAAGTATTTAACATTTAAGCAGCTCAAAAGGTAAAACAATCACTTCCATTACTTTGTTCTAATGCAACCTTACCCTCGACGATCGGGNAGGAGCTGCTGAAGGAGATGAAGCCCCAGCTGCGGACGAAGCTGACCGAACATTTGCACTCCTTCCTGCAGCAGCTGTTCGATCGCATTCCGGTGGAGCAGTGGCTGGACTAGGGCGTGCGGCGGTCGCTGCCGATCTTCCACACCTTTGTGCTAATATTTATTGTACTTTGTAGTAATAAAGCCGAACACGAATGGAATAAAATCGATCGTACCTGTGTTGAGTAACGAACGCGTTCGAACGCGGACAAAGCTGCCTGTTTCACCGCTTTGCCACTCGGAAGTTATAGCTGGAAGGAGTTTTTTTTTATTTATTTACTATCATCAATAATACACATCATGTGCGGCCGGGTAACGTGGTTATTATTGGTAAATTATATAAAGCAAGGTCACGATTGTGTGTACGAGCGAACGATTTTGCTTCCGTACAGGGGGACGATCATTGCGCATTGTACAATTGAATATTGATTTGTTGTGATGTTACGCCAAAGGTTAAGCGCTTCAATTAATTGCTCACCTTTTGCGGATAGGATAGGTTAAAGTTGCCAGGAACTATGGACAATTTTTGAAAGGCTTTATTTACAATAGTTAGCTTGTTTTGTTAATCGATTATTTGATTAAGTTATCGGTAAGTTAAGTTGAAAGTATTTAACATTTAAGCAGCTCAAAAGGTAAAACAATCACTTCCATTACTTTGTTCTAATGCAACCTTACCCTCGACGATCGGGTTTTTTTTTTTCGCGATCATCAATCATTTCATAACACGCCCGTGGTGGAGAAATCAATCAGCCAAAGGGGCTGCCCCCCACCGGGTTGGGCATAAATATTCAACACAATCACCCCGATGCAAGTTTCATCTTTCTTCGGCAAAAAGGCACAAACAAACGAGTTACAACTGGTTTCCCATTTTGCCTAATCGTTTCGTCGTGGGGTCCAGACGCTAACGGTGCGCATTTGGATGAATCGCCTTCGTTGACTTTCATCACGACTGAACGAAGATGACCGTCGGACCCCGAAACGTTCGCCACCGCTACCGCGTGAAGGTCAAAATGGTGAAGCCACTTGCCTTTTTTTTTGTTTTTGTTTTGTTTTGTTTTTGCGCACCACCAGTAGCTACGAAACATTCTTCCGATACGGTTAATTTGATGTGCGTTCATTGATGAGCTGCTGCTGCTGGCAGATACTACCTATTCTAAGCAGAGCAAATGGGACGGATTTTTCGGCCCGCCTGACGTCAACCAATGTGCCAACCCGGCCGGTGGTAAACACTTCAGCTTTTGTTTGTTTGTATACCATTCGCGGGATAAAGAAAAATAAATGCACGATCATCATGAAGGTTCTAGATGGAACAGCCCGAAAATCACAGAATAATGTTGTCTAATGGCTGTTCGATTTTTACCTCTCATTTGATCACCAAAATAATGATGAGAAATCAAAACAAATTCTAAACAAATTACTTTTAAAACAAAACAATAGAATACATGAGTCAAGCCCACGACCACAATTTGTGGATAAGCGGCAGCGAACTGCGTTCGTTCGTAATTGTCGATGTATATTTATGCTAATGCAACAGCACCAGCAGCTCTAACGCTGGTTACTGGCGATGGCGCGGTGCCAAGGGTTAAGTATAGCGATGCAATAATAATGATGGGCTTTACGTGGCTGGAATTGTGACCCAAGGGAACGTGTTATCTTCGATCAAATTGAAGTAAATTAATCGAACTCAATTAACTGTCTGCGGTAAGACCGCGCTGCTTGATTAAAGCGTAGAAAATGCTACTATAATTTTTACTTTTAATAAACTTAAAATGAATCTTTATTAAAATACAATTGTGGTATAGAATGCCCACTAAACTTAACTTATAAAAATAAGAATTTAAAGATTAGAATTTGCAACCGTTTTGCAAATGATGGTCCAAAAAACCAATGAAAGCGGAATCACAGATTAAAATCTTCCTTAAGTGTATTTGCAAATATGACATATACATTTTTAGATCTACATTTATTCATTTTACATGACATAAAATGATGATTTTTTGATTCAACTATATTTTAGCATTGATTCATAAATTGTTTCTTTCATTTGTTTAATTTAATATTAATTTTGCATAGTATTTGTATTAGTGATATTTTATTATAAGTATTATATTATTAGTATACCTGTGTTTGGTCTGGTGATATGATTCTCATATTGTTTTACCCAGCTTAATCAACTCTCCAATTCCTATCCAAAATTTTCCTGGTTTAGTAAATGTCAGATCCAAAAGCAATCACTTAATCGTTAACATTTGCCCTTTATTTGCGGAAATGTTGGAAGACACCATTCCAGCAGCTCATCGTCTGCTAGTACTAGCGTTTGCGAAACACCTTCGTTTTCCGATTCATACCGACACGGAAGACATGCAAGAAATGGTGTCATTTGGTTCCGTGTCACGTAAATGCAAAGGTAGCAACCCAAAACCCTACCATCCCGACCCGTCGGATGCAGCCAGTTTGCAAACTGGCATGTCTGACGCACGACCAGCACGATCAGCACACCTGCAAGCACGCAGGTCCCAGAACCCAGAACCAACACAGGGCACACATTAATCAGCAGCGGTAATGTATTCCGACCAACGTAACGACCGATCGCTCTCGATCGTTCGAACGGATCGTGGCAGAATATATCCTAAACCGTGCGCCAGCCAGCCACACCGATACCATCCGATTGGTGTCACCGGCTTCATCGTAACCGGCCTATCGCTTCTCCCCCCCTCCTCTCTCTCTCTCCCCCCCTTCCATCTCACCCCTCACTGATGCATCGATACGTATGCAACGTGTGCAGTATGTGTCAATTGGCCGCCCATCGACCGATCAGCAGCTTGTTCTCATACACCCGCCCCACCTGTCTGCACCTACCTTTGCACTGCTTGCCGGGCTTCCCCAAAAGGCTTCAAAAAACGAACGACTGCACGCGGCACGAAGCGACGAACCCCCAGCTGTTGTTGCCTCTTTTCTTTCTCCTTTTTCTTTGTTGTTGCTGCTGGTTTAAACCAGTGCCCGATCGGCCGCGGTTGTCTCGCTCCGACTCCGGCTGCCCTTGCCGCGGTATATAAAACTTATGTTGCCGATTGCCACATCCAGTCGATCGCTGAAATTCTCACCATCATTCCGTTTCGGGCATTCGGACATTCATTTGCAAAAACGTCACCGAACCGAACGGACGGACACGGTAACGGCACGCGGATCGGACAGCAACCTTTCTTAGCAGCAGCGAACCTGGGTGAAGTGAAGTACGTGCGTGTGTGTGTGTGTGTGTGAGTGCTCGCGTGCATGTGTGTGTGTGCGTTTATTTGTTTTGAATCGTTTGTTTGGTTAGGATTTTGGGAGCCTTTTTTGTGGGGAAGGTGATTACTTTATCGGTTATCGGTTTGGTTTGTCGTTTCGTGCAGATCGGTTGACTCGATGCAGACGCTACACCCCAACGGGCTTTCCCTCTCTAATCATCATCCGGAGCCTTTAAGCCTTTAAAGGGGTTAATCGTTGATCGTCAGCTCGCATTAAGGTGATTATTGCAGCGATTACCGTGCTCGTGTGCCAAGTTTTCCNTCTCCCCCCCTTCCATCTCACCCCTCACTGATGCATCGATACGTATGCAACGTGTGCAGTATGTGTCAATTGGCCGCCCATCGACCGATCAGCAGCTTGTTCTCATACACCCGCCCCACCTGTCTGCACCTACCTTTGCACTGCTTGCCGGGCTTCCCCAAAAGGCTTCAAAAAACGAACGACTGCACGCGGCACGAAGCGACGAACCCCCAGCTGTTGTTGCCTCTTTTCTTTCTCCTTTTTCTTTGTTGTTGCTGCTGGTTTAAACCAGTGCCCGATCGGCCGCGGTTGTCTCGCTCCGACTCCGGCTGCCCTTGCCGCGGTATATAAAACTTATGTTGCCGATTGCCACATCCAGTCGATCGCTGAAATTCTCACCATCATTCCGTTTCGGGCAATCGGACATTCATTTGCAAAAACGTCACCGAACCGAACGGACGGACACGGTAACGGCACGCGGATCGGACAGCAACCTTTCTCAGTAGCAGCGAACCTGGGTGAAGTGAAGTACGTGCGTGTGTGTGTGTGTGTGTGAGTGCTCGCGTGCATGTGTGTGTGCGTTTATTTGTTTTGAATCGTTTGTTTGGTTAGGATTTTGGGAGCCATTTTTGTGGGGAAGGTGATTACTTTATCGGTTATCGGTTTGGTTTGTCGTTTCGTGCAGATCGGTTGACTCGATGCAGACGCTACACCCCAACGGGCTTTCCCTCTCTAATCATCATCCGGAGCCTTTAAGCCTTTAAAGGGGTTAATCGTTGATCGTCAGCTCGCATTAAGGTGATTATTGCAGCGATTACCGTGCTCGTGTGCCAAGTTTTCCACCGGTCAGTCGCGCTCGTGTCACGCAGCGAATCGCAAGTGTTGTTCTGAGTTGTCGTAAGAACGCCGAGAAGCTGTTCCGAGATCCGTACGCTCAACAGATTTCTTGGTTGTTTTATCAGCAAAAGGTAAGACCAAGTCTTGGGAATGGTTTGGGTTCTGATTCTGTAAGCAACATCTTCGCACTTCGCAAGTCACTCTGGTCGAGGGTAAATTGACCCTCATTTGGTCGTATGTCGCGTGGTTGCTCCTGTTAGATGGCATCTCGAGGAGGCGATCTTTGCGGTACGTACGCGTACCAGGCGCGATTCGCATCGTGAGCATCGACCGGTTGCATCAACGTTCGAGCGAAGCCAGCCGCGTGCACCTGCACCTGTTTCGGTGCGTTCCAAGGCGAACCGGTGCGAATTTCGCGACGGTCGCATTGCGGCGTTTGATCGATTCTGGTGCTTTGCTGCCTCGGTTCGGGTTTGTGTGCCCAAGACCCGTGTGTGTGTGTGTGTGTGTGGGTACACAGCGAACGCGACGGAACGGGGTTTATGCTGCGAGACCATTGCGATGAAAGGGTTTTTCTGTTGCTTTTTGGGGTTGTGAAACTCGGCCACACTCGGTGTGATTGGGCCCGCACGCGTCGTGTTTCGTTCTCTGGTGGAGGCGCGAGGTGCCTCGTGGGATCGAAAGTGATCGTGAACGCGTTGGGGATTCTATCTTCGCTGGTGAACCATAGTGCGATGATGCAACGAGATTTGTCTCTTCAAATGCAAACCAAACATTGATCATTCCTTTAATTGCTTAAATTTGTTTAAAATTTCTTTTAAATATTTAATTTGAGTCAATTGTGCAGTTTATTTAAGTTCACTAGAAAGATGATGTTTCTCTTGTATCATTCCGGATTCAGCAAACAAATGCTGCATATTTTTGCATCAAACGTTTAAATTTTCTCCATCTGTCCGGCCTTTTCGGCAGGGAAATTACATTGACCCGCTTTGACATTACCACATCGTCGGCACATTCAAAGCAGCCCCATCGCAGCCATCCATACAAAGCGACCGGACGCTTGCTCAAGCCGTCTTGTCTATTTTCGCCACATTTCCCTAGCGGAAACTCGGAAGGTCAGCACGCGTTCAACACGCCCTTTTCATGATAGGCATTGATTGCAAACATCATCGTGATCATCATCAACGCCATCATCTGCATCTGCCTAGATGGGCTTTTTGGAAGGGAAGAAAAATCCGAAAGCCCGCCGGATACCCACCGGGGTGGAACATAATCCACCCCGGAGAAGAAGGAAAAAAAAGGCACAAGCCGGTTTAACCAAATTCGTGGTGTGACCTTCCACGGGTGAGTTTTTTTGGAGCGCTGCTGGCAGACGCCATGTCCACGCGGGTCCTCCAAAAAGCGTGTAATCCCTGGCAAATGGGAGGGATGAAGGGGGAGGGGAGAGGATGAGGATGAGGGGGCAGCGCGCAACGGGTGCTTTGGTCTTCCTCCACCAGGGGGGAGACCTTTGGGACGTTGGAATGCAAGATTCAAGATCAACGCGGCGACACCGAAAAACTGCATTTTCAAGGTTATCCGCCCTCTAAAAAACACACGTCCCAACAAAAGCGTGCACCCATCGGAATGGCATGCACATGCACATGCCGAGAAGGTGCATTTGGCGCCCAATGCAGACAGTAGTAAAAAAAAAAAGTTAAGAAAACACCAAACACGTGCGTCTGCGTGATGATGAAACAGTTGGGACAGGAAGGAGGCTTTCGGTGAAGCTGGTGTGTGGGGCAGCGAAGGAAAGAGTGTGATAAACGACACCGAAAGCGATAAATCGATGAAGCAATCGGAAGACCAAACCGGCAAAAAAAACTGGATGGAAAAGAAAGATAGAGAGAGAGAGAGAGAGCGATAAAGCCCAAACAAACAATCAGCCAAACTATTTTCCAAGGCCTACTGATTTAGGCTTTTCTTTTAGCCTTTCTCTCTCGTTTTATCTCTGTCTCCTTTTCTATCTCTCTCTCTCTCTATTTTATGCTCTGTTTTGCTGTTTTCATGATCACGAAGAGCACCTTTCTTTTTCTTTCCGATTGACGCCATACGTTTTTTCAACATATGGTATCGGCATCGGTGACTACTCAGAGAGCCAGAAAAAAAAAACCGGTCACAACTCGATTCATCAACCGCGAGCTGTTTTTTTTTTCTCTTTGGAAAGGCTTTAAGCCGCCAATTTTAGTTATGTATACATACAAAAAAACAATTGTTTTTTTTTAATTCGTATAATATAACTAATGACAAAACAAGGATGCTATAAAAACATGTGCACTAATCACGTTTTCAATGTACGTTCTCTTGTTTATACGGATGGGTTGAGTGATTCAATGCAGGATTTTGCTGTAGATGTTCTATGGAGCAAAATTTGTCGCTTAAGATGTTTAAGCGGCATTGAAATGTTATTGATATTTCAGTTAAACTACCAATCTAAAGCATTATATTAAATTATACAAATGATTTTCTTACAATTCAGATACAATTGTCACGATCTAATGAATGTATTAGCCCACAGGCAATCAACTTCAAACGCATTTAATTAAACCTTCTGCCACCTTCGCCGGATGCAAAAATTTGCTTTCGCTTTTAGCAGGTCCCAGTAGTAGGGTGCAGAACAGAACCGGATTGAGCAGACGGCGGAATCTGGCCACCAACCCATCGTCCCCAATTTCCACCAGAACGGAAAGCTCGTATCTCGCTCGGCTTACCTTGAAGCTGGTATTAAGTTCTGCCACTGCCGACTACTGTCACCGCTGCCCATATCTTCTGATGCAATGCCAAACGGCCACGGTTCTGTACCGTTTCTTTACCATCTTGCCTTAGCTTCGCAGCTAGCTAATGGGAGATAGGAAGCAACTGGCGCTCAGTTTCGTCAGCACCATCCGCAGCACTGCGTATCGATTTCTAGCGCCGCACGATGAGCCTAAGACCGTGTGCCTATGCTGCGAACCGTACCGACGGCGAACCTTGAAACAGTGCATGACTTCAACATCCGCCAAGCGGCGAACCTACCTGGCACCAGGTGGTACCAGCATCTTGGCGCTACACGAACGCCGGTACGCGGTACGGGTTCGGTTTCTTACCGTGCAGAGCGTAGTGTGATGGTGCAATTGCGGTGGTTTTGCAAATTGTGCGGTTTTGTTTTACTTCTTTTGGTTTCCCCCTTTGGTCCGGCACCCGCTCGCAACGCCATCACCGACATGCAATTCACCATGTACGGGTGGGTTTGATGAGGTAAAATCCGGTGGAAAATGTTTCTTGCTGGTAAGATCCACTAACTCCATCGTTCGGAAATTGTTGCGGCACGAGTGCGTAAACATTTTAGCTTTAATGTACAAAGCTTCAAGATTTTTATTTATTATTGAAGTTAATGAACCATTGAGTAAGAAGTTTAAGTTTGCTCGTACAAAACAAAGATCTTTCATTTTAAATCATTAAAAAGAGCTATATGCGCTTCAGTTAGAAGCCCTTATTACTGTCGTAGGATGATAAACCCTTGAACGCACCGGTGTAAACACACCCAAGCCGGGGTACAAAGTTCACCAGATAATTACGCCCAGCTGCAAGAAAGTAATCCGGTCGGCATAATTGTTCAATCAATGTCAAGTTTCTGCGCAAAAATCACCGCCCTTTGCAAGAGGCGGATTAAGAACCCGTTTTTTAGTACCCGCCCGCCGGACGGAATTGTAGTAGTTCAAAAGCACTGATCGTAGATCGAAACCACTTTCCCGCGATCGGCGTTCGTGACAATCAGGTGTGGAACCACACAAGAACCTGTCCACTAATTATACGCCCCCGTTTGTAGAAAATTGCAGCCGTTTGCAGAGGGGTCACAAAAGCACCCCCACGAAAAGCCACAACACCCTGCGCAGGGTTAAACCTGCTTGAGTAGTGTGTTTTGTTCTCAGTGTTTTTGTTTTTTTGATTCAAACCACTGACTCATGTTGTCCCCGTTTTTTTTTTTTTGCATTTTTCGTACAACAATTAGAAGTGGCCATTTGGTGGTTAAAAATAGTTGTGCAGCTAGGGAGAGGAGAAAAAAAACACAACGGCCGCACGGCACGGTTTCGCGAAACGGTGCTTCTGCGTTTGCAATTAATACAATTAAACAAGCGCGGTGAGAAGCGTTCGTTACCCATTGGAAGCAAACGAGAACAGCTAATGGCTGCAGCAGCAAAGGAGCCTAACGATATGGTCCATTATTGCACTTGTAGCCCGGCTCCGGCTAACGATTGGCGGACCATTGCAAAATGGACGGAAACTGACGCAAAGCTGCGGAGGTTAAGTTTAAGAGGTTAAGTACCCTTCGCTGACATCACACACACACACCATTGTGCCGCAGCCCGTCATTGACCCCCATCGATTAGGGCTGTGACCTTCTGCAGCGCGAGAGAGAGAGAGAGAGAGAGACGCGCTCCGGAAACGACATCTGACATGCTAGCAAATAGGTTGTTGTGAAAACAAATGTCAAATCGTGACAGCTAATTGTGTATTCGGCGATTGACAGGGATGAAACTGGGGTTTGACTTATTGTTAGGTGACCTAACGGCGCAAAATGTCACTATCACTGTGGCTACTAACACCAAGGTTTATACATTCTGCGTACTGAAATTGTCCATCGAACCATAAACCACTTAGAAGCAAATTATAGCACCTTAAGAGCCACTTATTTTTTTGCAATAATTTGCTACAATTACTTAATTTAACCCAACTCTTCTTTATTGCTTCTACTTCGCTTCTCTTTAGAACAGATAAACACGCACACACCATGAGCAAACTGCACGCTTCGTGGCTTCTGGTGACCCTGGTAGCTATCGGTGCTAGCGCTGAAACGGTCGATCTCCGTAAGTATGACTGACCAGCGCCTACCATTTTCGTACCAATGCACACTCACCGACCGGCGATCGTGACTGTTTGTTCGTCTGTTTTCTCAGCGGAATACCTGCACGTCTGCCACCGTGAGGATCCGAAGCTGACCGAATGCATGAAGGAGTCGATCGAAACGCTACGACCGTACCTGGCCCGTGGCATCCCCGAGCTGGACATTCCCTCGATTGATCCGATCCATCTGGGCGATCTGATCGTCGCGGAAAGTGTGCCCGGCCAGGGCGTCAGTATCTCGGCGAAGGACATCAAGGCGTACGGTCCGTCGAACTTTAAGCTGAAAAAGCTCAAGTAAGTCCCACCGTATGGCACCTGTTTGTCGTTTGCTGCTGCTAACGCGTTCCGATCCGTTCTGTTCTCTTACGCTAGCGTCATCGAGTATGGCAAGATCTACTCGTTCGAGCTAGAGTTGCCGCATCTGTATGTGGAGGGCCGGTACGTTGTGGATGGACGTATTTTGCTACTCCCCGTCAAGGGTTCGGGCAAATTTACTGGCAACTTTAGTAAGTGGAACTAGAATATTTGGATAAGATAACAATGGTTTTATTTAATCAATATTATGTTTCCTGCACAGCTCAAGGCATCGGCAGCGTACGTATCAAGGGTGATCGGAAGCGCATTAATGGCAAGGATCATCTGTCGCTCGCTAAGCTCGACATCAAAATTCGTGTGTCCGACGGTCGGATAAAGCTGGAGAACCTTTTCGGTGGTGATCGTGTTTTGGGTGAGTGTAACAAACTACCCGTACTCCAGCACAGAGCGTATTCAAACTAACTTTCGCCTCCATTTGCTTGCAGGTGAAATCATCAACGAAACAATCAACCAGAACTTTAACCTGCTCAGTACGGAGCTTATTCCGCTGATCGAGAAAGCCCTGCAGAGGATATTCAAGCGGACGGGCAATAAAATTCTCGAACGCTTCCCCGAGGAAGTGTTGTTTCCCTAGATAAGGGATAATGTTTGCGATAAAAGAAAACAACTGTAATTTGTGATTAGCTTGTGCTTAAGGGTGTATTACTAAGTATTTGTTGTACGTTTACTGCCTCCCCTCCCCATTCTTTTGTTGGATTAATTTTATCTTTCTCTGCTCCTATAACTCCATCCACTGTTTGCATCTGTGCGGTTGCGGTTTGTAGGCAATCCTTCGTATGGACGTTGTTCGGGTGGATGGTATTAAGATTTTATTAACCCATCACCTCTAAAGCTCCGACCACAAACCGCACAATGGTGGCACGCAATTTTCACAACCTGTACATAGTAAGCTTAGTCGAATCTGGATACGAATTGGATCGAAGTGGTTTGTAACAAAATCGTAGTTGTGGTTTTAATAATAAAAACAAAAAAAAACGTCTCAGTCTTTGATCCCAATATGTAACGTGGAACATTTATTACTTTGATGACAGTTAGACTTCGTTCACTTCTCCTGGATTTGAATGCTTGATAATCAATAAGGATTAAGCATAAATAGTTGAGTAACATAAGAAAAAACACAATGAAATGAAGCAAGTAATAAAATCATATATGCAAACTCCAATTCTTCCATAGAAGAATGATTTTAGGTATAAAAAAGGGTAATATATAATATAATCATTTAAAATTTACCCTACATTCGTATATTAAGCATAGAGCACAATTTTCACGTGTTTTTGTATATTTTTATTTGCTTCTTATTCGTTTTTACATGTTGTTGATAGATACAGTATCCTTACCTTTCATCGGCAAGACGATTAATTTATTTATGGCAAAATATTATAGCATGCTAAAGCTTCCTCTGAACGTTCAGTTCAGCTGCCATCCTATAATGATTATAGCATATGCTGAGCTTTACTTCAAACGATCGCTCAGCCATAAAGAAGCTCATCGCCAGGGTTCGGCAGACTGAGAGTTTTTATCATTATACATCCACAAATTAGTTAATGATCTACGCATTGCAAAAACAAGTTTAAGCTATTTTATGTATTTAGGTGTTTTTTCACGCCATGAGCGGAGTTTATAGCTAAAATTTGTTTTTGCTATGTTTTTACATTTTCTAATTAAAAATTATTTTACTTTTTGGAAATTGTCAAGCACGCAATTTACTTTTAGTCTTCATCTTCAATGTGTAATTACATCATTACACATCCACAAAGTTAAACACCTGCACATTGTTTACAGTACAGCAGCGCTTTTAAAGGTACCTAAGCAAATGAAACGTGTGATCATCCATTCAAATAACAAGACATATTTTCTTGTTTACTGTACTCATTACAATCCATTAGCACCGCACTGATCATTTGCACAGCCGCAAAGTTTTTGAAGCTTCTCGATGGCAATTTTGCAGTGTTCTTTAACCGCGCATTATTATTAACAACCTTTCCTGCTCGTAAATGAACTCCCTCCACAGATTTTCGTGCGCCAGCATAAAAGAAAGACCATTCCAGAAAAAAATAAGCATAACGCATGACATAACGTCACGCACGAACCGCAATTCAATCACGCTTGGGACGAATTTAACATTCCACACGGAACCGTACACCGGTTCCTTGCATATTCTCTACCGCGCTGACGGTTCTTGCTGTCGGTTGAAATGAAAACGAAATGAGCTGGAAACATCAAATTTAATTTGCAAACTGAAACGTACCGAAGCATGGCGAAATCAAACAGACACGCCAATTGTAAATAAGCGTTAGATTAATTGTTTACCATCAGCTCAGCTTAACACGTTGACTGTAACGATTCAATTGGTTGAAAAGTAAAAAACGAAAGGAGTAAAATAAGCGTATTAATTGCATGCAAATAAGTAAGAAATAAACAAAGCGAATGTGTTAAGTGTTTAAGTTAAAGTTTTATCCATCGAAAATAGTAAAGCTGAAGCTATTTTGTATACAAATTGGTTTGTATAAAGTTTTTGAGGAACATCTAAAGATAGCTTTGCAATATGTTAACCTTTTTGGAGTTTTTACAAGATAACCTCGATTCTGCATAAAGCTTTCACAATTTAACTTAGAACGTGAATTCTTTATGCAGAACCAATTTCGTTATTTCATATTCTACTTCAACTTGAAAAGGATCCAAAAAGTGTTGTAACCTTTCTGGCTTGTACTCGAAAGCTCATTTAATGCAAGTCACAACCATTAGCATGGTATTAGGAGTATTAATGTGTTCGTGCGGTTTTTAACCAAAGTTTTGGGCTCTGTTTTGGCGAAATGGTAATTTATTCAATTTTCAAAATACTGTCCGTCACTTTCCACAACCTTCTTCCACCTTTCAGGCAACTTTCTGATCCTGTCGCGGAAAAAAGATGGCGGTTTGGCCGCTAACCAATCCTCCATCCATTTTTGCACTTCTTGGTGATTATGGAACTGCTGGTCAGCCAGGCTGTGTTCCATCGACCGGAACAAATAGTAATCAGAAGGGGCAATGTCTGGGCTATACGGCGGGTGGGGTAGGACATCCCATTTGAGTGTTTTTAAATAATTTTTAACCGGTACCGCTATATGTGGCCTGGCATTGTCATGTAGCAATATGACTTTGTCGTGTCTATCGGCGTATTGTGGTCTTTTTTCTTTCAAAGCACGGCTTAAACGCATCAATTGTCGTCTATAGACCTCCCCAGTGATCTTTTCGTTTGGTTGTAGCAGCTCATAATACACCACACCCAGCTGGTCCCACCAAATACACAGCATGATCTTCGCGCCATGAATATTCGGCTTGGCTGTCGATGATGTGGCATGTCCGGGGTATCCATACGTTGCACGACGTTTTGGATTATCGTAATGTACCCACTTTTCATCACCAGTCACTATTCGATGCAAAAATCCCTTCCGCTCTTGCCTTTGGAGCAGTTGTTCACAAGTGAACAAACGGCGTTCGACGTCTCTTGGCTTCAGGTCATAGGGCAACCAATTTCCCACCTTCCGGATCATTCCCATTGCTTTTAATCGAAGAGAAATGGTTGGCTGAGCCACTCCCAGTGTCTGTGCAAGTGTTTTTTGGTTTTGTGATGGATCTTCATCCAGTATTGCCTCTAATTCTCCATCCTCAAACTTTCGTGGTCCTCCGGAACGCTCCTCATCTTCCAAATCAAAATTGCCACTTTTGAACCGTGCAAACCACTTCTGACACGTTCGTTCAGCTAGAGCATGGTCACCATACACTTCTACCAAAATTTTATGACTTTCGGCAGCCTTTTTCTTCATATTGAAATAATGAAGCAAAACTCCCCGCAAAAACACATTATTTGGTACAAATGATGCCATGTTCGGTGCTCGCAGATACTATGTTATTTACTATTTATCAAAATGACAGATAGTGGATATTGTAGCCCAATAATGACACTTCAAATTGGCAGTGTTGCCAGATTCAATAAATATGTAATAAATAAATGGGAGCATTAATACCAAAACCGCACGAACACATTAATACACCTAATA
>STHB01000004.1:18152710-18171552 GCA_018908115.1 Anopheles rivulorum
TGCGATCTGTTGAGACAGTTCAGATGGAAAGCATTTTGCTCATTTTATTTCAATCTGCTCCATAAAACCACTCATTCTTCCACGCGAACAACCTGTTGTTTTTGAGGCCTGGATGTCGTCATTTTAGCTTGCAAAATCTTAAGCTGGACACTCACACAACAGCCCGCGATGGAACGCAAAATTGAATAATAAACAAGGCAGAGACAGTGATGCAGATTATATAATTCAATTACTCCATTGCTGAGCTTGCTTCTCAATTTCTGCACACAGCACCGGAGAAGACGCTCTGACGCTGCCGAGATGGCATCAGATTCGCCCGGTAGCCTGTAGACGGACAGTACGCTTGAATTTGGCTTACACCTTCACCTCGTTGTACTTTTGGGCGGCTATAAAGGCTATTAAAGATCATCCCTTCCTCTACGAATTACGATTCGGATCGGTTTGATGATTTTGTTCGTTTGTTTCGTTATATCTTTTTCAAACACCACGACGAAGACGACTTGCAGGCAGACTTGTGTCGTTTTGACAGTTTCAACGTTCGCCAAATGCATCAAACCAACTGGCCAAAGTGTTTGAGTGTGTGTTTCATCGTTTTTTGCAATGCAGAAGCCGGTTTTCCCGCTATTTACCAACCGCAAAATCGGGCACAAGAACTGGGTCAATCCGAAAGTGAGCCAATCAAACCAACAAGAGTGAGAGTGTCGAAAAGCTACGGTAGAAAACGGCAGGAAAAGAGTTAGAAGTTCGTATTGTCTTTAAAAGGTCTTTAAGGAGCCATCTTTATGTGAAAGATCATGAACTTTGTGAAAATGGGTATGATAATGTGTCGTTTTACTACAAAACATTCATTCTCCGACAAGAAGTTCCGACAAAAAGCACATGTTCCATATATCAGAGTTAATTTCTCGTAATGGGATTTCTTACGAAACTTCAGTAACCACTTTTTAGTTATGTGTCCAAACTTTTATTTTATCATAATAGAAGTATTTAAGCACTTCTCAAAACTTAAATCTTAATCTAGTATCCTGATCTTCATGTAGGATATCTCCATTTCCGAGTCGTTCACTTGGAGAACAATATATTCCATCGGTGATCATTTTGAGTACGAAGAAAGAAAGCTTGAGTACAACACTCGAGACTTCTCAAGAGACTCTTGAAGATCTCCTCGGTATTCTTGATAGATTACCTGTACAATAATCTCGTCAGAAGTAGCAGTAGTATTTTATGAAGTTCTCCAACCGAAGATATCGTAATGGATAGTCTTGAACCTTTTTCTTTCAAATCAAGTTATCTCATTAGAAGCTTTGGCGTGCTAGGATCGCGGATCTTAGCAAGACCTCCGCTAATGGTGATTAAGTCGATTAAACTACCACCTTCCAACACAAATCATTACAAACCAATTGTCCTCCCCCAGCAACTATCGCCAATAGCTCAGAACCTGCCCGCCCGTTCTAGGCGTGCCTCAACCACGCAGAAAGCTGGAGAATAAATCAAGATGTGTGTTTACGCAAGCGCACAGAAATACTTGACCACATGACGAGGGTGAGAGAGAGCGAAACTCTTCGAGAGCTTGTCGTCTAATCAACAATACCCTCCACTTTGTTACCCGAACGCCAGCTCGACCGTGCTATACCGGTCGGTTAGCATTAGCAGAAGGTGACACCTTGAAATGATCAATTCTTCGACGCATTAGCACGTACAATCGCTCGGTTCGGTTCGAACTCACCAAATCGGTAATGAAATGTGTCTGTTTCATAGCGCCTCTGTTGCGGTTAGGGTAAAAGTCACAATTAAACAATTCTCCTTATGGAGAGCTTAATGTTCCCCCGGGCAAATGGCCCGGAGGCAACAGTATCAGTACACCGGGGATATCGTTCTAAGAAGCGCACGTACCAGTAATCGTATCCTTGACGACCTCGAAGGGATGGGTTGATCGCTTATGATCGCTAGTTCGTGATCGCCGTTCGTGGTAGCCCCATCAAGGTGGTTCCGAGACAGTTTGCCCTCTAATTTGTGCCCGATGATGTCAGGGGCAGCATCGATCAGCGGGCTAATCATATGGCTAGTCTTCCAGCCGCGGGAGGGAACCGCACTCGCACTGTCGGGCGGTAACCGATTCGATTGCCAAGTCTTCCTCGTGCAAACACCTGTCCGATGTGCTGTTTGTTCGATGCTTCAACACATACGATTCCTTTTTGCTCTTTCCTTCCCATCGACCAAATGCGCGTGCGCTTGTGCACATACAGGGGGCAGCAGTTACCATATACGTCCATAAAGTGTGTGAGTTTTTCGAGTGCACCAATACCAATACCCGGTACCAGTTGGGACCACACGCAAACCGGCAAACCGGCTAGTGACAACGACCGCACTGCAAGTCACCCGCAAGGACGCTCCAGCAGCACTCCAGCTCCAGACTCGCCCCGATATTTTTGTTTGCTTTCGGAGTTGCGTCCTTCACGATGGCCGTTCGGTGTCTGCTGGTATGGAGCCTGCTGGTGATCGCCACCACAACCGCCGCGGGAGTCTACGAAAGACGTAAGTGTTTGCTCCGCTCAGCTATCCTTCCTATCCTTCTTAGCGCTTGCGACGAAGAATCTGTCCCATGCGATGTATATTTCTGTAGCGGAGGCGCTTCATCGGCGCTTCATTCGTTCGACCTTTACTGCTGGTTGTGATGCCCGTGGTTTGTTTACTCGCCCATTTCCGCCCCCCGGCCGGACGACGGAGACACATTTAAATTGTTAATTTTCGGAACTCTGTCTACGTCAAGGTTAGTTGTTGGTCACCGAGTGTGGTGGTTCCCTTTTCTTTGGTAGCGCTACCAAAAGGAAGATGATTTCACGTACCCTCCCGGCTTCCGAAATGTATTCCCCAACCGCGTCCCACTTTTCGCACCTGCTTTTATGAGTTCAAGGTGATCCGCTCCAGCCACAATGCTGCACAACATTCCCATGTTGTTCCCCGGAGCGGATGATCTTGAAACTCCTTCTTGTCGTTACACGCACCGTTGACGTTGTATGGGTGATTTTTTCGTTTTGCATTCGTCCAATGATAAACCGCGGAAAGAAACTGCGCCATTTGCTTGATAACAATGCACCCACGCCACATTATTGCGTGTGCGTCCGCGTTCAGAAGCGAAAGTGTTTCTGCCATTTTTACAACGTTTGCCTTCCGTGCCTGATGCCCGATGCGGAACCATCGTTGCCCCCGGCGTGGCATTAATAGTTCTGCTCGACTCGGCTTCACCCGCTTTTCATTTCCTTCATTCCGCACATCACGCATGTGTGTGTGTGTGCGTGTTGGGGGTTTCCCCGCGGCCGACATTAATTCATTCGAATTAAATTGAGGATCGTTTTTCGCTTGCTTGCCTGCTCGTTTTTTTTTTTTTTGGACTACCACCATTACACCACTGGAGGCCATTTCTTTTGCCCAAGGTGTCATCATATCATGATTATGATGGACAAAAGTCCCGTGGTGGCAAAGCGCGGTTTGCAGTGCGGTTGGCGTTTGGCGCACGTTTGTGCACCGCGTGCGTGTTACGTCAGAATGCGGCACACTCATTGCTACCACACTCGAACCTGCCACTTCATTTCATTTCATTACGTTTGAAGCGTTTTTTTTGTGTGTTAAATTAAGCGCTCATCCGTACGCGCAAAAACCGAACGCACCGACCAAACCGCGATCGCGAACGCGGATACGACGGACCTGGTGTCCGGGCGTACCCGGGGTGGGATCACCGCCCAAAACGCAACGTTTCGCGGTGTCCGGTGTTAGGCGACTACAGTTCAGACTTCTACTTGGCAAGGTGGAAAGATGAAAATAGAAAAGAAAAACCATCATCCTCCAGGTCGAAAAACGCATACAGCCCCAAACGATCCACCACCCAAAAATGCTTGTGCGATGCTTGCTTGTGAGACAAGGCTTGTTTCGTTTCGGATTTATGTGTGCGTGTCTTTTTTTGTATAAGGTTCGCTTGTTATCTCACAGTTTAGCTCCATGCCCGAGAGGTTCGTCGTCTGGGTCTGCGTGGAACTCTCTCTCTCTCTCTCTGTCCCTACGGATGACGGTGATGATGGCATGAATGAGAGTAAAAGTGAGAAACCGGCAGGCGGATTCCGGCACCTTCACTCGGGCTGGTTTCGCAGCACTGGTGCAGACTCCGGCGCGGTATGCACATAATGGGGTTTCCCTTTGCATGCACACCCCCTACGCCCGGTGACCTATTTTCGACAGGCCCAACCCCTCCCACGGTCTGCGCTACTTTAGGATCGGCAAGAGCGACATTCACACCGGCTAAATGGACATTCCGGAGCCGAACGGCGAACGTTACCTTCGTGTGGTTGTGTGTGTTGGCTCAGGTTTCTTCAGCTTTTTAGCATCACCTGAACAGCTGATGGTCATCGCTTCGCCCTTTCCTTCGCGTTGAAAGACGTACATAAACTCTTTTCTCACTTTAATTCTTGCATATTACGTTATTTGTTTATTTCAACTATATGTGTCTTCATCATTAAGACACATAACATCCAACACTTTCAGCACAGCTTTGCATGCATTCAGCAATGTGCAAACCACCACTAACGGCTGTAAAATAATTAAACATTAAAACCTTCAAACGAATGCAGCAAAACGAAACACTGACAAACCGACCAAAAGTTTGTCAATAAACCTTGGCCAAAAAAAAAACAGACAAAAAACAAACCTCCAACCGAAAACGATAGTTTTGTGAATCTGCCTAACAAAAATAAACAATACACCGCATCCAATCGGGCATCCAAAATCGCGTCCGCGGTGAAGATGGCCACACTGTGCCACTTTCCAGCAGGATTGCGCAACCCTTTGCGCTAGCCCAGCAAGGCACTCACACACACACACACACACACAAACTTGTTTCAAGTTCACGAAAGCTTCTTTTCTCCTTCATTTATTTATTTTCATGCTCATGCTCGTCCGACTGAGACCCCCCCACCCCCCCTCCTAGGCGCAAGCGTGAAACGGTTTTTATGTTTGGTTTATCAATTCAGCTCGAATCGGACACTCACGACGGTGGTCATTGTACGTGTGTGTGTGTGTTTGTTATGCTTTTTTTTTAGTGAACTTGAACCATACCACACGCTCTGGTGGCGTTTGGGATCCCTTTTTCGGCAAAATGGTGTGTTTTTCTTACCCTGCGCCACTTCTTGGCGAACGTTTCACTCCTGAGTCCCTGAAACCGTACCGTGGGGGAAGCTTTATTATTTAATTCATCAGCGAGCGACCATTCACGGTCGAACTGTGTACGTGGCCCGGTGCGGTTTGAATGAATGAATCGGATTGGGGACCTCATCATCAGCCTGATCTCTGCCCCGGGGTGCCCCCGTAGTGCCGTGTGCCAGCCCGTGGCTAATGATAAAAATTATGATGAAATGGACACACACACACACACACGGTGCCCTCGATGCTGACACCCAACCGACCGACACCGATTGCTGCAACGGCCCCAAAGGGTTGCCATGGTGCTTCAAGAACCCGACTCCATGCAGGAAGTTCGGTGGTCCGGGTGGTCTTTTGAAAGGTTTCCAGCTTGGCCGGCCGTATGAATCATCGCCAAGCGCTAAGCCAAAGCCCCGAACGGCCAGCCCAGGAACGAACCCCTCCCCCCCTCCCACCCCCCGTTTAGGCACTGCACTGCAGATGACGGGTGGATGACGAAAGCGCTTTAACCTACTCTGAGCATAGCGACAGCACACATGCACCTTGACGCTGGTGACGGAAAAGTGCCGACTTTTGCAAGTCACTCTCCAAGTGGCCCCAACGTGCCACCGAAAATAGGGTGTGACTCAGTGTGTGTGTGTCTGTAGGTTTTGCTGGGATGCTTTCGTTTCGGCCTTTCGTGTGGTGCGAGTGGCGAGTCAGAAAGAAAAAAAAAACTGCTGATGAGGAGTTGCTGGCGAGTTTGCAATAGGAGCCATTGTTTGTGCCAATTCTGCTGCACAAAAACACTTCACACGAGTGGTGATCAAGCGACATGACCATTGTGCGAGGGTTTAGGTTGAAGAATGCGCCAGCGTCAACTGCCATTGTTTTTGGAAAGCTTGCAACCGGTCAACCCGAAATGTGGCGACCCTGACTTAATTCGAAAGAGAACACAGCCAACGTTCAACCAAAGTCCAACACCCGCTGTCAGCAGGTGGTTTTGCTGATGCTGCACAAACCGTGTTAACGGATGTCGGTGGAACTTATTTAATGTTTAAAGCTGCTCAGTGATAGCCCGGTTTGTGTATCTTTTTCATGAGCCATTTGTAGTTCAAAACCTGATATGAATTTCTTAGGAATTTTGACGTTTACTTGAGATTAAGGATCTTCAATAATGTTTGATAAGTTTTTGATTTCTTCAACCTCTAAGAACAGCTTTCTATTGAAGGAACTTTAAAAAGTGCCTTACAATCTGTAAAATATCGTCAGTCCAGGAATTCTGAGATACTTTGAAGTCTTACTCCAAAAAGCTATTAATATTGGAGACTCTCAATTGGAGACAAAAAAAAATCCACTACTCCAGAAATATCCCCTTTGGCCATTAGACAGAAGATTCGGAAATAAAGTCCATAACAAAACCGAAACTCAATAAATTTGTGTTATTGAAAGCTTCCATATGTTGCCCAAATAACTGTATTTTTCCACCCAAAAACCATCATCACGATCTCAGCAAATAGCCCCGTACTTCTTTCAAAACTTCACTGCCTATTTCACATCAGAAAGCTCCAACTAAAGTACGCGTAATATACCTCCCAGGAAACAGACTGTACGTCACAGCACCGCACCGCCGTAGCATTGTTTGACGCACAGTTTCGTCCACCGACACCGGCGCAAACAACATGTCCTCAGGAAACGTACCGGAGCACCCCAGTTACCACGGCCCCGATTTTTTCTCTCTCTCTTTTTTTGCAAAATGCACATTCTATGCGCGCAGAACCATTCTGCCAGCCTTTTCTTCGGTGCGCTTCGAGCACTCGGCGGCCAATCCGCACCCGTTCGAGCCGCGATCGGTCGGTGTCGAAATCGGTGTTTGTGTTTTAATTGCAACCGTACGCATTGCGTTCACTGTTCTGGTTGCGTTCGCATCAAGAATGGTGTCTTTTCTTCGGTGGCCGACCCAGCCGTACGGCCATCCATTCGCACGGGTTCGTCGCCTAGCGTCCGCACCAAGTCTCCGAACCGTACCCGTGTGGCGTGGCGCAATCGGTCGGCACGGTTTTAGCCAATCGCCAATGCACGGCAAAAGGGGGCATCGTATCTGGTGCGTTCTGCTGTCTTCTTTCTCGCAGGGCAGTGTGTGCCAGTCCAATCGCTTCAAGGGCCCGAAATGCTGGCGGCAAACGGATACGGGGCAGTGCAAATGGGGCGGTGGTGGGCAAGGCCAAAACAAGCACACGCATACATGTCCCGTGGCGATAACGATTTAGTAATCGCAAATCGCACCGCGTACCCCAAACGGACTCGAGAATCGAGAAAAGCAAACACTAGAACGTGCCACCTGTACGTACATGAGCAAATTGTTTGTCATCTTCTATCGAATGTTACGAACGTACCCCTCCACCCCATCTAGAGGACACGTACAGCTTCCCATTTATGGGTGCACTATCCGTGAAAAACCGGCCAACTTGAAACTGGTTTCCCGTGTTAACACCTTTAGCAGCCAGATATTGGACCATGCGGTTGGGTCCTTACCAAGGAAATATAAAGCAAGCGACAATTCTTAACACTTTCCGCAACCCAGGCCCAGTGTAACAACAACCAGAAAAATATAACCGCGGCTGCTTTGCATAATCTGGCCCAACAGTCACGCTTACCCTCCGGTATCCTAACCAGAACACTTTTAATTATCCTACTTTTCCTACCGCTCAATTAGCTGCAACTGGTTTTACGTTCCTCGAGTCGAGATCTTTCTCTGTCCCATTGGTCAGGCACGGTTAGCATTTTTCATACCATGAGTACAACCACCNGGTCCTTACCAAGGAAATATAAAGCAAGCGACAATTCTTAACACTTTCCGCAACCCAGGCCCAGTGTAACAACAACCAGAAAAATATAACCGCGGCTGCTTTGCATAATCTGGCCCAACAGTCACGCTTACCCTCCGGTATCCTAACCAGAACACTTTTAATTATCCTACTTTTCCTACCGCTCAATTAGCTGCAACTGGTTTTACGTTCCTCGAGTCGAGATCTTTCTCTGTCCCATTGGTCAGGTACGGTTAGCATTTTTAAAACCGTGAGTACAACCACCAGACTACTAATTATCGACGTCCAAACTTTTACTTCCTGGTTCTGGTTTTGTTATGCTTTTTTCTCTCCCCATTGTGTGCCGGTATCCATGCAGCCATTATGTATGTATGCAAAACGAGCTGAACCTTGTGCAAAGCGGGCCAAGGATCGTTTGGAAATGCACAACAGTTCAAGGTCTCGGTAAGAGGTGTTGTCGAATTTCGTCGTGGCATGCGCCACTCTTTGTGGCTTTGTGGATGTTGAGAAAGTGCCGAAAATCAATCAACCGTGAGGCGTCAAACGAGCGCATGCACTTATACCGTGGGCGCAATCCCGGGAGCCCCGGGTGCGTCAACGATCCTTGCCGGTGGTGCAATCTTTTTTTGGTTTGTTGTTGTGTCGGAAGGTCATTTGGCCAATGTTGTGTCGCACTCCACCACCAAGTGTGTGTGTGTGTGTGTATAAAGCAATTTCTCATTTTTTCTTACTTTTCTTCTGTCGTTTGGCGATGACTTAAGCTTCCTATGTTTGGTGGAATTTTTGTTAAATGTGTATTTTTTTCCTCCCGTTAAAGATATGTCACAAACTTCACCTTGCACCGATCGTTATCGGTTTACCGTAGTCGTATCCGTGCGTCGATCGGAATCATAGTAGTCGATGTTGTACCGCTCGCGCACGCTCTGCATAGTGTGTGTTGCAACGTCAAAATGGCAATCATGCAGAGCGGACAAGCGATTTGATCGCTACCGCACGGTGGGACTGTGCGTGGACATAATTCACACACTGCTTACCGTTGGATTGTCACCGCAACTACCTGCGGTGTGTTTTATATCTGCCGGAATGTTGCACCGCCGGTGAAGCAACGCATTATACCGTAGTCGATCATTCATCATCGTGGGCTACCGATCGTTGAAGTTGATCATTCTTCATTTACTCCTCGTCGGCCGTAACACAAAAGCCTTGACCAATACTTAAGCCTACAATATATGGTTGAGGTGGTAGGTTTACAATATGCGCCTTCAGTGATGGACGCTTTGCAAACGGAAGCCTCGCCGTGCTGCAGTGCACAAGCTGGCAAAATGGCCGAAATCACCCCTACCCAGTTAACGGATATGATGTACAACCGGACGTGTGGCCCAAATTAATTCGTCGGTTTTAATTGCTTTACGCTCCAAAAACCTTATTTACGATTGCCACAAAAACGGTGGGACCGGGTAGCCATAAATGTTATTGATGGATTTGTATAAGATTTGGAAATCGCATGCACAGCTATGTATCTCTCGTTGATGATTTTTGTTGAATTTCGAGACAAATCAGAGATAGTCGCAAATAAATATAAATGTTTTGTCCTTTCAACATCATTTTAGAAAAATATTCCAATAGTTTTTTTTGACTAAAGAACTCAAAATTGATCTTAATCACAACTAAAGTGCTGAATCCCTTTCAACCGATAGCGATGTTCAGTTTTAACCTTGTATTTTTCTTCCTATTTCTCCAAAGCCTCATACATTTTGCCCTGCCGACGGAACGATCCTGAGATCAACAAATGCATCCGGAATTCGCTGAACTTCGTCAAACCGTACGTGTCGCGGGGTCTGCCAGAGCTCAAGACACCGCCGCTCGAGCCACTGCGCATCGAGGAGCTGGCGATGGAAAACAATGCCGGTGCCGTACGGATAAAGGCACTGTTCACGGACATCGTTGCCCAGGGTGCCGGTAACTACACCATCAAGGAGGTGCGCAGCGATCTGAAAAAGTTGCGCATCGACATGAGCATTGCGATCCCGCGGGTTGAGTCGCGCGGCAAGTACGAGGTGATCGGCAACGTGCTGTTGCTGCCCGTGCGATCGAACGGCGAATTCTGGACGGAGTTCTGTGAGTGACAAACCTATTCCTCGGGACTGGAAGTTAAGCTAGAGCAGTATTTATTTATCTTGTACTCTTGTTCTTTCTGCCTTTGTTGCAGCTGACATCAGCGCCATTGCCAAGATCTATGGTAAAGCTGTCGAACGGGACGGAGAGTCGTTTATGGGCATCGACAAAATCAATGTGGACTTTACGATGAAGAATGCCCGTTTCAAGGTGAAGGATCACGTTAACACGCAGAACGTGCTGGGTAAGTGTGATGTTGGATTTCATTCTCCAGTATTCTCCATTGCTAACTCGCTCGTGCACACGGTTTCCCCATTCCCACAGGTGAAGCAATCAACCAGTTCCTCAACCAGAACGCGAACGAACTGATCCAGGAAATGAGACCGGCGGCCTCCCAGAGCATCGGCAAGCTGTTCCGGAAGTTCCTGAACGATGCCTTCACCAACCTGCCGACACGGTTGTGGCTGCTGGACGACTAAAGCCCGAACGTCCCGTTCACCCAACCGTAGCATTAGCATTCGTCTTTAAAGCATAGGTGATATACACAGTGTAGACTTAAGGATCGCGTAGCAGTGCCTATACGTCAATACGATAATCGCGATTATCTGTATCGGCTACTTTCCGCAAAAGTAAACCATGTACAAGGGCGCCCATCCCTCGATAATGTTTTAGTTCGTACGCAAAATTTTAACCAACACACACAACACACCTATTGAGATCAAATCTCGCCGTAAAGTGGCTTTTGTTTTCGGTCTCCTAACCCCCGAACAGTTTCGATCGTTATTTGATCCGACAGATGGCACATCGGTGTTTGCGATGCGCCTGGTAGTTTAGTGTGTAAGCGCTAGATGAAAGTGTACAAAATGTCCCCACAGCAAACAGGGAGAAAATAGCAAAATGCAATACCAACATGGCCAACCGAGGACACATTTTCGTTTTTTTTTTTTCGGGACAACACTCACAAAGCAAAGGCGACAGGATCTAGAACAGGAACGGAAAAGCAAACGCGATCATTTTTCGTAGATTTAAGGTGTAAATATTACGTCGTGATGATGCAAAGCGTGGCTGCAAAAAGCGATTTTCAAAACACAAACCACAATTTAATAAATCGAAATCGAAACGAAAATGGTTTTAACTTTACTTTTTTTCTTAACGAATAAGGTGTGAAAAATTGCGATAAAAATGCTTTAATAAGCGTTTTCCGTCCGTTGGCTTGAACTTGAACAGACAAATTGAACTTCCAATTGCATACTTTCAGGCGCTTTCGCTTACTGTGTTTTAAAACAATTACAGTTTTTGTTTCTATTATCATCAAAAATGTAGTCTTTGTGTATGAAATGTAATGACTTTCTACCTCAAGCATTCACCTAAACAATACAGATTTTAAAACAATAACTGTTCTTATTAACTTCTCGATCGTGACTTACTTGCTACCGCACACGCCTTCTTGCGTATTCGGACCATCTACTGCTTGGCCTACAAAACCGGGAAAAGGAAAGCGACACTGTGTCACTACTGATTATGGTTACGGTGGTACCCACGAATGCGTAATTGCGCCTACGTCGATCGCTCCACATCTTCTCTGGTCCCGGTAATGGAGGACTAATTTTTCGCTCAAATTTATTGTTTCCGTTCCGTGACCGTCTTGAGCGCCTTATCAAAGTGCACACACACACACTAGCCGCTGACTGCTGGCGCCTTTCCGAACATCATTAGGGCATGCAGCATGGGAAGGGAAACCCATCGATACTCCCAAACCGTCCGGGCTGATCTATTTTCGAGCCAGCCTATCGTGACGAAAGTGAGAATAAGCGCGTCAAGGCGACTTACTGCCATAAACACACACACACACACACACACACAGTGGACCGTGGTCATGTTGGCCCGGACAGGGGTTTATTTTTAGCAGCAGCGCACTGTCGATGTGGCTGCATCCTCCCAGCTATCGGTGGTGCGCCGGTTCAACGTAACGATCGATCGATCGAAAGCGGTGCCAGTGCGGGATGGTCCGGTTCGCACCGGTACCGCTGGTCGACGCACCAGATGCGACTGCGTGTGGAACGAGCACAACCGGCCCTTGGATGATTTGGCGTAGACAATCTAAGAAGGAAGAGGAACGCGTGCCACAGCCCTTCGACTGTGGCCGCCCTCGAATGTGTCCGATTGTTCTGGACGTGGGACAAGGGAGCCTGCAGGGTCTGGCTTATCGCAATCGAACGTTGCAATGAAGCGGTCGGTAAGCGCATCAAAATGGTTGGCAGGCTGGCGTTGGTGTGCTAGAGGTTGTTGTGTACGGCCAGACGATGCTATAATTATGTGCCGGTAATGTTGTGTCCATAATGGGTGCAATATTTTATACTTCTTGCAACACATTCACGTTCTTTGCTTCAATTTTGCCTGAGTTATTGTGTCATTTTGTCTAGTTTAATAAAAGCTTTTCTAGGTTTCGCTAATCCATTTAGCCTGGAGCTTTTAATTTCATCTGATTACGCTGCAGCTAATAAAATGTTAAACAAACCAATTTAAAGCTTATTCCCACATATCACCCCATCCCCAACAATCAAACCCTAATTTTAGCAGCATGAAAACAAAACGTACCCGCATATGCGAAGGTCACCATGTCCGATTAGTCTTCCATTTCAACCCGAAAATTGCTCTCCCCCTAACTAGCGAAACGGTGCGCAACGAGCGCTGAACACTAATTTTTGCGCAATTTCGCGATCAGTGACCGGCAACCAACTGCCAAAACCACCCGAATCGGTGGCTAACGAAAGCGATAATGTTAATTGCCCAATCGCACGAGTGCGAGTAATTTATTAGTCGTCCAAATTGGTTTCGGACCCGACTAGGAGCGAGCTTGTGCCTTGTGCTGACGACAAAAGGCGCACATAAGCAGCCGGACTCTAGCACAATCGCTAGCTAAGCTGATAAGACCGAAAAGCAAAGAAGGATTCGATGGACCATGCGTAAAACGAGCGTCTTTTCCCGGGTGGTAAGTCACGAATTCATTCATGCGCTGCAAGTTCTCGAGCGTGAGAAAGTGATCAGGAAGCAAAATCACCAATCCGATCATCGGTTTTAATGGACGAATTGAAAGTGGTTATTGTAGTTCGTCAAATAAAATATTGAAAAATTCAACGGTACAAATTACCCATAGAACCATAGAACAGCATAGAATCCGTTGGCCGTATACCGCACACAGCATCGATTAATCGCTGCTGTCTATCCCAATAGTTTTCCAATTGCACTCATTCCACAAGCAAACGGCAAATTAATCAAGAAAACACCGACATAAATCCAAATAGCGCTCATCCACTCACTATCAGCAGCGACTTGCTCTAAAAATAAAGCAACAACTACAATCGCCGCATCGATCCACATACGGATTCCCGCACCCAGAGTACGGGCAGATCAATGACGAAAAACGAAAAAGAGAAGGAAATAAAAAACAACAACAATTGTCTCAATATGCGCGACATTATGTCGTCTCATTACTAGAGACTCAGCAGCAGCAGCAGCAGCAGCATTACCATCAACAGTACTATCAGTAAATTGGGCGCTCCAATCAAACGTGCTTCGTGAAATCCTTCGCAACCTTTGGCCTTGCGTAAGTTTGCTTCCCCCACAATCCCACACCAACCGACTACTTGCCACTGCTGTTGCGTGCTGGTTTCTGCAAAAAGCGGGATCCTCTTGAACAGATCCAGCCAGAGAACTATTTGTACTAGGCGATTGCGAATCGAACAGTTTGTTTGGGGTGGCATACGGCTCCATTTTTTTCTGCGTCAATTTGTTAAACAAATTCCGAAAGAATGACAATCATTTTAGCTTTGTTGCATCATCTTTCGTCGGTACGCCCGAAAAGTGCTACCACTGTTGCTAGTTGCGATTGCGTAGTGGACAAGGACGGTGATACCAGGAATGCCAAAAATGTCCTGTTGTTGTTTTGCTGTACAGCTGTTTGTAGCAATTATCAACAAATGTAGCATGCTTCTTTCTTCGCGTACAAAGGGTTTGAAGTGTGCTTTAATGGTATGGCAGTTGAATAACTAATGTTCATCAAGATCATTCTTTAAATTCTTATAATCTTTCCATATTCAACTCATTTGAAAAGCAAACTGCATTTGATTCAGGTTCACATACGTTCACCAAAGTCCCTCTTCGCATCGATGAAATATGTGCCGTTTGTCACGTTTACCCACTCCCTTGGGTGGTCTCCCTTGGGTGCCAGTGATGATTCATCTTGGGTAAAGATTTTTAAAAGGCGCTATGCTAATACCTTCCTCATTGCTTGCTGTTGATATGCTGCAGGACGTTAGATGATAATACGGAACCAACACGGAAGAATGCAGAACGAACCCCGTAATGAAGGCGAAAATCAGTCTACGACAAAGTGCTGCGACGCACTGTAGAGGTAACTACAATACCGAGAGAGGAAAGAACAATATTGTACGAAATTGCAAATTAATCTCGTATTAATGTTTTGAAATTAAATATTTTTTTTTACAATTTAATAAATTGCTTTAATAAAGAATCATCTTTAGTGCTGTATTTTCCAATATCTCCTCGAATGACTCGTGTTGGTACTTATGCTGCAGTATTCCTAGACTCTCATTTGATTCTTTGGAACACGACGAAAGCGAAGTTGTCCAATAAAAGATACTCTATATAATTAGAGTAAGAATAAGCTCATCATCCGGTATCTTGCTTATCTAGCTAATTAATAATCACCTTACGGTAAAATACAGCATTGCAATTTATTGAAAATTAATTTCCCAAAAAAGTATAAATATATTCATCATTCTCGCTGTTCCAGTCCACCATCTTTCCCATAGTGCACTGGTCTGTTGATAACGAGTGCCTCTCGCACACCGCTGCAATCTGATCAATCCGTAGCGATGGCTCCGCAAAACACACGATCATCTACAACCATTGTCGACGCTCGAGCTGATACGCGGCTGCGCACATCTTCCCTGTGAGCTGTACGATCCCAGCGCGATCAGTCCCTTCGCAGACGACGATCGAACATCCAAGCTCCAGGCTCGCATGAACCGTGGTGCTCTACCGTGAGCTCCCAGCACCCGAAGATCGAAGCAGTGTTCGCGCAGTGTCCTGTCTTATTTATCGTCCCCAAAGGATTGTGTTAGCCGACGAAACCGTATTTTCTGTCGTGACCCTGCCGAACAAGTGTTTCACCGCGCAGTGCGTTACCAAGGATGCTGTGCTCAGTGTAACCGATCATCACTATACCAAGCCAAAGTCTATAACCGATACCATCGCACGTAGCCGACGGTGCCTATGCCCAGCGATCACTTGTCAGTGTACTGGAGCAAACGGCTGGTTATCGTGTAGCTGGGAGCACACTTCCCGACACGGTTCGAACATCGTTCAGTTGCGGTTCAGTGCCAGCGCTANCCTGCCGAACAAGTGTTTCACCGCGCAGTGCGTTACCAAGGATGCTGTGCTCAGTGTAACCGATCATCACTATACCAAGCCAAAGTCTATAACCGATACCATCGCACGTAGCCGACGGTGCCTATGCCCAGCGATCACTTGTCAGTGTACTGGAGCAAACGGCTGGTTATCGTGTAGCTGGGAGCACACTTCCCGACACGGTTCGAACATCGTTCAGTTGCGGTTCAGTGCCAGCGCTAACACCAAAGCCAGCTCCGTGCCGATTCTTTTGTCCGCAGCGTGATTTTTGCATCGTGTGCACGGAACGGCTGCCGTATCGAACGACTCTGCTGATTGGAAGGGAAGCGAACCCTGCGGTCAGTTATCAACATCGATAGTGCGCAACAGGCTGCTGGTAGTAGCTGTACCGATCGCGGTACAAGGTGTTCTGCTACAAAGCCGGTGCACAGACGGCACACAGAAGGAAGATGCTAAATCCCGTGCTAGGTGCCGTGTCAGCCTTCTGACCCAATCGACGATAGAACGACGACACCAACGTTTTTTTTTTTTTTGCTCTCCCGTGTATGCTAGTGTCCGTGTGTCCTTCGTGTCCTCATTTCTTTTCCACCACAAGTCAGTCAATCGAGTGCGTCGAAAGGTAGTGTAGGCACGTTGCGTAGGTGATTGTTTGTGCGAGCCAGAAAATAATCGGTGCGTTGTGTGAGTGAGATAATGTAAAGCGCAATCCTCTAGGTAAAAAAACAGTGAACCCGACTGGTGTCCCGTACGCTTATCGACAGTATTGATTGCATCCATTTCGGACACATCCGCTAGTGCAGTAGTAGTGTACGTGCTTTAGTACACACAGGTGCGCGAAATTAGTGAACGGCAGCAGACAGCATCTATACTTACACGCATCATCTTTTGCTGACCGGTGGTGCTAGCCGGTCTTCTCGAGACAATCCAAACATCGTTGAAAGTTCCAGGAGGAAAAAAAAAGCTGACACAACACCCACACACACACACAGACGATGGCGTTAGACTTTACGCGACGTCAGTGGCTAACGCTGATGATTATGGGGCTGGCCGATTTTTGCAATGCGATCTGCGTGAGCTTACAAGCACCATTCTTCCCAAATGAGGTACGTAGAACGGAACAGGGAAATTATGTTTAGTACACGTAAAAACCGTTTCCTTGCTAGACTCCATTTGCTAGTTACGCAAGCGGGATGTTTTGTAAATACACAGCGAAAAAGTTAAAACATACCCCTAGTGGTTTGTTTCTTTACTACATTTCATATTAAAGATCATAATTATAGTGCCTCAATACAGTCGTCCAATGAACGAGTTATGTGTTAAGCTGATAAGAACAGCCTTCATCTTCACCTTTATAATTGATCTAAGGCCCAAAGGCTGAGATGCCCGAGGTGCCCCAATATAGTTGTGTCAATATAGTGTACAATGCTTTCAAATCGGCTCTAATTATCAAAGCAATTGTGTGACTAAATTCGGAATAAATATCACAACTCGTTTACAGATCATCATTTGAATTAGTAAACAAGTTCCATTTGATACTATTGTTCGTTCCACAGTGTTTTGTAATGGTAAAGTCTAAAATTGACATTTACTATGTTAGACCAAACACCGAAACATAATTCTCAAAGACCCATTAGGATAAAATAATCAAATTATAAACTAATCACACCAACAATCGGAAACAAATGTCACAATCAAGCTCAAAATAGTAGCGATAGTAGTAACTATAGAACATTTATCCTATATTAAACCCAATGCAAGGCAATTCTTATTTAACTCCTGTTGAAACAATCACTTATTTGATTTCACCATATTTAATAAGGATTTTAAACTATCATAAATCAAAACAAGCCTCAATCAAGATCGAAATCCTTAATGAGAATTAAATTCACTAATTCGTATTAGTAATTTTCAATTTGTTGTTTTAAATTGTTGGACGCATATTATCTGGATCACCTTTAAGCATACTAAAATTTATCTCAAAACACATTTTCGATCATCTTCAATTTGTCATATAGGAATCCCTCCAGCCTCAGTGCCACTTGGCAAATAGTGTCCATTTTGATTTATCCTTTTTTTGCCTCCGAGTAATCCGATCTATCCGGCCTGGATGATTAATTCTTGTAAAAACCATCCAACGTCTTGCGGCTTCATTTCACTCTCCTCCGCACAAGATTCTATTCTATTCACAAACAAACAAACAAACAAACAATCAGTTCCGCTGCTGTTATCTGCCTGCAAAATACAAACGTATTTTTCTTCTTTTTTTACTGCCAAATCTGACATTGAACTGTGCACGCCTTTCCTCATGCTGCCAGAATCAAGAAATGGATCAGTGCCACCAAAAATTGATAATCATTTAATGGCCGTGAATCATTCAAGCTGCCATTTGCCAATTGCTCGGCGATGTAACGCTCGGCAGAAGTAACACCAGGGATCGATTATTAATTGTACCATGCAGTATAAGTGCAGTGGTCCATGTTACGCTTGTGCCTGTGTGGGGAGGGGGGAGGGGGAGGAGGAGGTTTGGGTGACAAATGCCGCCCTGCCAATGGTGTATGCCGACTAGAACGACTCATATTTCTCGAACGCTCGAATGTCACCAACACCGTTATCTAACCGTGCCTATTGGTTAGGCTACGAGGCGCCTTCTTGTTCAACCGATTCCTTCTCCTGCAACAGCACCTGAACGATCGAGAGCATATGTTTGTTTGTTTTGTTTTATTCTCACACAAATTCCTTTTACCCTTTCCAACACACGCAGGCAGAATCGAAAGGTGCGACGGCCACCGAGTACGGACTCGTGTTTGGCATCTTCGAGCTGGTGGTGTTCATCATCTCACCCATCTACGGCCAGTACATCAACCGCATCGGGCCGAAAGTATTATTCAACAGTGGCATCTTCACCACCGGCACCTCGGCCATCCTGTTCGGGCTGCTCGATCGCGTGCCGGGCCACGTGCCCTTCATAACGCTCGCCTTCGTGATACGCATCGTGGAGGCGCTTGGAAATGCCGCCTTTCTGACCGCTTCGTTTGCCATCATTGCCAAAGAGTTCCCGAACAATGTCGCTACCACGTTTGCATCGCTGGAGACGTGCTTCGGGCTCGGCTTGATCGTTGGACCGATGGTTGGTGGTGCACTGTACACCGTCGGTGGCTATTATCTGCCATTTGTCGTGCTCGGTTCGGCACTGTTTGTGACCGCCATCCTGACACTCTGCATCCTGCCCAAGCACCCGAACGACCAGCCACCGAACAGGGAAAAGTCTGCCTCGTTGCTCTCGGTACTGAAGATACC
>STHB01000004.1:18171595-18245053 GCA_018908115.1 Anopheles rivulorum
GGTGTGGTCGTCTGTGCGCTTGCCATCTGTGCCACGAGTGCCTCGATCGGGTTCCTTAGTGCCACGATGGAGCCACACCTGCGACAGTTTGACCTCAGTCCAATTCTGCTTGGTGAGTACCTTAGTATCTAACTCTTGGCTAAAAACCCCCGAAAGTATGCAAATATGATGCAAAGTGAACATTCTCATTTCAAAACATTCCTTCCCAGGTGTCGTGTTCGTCATAAACGGTGGAGTGTACGCATTGACAGCTCCCGTCTGGGGCTGGGGCGTGGACAAGTTCCTAAACCCGAAAGTCGTCTCAGCAGTCGGTTGCTTCCTGGTCGTCGGAGGATTCTGCATGGTCGGTCCTGCCTCATTCATCCCGCTAGAAACGTATGTCACGCGTTATCTTCACTCGCAGCCTTGACATTGCGATCTTCGAACTGTAATTTTAAATGTGCTTGCAGGAACCTTACATACGTCATTACCGGACTGGTGCTACATGGACTAGGGATTGCGGCGGTGCTTGTTTCCAGCTTCACGGACGCACTAAACATCTCGATGTATGTAGCAATACTAGCATCCGTAAGCTGAGGATCATCTAAATAGATCTTCAATATATCCTTCTCTTTCTTCCAAACACAGTAAAAAAGGACTACCGGACAACATTGAAACGTACGGGCTCATATCGGGCCTCTGGACGTCAACGTTCGCCTTTGGAGCGTTCGTAGGACCGTCCGTCAGTGGGCTACTGTTCGATGCAATCGGGTTCCGCGCATCGACCGTGTTTATCATCGGGCTACAGCTAGTCGTCGGTATCATCACCATTCTGTTCCTCTGCTTCGAACGAACGCCAACGCCGTACAAAGAAATCTCATCCGTCGAGTCACTGATCAAGCCCGCCACAAGCACACAGGATGGTGATTCGCGCAATGAGAGCAGTGCCAGCCGCACCAGCAGTCTTGACATCACCTACCGAGGGTAAGTGGAGTTTTACGGCCACCACAAGCGAAGGCCAGCCTGGCATGTTACACTCGCACACACACACACGCACAAATATCATCCTGTTCCTTTTCCGCACAGTAACAAATCGGGATTCTCCGGCAGTCAGAGTTCACTCATCGGTTCCTGGCGCCCGTCGGTAAACAATCTGCTAATCAGCAACAGCTATCAAAGCAAACAAGGACACTGGGCACGCTCTGTCACGGAGTAAGTAGTCACATGAGGTCAACAAACAAGTCGACCGGGTCGAGGCGTGCCATTAAATTAGTAACCCCTTTTTTTGATGGTTTTGTTTGGGATTGATTTTTTTTCCTTCCACTTACCAGGCTGGAGACGAACACTGGCACACAGTACGGTACGCACTACGGAAGCTTTGACGCTCGGCCCGGTTATCACGATACGATGGCCTAACCGGCAAATCGGCGCTGTTGGTGCATCGTGCGTCCCATGTACCCGATGCCGGTGTGCAACGATGTGTGACCCAACGCGGATCGGTATTTTCTAGCTTTGCTGCCCTTTGTTTCCGTTCACTCAAAGCGCACTCTATACCTGCCAAAAGACAACCAGCTTAACTAGTTGTAACTACCTCCTGCGTGTCAAAAGCGCACTCGTCCTGCGGAGGGACATTGTTCTTACGTCGTCACATACGCTAGGCCGACGACACACTACACTCTCTTCTGTCCAGTGATCCCACCAGCGGCTAGTGCCCTGGAGCACTGGACCACAGCACCATTGGCGAAGGACTTTTCTGCCTGCTAGCCGTTCGCTATCCATACACCCATGCAATACTCAAACGGATTGGTGAACGCTTCTACAGGCAAGCTTCTACACCTACCCGGCGAAACAGACTGTTGGCAGGTTTCAACAGTTATCAGCGGCCAACGATAACGCTGCTCAAAAATTGTGTGCATCTGTACGTTGAACCACCATGGAAGATCGTGCTGTCCACATAGTGGCCGTTTTGTTCACCCAACGCAGATACGATATTCATATGTTCGACCTTTAATTTTAATGTAGCCCCACACCATTTTGGAATGCTTCTCCGTACCGTTTTGTCCCTTATCCCTCTCTCCCTCTTGTCCCTGTTGTGTAGTGTCACTAGATTACTTGCTTCTGCCCCTGACCTCGGCCCACGGCACTCTTGCAATACCATCCGTTTTGTATCAGCAGCGTTGCAGCGAATTGCCTGTGTCTGAGGTAGACAATCGGTCCAACAGCTAGAGCTGCAGTTGCAATTTTGACGCGCATACGATCACGACGGTTGGCAGTGGTGCGAGGTGGAAGTAATCCAGCATTATGTGTGATGTTGATAAGTTTTGTGCGGTGTGGGAAATGGGAGTATGTTAGATAAGGCATGTGAGCAAACACACAAGTAGAAAGGAAATAAAATATTGTATTTATAATCAACAGACACAGGCCGTGCGTGCGAATGGATGCAGGTTTTTTTTGTTTTGTTTTCCGAAAGAGGGTGTGCTGGATGGTTGGTACGCTGAGGTGTGTTTCATTTCGAGAATCTTCGCATTTCGACTGTGTCCGGCTTGTGAAAGAACGTTGCGCAGAGGCACGGTACCGGGCGCCGAACCGAACGATCTGTCCTTTGATGTTGGTTCAGTGCAAACATATGTGCTGTAGTAATACTATGTGTGATGACGGTGTCGTACAACGGTTATTCCTATTGTGACAATGCGCAACCTCATCTGGTCGCAAACAATCTTATCGAGGGTTTACATGTTGTAATCAAACAACATCTCGACCCGGTCGATCACGTTTCATTCATTTCCTTATTGTTTAAATTTGAATTTTACTACGTAGTTTGTAGCTACCGCATTGCCATTATAAGCAGGTTGGAATAATTTTATATACATAACAACATATTTCCGTAACTGTAATTCTAAAATGTGCACCAGCGCCACCTATATGTCAAACGCAGTACCAGATTGTCTACGTTAACCTATAAGCCTGCTGGTTGTTACATTGTGATGAGATGGATATATTCATGAGGAAGTTAATTCCTTAAACACGATTTGAAAAACGTGTTTGAAACTTAAAATCAGTTTAACATTAGAATTTATTTACACCACCAATACATTAACGTATAATTTTCAAATCGAAGAAGAAAGCGCCATCTACATGTCATTATAGTAACTACGCTATTCAGAGTGTTTTCGCCCCATTTACAGTGCTTGACTCAATGAGAACACCATATGATTCAATTAATTTTAAATTGAGTTAAAATAAAATACATATAATTCAGATTATTATTTCAAGTGGAGTTCAAATATCAATATTTTTGAAAATCCATAGAAAGTGTTGATTATACTTCACATACAATTTAATTTAATAGAAAATTTTAAATTTCAGCTCATGTTTTCAGTAAATTTTATGACTATTTTGCATGATTAAATCTTCAAAATTTACAAAAGAATACATATTTAATTTCAGTTTGCAATGCGCCGGCGTTAACAAGTAATCGAACGATTTGAAAGCGCAAGTGACGACGAACCGGTCAACCAGACTTGCGAATCTGCTAACCCAACCATGCCAGCCCCCAGGCAAGGCAGACTGATCTTTCACCATTGCCGGTGTCGCATTGCCTTTCCGCGTTCACGCAAACATGCAGCGAACCGGGCACACGGCGCCCACCGTCTGCGCACAGCCATGTGGTGTGTATGTTTGCGTTTGATTCGCGGAAACCCGTGGCGTGCGTGGACGAGCAGCGAAAACCAGCAAGCTCTGCTGGCTTCGTACCCGGCACGAATCAAGATCACGAGCTTAGTAGCGTTCCAGAGCTCGTAGCGCATGGTGGCAGTTGGTGAACCGCCTGCAACCCCGTTGTTTGTAGCAGTAAGGTAGGGATCGCACACCGCATACAACCGGTTATTGTTTGACTGCCTACGCCGCCGGGGGTTCGAATTCGCAGTGAACGGCTGTGTGGGGACTGTTAGCTACGGCGCATGCGTTTTCCCAATGTGAGTGTCAAGTATCGCACGGGTTGGGTGTGTGTCTGCACAATCCGCCAACTGCAAGACGTTCGAATATTGGTACCAACGTTTCGTGTGTGGGCGAACACGGTGCCATTAAGATGTGTCCACCAACAGTCGAAAGGTGAACGGAAATAGTTCGACAACCATGTGATCATTAGTGACAAAGTGCGATAAGTAAAAACCCAGCAAAGTAAAACCGTGCACAACAGTTCCCATTTTCTTCATTTCATTTTGGCAGAAACATACAATTTCTCGTTTGTTTTAAGTGCTTTCCCCCACAACTACTCGAATTAGATCACGACCGAACGTTTTGCTAATTTGCCACATTCCCAAAGGTGTCAAATTTCATGATCAAGCAATTTGATTACTTACATTTTAAGCACCTATAATGCCATGATTTGTACATTTCCATCCCATATCCGTACGTTTTGGTCCACTGTCCGATGATCAACGCAACGATTCTTTGCGATTTATTTCTTCTCGCTGCATCCATTCGCTCGATCTCGTGCCGTTTTCTTTCGCTTCATTCGCACATTTCGCGAAACTCCTGCGCACCAACACATTCGTACCGGCATCGAACCGTTCCCAATGCTGTGCGCCGACAGACAGTTGACAGACTGTGGCAGGATGGTAATTGTTCGCCAAAAAGAGCCCGAAGGAAGTTTGCCTTCTTGGCAGCGGAGTGAGCAGAAAGCCGTTTTGCTCCGATCGCTGATTGTAGTGTAAATTTGCTTAACAAACATTTAGTGGAGTTTATTTTTTCTTTTTATTTTAAATGGAGTTTACATATTTAAGTGCTTTTGTAGAATGTCTGGTGCCAATAGGAAGTGACCAAGTAATTTTTTTTTTGTTATAATTCTGCAGGTTGTAAGAGTTAAAGCTCAATGTGATTTGTCAGTGACGTGCAATTATAGTGCAGTGAAAGCATCGAGAACAAAGTTTATGCAAAAACTGTGGTGACCTAAGTGAAAATTTGAAAGAATCTATTAAACTGCTGGCAAACGGTAAGTGCACAAGTTGTGCATTTTTTTTCTTCCTAGCAATAATTTTAGCAAAAATTTCCACATCTTAACACATTGCCGCACGCAAGTGCACCACCAGAAACGGGGTCAGACAAAATAAACAATTTAAACCGTGTTAAGGAGCACACAAAAAAACAAGCAAATCCCCTCCCGGACGGCCTTGTCAGTAGTATTGAAACGAAAGATTTAATCTGCTCCCAGGCGCCCACAGTCCGGCGACCAAGCGACGAACCCCGTGAGCACGGGTGAATCAGCGCGCCACGGCACTCGAATTTGGAAAGGAACCTAACTTTATGACAACTCGTTCCCCTTCTATGCGCACACATACATGTGCACACACACACAAACACAAACTTTCAAGAACGTGTGTCGGTGTTTATGACAAGCTGGACAAAATATTTCTGTTGTTTTGCGATCAATAAATCAAACATTTTACTGTACAAGAATGCAGCATGTGCCCCGTGCCATGTCTGCGTTTTCATAGAGGGGTGCCTATGTAAACATAAAGCTGCTTTTAAGCTCTTGTCTAGATTCGGTAGGTTTTTTCTCTCTCTATCGAAAGGTCGCACAAACTACCAAACAAACGCAAAGTTCCGTTTTCCCACGGACGCTTGTTCCTTCCCTGCTGCATTTGCGAGGAAGATCACTCGAAATTGAACTTTGCACGGGCAAACTGTTCAATAAAAGCGAGCTCGATCATCTCGTTCCACCCACTGCCGTGTACCACTTCACGTGCCCGGTTCGATCTTCGTTCGTGCTAAGCGACGCAAACAATTATGCAACAATAAGGCCCATCGGTAACTTTCTCCTTCCAGACTATCGCGCAAATCGGCCGTGATCGAAGCTTCTCTTTCCCAGGTCTCATCCAAGGGTGCATCTTCAATGCCACCTTGCCCTCCCACAGGCCAGTCTTCGGAAAACAATTCACGTAAAGCATGACAATTGGAACATTTTTTCCACAGTCCAAACGCGCAGCGTAATCGAGAGCAATCCAAAGCGATTTGAACATTAGTGACACAAACAAACGACACACACAGCCTGTCGCAAGATGTGCAACGCACATGCACATGCCGGTGACTGGGCTTTTCGGCTTTTCGGCATTCATGGGAGATGTTTCACCAAACCACCAAACCACCAAGTGAAGGTGTAAACTGAAACGCTATCAAACCGAACAAACAACACTTGCCCAACTGTGGTGGCTAATGGCAGACATTCGGGTGATCTCAGGCAGCCACCTTTATCTTGCCCATCCCCGGCTTCCCAGCTCGCGTACCGTGACGTCTGTAATCAATTGCGTAGCAACGCTTTTTTTGCTGGGTGGCTGTGCAAGGGCTTTCGTGGGAGTTGGCCCACGAAACCTCGTGACCCTACGGTAGCGAGCAGTGAGAAATGCGCCCGATGCAATGTGAGAAATGTGATGCATTATTTATGTAGCGGTGCTCCAGTTTTTCGGTGCCCCGGCACGATTTGCTCTGCTCGCCGAAGGTGCGTTTTGCCATTTGCCGTGCCATGGCAGACGTGGAACCCATTCGCGATGTCATCATTCCACGACCACCAGCGGATGACATCGTCGTATTTGCAGGACACCACTAAACGGTTCAACGATAAGGCACCGATCGCCACACGTACGATCGCCACAGTCACAGCCGGGGCGTGAATTTCGTGTACGTCCTTGAGCCCGCTAGGCAATCTTCCGTGTCCGTGGTTTAGCTGCAGACAGATGTGCAAGTGGCCGGAAAATGTATACAGCACATTCCACCCCATTCTTCTTCATAGGTCATGATCGGTAGCCTCGTGGTTAAGCCGCAAATCGGTTTCAGTTTCGTTGCTGAACCGTTGAACGGACAGTGCGTTGCTTTAAAAACCATTTCATACACTCACAACACCCGGTGAATGTGGTTCGTTTCCAATTCCTTGCACCGCAATGGTTGGGTGTTTACAGCTCCCAACCACCAAATTTCAACACAACATTCCATCGGATTTGTCGGTGGTCGATATGATTTCATCTTATCGCAGCTGTTCCAATCTAACGTTTGCCCGAAAAACAAACAACCTTCGCGAAGGTCGTCTTCCGGGTCGGTCACATCCGAATACATTGGCCGTATTGCGTGTACGGACGTCGGACGACAGCCATCACACTTCCTACTTCATTAGATCAGTTACATTCGAACCGGAACACCGGATCGTAAGAATCGACACGCAACAGACATCGATCATAATTTAACGCCCTAATAGTTTGCTACCCATTACTTGCTGATCAACTTACTTGATCGGTCCGTTTGTCATTTTGCCAGAGCCAGGAAGAGTCGGACTAATTTAAAGACACTGGCAACAAAAACAAAACCACAAAGCCCTTCTCCTTTCAAATTCTGCGTCAGCGTACGCCTTCAGCAAAAAGGGTTTAGAACACAGTTTAATTAGTTCCACCACGAAAGGAAGCGAAATTCGGACGAGCCGCAACCATTTTTTTTTTCTTGCGTGTTTAAACGATTACGTGCTTTAAATCAAAAACATACCAAACAAACCGTCCCCAAAGGTAGCCTAATAGGTTTTGGAGGTGATCCTGTTCACCTAAGCACGCGATGTTTTTTAGGTGAATATTTTTGCCCTCAAGCGATGTTTTGTATTTGGACTTATTTCATTTGAGGAGAACCACAATCGAAATAATAATTGTGTTTTTGCTTCCTATTTGACGTAAAATGATCTTGCCAATTGGCGTGTAATGACACGTAGGAACTTAGAATCTTCAACACCTTTTTTTTTTTTTTTTTTTTTTTTTTTTTTTTTTTTTTTTTTTTTTTTTTATTTCACTTTAGAACGGCCAGGCCGTATATCTGTCTTCAACACCTTTAACAGTCAGAAAATTAGACCTTTGCTACGAAAAAGAAGGATGCGATTAAATTCTATATTTAGCCTGCGGTGTGTTACTACTACTACTTGCCATAATTGTGTGCTATAATCTATTAATATGATATGCAGTAATTTCGTTGAGCGGAAAACTATATTTAAGCACTTGTGAATAATTATGATCATAGGGCCTAATAAAAGAAGCATTCAATCTTACTTTAATGTTAATTGATAGGACAGTTGGCTTGCAAAAATATAAGAGTTATGAAAAAGATATTTTAGCAAATTATGGTAAAATACCAATATAAAGATATTATAGCAAATTATAGTAAAATACTTAAAATTTCTTCTTGTTGCCATAATAACATTATTTTGTAAGATACGCATAACTAAATGAGCCTTCCGCTCAGGTGATTCAAATATACTTTTTAATACGAATTACCCCGTGGCGGCATTCGTTCAACCTTCAGCGCATATTACAAACAGCAAAACCGGTCACACGTAGATCATCCCATGTACGGTGAAATGTGACACGACAAATCATTCAAATATTGGCGCACTTGTTTATCACCTGTCACTGTGCATCCGCCACCACGGGAGTTAAGTCGCATTAACGAACGACGACGATGACGACGTCGATTCTCCACGCTTTACCATCAAATGCACCTGAACGCCATTAATTAATTGCAACCAGTTGAGCGTTGCTCGGTCAAAGCGGCTCGGGCAACCATTTGTTGGTGGACACTTTTTCCTTGAGCGAAAAATTAAAATAGAAAAGCGACCTTCACAGGACAGCCCGAGAATGCGCATCGTCCTTCAGCCAGCCCCTACGGTAGCATCATTTGCGTTTGATTGATCGATTTGTCCATCCGTCCGACCGGCCGTTTTGTGACTGCATTGTAGAGGCTGCTGTCAACAAATTGCCTCCGTTTTTCTTCCATTTTCCTTTTTTTTTCACCCAACCCGAACGGTTGGCGAAAGCGAAAGTTTCCCGTCTACCCATCACTTCTGCTGCAGTACCATGGCGAAAGGTGCGACTTTCCGTTGCGAGCGAAAGGTGCGAGCCCGAAGCCATCGAAAAGTGCACTCGAATTCTCGGTTCGATTTCCGAAGCAAATGACCTTCCTGCAATGGGGGCTGCTGCAGACATGCATTTCTCGGGGTGGTTTCGGTCACCCAGCAACAGCAGCAGCAACCCCGGGCACGAATCAATTTTCACCGCACAGGGCGATGATGAAATTTGAGCTGTTTGGCAGCTTCTCAATACGGCCTCGGTTTCTCGGTCGGCATATCACCAGAGTGTCACCGAGCCGCGATTTTCTACCAGCCGCAGTCCCGATTTGCTGCGTTTTTCTCCCTCTGGGGGTAGTTGTGAGGAATTGGGCTTTATGTAAACCAACCCTCCGTCCCATTATCGGGTTTGGATAGAAAACAAAGCTGTTTGTACAATTAACATTATCTCGAAAAAGCACATGACATACGGGGCACACGGTGCCCGCAAGCACAGCCAAACCTGCTTCACCGCATTAAAAGCAAGGCGGACAATAAATGTAAAGGTAGAAGAAAAAAGGAAAGACTAAATAAAATTAAATCCATGTCCGTGCTACCCACGACTACGGTCCTGCCGGCACGGCAAAGTGACAGGTTTGGGGTGTTTCGTTGTTTTTTTTTATTTTCTTATTTTTGGGAGGATGAAATAAACCACCGATTACCGAAAGAAAGTTCCATCCACGCCCGGAGTATCCCGGGTATGGTTACCCCCCATTCCGTTGCGACTCGGCCGACCGTTTCGAGAGGAAAGCGAAAGTTCGACCAGATGGTTAGCCAGAAATTCCGGTGCCAAGCACAATCACTTCTCGAATTGTGCTCGTACCGGGATCCCGCAATACCGAACGCAAACGGAAACTGTTCGGCTTTTGCCAAACAAAAAAAAAGAAACATTATTTATTTTGTGAGAGAGTAAATCATTTCACATATGATGGATGAGATATATCGGTTGGCAGCATCGTGTTCCTGTCTGTCTGGTTTTTGATTGCCATCCTAATAAACGCGCAATCGAACACAACAAAACACACATTTGGCAACGTTTTAAACCGATCGCAACGCCAGTGCATTGTTTCGTCAAAATTTTCTAAAGCAAGCTTGTAAAACCTGACACCAGTAAACAGGTGTTTCGATAGCGGAAGTGTTGCTTTTTCGACAGACACATCCTAAAAGCTTATCGAATGGTTTCACTTTTGCGGTGTGTGTGTGTGTGTGTGTTTGCGTTTTTAATTCCAATTTCCAAACAATGCGGCACATTTCGGCACATTTATTACCGAAACCGAAATTCCATTTTTGAGGTCAATTTACCAGCAACAGCGTGGGTTGTATTTGTTTTTTTTTTGCCGAAAGTCTCTCTTTTTGTTTACTTTTTGTTCCGCCAGCGATTGAAACGATAATGCTCTGCCGAGGCGAACAGTTTATTAAACGTCCTTCGGCGGCAAGTAACTGGCGCAAAGTTACAAAGAAGTGGCCCGAATTGATAAATTCCCGGTTGATGTTAAGTGGGAGGATTAAATAAAACCGAAAAGCAACTGGAATACCAAGAAGCATCGGCATTAAGCAGTTAAATTCAATTAGCTTCACTGCTGCACCACGCACGCGGGCCAAGGCTAACAGAGGCTCGGCTAAATAAAACAAAAACAGACATTCAGGGCACTGCATGAACTCTATCTACTACGGGTACTACGGGTTTGTAGAAAAAGTTGCATAAAATGTGCAAATAATGTCAAGCCGTACGGAGGCGGGAAGGTTGTGTGGATACAGGGAATGAGGGAGATCATGTTGAGGTCCGATCGTGTCCCTGAAGCAAGATGCATTCGGTACGATGCTGCATGCTGCGATGCAGTTATGCTGATGAACCGACACAACCGATCGATTCGATCGGCTCAAGCTGGCTGGCTGGTGTATGTAATATGTTGCGAAACATGCTCGAATGCATTATTGATCGTGCTGATTGAAGCCGAACCTTCACGGATGGATGTTGTAGCTTTTTCTCTCTCTCTCTCTCTCTCTCTCTCTCTCTCTCTCTCTCTCTCTTTTGCGCAGAAATAGTGTTAATAATGTCAATAATGGGTTGGAATTTGAAGGTGAAATAAACCGAATGTTTGACATTTTTATTAACAGTTGATTTCACAAATAATGCATTACATGATGAAAAGCATCCCATAATAAGAAGATGTTGTTTAAAATTAATTTTATGATGATGAACCTCATTTGTATCTATGAATTGAAGTCCAAAATACTTGTATAAGCCAATCATAAATGATTACTTTAACTCTTATACGTTATTAATACTGTTCCTTAACACTTATTGATGTAATGTTTCGATAAAAAAAGAGTTAAACGATTTTAGATAACAACTTTATTTACTGGTGACGTCGTTCTAAAATTAAAGCGTAATCGAATCAAAAAAGGCCTGCGATTTGCCCTTTCATTCCTAATTATAATATTTTCTTAGCCCACCATCACCAATGCGCACTCGTTGACATCCTAGCGAAGCCATAATGTGGAGTACTAAACTAAATGTGATAAACAGTGTTTGTTGTTTGTTTATCATTATCTGTCAGTGCTGCCAGCAACATGTATTTGTAACACTTATCAGTACACCTATTATACTAAATACTAATATAAGTATTTTACCCTTCGCCAAATTGTCTAGTTCTGCCCGTACATTGCCAAGATACAAACGTCTTCCATTAAACGATCACTGACAAACATTTTTCATGCCGATTGATTTGTCACAAACTTGTTACTAGAGGTATCTAGCTTTAATTTTCAACTTTCAAATTTAAATATTTACTAATCCTACTTAATTACTTCCTAAATTAGTGCTGCGTCCAAGCAACAAACTGCTGCCCTTCAGCCAATGTTTGCTAGATGCCATTAAAAAAACATGATCGTGTCTGCGCCTGTGGCTGTTTTTTTTGCAATTTAATAACACTTTTACTCGTAGCATTACAACATTCACGTGCTTATCAGTAAGCATGGCTCCGTGCAGGAAGCGTCTGCTTTAAACAGTAACCTCTCTAACGTTCAACTTTCCTTTCGACCAAGCAAATCGATGACAAACGGCTTCGGCACGAGTCCATTTTTCATCGTGCCTCACGTACTCGGTACTCGGTAAGCCGTGGCGTAACGCAGCAGCCAACAACAACACCAGACGGATGTTCTCTCTCTCTCTCTCTTACCACGATTTGCCTACGGAACGGTCTAATTGCTTTCGAAATGCTCATCAACCATCATCAACATATGTCAAAACGGGAGAAAACAGAGGCCTCGGTGAGGGTCCCTCGTTGTGATCCCGTCCAGCTAAACGCCAGTGTCATGATCACATTAGCTCGCACCTAGTGCACCGTTTCCCCTAGCTTCCGGAGCGTGGCACAAGAGCTACCTGAAGCCGACAACTCTGTACAGGCTTGTTTGTCTTAGATGTACTTCCACCAAGGTTGCGCCCATTACAAGATGTGTTGAAATTCAAAATTAAACGCAACCCTCACGGACCGTTTAGCTTGGGCTGCTAGAAGTCACCTCCCGAGTGTGAGGCGAGTCGCTACTTCGCCCACACCTGTCACCATCTGGCGACCCGAAAGTGGTCACGTGGCCGCACCGCTGCCAATTAACTAAGAACCTAAGCCTAACGCCTGGCACCACAGCAAAAAATGGCACGAGAAGATTTACCAAACAGTTGTGGCCCACAGCACTGCGCCATGTTGCGCCCGTAGCGGACGAGTTCTGAGCCCTTAAGGGTTTCCCCGGCCTGGCTAACCAGCCAACCCCACTTTGTTTCCTTTTGCGGGCAGCATTCAAGCTTACCAGGTGGGATAACACCAAGTGGCCTGTGGACAGGTTGCCCACCGTGGAAGGAAAAAGCGAAAACCGTATCAATTACCCAGTACCGGTGCCGGAGCATTTAACCGTTCCCGACTTTCGTTGCACAATCGGGCCGGTCTGGAACGGTGGTAGAACGGTGGTCTAGCCACCTGCCACGGTTCGATGTGAGCTTTTTAGTTGCGGCCTGTTTGTTCAGCCCACTGTATGTCCACACTGCGTCAGCTGATGATGTTGCAACGTCGGTCGATTAGGGTTGAGGAATGTGGACATGGTTGATTTATGCGCTACGATTTATTTGTACGTTGATTCAATTAGCTGGACCCAGCACCAATCGGGTGTGCTGCAATGATCGATTGATAAATGCAATGTTGGACAGTGATCGTTCGCCCGGGAATGAATGAAACGTTGAAGAAAAATTGATAGATTTCGAAGCAAACGTAAACAGCTCGATCGGTTTCCCAATCGGAACACACGTTTCTTTTAGTTTTGCCTTTTAAAGCAATCACCTTATGAATCAGGCAAATTGGGTTTAGAATAATAAAAGTAAATTAAAGCTCCAGATTGTAAGAAGCTCCCGAGTTCGGTGAGGCTCTCCCGCTGACAGAGAGTCACATTTATTGATAATAACATCATCAAGTCAATCTCCGAGATCTCTCCAAAATCTTATTGCCATTGAGTCAAAAATTATTAAAATGTCTTTATAGCTCAACAACAACAAAAAAATCTCACACACATTCTCCCAAAAATCTGTTATCTTTTCACCTGTTCGTTCAATGATTTCAAACATTCAGGCCGAAACGATCGAAAGCCTGCGCGAACGCAACACGCATCGATTGCGCAACAGATTAATAACGATTCCTTCCAAGACCAGCAAGCTGGCGATGACGAGATTTTCGCTCGAGCAAGGATTTCCAGCGACCAAAAGTGATAAACATCCCCCCTTCCCTCTCACACTACTTCCCTACCCCTCTGTTCCTCCTTTTAACCCACTCTCTCGCTCGGACCGGCATTAATGGTAATGCTCCAACGCACGTAAAGTCCGCTTACTCACCACACCACACCACGAACGAAGCGAATTCCACCCACCTTGATCGAGATTCCTTGTCGCTGTCAGCACCGGTTTTTTTCAGCTTTTTCGCCCGATCAAGATCGTTCGCATTGAATATTCAAATTGTGCGAGACGCCGTGGAATACGTTGCCAACCGCCAGCCGCCGGTTCGCCTATTCCCAGGAACGCAGCTCACGTGGGGATGTCTGTACCGTGCGATGGCGCATGGGGAAATTCTCGTTCTCGGTAGATTGGTTGGTGTTCGAACGGTTGTGTGATTAGCAATCGAAATATCACACCTCACTACCAACCAACAATCATCAACCGGAGACGCAATCTGCATACCTTGCGGTGCTAAACCGCGACCCCAACCCTAAAGCCTGAAGGTCGTTCAGACAAAACGTTTCTCGTCTCGGCTTTCTGTTGGGGACTTTTTTGGGTTCTTTTTGCTCGCGAATTCGTAGACAGGTATTCCGCGTGGGGGGGAGAGAGAGAGAGAGAGAGAGAGAGAGAGAGAAGTTTTCTTGATGAGTTTCACCATATTCTTAACGATCGCCGTGGCCCAATCCCGCAAGTCAACCCGAACCAACCGTCATTATTCGACGACATTCTAGAACCACCGTCCAAACAAAGCAAACAAAAAGCACTAAAGTAATGTACCCCATTCTGTGGTAATAAGGAATAGGAATATTTGGCGCGACATTCGGCCAACAACCAAAGAACAGCAACCAAAAAAACTCCGTTAAAATTTAATCAGTTTCTTTCGGCCATTTTGGGCAGAGCAAAAACACCATTTCATCTCATCAGCTAACCGTTGGTTTTTTTGCGGAACATAAAAAACCTCACAGATGGGGAATTTTAGTTTTAGGTGGATTTTCTCACCCAACAGCAGCAGCACAGCAATCGGGATAAGATTCATTTTAGAAGTAGCCAATGCGTACCTAACTGTACCTTGCGCGATTGGATATTGTTCACATCTGAGGAATTGTTTTTGCAATTCCCGCCACGCCGTGTCGTACGTACGTGGAAAGGTGCAATTTTTACCCTTCCCAAAAACTAGACCACAGACCAAGCGGGCGCATGAATGAAACGTTCGACACTTTATACATGGCATGAGTTGGCACTCTTGCTCCGATCGTGCTGTTTGACTTTGCTTCACCCGTAACGCGTTTGTTTAATTTAATAACCAATCCATTATTGACTCGTCGAGATGGTTTTGCACACCGAAGACGTATTGCTGTGTCGGTGTGTGTGTGTGTGTGTGTACAACCGGTTTCAGCCACCAGGAGGAGTTCACGATAGGAGGAGAGAATCGCACTTAGCGTTGTGTGTGACTCTGCCACACCAAAAACCTCCAACGCAGGATGAATCGATCGGCATGAGTAAGGGATTTTTGGTACGGTTTCGGGCGACCCAAGCACGACCGTTACCACCGTAGAACGAGGGCCTGTGACCTTTATATGAATCAGAATTAGAAGGCATTTTTATATGCCGGCCATCCTGAACCCCCAAACCGCTTCAATGTACAGTTAGGCGTCCACCACNAAAAAAAAAGAAACATTATTTATTTTGTGAGAGAGTAAATCATTTCACATATGATGGATGAGATTTATCGGTTGGCAGCACCGTGTTCCTGTCTGTCTGGTTTTTGATTGCCATCCTAATAAACGCGCAATCGAACACAACAAAACACACATTTGGCAACGTTTTAAACCGATCGCAACGCCAGTGCATTGTTTCGTCAAAATTTTCTAAAGCAAGCTTGTAAAACCTGACACCAGTAAACAGGTGTTTCGTTAGCGGAAGTGTTGCTTTTTCGACAGACACATCCTAAAAGCTTATCGAATGGTTTCACTTTTGCGGTGTCTGTGTGTTTGCGTTTTTAATTCCAATTTCCAAACAATGCGGCACATTTCGGCACATTTATTACCGAAACCGAAATTCCATTTTTGAGGTCAATTTACCAGCAACAGCGTGGGTTGTATTTGTATTTTTGCCGAAAGTCTCTCTTTTTGTTTACTTTTTGTTCCGCCAGCGATTGAAACGATAATGCTCTGCCGAGACGAACAGTTTATTAAACGTCCTTCAGCGGCAAGTAACTGGAGCAAAATTACAAAGAAACAGCCCGAATTGATAAATTCCCGGTCGATGTTAAGTGGGAGGATTAAATAAAACCAAAAAGCAACTGGAATACCAAGAAGCATCGGCATTAAGCAGTTAAATTCAATTAGCTTCACTGCTGCACCACGCACGCGGGCCAAGGCTAACGGAGGCTTGGCTAAATAAAACAAAAACAGACATTCAGGGCACTGCATGAACTCTATCTACTACGGGTACTACGGGCTTGTAGAAAAAGTTGCATAAAAAGTGCAAATAATGTCAAGCCGTACGGAGGCTGGAAGGTTGTGTGGATACAGGGAATGAGGGAGATCATGTTGAGGTCCGATCGTGTCCCTGAAGCAAGATGCATTCGGTACGATGCTGCATGCTGCGATGCAGTTATGCTGATGAACCGACACAACCGATCGATTCGATCGGCTCAAGCTGGCTGGCTGGTGTATGTAATATGTTGCGAAACTTGCTCGAATGCATTATTGATCGTGCTGATTGAAGCCGAACCTTCACGGATGGATGTTGTAGCTTTTTTTTCTCTCTCTCTCTCTCTCTCTCTCTCTCTCTGTCTCTCTCTCTCTCCCTCTCTCTCTCTTTTGTGCAGAAATGGTGTTAATAATGTCAATAATGGGTTGGAATTTGAAGGTGAAATAAACCGAATGTTTGACATTTTTATTAACAGTGGATTTCACAAAGAATGCATTACCTGATGAAAATTATCGCATAATTAAAAGATGTTGTTTAAAATTAATTTTATGATGATGAACCTCATTTGTATCTATGAATTGAAGTCCAAAATACTTGTATATGCCAATCAAAAATGATTACTTTAACTCTTATACATTATTAACACTGTTCCTTAACACTTATTGTTGTAATGTTTCGATAAAAAAAGAGTTAAACGATTTTAGATAACAACTTTATTTACTGGTGACGTCGTTCTAAAATTAAAGCGTAATCGAATCAAAAATGCCTGCGATTTGCCCTTTCATTCCTAATTATCATATTTTCTTTTCCCGCCATCGCGAATGCGCACTCGTTGACATCCCAGCGAAGCCATAATTTGGAGTACTAAACTAAATGTGATAAACAGTGTTTGTTTATCATTATCTGTCAGTGCTGCCAGCAACATGTATTTGTAACACTTATCAGTACACCTTATATACTAAATACTAATATAAGTATTTAACCCTTCACCAAATTGTCTAGTTCTGCCCGTACATTGCCAAGATACAAACGCCTTCCATTAAACGATCACTGACAAACATTTTTCATGCCGATCGATTTCTCACAAACTTGTTACTAGAGGTATCTAGCTTTAATTTTCAACTTTCAAATTTAAATATTTACTAATCTTACTTAATTACTTCCTAAATTAGTGCTGCAAATTATGCTGCGTCCAAGCAACAAACTTCTGCCCTTCAGCCAATATTTGCTGGATGCCATTAAAAAAACATGATCGTGTCTGCGCCTGTGGTTATTTTTTTTGCAATTTAATAACACTTTTACTCGTAGCATTACAACATTCACGTGCTTATCAGTAAGCATGGCTCCGTGCAGGAAGCGTCTGCTTTAAACAGTAACCTCTCTAACGTTCAACTTTCCTTTCGACCAAGCAAATCGATGACAAACGGCTTCGGCACGAGTCCATTTTTCATCGTGCATCACGTACTCGGTACTCGGTAAGCCGTGGCGTAACGCAGCAGCCTACAACAACACCAGGCGGATGCTCTCTCTCTCACTCTCTCTTACCACGATTTGCCTACGGAACGGTCTAATTGCTTTCGAAATGCTCATCAACCATCATCAACATATGTCAAAACGGGTGAAAACAGAGGCCTCGGTGAGGGTCCCTCGTTGTGATCCCGTCCAGCTAAACGCCAGTGTCATGATCACATTAGCTCGCACCTAGTGCACCGTTTCCCCTAGCTTCCAGAGCGTGGCACAAGAGCTACCTGAAGCCGACAACTCTGTACAGGCTTGTTTGTCTTAGATGTACTTCCACCAAGGTTGCGCCCATTACAAGATGTGTTGAAATTCAAAATTAAACGCAACCCTCACGGACCGTTTAGCTTGGGCTGCTAGAAGTCACCTCCCGAGTGTGGGGCGAGTCGCTACTTCGCCCACACCTGTCACCATCTGGCGACCCGAAAGTGGTCACGTGGCCGCACCGCTGCCAATTAACTAAGAACCTAAGCCTAACGCCTGGCACCACAGTAAAAAATGGCACGAGAAGATTTACCAAACAGTTGTGGCCCACAGCACAGCGCCATGTTGCGCCCGTAGCGAACGAGTTCTGAGCCCTTAAGGGTTTCCCCGGCCTGCCGGCCAGGCCGGCCAACCAGCCAACCCCACTTTGTTTCCTTTTGCGGGCAGCTTACCAGGTGGGATAACACCAAGTGGCCTGTGGACAGGTTGCCCACCGTGGAAGGAAAAAGCGAAAACCGTATCAATTACCCAGTACCGGTGCCGGAGCATTTAACCGTTCCCGACTTTCGTTGCACAATCGGGCCGGTCTGGAACGGTGGTAGAACGGTGGTCTAGCCACCTGCCACGGTTCGATGTGAGCTTTTTAGTTGCGGCCTGTTTGTTCAGCCCACCGTATGTCCACACTGCGTCAGCTGATGATGTTGCAACATCGGTCGATTAGGGTTGAGGAATGTGGACATGGTTGATTTATGCGCTACGATTTATTTATACGTTGATTCAATTAGCTGGACCCAGCACCAATCGGGTGTGCTGCAATGATCGATTGATAAATGCAATGTTGGACAGTGATCGTTCGCCCGGGAATGAATGAAACGTTGAAGAAAAATTGATAGATTTCGAAGCAAACGTAAACAGCTCGATCGGTTTCCCAATCGGAACACACGTTCCTTTTAGTTTTGCCTTTTTAAAGCAATCACCTTATGAATCAGGCAAATTGGGTTTAGAATAATAAAAGTAAATTAAAGCTCCAGATTGTAAGGAGCTCCCGAATTCGGTGAGGCTCTCCCGCTGACAGAGAGTCACATTTATTGATAATAACATTATCAAGTCAATCTCCGAGATCTCTCCAAAATCTTATTGCCATTGAGTCAAAAATTATTAAAATGTCTTTATAGCCCAACAACAACAAAAGAAACACACATTCTCCCAAAAATCTGTTATCTTTTCACCTGTTTATTCAATGATTTCAAACATTCAAGCCGATACGATCGAAAGTCTGCGCGAACGCAACACGCATCGATTGCGCAACAGATTAATAACGATTCCTTCCAAGACCAGCAAGCTGGCGATGACGAGATTTTCGCTCGAGCAAGGATTTCCAGCCACCAAAAGTGATAAACATCCCCCCTTCCCTCTCACACTACCTCACTACCCCTCTGTTCCTCCTTTTAACCCACTCTCTCGCTCGGACCGGCAATGCTCCAACGCACGTAAAGTCCGCTTACTCACCACACCACGAACGAAGCGAATTCCACCCACCTTGATCGAGATTCCTTGTCGCTGTCAGCACCGGTTTTTTTCAGCTTTTTCGCCCGATCAAGATCGTTCGCATTGAATATTCAAATTGTGCGAGACGCCGTGGAATACGTTGCCAACCGCCAGCCGCCGGTTCACCTATTCGCAGGAACGCAGCTCACGTGGGGATTTCTGTACCGTGCGATGGCGCATGGGGAAATTCTCGTTCTCAGTAGATTGGTTGGTGTTCGAACGGTTGTGTGATTAGCAATCGAAATATCACACCTCACTACCAACCAACAATCATCAACCGGAGACGCAATCTGCATACCTTGCGGTGCTAAACCGCGACCCCAACCCTAAAGCCTGAAGGTCGTTCAGACAAAACGTTCCGAAACGTTTCTCGTCTCGGCTTTCTGTTGGGGACTTTTTTGGGTTCTTTTTGCTCGCGAATTCGTAGACAGAGAGAGAGAGAGAAGTTTTCTTGATGAGTTTCACCATATTCTTAACGATCACCGTGGCCCAATCCCGCAAGTCAACCCGAACCAACTGTCATTATTCGACGACATTCTAGAACCACCGTCCAAACAAAGCAAACAAAAAGCACTAAAGTAATGTACCCCTTTCTGTGGTAATAAGGAATAGGAATATTTGGCGCGACATTCGGCCAACAACCAAAGAACAGCAACCAAAAAAACTCCGTTAAAATTTAATCAGTTTCTTTCGGCCATTTTGGGCAGAGCAAAAACACCATTTCATCTCATCAGCTAACCGTTTGTTTTTTTGCGGAACATAAAAAACCTCACAGATGGGGAATTTTAGTTTTAGGTGGATTTTCTCACCCAACACCAGCAGCACAGTAATCGGGATAAGATTCATTTTAGAAGTAGCCAATGCGTACCTAACTGTACCTTGCGCGATTGGATATTGTTCACATCCGAGGAATTGTTTTTGCAATTCGCGCCACGCCGTGTTGTACGTACGTGGAAAGGTGCAATTTTTACCCTTCCCAAAAACTAGACCACAGACCAAGCGGGCGCATGAATGAAACGTTCGACACTTTATACATGGCATGGCATGAGTTGGCACTCTTGCTCCGATCGTGCTGTTTGACTTTGCTTCACCCGTAACGCGTTTGTTTAATTTAATAACCAATCCATTATTGGCTCGTCGAGATGGTTTTGCACACCGAAGACGTATTGCTGTGTCGGTGTGTGTGTGTGTGTGTACAACCGGTTTCAGCCACCAGGAGGAGTTCACGATAGGAGGAGAGAATCGCACTTAGCGTTGTGTGTGACTCTGCCACACCAAAAACCTCCAACGCAGAATGAATCGATCGGCATGAGTAAGGGATTTTTGGTTCGGTTTCGGGCGACCCAAGCACGACCGTTACCACCGTAGAACGAGGGCCTGTGACCTTTATATGAATCAGAATTAGAAGGCATTTTTATATGCCGGCCATCCTGAACCCCCAAACCGCTTCAATGTACAGTTAGGCGTCCACCACCCCGTTGGTCTGGCCCACCGGACGCCGGAAGTGTGGCGATAGGGCGGTGCAGCGGGAACGAAGGGAATCGAATCATAAAAATGCCTGCCCGAAGATGAGGTAAACGCACTCGCAGCCCAGCTGGGAGTGGTGCTCACCGGTTTGGGATGGCACACACACACACACACACAGCGAAAAAAAAACAAAAAGAAGAGACACTGTGGGGCAGTATTCAAATGAGCCAACCAACCTACCAAAACCGACTTGCTTACGGTTGATGATGATGGTCGTTCGTTGATTATGATCATCGACGGTGCGACGGTGAACGAAGACGATCGCTGTATCGATGACGCTTTCTGACGACTCGATCGATTCGATCGTGTAAAGATCTTCTCTTCCCATGGTATGCCCGGTATAACCAGGCGACGAACCTGCGAGCAGACGCACAGCAGTCTCCCTGTACGATTTCAAAGAAGATCGCCCAAAGCGTAGAAGAAAGGGTCAGCGAGGCGATCGCGATGCAAACAAATCAATGTCAGATAAGATTTTGCATCGTACTCTCTCCCTCTTCCCCCAATCACTTCCCCATCCGGTGCTGGAATGGGATGAGTGGGTGCAAGACCCCCCCCCTTCCCCCTTTTGGAAGCAAACGGAAGATTCCGTTAAGATTTTACATTCGGTGTGTCCCCAGCCAAAAACCTGCCTTACCGTACGTTGCTGCCATGATGTCAAAAGGTGAGGGCCATCACCGGGCATGGAGACAGTGCGGTACGGGAGACTCTGTTGACATTCCATACCGGGCGACATGTTGTTTTTGGGGCCCGTTTGGATATGTGGGTAACGCGACGCGGCGCATCTTCCCAAACTCCATCGTTGCATCACCAATGTTTTTTTTATGACCTTCTTCTTGCTTGCTTATCGACGTCTGTTTGTTGGTTGTGGAGAAACTTGAAGATGTCGCTGTGGAGTTGACATGAATTGGATGCACGGTCGATGCATTGCGTTGCGGTTTCTTAACGGTTGATTAGGCTTTAGAGCGTGATATTATCGATCATAATGCTGCCGAGGAAGGAGAATTAGGGTGATAAAATAGGAAACAGTATAGAAATGGTATAGATTATTCTTAAAAATAAAGTATAAACCGTTACGAAAAGTGTAAATTTCTCGCTACAATTGCCTTTTTCCTATGGAACTAATCCAAAACTGATCGTCGAATTTGTACAAACGAATCATAGCAGATCTTTGGACACGAAAAATAATTTTTAGAACAAAATTATGTTGCATCAGCTACAATAAATGTACAATAATCGCTTGGAATACATTGAAAAAACGAGCTGAAATGTAAGATTTGTTGACGCTCAAGCAAGGTGTTTTGAAAAGGTCAACCAAACCGGCAGTCCATCTTAAGATAGCTACTCCACACGATGGAAGTGTTATTTCACCTTGTTATTTCATGTAAACACTTCCGTAGAGGTGATTACTCGCTGCAGGAGAGTTAAAAAATATTACACTCAGATGAGGAAAAAAAACGCTCATCATTCAAGGATGGGAATTTAAGCTTCGTAACGGAAGAATACTTCCTAATGGATACGATGTTAGTAAAGCACCTTGCTTTAAGACATTTTCTAATAAGCTGCTTTATTGATTCTGGATTTATTGGAAATTTTAAAACTATTGAACGTGTAATTGCTTTAAATAATATCGCTTTCAGTCTATTGAATTCGCGTTTGTTTTTGAATTAAATGGTTAAATAATAGTGAAATATCAAATATCAAACATGAAGCTTTTAATCGATGAGAACAAACTTTCCAGATGTTCGCGTCGTCTCTTTTTCTGTAATAATGTGAACCTATTGACTAGCAATGCTTCCACTTACTGCTCGCATGTCGGATGCTTAATTAATATGTTTCCATTAAAGTACCATTAAAAATTAAAGTAAAAAAGGCTTCTAATTAAGCCACAACTCGGCATTTCAATCGACTTCATTTAAGAAACAATTGTTCTTTACGGAATGATCGTTCTTTAAAACCACTTTGCATGCAATATTCATATACCCCGCTCATGTTGTTTTCTTTCCCACTTGCAGCAACACCCGTTCGATGACTTCTGCCGCAGCATGATCCCATGTGCGTTGGGTTAAAATATACAATCCGTAAGTACGATGCGCAACGATCGAACGAACTTCCTGTCCACAAACCCGCACAGCTTCATTCCAAACAAACGGCCAAACAAACACGGTGGCCATCGCTTCAAACCAATCAGCAGACAGAACGGAAAATTAATTCGCCTCAGAACGAACGCAATATTATTTTACGTTTATTAGCCCGTTCCCACCCCTGTGAACCCGGGGGATCATTCAGACCGGACGATCAAGAGACCCGATCGAGCGTACTCCACCCAGTTCCCTGTGCTCAACGGTTTCTTCAATAAATCAACACTTCTATTCAAATGGAATGCTCAAATGCTCGTCAATACCGGGGATGATGATGTAATGGTGTGCGCTCTGACGCTCCGGCCGGGTAGCACGTTGCGTTTGAGGGTTGGTACCTTCTTGGTCTTGCTCTTACGCTTTGCTTTGGGCCAACCAGGCAGCCCAAAATCGCAGACGTTGCGTTTCAAATTCGTCTCGAATTCCAATCACGTGAGCCGTAACGAAGCTGATGACTAAGACAAGATTATGGGAATCAAACAACACAACACCAGGGGGAGAAAAAAAAAGCACGAAACACCGTGGCCTTGTCAAGCCTGGTGGTTTTTTTTTCGGCCGTTTTAGCAATGTTTATTTTATGTTCTTCCTCGTGCGCTCTTACTTTTCCGGAGCTGATCTCGAACTGATTTTATTACATCCCCAAAATGTAGCCCTGCGTGCTGCTTTCCGGGAAGTGCGCCACTGCGCTTGCAACGATTTATTAAGCGAAATTTGGGACGCATTCTATGGTACGCTTCGGCTCATAAGCTATCATAATTTATCGAACAAAGCCGTGCGTTCCCGCGGGATCACCATGTGTTTTCTTCTTCTCGGGAGTTAATCCTCACGGTAAGGCAATCCCGACACGATTCGATTTATTTTGCTGAAACCCCATTTAGCTGAATGTCGATTCCGTTCGCTGGCCGAAAAGCAGCACAGCAACAACACTAATTCGGTCCCGCTGCGGAAGAATTAGCTCGTCAAGTGTAAAGTAACAAACGCACCACTACCTGTGGTGATGTGTCCTTGAGCTGAATAATGTGCACGATCGATAGGTGCATTAAGGGAGGGAAAAGAAACAAACAAATGCCCATGGCTTGCCGCATTTTTTCCGCGAATTCGGAACTGCATTCTTACTCGGTGACGTTGGCCGTCACGAAAACTAAAGAGGGTTCGTCGCTTGCTATCTTCCTGCGAATGCTTAACGCGTCTCCGAGCGTTGAAGTCTTTCGTTCTACTGCACCCAACCTGTCGGGTACGGGCGAGTTCGTTCTTTCTTCTTTCTTTCACCGTTCCGATGCGTTGTGGTGGATGAGAAAAGATTGCCTTTTTCAAACGTACAGATAACCACCGCGTTATTCAATGGGGATCGTGTAATAAATGCGTATCTTCCACGCGAATGGGTACAATTTGTCAAGCAGATAAGCGAGTCTGTTTTTCTTTTTTTCCAAAGATTAGCGAATCCGTGTAGCTCTTAGGTGGGGAATGGTTGACATCGTGCCAAACACGGTCGTTACCGTTGCGATGCATTAGATAGATACAGTTCTAACACGCCCGAGCGAGCAAATTGACGGCAAAAAACGGGTCTTTTCTACTTCTATCTAAACCTAACGTTACGTGACTCGGTGGTCAGCAACTGCACTCTACCTGTTAGCCATACAAGCGGCGAAACCCGTTGCCAGGATGATTTTTAATTTGTTTTAATTACACCACCGGGAAGATGGCAGGCATCTAAATTATGAAACAGATCAGCTCGCTGTCATCTGTCGTTTCGTCGCGAGCTCGCGAACACTTCCCTACCATTGTTAGCCGGTGCGCAATGTTGAGATCAGGGGTCGCTAATTCGATTACAACGCCCATGATAATTGCACGCATATGACGTGCTAGCGCGTGCACCGTTCGACTGCTAATGTGTCTGGGATGAACTGGCGGGACCATTTTTGGACCAGACATGACAATTGCACCGATCACCGACCATCATATGTGTAACAGCGTGTCACAGCAGGGTGCGAAATTTCGTTCACCACGTAGTCAACCTGATCAATCTCTGGTGCAAACGGTGGTGCACCTAAGGCGTGATCGCGTTTACTGCTTCGGGAGGTATTAGCTGCACAAGCAAACAAGCCAGCAAACCAACCAGCCAGGCCACGTCACACACCACACGAGAGCTAAAACCAGGCTCAAACTTGCTCTCCTTGCAATGCCGGATCGGATCCGTGATCGGTGATCGTTGCAGACCCGTAGGTGTTTGGTTCACTTTTACTTTTACATCTTTGGCATCGTTGGCGGTGGGATCGGTGGCACGGGTACGGTACTATACCGAGGTGCCAAGAGGTGCAACATGCGTGGCGACATCATCCGTTAGCTAATTAAACAGCACCGTACCGTGCCGGTGAGCGGGTCGTGTTTCAGTAAGGCCCACGGGTGTGTCCTAAGGTGATGGCGTGGAGCATTAGTACAGAAAACTAAATGATAAACGAATCCTTTCGATACATTTGCCTTGAAATAGAATGTTTTTTTTTTTTTCTTCCCAAATCGCTATCGCTCTCAACGTATCAATAGTGACAGGAATATGATTGACATGAGTTTGCTATAAAATTTTCATGCTATAAACATTTTTATTTTAATGGTTACCACTATAACTATAATCAATTTCTGTCCTTGGAATGTTTCTGGAGAATGTTTTTCGATATTTCAAGTATCCCTAATCTTAAGCTATCTTCGTGGACGGTTAAAATACATTTATGAGATCGATTTCTCGGTTATTTAGCTTAACGGATTTGAGTAATATGCAAATTTTAAAAGAAATTTCAAAACTCAATCATTGTTCATCAAATAAAAACATCGTGAGCAACACCAACGATTTCGATACCAAATTGTATTGTTTGCAGCACTACGGCAAACAAAAAAACATCCCCTATCATTCATTTATTTAGGCTAATTCCACGTAACCGTTCATTACTATATACACATTACTTCACAGCTGATCATTTGCAATCTTTTTTGTGTGTGCAAAAAACTTACCCACTGCATCTATTGGATCCGGCACACGGTAACGTAACACCGGACGGGCACGGGTATGCAGTAATCTCCCGGCGTTCCTCCCAACGCAGCTCAGTGCAACGCAGCTGACGGATCGATTATGCCGCTGATCGGTCTGATCTGATCGAACGATAGTGAAAACCGCACGATCGTTCGACCTTTTTTTTTGCGTTGCTTTGCTCGGATGATCAGTGATGATCCAAGCCACCCGGCTCGGTCACAGCTTCCTTCACAACAGCCCGCTCACCGGGCGAGCAATTAAAGCTGTGCGTTGTTTGCATGCCGAAAGAAACAGAAGCCGGCGACTAGCCGTACAAGGCGTAGCGCCAGGAAACCCGAAGCCAGCCTTCTTCAATCTCACAGCGATTAGACAGGGAATGCAGGCACGCGTTACTTCAATTTGTCTGCATAAGCTTCCCATCGGGGCGTCTGTCTGCCACCATCGCACCCATTCATATTTACAGCCCCGCGTGCAAGATCACGCGCATTCCGCAATTCGCAATAGAGAAATTATCATATTTGCGAAAATGAACCGAAACCTCCCCACACCCCACGAAAAGGGGGTCCTACTCTGTGGATGCTTACACCGTACCGAACCGGTTGCGCGATCGAATGCAATTTTAAGCCGATCTTTTTTTTTTGTGAGTGTCTGTTTGTGTTCACCTATTGTTGATGGCCTTCCCGTGCATTCCGGGGTGAAAAGAAGGAAAAAAAAGCGGCTTATTACGCATCATGCACCCCACTTTTCGAGAGGGAAACAACCCTCCCCTGCGTATCTCCATGCGAACCGGAGCAAAAGGGAGCGAAAGAGAGAGAAAGAACGAGAGATAAAGCACAAATCAGTACTTTTCCTAATACCTCCAAAAGGGGGAGGATTTTTCTGTTCCAGCCGTGGTGTGGAAAATCGGTCAACTACATACGATCACATGTGTTTGCGCAGAAGAATAGCGCGAACGGGTCCGGTATGTTTTGCCACCCGGCTGCAGCTGTGTGCGCATAAACGAGATAACATTGTACCGACGGTTGGATGTTGCCACCGATGGCGCTATCGCAAAACTCGCTGTCGGATCGGATCGGCAGTTGTTGGATTTGGTTGTGGGGGTTTTATTATTACTTTCCCCTCTCCCCCTCCCCCCTGCATGTTTAATTTCTGCCACTCTCATTGCAGCTGTTTTACATAAATGCATCCCCACAAAGCGCGAATAAAACCCAGTGTGTCCCCTTTGTAACACACAGGGCTCACTCGAGCCCGGGGGCGCTGAAGTAATTACATCATCATCGTGTTGTGCAGAATAGTACGCCAGTTAGTACGCCACCTTTGGCTTCACCTACAATCGGAGACCTAACCTCAAAAAAAAAAAATGCTTGCTGCCCAGTCACACTTGCACTACCCGCGTACACGTCCGTTTGTTTTGGGTTCCGTTGTTTTTGGCTTACCGTTTGATTCTTTTTTTTTTGTTTGCCTGGCAGTGAATGCGAAAGAAAGGCTTATGTCATAGCCCCAATTATCTTGTGCAAAAGTGTCAACTAACATGCTCGTCTCTTGCCCTTGAGCGAGCAGAGCAGAGGGTGGAGGTGGTGGCCAAGCAATGGAACGTGCTCCTTTGGTTTGGTTCTTGGTTTGTCGGTGACAAGTGGCGTAACAAATTCGTTCGCTCCAAACCATGCGCGAACGGCCAGTGACCGTTTCCTTGGAGTGTGTGGTCGGGTATTATTGTTTATGTATTCTGGACGTGCAGGACAGTATGGTAAGCTAGGGGGGGAAAAAACATCAAACAATGTGCATTTGGTCGGGACACATTCCTGCCGGTCAAGGGACCGTTCAGCCAGCCAACGGTGTAGTTTTCTTGATGCAACAATTTAACGCAAACAAAACAAATGATTGAGGGAAGCTTTAAACGTTAGAAGTTCTAGGCTTATTGGACAAGAATTTTGTAGACAAGTTCTAAAAAAGGACAAATAACAATATCAATTATGATTAGAATGCCGGAATAAATGACAGATTGCCCGGAAGGCTGATTATCTCGACTTATCTAAAGAAAAAAGATATTGGTGGAGTCTTAGACAACTCTTGGTGAAGTTTCGCCATTGCGTATATCTACGTTAGGTACTTGAGTCGCTTGTGGCAGCATCATCATTCTAAATATTGCCTCAGAATCATTTTTGAATCACTCCATAAGTCATCCAATGTAGCCTATTTCATAAACGAAATTTAAGATGGGAGTTGTACGAGGACTTTTAGAATATTGTCCCTGCTGTCAGAAGCTAAGATACCAATTTCATGTACCTTTGCATACTTTACACTTCCAACCAAGGTTCAAACTCCAATTGGAATTAGTGGAGGGGTACCAGAAATAGCGATATATGTACAATACCATCCAGCAAATAAACATGTTTCATGCACAATAAGCTTTATTTTATGGTCCGCCTCCTAAAATTCACCTAAATCGGACCCAAAAAAAAAGGGCTCCCTCCAATTCCAATTTCTAAAACATTGTTAACGAACAAAATTCTCCACAAATTCAACAGCTGATACAAAATTTGGTGCCCAGTTATCACGTTTCGCGTTTCGAGATCTGATTTAGATTATTGCCAATACCGTTACCGGTATCTCCTGAGAACAATCGCAACCCCGTCACGGAAGAATGAATTATTTTCGCACTAATTTTTTCCCCCTTTTTCTTGTTGCTGTTATTGTACTTTTCACCCACCCAAACACCCACCGGAAGCCCCGGAAGCCGCGGAAATATAGTTCATCCCACGCCAACGGGCACGCGCCCATTTACGGGGTCGAAAAATGCACGGAAACGAATTGTGCACAAATTTACGCACGTTAATCTCGTTAAAAAATCGCTGCACAGCTCGTAAGCAGGATGACCTAGTGGCTTTGAAAGAGAGTAGAAGAAGAAAAAAAAAACGCCTCCTCCAGCTTTGGTTCATTTGCCGCAGACAGCGACAAAGACCTCCAATCAAAAATGCTAATAGCTTATCGGGGCTATGAGCGGAACCGAGAGTGAGCCTTCGCGAAATGGTTCGCTCAAGGGAAAGCGGATAGAAGATGTGATTTTTTTCCCCCTTTCTAGGGGGCCAACTCAAATGGACCTGCTGATGATGAGGCGAATTTTCTCCCATCTTTTGGTCGGAGTGGTTTTGGGTGGAAAAATTGTTACAGCTTCAATCAAACATTTGGTTCCATTTGGGGCTTTTAACGCACCGCATTCGTCACGCTGCTGTTGGAAGAATTCACTGTAAAGGTTGCACATTTCATGGTTCGTCCGATGGGAGTGTTAAAATGCCGTCCGAATAAACCCAATACAGCATCCTCCAGCATAATTCCAATCATGCGCACACGCCATTACCCTTTTGCGGTTGAAGGCAAGGAAAACTCACACAATCTAACACAAACACCAAGACGAAATAGACAAGACGATCGCGATCATTCGTTTGGTGTTTGTGCAAAAGCCTCGTGGCACGACGATGTGCGACGGCCGAAACAAAGACACCTCCAGCACTGTCTGCCACAAGAACCAACCAGCCCTTCTCGTAGGCAATGTCGCAACGGTTGCGTTCATTGATACCAACACAGCCAGCACAAGCCTTTGCACCGCGAAAACGAATGTGCCAAAGTTGATCGATTGGACGGCCAAAGGTAACGCACCGTGCATGCATTGCAAGCGCAGAGAAGGGGTTTTACCTTCACTTCACAAACGCCAAACGCCAAAGGCCTGGCTGGTGCAATCACCCCAAAGCAGACCCTTAACATCGGCTGCCTTAAAGGCTAAAGCAGTGGCGCACATATACTGTGCGGTTGTGTGTACTCCTCTCGATTCCATTCACTGGGAAGTCGTTTTGCTCGAGAGACGCGAGTCTGCTTCCAACCACACAAGTGCACGAGCGATCAAGGAATCTCGCTCGTTCTAGGCAATGGGTCCTCCACAACCGGGACCAGGATCGAACGACTTGCGCCAGTCATCCACTCAAAGCTGGACCACATGACGACGTCGTCGTACGTGTAGGCAAATCAGTATTCCACACGGGCTCAATGTACTCACCTCGTACTCACGCAACAGCCACGCAACGATCACTCTGGCACATGATCATTCCATCAACGTTTCGGCATTGCCGTGCCGTGTATCCTTGAAATGAAAACGATTTAAATAAATTAAATAATGACAACGGCGCAGTGAGCTGCTTACCTGGAACGTTTAATTAACTATGGAGTATATCCGTTTTGCTTAATATCGATTTAGCTGCCCTAGTGTCAAATTTATATACTTCCTTTCCGTTTACTCTTTATTATTACGAAGATTAATGACTTCCCGCGACGGTGTCCAGTGAGTCGGTAAACAATCTTTGCCCTTCTATCAGTTTAAGCATCCCCATCTGTCCGATTGGGCAAACGATCACGTTCGAAGTGCAAACGAACGCTTCGGACTAAATATCTATTATTAATTAAATCTCACTGATGATGATCGTCAGTTAACAGTCGCTGCACGGGACACGCTACAAACGAACCTACACCAATAGGATCTAATGAGATGATTATAATTTCAATCAGTCGGCAAACTGACGTGCCACGTCACATCAGCCTGTTTTCCGTTCCCCGGCTTGCGGACACTTGAGCCGCGGGACAGAATGCAATATGCCAGCGTACAATTGCACTCCAAACATTCAATCACGCCCCTACCAAGTTCAATGATGCAAATGCGAAACCACAAAACCCGAGCCCTGAGTGCTGGTTCCATCAACGTGCAGGCGCGTACAGTTTTTGCCACCTCCATTTCCAAACAGCCGCTGGGAAAAGTAAATCAGACACAGACGCTCATTACCCGGCCCATCCCCTACTATGGTTCCCGCGGGATAACACGACCAACCGACCGACCGGACCGCCGAGCCAAGTCTAAGTGGATGGGACTTCTCCAGCCTTTCGTGCGACGCGAGACCTTCCCAAGCACGAACGAACGACGAACCACTCGCGTGACCCCCGGGTGGTGCCTTTGTTGCTGCAGAAGGTGCTTTCCTGCATGCTAAATGTCTCCCGAGACATGACTTCAAACTTGGCCAACAGTTTAGCCTCACATTCAGCGTGCAAGCAGCGCGCCGTTTTGTGGATGGGCATGGTTTCGTTTTGCATGCGATGTGATGCACCAGTTTTCTTCTGCGCGTTCACCCAACCCAGGCACGTTCTGGTCGTTTGGTTGGCACGAATAACTGGCGCACTATTACGCACCAGTACGCAATACCCGAACGATATTCTCACACTCGGCTCAAACTGGGCAGAAGCAGTACACAAATGCAAACTTTCCGTTTCGATAGGCCTCAACGTTCGGTTCGATCCGGGCGACACTTCATAAATCATTCAACACCCGCCGCCGGATAACATTCAAATGGCGATCAAGGTCGGTGAAGGTGATAACATTAAATGGTTGTCGGACCGCTTGGTAAGCTAGCAGCAGTCACACGAAAAGATCGCAGGTTACAAATAACGCTTAAGTTGCTCCCCCAAGAAAGCCTTCCCGAGCCGATGGCGTCATTTGATATTGATCGTACAGATTTGCTGCTTAATATCAATTGCAACATCGGGGCTATTTTTTCCAACGCTCAATTTAAATTGTTTTGACATTCACATTTTTATGTCAAAAAATACACGATCGTTCGATGCGTTTACGTCACTCACTTGACGTCCTGTCCGGCTACAGGTACCGCAGGATGGAGCTCATCCTTTGCAGATGAACACGCTGCGCTAAATTATAGCTCACAGCCCACTCAAACGCGTGGTGCAGGAACTTGCTGTGCGCCATCGCGCGTTTCGTGTACTCACCTCATCAAATGGTCCAATTTCCTTCGCCTAAAGTACTTCACCGAATTGGACAATTACAATCCGCTTCCATCTAGGTGGCCCGGCCAGATAGGTAGGTAGCAATCTTTCCTCTGTAAGACAGCTCTTTCAGCTCTGCTAGATGATCGTGCTTCCATTCTACCGCCCGAAGTGCTTCGCAACAGCGCATTAAATACGCAAATCATCATTCCGGTAGCTTCATCCGAAACAAGCAGCATCCAACGGCAAGCCCCGAAAGGTTCAGGTACCAGTTCTCGATCGAAAAATGATTGGAGACCAATCCTCTAGCCTTCGCCCATACTGCAGCACTCCATACACGACCGAACAAGCTAGTGGGTCAGTTCATCAATCACAAAGCCCGCTCTGCCGCACACAAACACACACACACTCTGGTCAGGTTATAACCTTCCGATCTTTCGACCCACTAAACAACGGGCGTAGCAACGGTTCAATGGCGGTTCAACCTACAATTCGCCCCACACGAATCGGATCCATTTTTGGGAAGTTCTGGTACGCGCACAAGTGGAAACTTGCGCGTGTCAAAGGGTAAGGCCAGTACTCCCTGTCCCACTTGAAAGGTGCTGTGACGCATTCGGTAACCGGTGGAGCTTCAGCAGCCAACCGAGCGTTCAGCATCGATTACTGCCGATGATGTACCGAGCTCTCACGCAAACTTCCGGTTCCATGGTTGAATGCGCTTTTTTGCCATTGCCATTTCGTTCAGATACTGGACACAGCAAAACACACACGCGTGTTCCCATTCTGGTGAGCCCGCGCGTACCGACAACCGGGAGCGTAACCGTTGCTCGCCTGTGACGGAGATTTATTGACATTCTCTAATCCGGAACGTAGCTGGTTCGGTGCGAAAAACAGCAACAGATATTTCATCTTTGCCAGCCTTCAAACTGTCAAATGGAGAGAAAGAAAAAAAAAGCAACCCGGAGCTATTAACTCCGGAACGGAAAGTTTGTCATAACATTCCATTGGTATTTGGTTTGAGCTTTATGATCGTTCCAGTGGTTGTCAACTTCATCAGCTTCAGTGTTCCTCAACACGTTTCGTCGTGTGCATCGGTTAATTTATTCATGCGCATCCCAAACGCATGCTCTGTGGCAAGCTTAGACCATTCAATCTTCTGTTTGTTGGTGGCTAATGCACATTGAACATTTTCTGCTACTGCACCAAAGCACTTTTGTCCCATTCTATGCGCAACCCGCCAATGTCGTGTGCAGTGGAACGAGTTTTACCCCATTGGACACTAATACAACCCAACAGCTATTGCTGCTGCTGGAATGCACCCACTTCTGCAGCGGATTTGAGTTGGTTGTCGTTGGTTTGAACAGACAACAACCTTGCACACCGCGATGAGGAAACCGAGGGTTTGGTTCGCGAATTGTCCACACCCCGGTGAATACGAGGCTGTGCTGAGAAAGGAGTGACACAGACATCCACCGCACCGGTGTCGATCTCGAGATTTGAATGTCATTTCGTTCCTTATTGTCATATTGTTCCCTCTGCATCCGTTCGAAAATTCACAACCTTTGCTAATCGCTGCCAAAGTGGTTGTTAAACTTAAACAAAAGACACTATAACCTTTCTTGTTTTGTGTGTTGATGCGTTGGGTGATACTGGAATATCTTATACAGCTTGATGAAGATACATTTAATGGAGAGTCACTAAACGTTTATACACTTCATCATCATAATGCCATCTGTCGCTTAGCTAATTCTAGAAACGCTCGGCTTTCCTACTCATAAACTCATTACGTTAGCTAACAGAACCCAAGCGACGGCAGCCTGTTTAACTGTCCCGTTCGCAAAACAATCAACATTCAGCCCTCCCCCCATATCAGGCAGCATTGGGTCGCATGTCAACACAAAGTTCCCCTTCAACAACAAAAATGAAACAGAACCACTCCAAACGTGGTCAGGTCGGCAAGTAAGGCGAACAACAAACACACACCAACTACGCAAACTAAAGTACCGATTTTGCACACCGAGACACCAAGCTTGTTGTTGTTGATTTTGAACCATATTTTACATGCCGTTCGATTGGCAAACATTCGAACTCGCACTGCGGCGGAAGCGAATGTCTCGCGAAGAGGTTTCCCAGCACCAATGTTTATGCATCATGTCCAAGGCTTCTGGCTGTAAAATCGCCTGTGCATCTTAACATTGGAAGGCGCGATGCGCGATGGAATGGAATACACATTCATTCGTTCCGGTTTCATCTCATCTTCAGCACAACAGTACAGTACGAGGACAGTGGACCATGAGCAGCGTCCAGAGTCTTGCGGACGGACGTAAAAATTTTACAAAAGCTGACCTCTAGAATAGAGAGGCTACAATGCTGATGCTGTGCATAGAATTACTTAGCACTTAAGGCAGACAAGTTTGTAGCCGTATCCGGATCAACCTGCTGCAAGTGGATGTTGAGTCTGACAAACGTCTCCTGAGTTGTACTTTTCCCCCCAAAGGGTTTCTAAAACTCTACCACCCTCACAGCGCTCATCTCCAAGCATTCATCCGATCCGAGCATAAATAAGCAGTGGAGCTAGCGGCACCAACCATATTTTAAACGCCAAGAACAATACAATTCTCACACCTCCACGCTCGTATGTGTAAGTTTTCCCCAATGCGCGTTTCTGGTTAGCGTTAAGTAGCGTCTGCTACTGCTACTCCGGCGTCTGATAGCGCCTGAAGCCACTGTCGCCCGTCCAGTGTCTTCCTAATGAAATTTAAATCTGTTCTATTCTCCCATGTCAACATTGCTTGCCGGTACCACCCACTTGCGTATTCCAATGACCTAAAAGCTGCAGGGGGTCTGAGCTTTTCCGCCTTTCCGCCTTCGGTTTGGTGAAGCACCACAATTACTTTATTTCCCATTAAACAGTTTCATTGGTGCGGGAATTGTGTGTGTGTGTGTTTTTTTTGCTAACTATAAAACAATTGTTTGACCCATCGCACCGATGCACCGTGTGGACGTTCGCGTGAGACCACATCATTCGAATGCGCCATTGGACATTGGGTTGCTCGATGTGTATGTTATCTCACCGTAGGAAGTGTGAGTTTGTGCCGTAAGCCGGGCCGATCATTACGCTGGACGAATTATGATATGCGCTCAAGTCAATGCCAACCATCAGACGGCCGTTCGGAATTGCGTCTGCACACGTTTATGGCTGTGGTTCTATTGCCTTCGCCGGGGAATGGATTCTCCAGCAGTTTGTGGTGCATCACTAATACCTCAATGTATTAGTCTCTTCAGTGACTTGCGTGCTGTAACACCTTCATTAGGTCGATCTTTCTTGTTTTTGTGTACCGCAACAGCAAAAACCACTTCGGAATGAAATATTATTTCGGTAGCATAAGTCATGACCTGAGTCATGCAAATATTTATCAAACCATTTGGTACCCCGAGCGCCGAGGTACCTTTGCGATTAGAACCCGTCGCCCCTAAAGTGCAGACAATCCCAATGAACGATTCACCACACTCACACACACACTCGCTACCGTCGCACATGTCGTCTCTTTTCCCCCTTTCTTTAACGACAATCACCATAAAGGACCGCGTCCGTCTGACATGTACACTGGCGCGACTCGACCGTACGGACGCCACAAAGACGCAGCGCGCGCTACGATAGGGATCGCCCGATGCCTTAATGACAGAGGCGTAGGCACACGTTCGGCCCGGGGACCCGGTCGCAAATTATGGCACCGTATTTCCGTCCATTTCCGATCCTAAGCGTTCGCTGCCGGGCAGCTCGGGGCGCTATTCTGTCCCGCGTGCGTACGCATCTTCTTGCCGCTGCTCAGAACACGCATTCGCAGTCAGCCGGAAACATTCGCACGGTGCAGATCTTCGTTTGGCCCGGTCGGGTAAGATGTCGTCATAGCGTTGAGGTCGTCATACCCGTTGTCCCGCATTGTGTCTTTCGGGCGTCGCTCATCGGCCGCAAACCCGACGAGAATATAATTAAGTCGAAACTATCAAGTTCATCCAAGCTTCCAAGCCGTTTCGCGCTACGCCTGAGAGCACAATGTCGGTCCCTCGGTTACGCTAACACAAAAAAAAAGGAAGTGAACAGGTAGAATCGAGACAACAAGTTAACCGCAGTGCTTATTCTGTTCTTAGACGACGCATGAAGCAAGTCTTCCTAGAGGGGACGAACGTTCACGTTGAAGACGGAAGCAATCCGAATGGTTCGTTTTATTGAGCACCGGTCCCAAGGAAACCAATACCGAAACGCCTCACACAGCGTCGGTGTCGAGTGAAAGTGAACGAGAACGGCATTTGCACGGGGACCCAGAAACCAGCTCAATATCCTTCGGCATTGTTCACTCGCGCGCGTTGTGGTTAGTGTTCCCAGTGTTGAAGTCAGCATTCTTCGCTCAAAAGTATCCCATAAAACGTTGCGACATTCATGGTGACTTTATAGTGGGTTATGGCACAGCATCGTATCGCAGTTCCGCTTTTTTAGGTGTGTGGGGAACGTCACAGTGTGTGTGTATGTGTGATCGTGAATTAACATTAAGTGCACTGAGTGCGAACTCATTTGGCAGATGGAAAAAGGTTTTTGCTTCCATTTTTTCCTGATCAAACGAGCACGCTCGTTAGTTCGAATGCACTGCAAACTGACTGGTGGTTCCAGGACTGAAGATAACCGTGTCATTACATCACCTGCTGCTGCAGCTCACTACCCATTCGCAGCGATCGTAACAAGCGCAACTGCATCCCAGTGTTTCACTTTCAATGTGATCGTTTTCTCTGATCGTCTCTCTCTCTTTCTCTTCCTGTGGTCTTTTGGGTCCACTTGTCTGTACACTCTTCCCGAACCAGTTTTCGTGAACAGGAAATCCCGTAGTACATGTACGTACGCTTGTTTTCTTCCGGTCGGTGCGTGTGTGTGCTTTCAGCACCAGCACTAACTACAGCCCAAAGTGACAGAAGGTAATCGTGATGGTGTGATCGATGTGTGACGTGCACCTGTCATAGTGGAACGCGATCAATGATCACTTCGATCGCGAGTTGTTACATACAATCTCTAACAAACCGGAAAGCTAGACCGTTAATGCTACTTTATCGTCAATATTTTACCTTATCTCAATTAAAATGTTAGTTTAAAATTCTTTTTAAACAATCGTTGAAGCATTCGCTTCAAATGACACACGCTCCCTGAACCGGGCAGAACACCATAACAGCTGCTTCTGCGCAGTACTAAACGAATTCAGCCTTTCTGGTCTGTGCCCGCCATTATTACCTGATCTATTTTACTACTGACCGCATTCCGCACAGATTGCTTCGATTTGGCCACACCGCGTGGCTTCAAGTCTATGGCTGTGTGTGCGTGTGTCCGTGTGCGCACCACTCCCTTTCTCGGCTGTCTGAACTACACGGTGCAGTAGCTAGCATCGGCGACCATAAACGAGTTTTTTTTTGTCGAGCGTGTACCACCCCCTTAGGGGGACTAGCGAACCGCTCCAAAAGTCGCCCAGCCCAGATTGCCTTTTTGTGGGGGGTGGTCTCGGGACACGGGCGTTGCTTTATTTTCGCGCAATATCTACATTCCACGATGTTGTTGAGGGGGGAGGGGGGGCTGGAAAAACATAACAACGAGAACAAAAAATCGATTATTGTCTGGAAATTGTTTGAACAATTGATAAATTGTATCGTACCTGCAACACACACAAATCCGGATTGTACTACGCCAAGAGCACGCCAAGAAACAAGCTTCCAAAGTTGAAATTGGAACGTTGCAGGTCCTTAACAACAATGTTTTGGTGCCTAAGAGAAAGAAAGAAAGAGAGTGAGAGCGAGAAAGAAGGTAAACAAGAAGAAAAAAAGCATTCTTTTCCCTTTTTCGGGCTGCTCGCACACCCGAATCGTGAGACTTAGACCCCAATTTCTCACATTTTTCCCGCTCAATTTTGTTTGGCCAGCGGGTTCCACACACAAAACAAAAAAAATAGTTCCATTCTCGCTTCATCCTTTCGGGGGACGAGCCCGGGGGGTACTGGTCCCTTCCTGACCCTTTTTTTGTAGGTTCTCCCACTACTCTCGCTCCTCCTCGTCCCCTTCACAACCCACAACACAAAAGCCTACAAAGGTGTAACGGTGGAGAAGACAGGAAGACAGGGAGACAAAGAACCTGTTTTGCAGAAAGAGATATTTGCCAAGACTTTCCCTCTCTGCCGTCTGGATCCCTTCGGTATTCCTTCTTGTCGCAGTGTTCTTCCTTTCTTTTACACCTCGCTGCACACGCAGAGCGGCAGAGTTAACGCACTTCTTCAAAACCAGCTACACAGAGCGCTGAAGAGAAGCGACCCTCAATAATACACCTCGCAAACGAAACGTGCCGTTCGGTAGGTTCGCGAGCGTCTGAGCATGGAATGGATGGCAGACGCACGGACAGTACAGCTGAGGGGTTCCCATACAGTCAAGCTAAACTGCAGAAATATTTCGTCAAAAGCGAAAACCTGTTTTCCGTACCACACAAACACACTCCTTCGCACACACGGTTGAGTAGGACCGAAGGACCCAGAAAGGCAAATGATCCCCCGGTTCTCGGCGATCGGTGGTGGTTGCGGTCTTTCTTCTGGTTTCGTGATGCGGCGGTGCGCTTCCTTTTGTTCCCTGTTCGAGGACGCCCGCTGTACAATCGGACGCCCTCTTTTTTTTCTGCACGCGTGTGTAGCCAAACTTCCAACACCAACACTTGCTTTCTTCGGCACGAAGCGTCATCACAATTCGCGACTCCTCCAAGTTTGGAGGAAGGTGTGCAACAATCCCGAAGGGACCATGGTTTCGTTTCCAGGTTGCTTACCAACAACCCCAACGATGCCACAACACACAGACACAACACAATCACTAGTCCTATTGTACAGTGCGTCCCACCGGAGGGACCAAAGGCGAAGAAGAGAACTTGCCGACCAGCGCGTACCACACAACCCCCAAGTCATCAGGCCCGGTGAAAAAGGGAGGCAAAAACCAGATCATAACGACCCGAAACTCCGGCGTACCGATTGCCCGAGTGCGCGCGAACAAGAGTCATTCGCCCCGTTAGCAGTGCCAGTCGTCGCCAGCCGTGCCAAAACGGGCGCAACATTTTTTTGTTTTCGCATAAACTCCACGACTGGGTGCGACTGTAGCACTCTGGGCCTAGAGAGCCGGTACACTGTGATTGTCCGTCCTCGAACGGACCCACGAACGGACGGTGCTGTGTACTGTGTTCTTTGCACAGTCCCTTACGGGTAGTTGTAAAGGCACGTAGAGTTACCAACGAATTTTGCCAAACAAACCGCACGCAAAACCTTTCTTAGCCGATTGAGGTCTCCGTGACGTCATCGGCGGATGTGGTCCGGGGTTTGGGTTACCGAATATGTATGTGCGCACAGTGAAGAATATAAAACAATTGGCAATGTTTGTTCTCTAAAAACGGCGAATTCTAGACATACTGCAACTCCACCGTAAAAGTTGTCCCGTGGGTGGTTTCCTTTCCAATTTTTGCAAGTGAATGTGTAGTTCTCCGTGTCCTAATAGTGCTTTTACATCTTTTTTTCCCACAGAACTGTCGTGTCGGCCGTAAGTGTTTAAAGAGGCAAAGTGTCAGTAGACATTTCCAAAAGAATAGCCGGGGAACGCTTTCCCAACATTCGGTACTTGAGTGACGGTGAACTGTGAACAGCGTCACGTCATGATGGACGAGTCCGGTTCGTCCAGCAACGATCACGGACACCACCCGATCGGCAACGGTGGTGATGGTGGTGCCTACGCCTACAAGAACGAAATCTCCCTCTCGATTGGTGACGACGATCAGAACTCCCGTACGAACAGTACCGCCGTTCCAACGCCCTCGCCGCGCCATATCGAAGTTCCGCTCGGGACCAGCCCGGATGGGGAAACGAACGAGTACGCTGCGCTAAACCGTAGCAGCGGTTCCGGTGGTTCGCCCGGTGGCGGTAAATCCAACGGACTGGACAATCCAGCCTTCGAGCTGGAGCACGACAAACGACCGCTCAGCTCGTTCGGCCATACGGCCGGCAAGGACGAAAAGTCTCTCGGCGTAGTGTCGATCAATGGCAAAACGGTCGGTGAAAAGCCACTCGCCGAAGCGGTCAACCTGGAGCTGCTAAACATGTCTTCAAAACCATCGAACGGACATCATCAGAACGGGACGAACGGTGCCAGTGCGCTACCGGTCAAGAAGGACACCGAGGTGGATCTGGGCGATCCGTACGACGAGTACTTTGTGCCGGTGAACGAACACCGGAAGTTCATGAGGTAAGGCAACGGGTGTTTCGGGGCTTTGGGTGAAGTGCAAGCCAACTAAACACCTTCACGCGTTCGTATGTGCGTATCTAAAATGTCTTGTCCACTCCGTCCACAACTTCCACAACTGTCATGTCCTTCTCTTTGCATCGAAATTAATCCCCTAATATCTCCTATTTCGGTTTTGTGTCCCACCCCAATAAAGAAGTGCTTGCAAAACTGGTTCATACTGCGGCTAATTAAGATGGTTAACAAGCCTCACTATTTCCTACTTTTGTTTCACATTTCCTTATCATCTCTTAATCTTCCTGTTCCACCATCTGTACCCTTACTTTCCTTTCCCAACGCACCTCCTGTTTGTGTGTTTTTGTGAATTCTTGTGAGTGCGTGTGCGTGTTTTTTTCTTTTTCACCATCCCACTATTGTGTTGTGTTTTGCCCTCTCTTTCTCTCTCTCTCTGTGTTGTTGCTGTTACTTTGGCCATTTTGCTCGTATGTACACTCCCCAATCCCCACGCTTCTTCGCTATGGTAGTGTCTCCTTCCAAAAGTCACGCCACGCCGGCATGGTTGGTCATCCCGTGTATGGACGTCATGGCCGCGGTGTCGACTACACCGGGCATTCGGTAAATGAGCCCGCCCCCGGAACGATGGACTATAAACAGTGGACCAAAATCACGAGGTACCCCCACACACTCTTTCTCTCTGTCAGCCAAACTTCTGAATAATATCGTCACCCCAAACCCAACAACCCATCACACATCTAGTGGCTAGGGCCCATCCGTTTAGTGTCTCACCGTACCCGTTGTCTGTCTTGGTTCATGTATCGCTACTGCTGTCTGGGTGGTGTTTGGGGGCTTTTCAATCTCCGGAAACTGTGACTGGCACATTTTTGTGTTACCATGGATCCTTTCCCCCTTTTCCGTTGCTTGGTGGTTCCGTGTTGTTTTATTCTGTTCCGGTACGGGCTTCTTCCACCCACACCCACAACCTCACCCACACACACGCACTATACTAAAGGAAAAGAACAAAGAGACAGTCGTCTTACTTGTTTTGTATATATTCACATGATACACACAAAAGCAAACCAAACACTCCCAACGATTTCTCAATATCGATGCCCGGGGACATTCGCATTCGACCACAAGGGACAAACATCAAGACACAAACTTCAGACTTACCCAGTTCCCGCCCAAAAGTACATACGCTTCTTCAACTGTAGACTGTAACTAAACCAAAACGAACGAAAATAACACCGGCGGCCAACATGGGCAGGAAATCCAATCTGCTTCCTAACGTTACATTGTACCCTTGGCTCATACGGGATTACCTGGTTACGGTTGCTCACCACGAAGATCTTCATGATCTTGAGTGGCATATGCTTAAGGCTATGACATAAATTTGGATGGTTGATCACTACACCAATGCCCGCTCGCACATGGTCGCTTATTGGGTCACTACATTTGTAAATATTGTTCATATGTACAGAGACGAAAGACCCAAAGTTGGGCTCATTCTAATCTGACCTGTCCTTAACTTTCCCACAGGGGTGAAAAATTGTACGTGACAAAGGATAAGCGTGAGAAGAAGCGTAAGAACTGGCCGTTCTGGTTGCTTGGGCTGGCGGTACTGCTGGCTGTGATCGTGGTAGCCATCCTTGCCGGTTCCGGTGTTATCTTCAACGACAGTCCTACTCCCGTTGAGTCGCGTCAGTTCGGCGACAAGGTGGCAACGGCCGGTGTATTCGGTGGTGGCAAGTCACGCCCAGGAAATGGAAGCAGCACCATGTCGACGACGAGTACTAGCAGCGAATATCCAACAACACCGTCGCCACCAAGCTCTACCCTACCGCCGGTACCACCGTCGACCGAAGAGATTACCGTGTACGTACCGAACACACTCGAGGGACAGATCACATTGGCGAACGTCGAGTTCCTGGACGACTATCGCAATCCGAACAGTTCCGCCTACAAAACGTTAGCGATGGAGCTGGAGGAGGAACTGAAGGACACGCTCAGCACACCGGACGCACGCGGACCTATTTATGTCAAGATTCTAAACATGAAGTAAGGTTTCTAAAACCAACTTGGTGGAAATCGCGCAAGCTAACCTTTGAATTTAACCTTTTGCCCCCTTGTAGACCTGGTTCCGTGGTGGTGGATTATCGTGTCAGTTGGGAACCGAACACGATGGAGCTGTCCGAGGACACGATGAAGCACCGGTTGAACAGCTTCTTGCAGCAGAACGGCAACTATCTGTCCAACTATATCGTGCCGACGAATACGATCCGTGTTGCCCGGTTACCGGATGTTTGCGTCATGCGAAGCTCTGGAAAGAAGTAAGTATAAAGGGAGATGTTTGTGGAGAAGGCCAACTTTAGGGCAATGGGGTCTCATGGTTTCGTTCTTCTCTTTTTCTATCTATTTTCAGCTGCGAATATGGTTGTATGTTTGATCCGAAGGTTGGCGATTTTATGTGTACTTGTCCAAAGGGAATGTTGTTGAATGATGAAGACGAACGCACGTGCTATACTCCAGTGCCCGCTTTCAACGGTGTTGAGGAGGAACCAAAGAGTGAACCCGAACCTGCAAGTGAACGGGAGCCTGCAAGTGAACCTGAACCTGCAAGTGAACCGGAGCCTGCAAGTGAACCTGAACCTGCAAGTGAACCCGAACCTGCAAGTGAACCCGAACCTGCAAGTGAACCAGAGCCTGCAAGTGAACCGGAGCCTGCGAGTGAACCAGAGCCAGCTAGTGAACCAGAGCCAGCTAGTGAACCAGAGCCAGCAAGGGAACCTGAACCTACAAGTGAACCCGAACCTGCGAGTGAACCCGAACCTGCGAGTGAACCAGAACCTTCAAGTGAACCAGAGCCTGCAAGTGAACCAGAGCCTGCAAGTAAACCAGAGCCGGCCAGTGAACCAGAGCCGGCAAGTGAACCAGAGCCAACGAGTGAACCTGAACCGTCTAGTGAACCAGAAGTTGCTAGCAAACCGGAACCCGAGCCGGAACCAAAAAGTGAACCTGAACCAGCGAGTGAACCCGAGCCTACGAGTGAACCTGAACCATCATCAGAACCAGAATCAAGTAGCTCGAATACGTACACAAAAGCTTCATCTAGCGATCATTCCGCTAAACTGATAATTTCCACCGAGGCTTCTACCACGGAAAACGAACCTAAAAGTGAACCGGAACCAACGTCGGAGCCCGAACCTTCAAGTGAGCCGGAACCGTCGAGTGAACCGGAACCAACCAGCGAACCGGAACCGTCGAGTGAACCCGAACCGACTAGTGAGCCGGAACCGGCAGTAGAACCAAGTAGTGAACCTGAACCATCGAGTGAACCTGAGCCTACGAGCGAACCAGAACCCGCTAGTGAACCCGAACCGGCATCAAGCACCGAAGCCGACGAGAAATCGACAGCTTCCGACAAGCTACAAAGGCAAACGATTCAATCCACCACGGAGCGTGACGCAGCCTACACGATCACCACGACCACGATCGGTCACGCATCTTCATCACCATCGTCACCCGCAACGACGGATGATTCTCAGCTGCCCGACTTTATGTTCGTGGATAAGGATTCGATGCTGAAGCACACGAGCACGATCGAAAGCACGACACCGAACGTAGTGGTCGTATCGGTTACGGAACAATCCGGAACAGTGGAACCACCGGCACCCGTCACTGAAACGATCGTAGACGACACACCAATGCCGTCGACGTCGAACTTTTTCGTAACGCCAAAACCTACGACCGCTTCGCCACCGAAAGCTTCTACGGCGGTGAATGGCTTCGAAGGTCGTTCGCTGTCCTCCAACGATACGGCTGAAAACACCGTGTACGCCACGTCTAGTCCAATTTCGCTGGAACAATGGCGATCGTCGACAAGCTTTGCCACCTCGACAGAAGCTTTCGCGCGAGACTCGGAGCGTCAGGACGAAACGAACCCGTTCTTACCGTCGATTGAAACTTCAAGCACTCGAAACGCTGCAGCATCGTATGCCGTCACGGAAACCGTCGTTGAAGCCGAAACTAGTGCACCCATCCTTGCCGCACATAATGAGTCACCGTTCTTGCCGGAGACGGAGAACAACGCAAGTCTGGTGAAGATATTGCACGAAGGGTTGGATCGGCACGAAGGTTACGAAATTGAAACTCAGCCACAGTTTTTGGATGTCCTACCGCTGTCAAAGGAAAGCGATAGGAACGAATATAAGAAGCAGTTGAACTCGCACGTCACGGAGACGATCTACATCACGACGACCATCCGCAGCCCTGTGCCAGTAACAACGGAATCACTGGAAGAACTGCTGTCGGTTGCAAGTTCCAGAAACATTGTCGAGCAGACAACGACGAGTGGAGAAGAGATGGCCACCAGTACGGAACGTGAAATGGAAGAACCAACCACCATGATGGAACAGACGAACGAAGCTGTAAAGGAACATAGTTCTACAACAGTACTTTCCAGTGAGAATACTACAATGTCCCGCTCTGTATCAGAAGGAGAAGCTTCCCCGACTACAGAGCAGATGGTAAGAAGTGTGACTGATGCAGTACTGAATGACAGCACCGAAGTGATCCAAACGACCACGAACAGTGATGAGGAACTGCCTGCCTCGACAACTCTGGAAGTGGAGAGAGCTACATTACTGGCGAACATCGATACAACTCCAACAGCTCAGAACCATACCGAAGAAACCACTCCTGAAAGTAATTCATCAACGTCATCAACGACGTCATCGACGACGCCAACGACAACGACCACGTCGACAACCACTACTACTACTAGTACTACTACTACTACTACGACAACTGCACCCATTCCGCTAGTAGTGACAGAGGCACTGGAACGCATTACGGCCATCGAAAAAGATCTGATCAACCTGAAGGAGAATGATCTTGCGGATGATAATAATATACTGGATAATGATCTTCGCGTTATACCGCTTAATTGGAAGAAAGACACATCGCCTACAGCGGACACGGACACCGGATCGATATCTGTCTCTTCCGCCGAACCGAACAGCGCAGCCACCCTCATCCCAACCACGACGACCGGTCATTTTTTAGACGAAACGACGTTTCATTTGATTAGATCAGAGCGATCAAATGAAACGTCGTTAATCGGAAGTCGTTTTTCTGAGGAAGACCAGACTGGAACTGTCCAGGCAACACCGACCATCTCGAGCGCCGAGGACAAACAAATGGACACGCTGCTGGAGCGTGCTGCCAGCTCCATGTTTACCAAGTGTGCCGTAGGACAGTTCGAGTGCATCAACGGCACCTCGATCAAGGATGGAAGTTCCTGCATACAGAAGTCAGAGCGTTGCGATTCGGTGTCGCACTGTTCGGACAATTCGGACGAGCAGGACTGCGAGCGGCTCGGCTGTCCGGGACACTTCCAGTGTCAGGATGGTGTGTGTCTGGCACGGCAGCACGTGTGCGACGGTATCGCGCACTGTCACGATGGTTCCGACGAGCAGAATTGTGGCGAATGGTTGTGCAACTTTGACGAGCTGTCGTGTAATCCTGCCACCGGCAATGGACCGTGCCTACCGGCCCTGTGGAAGTGTGACGGACTGGAACAGTGTGCGAACGGGTTCGACGAAAGCAACTGTCCGGACACGTGCACGAACGATGAGTACTTCTGTGCCGGTCAGCGCAAGTGCATACCGGAGGCGTGGCGCTGTGACGGTACCGTCGATTGTAGCGATGGCGAAGATGAAAGGTTGTGCGATTGTCCGCTGGATAGCTTCAAGTGCAACACCGGTGGCTGTGTGCGTGGGGCGTACGTTTGCGACGGCCATCCGCAGTGTCCGGATCAGTCGGACGAATGGCACTGTTACCAGCTGGACCGGGACGATGGAACGTTGCGCGTGAAGCGTAACTCATCGGACGCGCTTGCCGTCTGTGGGGATGGATGGAACGGTATGCTGGCGGATCAGGTGTGTGCTGAGTTAGGTTTCGCTGGTGCTAGCAAGATCCTGTTCGCCAAGGTGACCACGGGCAATGGTTCGCTGGTGCCCAGTATGTACCGGGTAACGGAGAAGAACCGGCTGGAGTTTGAACCGATCCACTCGATGGAGTGCAATCAGGGTTTGAAGCTGTACTGCGAAGAATATCGTAAGTTGTGCTATTAAGACGCCACCGTTGGGAAATTGTCTAAAACTTAGCTATTCTCCTGTTACAGGTTGTGGACGTGAGAGCATTCAATCGACGCTGGAGCAGCGTATCGCAGGTGGTGTAACGGCGGACCCTAACCAATGGCCCAGTTTAGCGTTAGCCTTCAGCAACAATGCTGCCATCAAGTGTACAGCCAACATAGGTAAGCATAGTTCGCTTCCTTACCAGAACAAAAAACTCACATTCGTTCTTATGCCACTCGACAGTTTCTCCTCGGTGGGCACTGGCCAGCTACACCTGCATCATGGGCAAGACGGAGTTCGTCAACAATCGCAACGTGGGTGACATGAGCTGGAAGCTGTTTGCTGGAAATGCTCAGTTTAACGCCTCGCTAGAAGACGACACACTCCGTCCCGCAAACGCTACGTACCAGATCGTGGATGTGAAGCGTATTGTGCCGTATCCACAGGTAAGAAGATCGATCGAAATCATTACCATGTTCCACTATTAACAACTCCACTCCTTTGTCCACTTATAGTCGAAGTACAAACAGTTCATGTACACCGGCGATGTAGCACTGCTGGAACTGTCCACACCGCTCAAGCTGAACGAAATGGTTGGTAGCGTTTGTCTGGCCGAAGGGGCCAACATTGACTCGGAGCAACTCTGCCTAACGGCCGGCTGGGGCTCAGATCTCGAAAATACGGCCACCACGGAACAGTACCTAAAATATTTGCCCGTACCGACGGTATCCACGGAGCGCTGCAACTCCTCGATGCACTACAATGGTGCGCTGCCCGAAAACGCCATCTGTGCCGGGTATCTGAACAGCAACAAAACAACATGCTACGTAAGTGTTGAATTATTTGCACCGCGTACATTAACACCGGTTTCACTTACATTTCTATCCACTTTATCACCGATTTAACAGAATGATGAGGGTGCTCCACTGATGTGCTACCTGGACGGTTCTGGTCAGTGGCAGCTGGAAGGCATTCTCAGCTACCATGGCAACTGTGGCAAACGACCACATCCGGCCATCTACAATTCGATTACCTCAAACATTTCCACCTGGATTCGGAACACCGTTGGAAATGATCTTATGTTCGAAAGGGTTACCGCCACGGTGACGGTCGGTGCGGAGGTAACATCAACCACTACCGGAGCCAGCACCGTTGCCGGCACAGATTCCTCCACTGTCACCGTAACTACCGCAGCGACTGCAACAGCTGGGCTAAGTGAAGATCGAACGATCGCTAGCAGTACCACTACGTCGGCATCCGCTTCCAACGATCGGTAATAGGTACCGGTTTACTACTACCATATCTCTTCTCATCAATAGTAGTAGTAGTAGCAGTAGTAGCAGTAGTCGTAATAGTAATTAGCGTCCCCTTCTGGGCACGTTCTGTACATAATACATAATATCTACCAGTTAAATAGACCGTGGGATGGGAAAACTTATTAATTTGGGGGGCAAGAAAAAAAAACTGGGGGAAAATCGCAAACCAGCATGAATGTGGCGTACGTATAAACGTTAAAGCGGACAAATAATGTCTGGCAGCGGTGGGAACTGATAGGATAGAAAAGAGATAGCAACAGGAACGCTGAAACCATGCATGCAGAAGACGCAGTAAAACGCCTAGTCACAAAAGTCGAATATTTTGTGCCAATACAATTTGAATACTGCATAACGTGATGCATTATCGGAAGGATACGAAAAGCATGAGAAATTTGTACAGTGATGTTTTCATTCTTTATGTAGCTGCGCTTTTACAACAGAACGTTCTATCGTATCGGTGAGTGGTGGTACTGATAGAGAACAGATGAAAAAGAACAGATCAAGCTTATTCTTTACACAAGAGAAAATTGCAATAGGATTAAGATAAAAAGGGAGTCATCAAGCAGTTCGCTCGCTCGTAAACAGCACACGCACACTGCAGGACGTTTTCTTATACACGAACAATACCGATCACGAATTTGTGTACGATCATATTTATGGTGGATGAGCCACGGAAAGCGATTACTACGTGTAAAAATGAAATATGAATATAACGATTTTTTTTCTTTTTATTACTATTTTGGTCGCACACTTGTAAAGAAAGCACAGCGCCATGCGTGTGAGAGGAGCTAGTAGCTGGTGGTTGTTGTTTATGTTAGTTTAAACGAGAAAAAAAGCAATATTCGCAATTCGTGTTCTTTTCCGTGTATTTTTTTTTTTTATTCGTTTGTTTAGCTTACCGAAACGGAACGCAGCAGAGAATGTAAGGCGAAGGTTAGCTTTGGCTACTCACGGCTGAAGAAACATTGTGCAGTTTGTATGTAAAAGCAATAAACAATTTATATCTAGATACAAAACAAACACCAATGTGTTTAAAATATTACGCCCTGTTGTGCGGTTGATTTACTTTTAAGAAACATAATTATTTAATTTTGAATCCGACGTGGCAGGAGAAAGAAATGTTTTGCCGCCGTATTCCGTATCCGTTGATCGTATCCGAGTTGCTCGTAATAGATAACACGTCATTGGTCCCACCGAGCCAATCGTAAAAAGTCAGACTCTGAAGTAGTCAGAAAAATCCCGACTCGACTATCTATCATGGATCCACGGAGTAGTCTCTCGTGAGATTTTAATGGACAATACAGACTTACCTTCTACTGCGATTCGCAACAATCGTTTTGTTTCCTTCTTCCCGGAATGACGATTTTTTAGATGACTCATGTGCATTCAACTTTAAATCCGCTCGATAACTTTCGTTTCTTTTCGAATTTTCTTACACCGCGTATTACTATATTGTGTAAAACGAAAGAAAATAAGGTAAATCAATGTCAGAAATTTTCTTTCACTTGTTCCAATTAAATTGCTTTCATCATTAAATAATTATAAAACAACGATCGTTACAATTTTAGATAACCTTTCTCACAAATGTATTTTTTGTTTTTGTTTTGTGTGGACAAAAAGAAAAATACAAACTTTTTACTTCCTCTTCACTGCCCTTCCACAGAGTGTGGTGGGGGCGGAGGGGATGATTCCCCTATTGGTGGCTTTGTGTGTTTGTTTGTTTGTTTTGTATTTGTTTACATTATCAGCATCAGAGCCGTGTTGCCTGAACTAGGGATCAATCCCTATTCCCCTACATAAGCCTTCCGTGTCTTACTTTTCTCTCTCTCTCTCTCTCTCTCTCTCTCTCACTCCCTTTCTTACTAGAGAGGGTTGGTTTCGTTATTTTTTGTTTCCTTTTCAATGCGTTAACTCGTTTCACTCTTGTCTCTCTTTACAATTGTTTGCTCGCTTTACAGTGCGCTCTCGGTAAAGTGGGGTTTGTTTTTACACATCTACAGCACAACGAATGATATCATCAACACGAAAAATAAAGAAAAACAAAACCATTGAACGAAAAACAAAAACATTATCAATTAAGTTCCCTGGCGCAGTTGATTTACTATTGTATTGGCGGGGGAGCGGGATGATTGATACAAAAAGAAAGCACGTCGCTCGTTTGTTTCATGACCCCTTCATTCCATGGTTTCATTTACATTTAACTACTAAAGAAAATTTATGTCAACCTCTATCTAGCACTTTGCTAACGCATAAAATTATACTAGTTGTATCGTAATAGTTAATGAAAGAAGTTCGATTACTTTTGCTTCTTCGGATCGTAGAACCAGTGACGCTGTTAGTATGCTAACAGCAACATAGAAAAATGACACGCCGATTCTAGGTTACCTCCGAAACCGAACGAAAGCACAAAAGATTCGAAAGCTGTCTACATTCACAGAAGCACGACCATCTCAACCTAAATGTCGGCGAATGGAGGGGTGATATAATGTGGTTGTTAATAGCTTACGGTTTTGTCAGTTACAGCAACGAACAGTTCTGCACATTCTGAACATTTACAATTTATCATACGGCGACACAGACACAGTGACGTGTGTTACGGTTAATAGAGAGTGTTTGCAAAACATTAAACCAAAACCAAAACCCTGTCCTGTCCTGTGTACATCTTTCGATCTTGCAATGGAACGGAGGCTTCGTGTGTGAGAAGAAAGCGTATTTCATTACTGTGCGGTGCAAATGCTGTCTGTCTCCCTGTTCTCCCATGGACCCATCGCGGCTAAAAAACACACACCCAAATTATTCACCATGAGCGGGTTTTCCTTAATTGCTACTGTTTGCAGTTGCGATTACATCTTAGTAGAGGGTTTTCTTGTTGTACATTCTTTGCTTGGGTTCTGCTATTTAAAAAAAGCATTGATCAATGACACATAGTACATTCTCACTCGATCTCGATCTCTAATCCACTCTAATCCACTCTCCCTCTCTCTCTCCCTCTCTCTCTCTCTCTCTCTCTCTCTCTCTCATTCTCTCTCTCTCTCTCTCTCTCTCTGCCATATGGGGTCGTCTTTACAACAACAACGTAACCAAATAATCCACAACAAATCTAGCAAAGTAGATGGATGATTCCGTGCTAAACCATAATTGCTCGCTCTGTTCCTTCCTTCTGGCCGCTTTGTTTTGTTTGTGTCCCTGGATCATTTGATTCGGTCTACACTACACTACACGTTAACGTTATTTCTGTGAATGTTTCGGGATTCGTCGTGCGATCGTCCCACCGTTTCCTGCCCATTGTAGCTTACATGCTAATATATTTAAAATATTTCCGACCGTACCTACAGCCGTTGCTCGGTGCTGTCCTCTATCTGCAGTCCCCTAATTCAAACCCTTTCGCGCTTGCTGCAACATTGTTACAACGATCGTCCAACGTCATTTGCACATTGCTTCACTGCTCAAGTGTCTGCCCTCTTTTTTCCCATCTGTTACAATTTGCATTCCCTGCTCATTTGTTTCCATTTCCGCTGCTCGAAAATTCTTCAAACGAGAGGTTTTGCCTTAGTTTCTCAAATGCTTGTTTGTGTTCTTTGTAACATTATTCTACCGACTGCATCCACATTTACTATTCTCGTACTTTTTTTTGTGGGAAAGAGAGAGAGAGAAAAAAAACTATGTTTTCATCTGGTCATCTATCCGTACTAAACGTTCCGTGTTTTTCAACCGCAGCGGAACAGTTTTATTTGAAATAATTTACAAGCCTTACGTGCTACTATTTACAATAAACCACAAAATAAAAGTAACTACTACGCAATGTTGTAAGATAAATCATAAAAAGTCTTTTCCCCTTGCATTGTTGTTTGTTTTGTTTGGGTTTGCTACTTTGTGTAGGCTCACCACCGATTTTTGTTTTTCGTTCCATTACTTCCTTCTGCAGATACGCACCGCGTACAGCGGGACAAGAAATTCGATAGCTCTGCCGCTTATTCGAATCATTTAAGATATTTGTTTTGCAGTTGCTGTCGCCATTTATCGCAAACACGCATTGTGAACTGTTCCGCTAAAGCTACCCTTGTCGCAACGGACGTCTACTAATATCGAAGCACTATTGCCACGTTTCAACGACACAGAGCAAAACAAAACCCTCTCTGGATGAACTAGCTGATACCACTCGTGGCGCGCACCCTTACACATCTAATATTACACAACGCTCAGTTCTGTTGAGGAAAATAAGGATGCAAAAATCGTAAAAAAAAAATAATAAACCGCGAAACAATTAATTCAACAAAAGCAAAATACTTATAAAATGAAATAACGTTGTCCTCTTGGAAGAAAACACTTCAGAATACAGCAAACAAACTTGTTAACAAAATGAAGTAACAAAATACAGCGTAGCGTATATGCAAAACGCGCCCGCGTCCACATACATGCCCGCCAGGCAGAGGATATGCTAGTTACACTGCTGTTTCGCGATTGATTTTTCCTCACTCTTGTGGGCCTATTTCGCCTGTGTTGTGCAGCTGTTTGGATGTTTGTTATTCGTTTGTGTCCGCACTTACTTTGCCACTTACTTTGCAAAACAAAACAAAAAAAAGCCTACGAGTGCGTTCATCCGTATTTATGTATGTTGTTGTGGGGTGGGGTGCTTTTTAAAAGTGCCGAGCAGATACGCAGGACGCACACTGATGCGATAAGGTTTGTTGTTGTTGTAGTTGTTTTTTTTTATACGTATACAATAATGCTAATCGAAAAGAAAATTCTTTTGGCTTAAAATTACTATCCTTATGTTTGCACTACTAGAAAAAAAAATCGTACTTTACGACCGCGTTTGTGCCAATTTTCGTTACACGCAAATCGCTGTAACCTTCTTCTGTTTTCCCTCGACAGTGTGTTGCCGCCGCGTGTTGCGCCCACGCTGAATAATGATAATGTTTGTAGCAGTGGTGAAGCGTTCCCGCCACACACCGATGAAAGCGTATCGTGTTTGTGAAATTAGACGACCATGATTGATGATAGAGAGATGCTGCCCGCCCAGTAATGATGATGTCTGTGCGGTTGACCGCGTGCTGGGGTGGAGCATCCTACTGTTACGGCTGCTGCCAGCAGCTTCTTCAGGAGTTGAAATCGAACAAATCGAACACACCTTCAGATTCGTTCAGCGCCAGATTGTAATCGGCGGTCGGTTCCAATGGTAGGAATATGTCCAGATCTAAAACTAAATGAAAACATCGACATGAGTTCGAGATTCGTATAATATAAATAATGGTTTTTAGCCACAACAAAACGCTTTGGGATTTATCATATAATACATAATTTTACTCCAATTGTGGTATGATAGTATGACAAAGGAATGAAATTGATATTAGAATGTATTAGAGCACGCATAAGACATCCCCATAAGACCATGAAAATGCACGACACGGTTGGTACTGTAGATTGGCAGTTTCAACACAGGCACAGTATCAAACACCGGAGCTGAATCTCATGGTGCTACATGAAGGATATGCGCTTATGATACTGTAGAACCACGAGTCTTCAGCGCCGGTATTGATGAGGATGATGTAAAACCATTGCCACGCGAACAGAACTCGACGAACAAAAGTACAAACACACACAGACAAACACAAAGCCACTGTTCACCTTCATCCACAACGATGTCCTTATCGCCCACTAATCTCGATGAACGTGTACACATACCACATATCACGCCATCATCCCCGCCGCCTCGTTGATTGTGCGAACCGTCCAGCAAGAACTCAGACTGTGATGTGAAGCAACAGAGCGATTAATTCCACACAGATCACAGTGCCAAGTTCTTGCTAGATACAGCTCACCCTGTAGATCCACTAGATCGCGTGCACGTTAGCCCGCTGATATTGAAACCATCACTCGGCGCTGTTGACCAATAATACTAACAAACCCAAAAAAATAAAAACGACAAGATGGAACTCACCGTCGAAATCCGATAATCCGTAACGCTGATTAAGCTTCTCCGGGGAGGACTTGGCACTCGGCGGCTTTAGCGCCGACATGGCGAAATCGTACTGGAACAGATTTGGACTAAGTTTCGTATCCGAGAGGGATGCATTCTTGTTGGTGATCTCCTCCGGCGTCACCTTGTCACCGTTGATGTGGTTGTTGTTGTTGAGGTGACCGATCACACCACCGGATAGCATGGACGATGAAGACGACGCCGTCGTCGTGGACGTTGCAATTCCTCCCACATGAGGATGGTGCTGGTGATGATGGTGATGATGATCGTCACCTTCCATCGCACCGTCACCCCATACGAACACGCCACTATCCGCCGATATTGCGGAACACGGCAGTATGTCGATACTTCTACTATTACTACTATCAGGCACATGTTCGGATTTAACTCTCACGCCAGTCTTCGACGTTATCGCCGCGGACCCGATCATCGTCGTCGTTGTCTGACTAGCATCGAAATGCAACTCGGATTGATCTACTACCGCTGCGGATGATGAGTCACAGCCATGGTAGTAGCCGCTACCGTTGGCTGCACCGGACGCGCTGCTGCTGGTCGTCGCCAGCATGTTGCACAGGGGTGTGTCATACCGTTCGGCATGCACCACCACCTTCTGCGGTACGGTCGCACCGGATAGGTTGAACAGCGACGCCACCGCCGTTTGTATGCTGCTGTCCCTGCCGGTTACGCTTTCCGTGGGCTCACACTTCACAGACCCTTCCTCGAGCAATGCACGGTTGAGATTGCGCTGTGCCGCGTAGGGGGACGGTCGCATTAAACCTTCTGCGTTTTTTTTTTTGGAGCACAAAAGAAAAACAACAAAAATGCAATGAGAATCTCGCGGTTCGATTAAGGGGCGAAACGATGTGTACACTTACTCCTTGGACTGGAAGTTCTGTCCATGCGTTGGAAAGGTGACAGTACAGGTTCGAAGTTTTCCAGCAGTGGATCGCCGGCAATCACTGCCGGGCTATCGATAACACCGGGCTCCTCCGTTGGACAGATAAAAACATCGATTTCGCCCTTCTCAGACTTCAGCACTATTTCCCGTTGCATCGTTTCATTCATCCACTACGGTAGAAAAAAAAATAAACACGAAAAGACACAAAAGGCCCAATGAAATTTCTTCTCTTTGCTGCGTCAAACGAGTAGAGGTTTGGCACTCACCTCCAGCTTAGCCTCTGGTGGCGCCTTTATAACAACGATCGTCTGCTCGTGGAACATCTCCATCGAGCTCAGATCCTGACAGGTAAAGTAGCCGTGCTTAGTGTGCGCCATCTCCTCGTTCGTGGCTGACCGCAGCTCCACGATCATCTCCTCCAGCATGTTTTCCTTCTGTTGCAGTCGATACCGTTCGCGCTGTGTTCGCGTGTTGCGGTCGATNTTTCTTCTCTTTGCTGCGTCAAACGAGTAGAGGTTTGGCACTCACCTCCAGCTTAGCCTCTGGTGGCGCCTTTATAACAACGATCGTCTGCTCGTGGAACATCTCCATCGAGCTCAGATCCTGACAGGTAAAGTAGCCGTGCTTAGTGTGCGCCATCTCCTCGTTCGTGGCTGACCGCAGCTCCACGATCATCTCCTCCAGCATGTTTTCCTTCTGTTGCAGTCGATACCGTTCGCGCTGTGTTCGCGTGTTGCGGTCGATATTGCACACGGTATTGCCACATTTCCATTGTATGTTGTTTTTCGACTTCTTCTCCAGCATTCCGATGCCCTCGAGCACGTTGGTGATGTCGTAGATACGCCGCTTCTGCACCTTCAGCTTCGTCGAGGCAATGTTTAGATCCACCACACCGTCCGGCGATTCGTTAAGCAGGTCGATAAACTTTTTCGTCAGCAGCCCGAGCGATGTGTCGTACCTGTGGTGTATTTGTGTGTGTTTTTGTTTTTTTTTTAACAAAAAGTGGAATGCAAACATTAAGTAAATTATAAAACTGTTTGGTTTGTGCTGAATTTGTGCATGTAGCGATTCGCACCTAGTTCGTTCCGAGTAGCGTTTCTTCGAGGAAGAGGACGATATAGACGATGTCGGCGTAGAGCAGGTAGAGTTGGGTGTCTTCGCACTGCTACCATTGCTACTCTTGGCAATTTTGGCCGGTGTGGGAGATATGCTCGACGATTGTGACGATCGTTTAATGGCCTGTGTTAACGAAACATAAAAATGGTTAGTATAAAAGCTTCACAAACGATTATCTGCACTACAGAGCATCCTCTTAGTCCTAGGGATTACTAAAACTTGATATCTTTTTTGCATTCTGCTGTTAAACGTATTGCTCCTCTTGAAAATCTTAACTTAACCATAGATACTATTACTGGCGACCGCCATTCATCAATTCGTGTATAATGCATCGCGGTCTTACCCTGAAGAAATTGGTGATCGGTGGATCCGCCGCACTCTGCTTATTACTGCTGTAGTGATCATGCTGATGCTGTTTACCACCGCTACGAGAAGCTGTCTGTGCTGAGGACGATGGCATGCTGGTTGATGTGGGCGTACTGTGATGATGGCTGCTCCTCCCATTGGAGTGATTGTTTCTACTGCTAACATTACTGCTAATGTGTTGATGGCCACGGTGCTGCTGCTGCTGCTGCTGCTGCTGCTCGGACGCAACAACATGATGTTTGGAGGATGGTTGCTGCACCGACTGTGCGGCCATTATTGGCACGGTCGGAAACGATGCCACCCCACAGCCGTAGCCATGGTCCAGCAGGTGCGAGCTAACCTGAAGGTCCGGTTTGACCTCCTCGTAGTCATCGTTCGACACGTCACTGCTAGTGCTGACTACTGACGCTTTCCGCGCGTAAACCGTACTAGCTCTACGTTCACCACTGGACACACCACTACCCACTTTGCTACCGGGCTGATATTCCGCCTTTATGCTTTGTCTACCAACACCACCACCCCCACCAACACCGCCGCCTCCACCACCAGCGATTTTTGCATGAGTTTGCTTTGCGTACATCTTGACGGTGGCGCACAAGTGTTCTCACCGGTTTTGTTCTGTTTTCTTTACACGCGACACGTACGTCTCGCCAACGTCATACATAGACCAGCACAGTCCAGTACACCATTGCCCTACTGCAAAATGGATGAGGATCACGCGCGCGCGCGCGCTCTCACACCCGCTCTGTGTATGTGTTGGAACTTGAATGTTCGCCTGCCGGGATCGTGGACCCCCGGGGGATGCAGGACCTTTTGCTAATGCCTGATCCTCTCACGCCAATGATGGCAACGGTTGTTTGCACTATTCTGTTTCACTACACCATACTTGAAAGCTGACTGGCGGATGGATCTCGGCGGGGAACGACGTTGTGCTGTGCGCGTACCTTCTATTGTTTACCTTCGTATTTATTATACACGGTACACGGTCTCTTCTTCTTTAGGTGTCCAAGTTTAGCGAACATTGGCTAAAGGCATTCTGTGGCTATTACTACACAACTCTGCTGTCTGTCTTGTACAATCGAGCCTCTGTAAAGGAAGAAAGGAAAAAGTAAATAAATCAGGTTCATCCAATTCGACACGTGTGTGTGTGTGTATCTGCCGGTAAATAAATTTCGAATAGCATGAACGACATGCGACTGTATGCTTATTTGCGTTGCATTTATAACGATCGTACCCCCTACTAATAAAGCCTACGGGTTATGAACACTAAAACGAACAGGTTCAGCAAGCAACCGTGTTAGGGAAATGAAGAACCTTGGACGATCTCCCCAAACGAAATGCAACTGCGCACTTTATGCTGCATGGCCGTGCCGCGAACGTCCACATCCTAAACTCACTGTTTTCCTTCGCTAGCTCTCTTTTGCCGTGTGTCTCTCTGGACGGCTGGCAACATGCGCACACTGGAGTATAAAAGCCGACCGACCATTACACCACGGAAACACCACACCACGCTCAGCTTAAACTTCTCAGCTCACCAGACAAACAACAAACACGCGTAAAACAAGAGAAATTGTTCTCCCCTACTGTTACCGCTGAGAACTGCTGTACCCGTGCTGACGCGTAAGCGCCAAAAGCAAGTGACCTATATAGAACCACGCAGCAACAACAAAAAGTGGCAATATTTCTAAACCCATGCTCAACCAAATAAATGCCATCAGTCCGGATATCGATGGGTTGATAATATGTGTCACTATCGTACAACACACATACCGACCGGCCAGATATCTTCAATTCGTTGCACTCTAAGCAGAAGCGGCGTATGATGTTTTGCAATCTTTATGTGCCAAGCATTATCAAAAGCCGGGGACTTCTGGACGAAGTTGTTCTAGGACACAGAACTGAAGCTCTTATATTGAAACACGCACACACAATTCGCAACCATAAAGAAGGGGTACTGCCGTAATGTCCCAAGATTGAGCGAAAGTTTAACATACCTGAAAGGGTCAAGGATAAATAAGGTTGGGCGTTGGACATCTTCTTCAAGTACTTCAAACCATCAGCAGCAAATCGAACTAAACGAATGATCTTCATTCCACGAATATCACACACATCTTCGGCCGTACGTATGCCGCCCCAATCAATGATGGCATCTAGAATTTCCCAGTCTGAACAAAATGTCGGCCGAATCGCTCCCGGACTCGTGTGCTGTGCTATTCTTCCCCGCCACTAACAAACACCAAAAAAGAAGGATGTTGCGTTGTGGAGCAACAACACAGCCACCCTGTGAAAAAGAGCACCGTGGTGAGATAACACGTCGGTGAAATACGCACAGGTGAAATTTTCCATCAAAAGTTTACCAACGAATGTGGGAGGGGAGGGAGATGGGGGGGGGTTGGTTAGAACACTTCGGAAAAGCCGGTCAAAGAAGGCTACGCGTACCGCGGGCACTTTTGACTGAATGGCTAGTTTTCCGCGTTTCGTACTTAGGGGTGTGTTGCAATGTACCTACTTGCACCGACAACTGAGAGCTACTTTGACACAAATGTGTGTGGCAGCAACACAGAAACAAAAAAAAACATCTAGAGTGCGGGCAATACAATATGTATTTCCTTCAAACCAGCCAACCAACAAACACAACACCACCACCAGTAAGCTGGGAAACGTCAAGTACATACGAGAGTCGGCATCATCATCATCAACCTCACTTCCCTTGCTGAGCGCTTTCGCGGTGTTGTGTTTTACATTGCGTGCGCGTGTGTGTGTGTTGGTGTAAAAGGTTTCGTTCCCCACCCCCCTTTTGATCATTGGTGGCACGCGCGCGCTTTTTCCAACCGCTCGAAGCGTCACTTTTCTTCGCTCAATTTCTCTCATCTCAGCGTAGGGACACACACACTCAGCAAATGTGGTAGGGCGCGCGCGCTCGCTCTGCTGCTGACTGGCTGGACTGGACTGGGCTGGAGCGGACAACGACGATGACAACCTCTAGAGCAACCCAGTCAGCGCGAGCTCCAACCAACCGGCAACTCGGCAGAAGCAGAGACCGACACTCCAGGGCAAGTTAAATTGTATGTTTACCGCACTATAGCTAAAGCCCCTGATGTGGTTGTAAGGTTCGCTCTCTTCTCGTTCGACCCGGTGTTGTGTTCACGCACAAAATTCGCTCTCTACCTTCTATTTTCTTTCCACCGTCGAGAGCATATACCAGGAGTGAGGCGGTTTATGCTCCAGATGGGGATATTGCGGTTAGTACGACGCGTACTCTCACCGTGGTGCGCGCGTGTTTGGATGTGTGTTGGGGAGAGGGAGAGGGGGGACCCACAATTCTCGCGCCCCTTTTGCAAACGTCAAACAAACGTCAAGTTCAGGATGACGTTTAGCGAAAGCTTCGATGCTCCACCGATGCGCCGCCGTTCGCAAGTCGATCCTTTCACTATCACTCCGCGGACCAACAGGGAGTTCTTTGCGCTTCTCTTGTGTGGGTTTGCCGGACAGAAAAAAAAAACAGATTGATTTGTTCAAGCTTCCACGAGTCCAAAAATTGTGAACACACATTCGACGCACACTGACAGCTAAAATCGTGATGACAGGTGTATTAAGGTGCAGAATTTATGATCACCGGAAGACAAGCAGAAGAAGTTCAATGACAAATGTTGCACTGCACCTTAATCTAACCTTAACACCACTGCTCAGTTGTCTTTTAACATCCGCCTGTTTCACAATCGGCAGCCACAAAACCGGGCTAAAAATAACGTTCGTCGTCACAAAGGAACAAAAAAAAAGGGCATGGAAACAGCTGAAGCATTTGCTGCCCAATATACAGCATGCGCGAAAATCTACCACCAGACACACGCACTTTTCTCCCGACGACGCGCTTGCTTCCTCTTTCTTGCTTCTCCGGTGGAAATTTTGGAATGCCACGGTACGCCGGGGTAGAGACAAACGCATGCAAAATGGAGTTGTCTGCATCGCAAATGTGTCGTCAGTATCAGAAAGGATGTAGGCAGGCAGGCATGAACTGCATATATCATGCAATGCACATGGCGCGCATGCATGCTCTGAGTGCCATCATTCCTACCATTCCTATCCAGACACACCACACAACAGACGCACACACACACACACACACGCACAAGCACTAAAATGTGTAATAGGTAGGATGAAAAAAATGGAATAAAAGCTGGACAGACAAATTATGCCGGTTGACGACGAAGACAGACGACGGAACAGCAGACCGGGTACTTACACATAAAAAAAAACCCAAGTCTTCCTATGATTGACAAGGGATATGTTTGTGTGTGCGTGTGTGTATGTATGTGTCCCCTATCATTACGCAGCTGGGGGTCTTCACTTGCTGGAGATTGGCGGTCGGTGATGGCCGCCCTAATGTACGATTCCTACGCACATTTCCCATATCCGTCCCTCATCTTCCGTTTAAGCTGCAGCATGCAATATAAGCAGCCCCCAAAAACACCACACACAATTGCGGGGAAGACAGTGACCTCTGGCACGATTACATCTGGTGCGGTTGGATAAAATGCATCACACGGCAGGGCGGCAGGCAACCAGATTTGTGGTTGCTTTTCTTGCCGGGATTGGGAACTCCTTCCCGAATCTTCTTGGTACGGTACTACGTACCACCAATACCACTTTTTTGCCATTTGGGGTTGGAAATCGGTCTCGCCGCCGGCTGGAAACATCATCAGACGGATAGTGAAACCGTGCAATCAAAGTTCTCTCTCTCTCTGTCTCTCTCTCTTTCTCTCGCTCTATTTCTCCTGACTTTGTGCTATAAGGGGTTCTTATATATATATATATATTGCTAGTAGCACAAATTTCATTTCGCTCTCGATTTATGTGTTCCTCTCGTACCATTCGTGCGAGGGTTTTGTGAGTCATGCCGCTGAATCGAAATGTGTTGAATAACCTGACCATAAAAATAGAAGCTGCGTGGAATGTAATGTATATTTGTACAAAACATTCAGTGTGTGTGTGTCATTTTTTATAGCTTTGTAGAAACACTTACGACTCCATTAAGGTTAATGCAATAATTAGAACAATAAATGTAATTACTGCTAGTACTTTCTAGTTTTTTTTAGTCATATTCATCCTTCAGCTGTTGCATTTCTAGTAAAAAATAAGCATTATCTTCCGAAACAATCTTCGAGCGGGATTGATAAAATGCGCCATAAAATCCTTTGTTTTGTTTGTTGTTTGATATTTGACCCAACAACATGAACCCTTATATATTGGATCATAAAAGAAGTACGAATTGATGCACCAATAAGAAGCCAAATGTTACAAGGATATATCATAATGTCTTCCTAGCGCCAATTGCCACGTTTCGTATGGAGTCCGAAAGCCGGTTCGAAAAAGAAAATATCAAATCGTTAGCTACTTGCTACCAACACCGCCGCATAGTAATTGAGCAATAATGTGGCCCACAAACCGGACAGGTCAATCGAAACAACATATGATTTTTTTTGCGCTATCTTTACGTTTCTCCTTCACGAATCACACATCAACCCCGCCACCATCACCTCACCAAATCTTTCTAATCATTAATTCGTACAAGCATCCGGTGTGAAGGAGCAGCGCGCTAATGGCCGATTCATCGCACACATCTTGCGCCACAGAGCTCACAAAAACTCACACACACACACAACCACCGGTGCGCAGAGCCACCGGATGTAAATGTTAAGATGAATGATGTTTGGAAAGCAGGTTTCAAAACAATTTCATCTCCTGATGGTAATGGTGCCGGTACCTCATCTCACATTCCTAAACCTCACCACCATCACCTCCGCTTCCACACGGATCCATTCATTCCCTTCGGTGGAGCAGAGATCGAGAAAAGTGGTTCCTCACTAAAGGGTCACCGGCACNCATTATCTTCCGAAACAATCTTCGAGCGGGATTGATAAAATGCGCCATAAAATCCTTTGTTTTGTTTGTTGTTTGATATTTGACCCAACAACATGAACCCTTATATATTGGATCATAAAAGAAGTACGAATTGATGCACCAATAAGAAGCCAAATGTTACAAGGATATATCATAATGTCTTCCTAGCGCCAATTGCCACGTTTCGTATGGAGTCCGAAAGCCGGTTCGAAAAAGAAAATATCAAATCGTTAGCTACTTGCTACCAACACCGCCGCATAGTAATTGAGCAATAATGTGGCCCACAAACCGGACAGGTCAATCGAAACAACATATGATTTTTTTTGCGCTATCTTTACGTTTCTCCTTCACGAATCACACATCAACCCCGCCACCATCACCTCACCAAATCTTTCTAATCATTAATTCGTACAAGCATCCGGTGTGAAGGAGCAGCGCACTAATGGCCGATTCATCGCACACATCTTGCGCCACAGAGCACAAAAACTCACAGACACACACACACACAACCACCGGTGCGCAGAGCCACCGGATGTGCATGTTAAGATGAATGATGTTTGGAAAGCAGGTTTCAAAACAATTTCATCTCCTGATGGTGATGGTGCCGGTACCTCATCTCACATTCCTAAACCTCACCACCATCACCTCCGCTCCACACGGATCCATTCATTCCCTTCGGTGGAGCAGAGATCGAGAAAAGTGGTTCCTCACTAAAGGGTCACCAGCACCACCACCACCGAGCGAACTTTTGTGCAAAGTTGCTAAAAAAAACGAGTCAAAGGAGTAAGAACATACTGCGAAAGTGTCCACCACCTTCAATGTAGCTCAAGCAGATCCTGGACACACACATGCACAGCGAAAAAACAGGCAAAACAAGAGTAAGTGCAAATATGTCTAACGCCCATCTCCTCATCAGAGCATCTCGATAACGGCGCGATTTCAATGGCGCTGACGCACCGCATACAATAAAGCGGCCCCCCAACCCAAAAAAGAGACAGATGTATGCGTGTATGTGCCTGCGTGTGTGTGTACCACAGTAACCTACGAAAAGACTTCACACGAAGGAAATGAGCACCAAAAAACTGTACCTCCTCTCTACAGTCAGTCATACGGGCGGCGGCAAAAGCAAGTCACACCAAAGCGCTTATGCCATCCATGCCCCATGCTTTGGAGCATATCTCAGCGTACCACAAAACACAATAGGAGGCACGCAGAAGTGGGTAGATGAAGGAATCGAGGAGGTCGCCGTCACACGCATAACCACATGCACAGCCACCATAGCCGCCAAAATTTGGAGGGAGTCTCCACACAGAACGCTTCGCGCTTCGATCATCGTGCCAACGACGAGAGCAAACGAGAAAGACAGAGAGAGAGAGAGAGAGAGAGAGAGAGAACGACAAAGACATCCTAAGTAAGTGATGGAACATACCGCGTCGTCTTGTATCCCCCCAGAGGGACCTGCTGCTGGTACACTACAGCGGGATAAAATATGCGATCAATTCCGAAACCATCTACCTCCCTAGAGTCGCGAGTGGCGTCCAACGCAAGGCGGACACCAATTCAGTAACTGCGGTAAGGAACAGAAGGATGATTATTCCTTGCCGAGTGTCAAAAAAAAGCTCCCCCAATAGACCGGCGGCGTTACTGATGATCCGAGAGATCTTTGCCCTCCCGCGAAAGGCTGTACTGCGCCGGTGGAGGCCAGCACGCACACATACACACGCATACACACAAAAACAGAATCATTGAACATAAAGAACAATAATAATACTAATGAATAAACGCAATGCCCGACAGCGGAGCATAATAAAATTCGACCATCGATATGCGGCACAAAAGCAAGCAACCCACACACACATGTACACGACCCTCACGGGCCACAAGAAGGAACTGATTTGGGAAGGAAGGAAAGAAATAAAAACAGGAAGAAGCACTGCGTCGCCAGCTGCGAACAGGAACGGGACTCGGGACCAAAACGAAATAAGGCAACAGGGAGAGAAAGAGAGAGAGAGAGCGCGCTAAACGGAGCGAGAGCATAAAAAGCGCACGCAAAGAGCGGGACGATTCCGTCCAGAACGCCAAAAAGGATCGTGTCCCAGCAGCGAGATTCCTGAACGAGCAAGAAGAAAACCCATGCCCAACAAACAACACTGACCGTAAACGAGTAAAAGACCTCGGCGCGCACAGGGTCAACATTTAAAGGCACACACAGTCCGAAGAAGAAGTAGGATCATCATTCGAGGGCCAAATCGAATGGCCGTAAACGGTGGCACAAACAACACCCCAACAACGTGCGCACTCTACACCCTGGTGCGGTGTTGTGTGCCGCCTCCTCTAGGTGATTAGATGTGGGATGAGATGAAAATATTTTCACCGTACAACACAACACACAAACACAGAGGAATGTGATACGCTTTCGCTTTGGCCACTAAAACCACGAATCCCGTGAATCAATTGTACGAGGCAAAGGCAAAACAAAAAAATTAAACCTTTTTCCAAAAGCACTCACAAAATGGCCACCGCGGTCTCGTGGACATCCTGCGTTTGCATTTTTGAATGACGGCCGAACAAATGATACTGGAGCATATTTTTACACGAGATGGCGATAACTTGCTGATGTTACTACGCATTCTTCCTATTCGGTTATGGACACACGTAGTCGATTATGGACTAAGTTTTGCTGCCCAAACATTTGTGATTTATTTTACAGAAAAAAATGGTAAAAAAAAGGATTCATGTTATGTGTGCGAGAACTTGAAATCTAACCGAGATTTGAACCCAGACCGAGCGTATTGGTTTAATCGTATCTTGTACAGTGATAATCGCTCGTGCGTGTACTTCACACGCTCAACATTCCACGTTGCGTTTTTAACTGTCACTTATAATCTACTTGCCTACTTGATCTGCCTTTTTCACGTAATAATCGTGAGTTCGGGTCTTTCGAGCAACTCCAAGCGTATATTTTGTCGATAAAAAGATATCAGATTAGTCAGATAATGTAGTTTTTTTGTTTATCCTGTCGCGCGTCTGGACGTAGCGTCTCTCCATACATTTCAGACATCGCAACGCAAGGTCCGTCTGCTGATGATGCTGCTTTACAAAAATAACGCACGCATACTTGATGATTCCAGAGTTCATCACTGTGTGTACTGTTTCTGCCATTTTGATTAGAGCTGTCAGTGCAAATTGACATTTTCCAATTAAATTGGAAAAATAACACTTTACGTGCTGTGTTTCCATTTTGCTACAGGTTTAAAATACCTTCCCCGACGGAAACGTTTAAGCACGGCACCCAGCAAGGAACGCCATTCAACCATACTTCCGGCCTGGGCTACGAATGTGCGAATCGACCAGCTGCACACGGAAGGACTGCCATTGGATGGGGAGCGCGTGAGCAGGAAAGGCGAGATTTAAAGTTCCCCAACACAATGTTGGCTTTAAATACCTTCGCGGTCGCGTCTCGTTGATCATAAACGTGACGAAATCGGCGCTCGCTCTCGCAACCTCACCAAATCGTGTTGCTGTACACGCACCGCGCCACAAACAACATGGGGTGGGTAGGTACACACAGCACACCGCGTCGACACCGATTGGGGATGGCGCGCATACCGCGGACGAGACCACCACAAGCAAATGGCAAATTCCCTCGCACTTGATGATAGCGGTGGCAGCAGCAGCAGTAGTAGTAGTAGTGATGCGCAGTGACGGCGGTGTTGGACAAGGTGATGGAAAAACTAACTTCAGTTCGAGTGCACTTCACACACAACATGATGCGATTGTTCTTTTGCCTACTTTGATCCGCAACACAGCACACATAGCCGATAGACTCTCTCCCTCTCTCTCTCTTTCTCTCTCTCTCTCTCTCTCTGGTCCCCAAAGCTCTACAAGGTCCAATGCACGATCGGATTAGGGTCGTACGCAAAAAATAAAGAAATACGGGAGCGGAACGTTTTATGCAATGAAAAATAATATCGCTGTAACTAAATCCTTTTCCATCCAGGAGGTGAACCACCAACCATCATCATATGGAAATGCGATTTTTTGACAGGTAGGTATGTTGCCTCAAAAGAAACATCCAACCAAAAGCAGATGAAAAAAGCACAAACACACACATAAAGAGGTGTATGTGTCCCGCACACGAAAGGTACTGTTGAGGATGACGGCTTTCGCTTTCCATTCCATGCCAGAAAGGGATAACGATGCGGTGGTCGTCACCGTTCAATTCCCAAAACCCAAAATCATGGTGAGTTGGTTGCGGTGTGGTGACTTATGCGCCTGATTTCCCTCTTTATGTTCCCTAAATTAATCCGCGAATGTTCTGCCACAGCCAGTCCCTATATGCACGAATCCGTCTATGTGTGTGTGTGTGTGTGTGTGTGTCTGTGTGTGCTGTTGGTGCTTTTTCCTGCGGTACCCTGCTTTCTTGTACCACCCGAAACCTGAACCTGATCCGAAACCTTCCAAACGCACTATCAGTCCATTGCGAAGGATTAATAGTTAAGCTATCCGGAGCATTCTTCCAAGTGATGCACTACCTACCACCAGCAGTGCTGCGCGCCGGTCTGCATACATACATTTGGGCAAATAAAACAAACACACCAATATGGTACCCAAATGTTCTCGCTGCTAATCAGCAAAGGGTATAGAATCGGGTCGGGTGTGTGTTTTTTCCACCGCTTGAAAGTTGCTTCCAACACACCGAAACGCACTGAAACACACGGTATAGTGTGTGCGCGTCCGGTGGGGCTATGGCGATGTACGCCTGTGTGCGTACAGACTGCATTCTGATGCACCCGGTGCGCCGTGTTCCGTTCGTGTCGCTCCCAAGCCCATCGGATTGGGAGGGTTGTTTATTATGGAAATGAAACTGGAACGCAATCCTGTGCATCTTCTTCCCGAAGCACCCCCGGGATGGGAAACGGTGTCTTGGAAGGGACAGGACCTCTATAAGCCACATCTTTCCGCAAAGGGGGAAAGAAGAAGAAGGAGAGCATGTGAATCGTTTGTTCGCATAATTCCTGCCAAGGAGACTCGATTTACCCTCGGCTGCATGCAATGCCGGCCGGCTCTCGCAACTCCCTTTCGAAATGTGCGATCCTTCAATTAAGGGTGTGCGGGTTTGCATCGATTTTGATCATTCGTTCGTTCGTTCGTTCGTTCGTTCCTTCTCTTTGGGTGAGATTTTCTCGCTTGAAGAAGGGAAAAAGAAAGGCATGTAAGTACATGAAGTGCAACAGTGATTTGTACACGGTCGCCGGAACCAACCTCACACACCGCTAATCATGTTCCCTCTGCATTACGTGCGCACCAACCCTGCGCTTCCTTACTCACATGTGTATTTTCCCAGTGTGCACAATACGCACACACATGCGCGCACACTCGCACACACGCACACATCACCTTTCCTGATATGACCATACTCTGTGCTACCATTCAGCAACGCAAGCAACAGTAGCAGCAGTTTTGTGCTGACTCGGCTACACGTACGAAAGATTGAGGTGACGGATGGATGTGAAGCAAGCAGCGCTCCACCCAATTGTGCATGTATGCAGCTGCTGATGGCCGGAAGTTGTGTTATCAATTATCACACATCGGCCGCATCACCGCCGATGATCGCCGAATGCAGAGCACTGCGCAAAAGTGCTGGAGAAGGGGGCATAGTATGGCGGCTAATTATCCACGTTCGGATGATGGTTGCCATTCGCGATTTGTGCGTGCTTTGCTGCTGCAGCAATTTGCCGTACGAATCCCACACTTCCAACAACACCCTATATTGCGCTGCTTTTCCTAGCGAACGGACAGCGGAGCTGTCACTTTATATTCACAGGGAATGACATTTCGTGCTGTTCGATTGGAGCGATTGTCAGCAGCTACTGAACAGCACGCTGGTTCGGGTTCGTTCTTGTTTCGTTTTTTTTTCTCAGTGCCTCCCCTCACAGTAGGGGGGTGCGCGTCTTGTAGGAACACATTGTTACGCTGCATACACTGCACACTGTCCATGCCCTTCCGGTGGTTGGTCCCGTTGAATCCGGCAGTAAGGTAATCGAGTTTGTTATACGCCACCATCACACCCCCGCACACACACACATACACGCGCGCACACGCACAGGCAGACAGGTTTCACACATCACAAAACCGCGATTATCCGTCTCTCTGCAGAACTAAATCAGGCACACCAACAATCTTCCGCGTACACACCAAACGTTGTGGTTTAGTAGAAAGCACACTGCTGCCAAATGGGGAGCACACGTACACACTCACACAGAGACACACAATTACATGCGGGTTAGCACGTTTGTACACCGGAAACAGCTACTCCCATTTGCTCGCTGGCTCCTTCACCATTGATGTTTTTTTTTTTTTCTAACAGAGTTTGGCGATGGCCATGAACGTTTGACATGATCGCCATAAGCGCGGCCCGCCATCCACGGGCAGCCCTTCGTAAAAGGAAACAACCAATCTGTCTAAGCAACATCACTGCACCAACGCACACGCACACCATCTTCCAATCTTTTCACGCTGTCAAAATTGTGCTGCACTGTATGCTTCTGTCTTAGCAGGCTGGTATTTTGTATGCTAACAAAAGAACATCACACCTACCCGGAAAAATCCCCTACCAGTGCTGCTCACGCCGTAAGTTTTTCCATGATTTGTGCACTGTTTTTCAATTTTCACAAACGGTGAAACCCGGTGAAACACAATCGGATACACAATAGGATCTGTCCTCGCTGTGAACCGGGTTCGATCCCATCCCGGGACCTGCTATGCAAGAGAGACCTCTACCTAACGAACGCGGCAAGAACACTGCGGAAAGTGTGTACGGCTAAGCGCCGTACGTGTGTGTCTGACACTACGTCGACGATTCACCGATTTGCCTTGGCCTTCGTCGATTATTCTGTGTTGTGCGAGAAGCAAGAAGAAAAAGAAGAAGCAGAATGCAGAACGACCTACACACGCACACAAAGAGGCTAACACGTCTGTACAGCCCTTGCCTTCTTCTTTCGGTCCCTCCTCTACTCTAATGCCACCTTTTCTACCGAGTGTGGCTGGGCTGACTGAGATGTCTGCTGATGTCGCACGAATTGATGCTTCTGAATGTACTTTACAAAAAACCCCCTCCTATGCCCAGTTCAACAACACCGCCGTTTCAACTAGAAAAGGTTCCATCGTCACGTTTACCTGCGGACAAGAGGAAAATCCCTACTGCTACTGCTGACGGGTGCTACTGACTGACATTGCTGTTCTTGCTGATACGCCTGCTGCAAAAACAGCGCAATCGTTTCGCTCTCGCTCTCCCAAGATCGAGGCTCCGTCGTGTGTGCGTTCCTCTTGCTCGCCTAGGCCCAACCTTGTGTGTGTGCGCGCGCGTTTTTACGAAACCGAAAGCGAACTCAGCCAATCGATTAACGCAAAATTCACGGCATTCCTTCAAAAGCCGTTCGTCGTTTCGTCGACTGTTCGGCGCCTGTCAGCAAACTGTCTACCGGGAGTGTCAATATAAAGTTGAACGCCTTTCGGCTAGCATTTGGCTGGTAATTTCAAGCTACAAACACGTAACGCAACAACAACCGCGAGTGACGGTTTCCGTTTGAATTTACCTCTTTGCATCAACAGTTGACGAGCGAGCCTTTTGCTCTGCAGGGACACGGCAGGCCTAGCTGCATTCGAACGCTTCACTTCTCCCTCGGAAGAAAATTAAGGTGACTTTTACCTTTGCGTTTCCTTCCCGAGTTTCTCCCCTGTTTTTATTGTACAATTTCTCGGTTTGTCCTGTTTCGCTGCAACATACGTAGTACAAGAACCCATGCGAAAGCATGCACAACACGGCACCCCTCTGGTGTGCGCGAGAAGGGGAATAAGACGCCAGAGAGTTACGCATTGTTGCATTGCGCACACATCTGGAAGCAAAGGTAAAATCCGGAAGAGAAAAGCGAACCCCCTGGAAGGTATCGACGACAGAAAAAGGACTTGGTCCCGTCCGTGCTAGGAGGAGACAAACAGCAGCGTACAGCAGATGTGCTGTTGTCCTTTCGTTGCGCTGTACCACCACACTCTTCGTTACGGACCCTCCTCTAGGAGATGCCCACGTACCCACGTGGCTTATTAAAAATGGAGCACACGAAACGGTGGCACATTGCAAATGCATCCGAATGGTTGGGCTTCCTCCTTTTGTTCCGGCCATTTCTTCACCCGTGCATGCCTGCTGTAGCGCTATCATCGTTACCTTTTTTCCGGATTACCGGTTGGTGACCTTGCACGTATAGCTTCTTACCCAAGTTTTCGCTAGCGAAATGTTACCACCAATTAGGACCATTTGTCCCGAAAACCAATGCAACAGCTATGGCAGATGCAATAAGTCCTATTACTTTTGACATGAGTTATGGGCTCAACCTCTGATTGCTACTTACTCTTCAATGCTCCATTCAGCTTCTCAATCTGCAAAAGAACACAGGCAATAAAACGAATCATTAGATTAGGTTGTTGCAAATGTTGCAAATGGCAAACATATTAACTTGTTCTGCTTTGCAAGATCACGTATTAATTGATCGAAATTTCGTCTTCATATCACATCAATTACAACTATTCCCAAGCCAGCTAACGGTTATCGTGTTCAAATTTGAACCATTTGTTTACACTGACAGTCGCACATTGAAGCTCCCTCTGGGGAGATTCGATGATCGATTGTGTACAATGTTGATGTTTCGTGCTCGACGGCTACGCGCGCTTCTCGCCAACTGTCAAAATCATCGAGGCACGCTCTCACGCACACCTATATGCTACCCTCTGGCGCTCTCTCACGCGCTCGCACTCTCTCCATCTGTGTTGTTGTGTTTGTGCAAACGCACAAACGCCAGCCGAACCGAACTGTCAAACGGCAGCGGGCGCTTAAACGCATACGGTCAAACAACATATGGCAATGACAACAAAAGCAACGACCGCTTGCCTACTCCCATTCTCTCACTCTCGCATGCGTTGCAGCCGTCCTGTGCCCCTTCCCCTTCTAAAGAGCTGTTTAAATGTTTCGCTTTACGTGTATTTCCGCGGAACGCCAATGCTGAATGGCAAGGCAAGCCGAGTGTTAAAGCAGGACAGCTGTGCTCAGGATTCACGATCCCTTCTTGTGCGTCCTTCCCCGCTTGCACGATTCCTTCCACGAATCGATCTCGTCATCTGTTTCCATTCAAAACCCGATCACCACGCACGGACTCAGTCTCGCTATCTCTCTCTTTGTGTGTCTCTCTTTCTCTTGGAACGCGCATGAGGATGAAAAAAATCAACATACACGCATCCTACGATTACGGGAGCATCGGGATGGAATTGGATGTTAGCATACATACACGCGCGCTGTGGTGTTCTGCTTATGCTTTTACCATCAACCCTCCTCTCCTCTCCCCTACCTTTCCACACTTCCACTTCCCCTTCGCTTCACTGGCTTGATTTTCCCCATCGCCCCCGCGAACAATTATTGGAGCGAAGTCTACGCAAGAAAGAGAGTGGCCGCGTTCTGGTAATAATCGACTACGCATCATTTCTGACCAGACACTGCCGTAGCAGCTTGAAGCAATTTGGCTAAAAATATGTACCGATTCAGCACAACCTGCATAGCACCATGTTTGTTTGATATTCGGACCCGTAGTATTGCCTGACGGTTAACGCTTACAGAACTCACGGAAAATAAATCGGAAGCAGACCGAGGCTACCCTAAGTTTTGCAAACCATTCCGCAATGATGGACTGGCTTCCTTAGAAACATTAGAAAAAAAAAACACTCAGTAAGGTCTTGGTTTGATAGGTTTTCCGGAAGTGATTTCTTATTCTTCTTCGCAGAGTCAGTAACACAAAGCTTCCACAAGGAAGAAGTAAATCGGAAATCGGCGAATGAAAATGCCGTTGTATGTTAATGTGCGTGTCCGTCCCACAAATAGGTTGGGCATCATCATCATTCGGCACCGGGGCGATCTACAAACACATACATGCACATACGTGCACACGCACGCACGTACGGGAGGACAAACACAGCGTAGTAGGCAAAAATCTTCCACCATAGCATACTATGAAGGGTTGCTGTTAAAAAAAAAGCTTCGTTTTAAGGAATTTTCTTTCGCTATCGTGTTTGCTGCTCCCCGGTTGTCGGTTGCTGCTGAGATCCTGGCGTTAAGTTAAAGTGACGCACTCTTCTTCCACGCCTTCATTACCACCCTTAACTCGAATTGTTTTCTTCTCGTGCTTTGGTGCCACAAGAAGAAACAGCGGCAGCACACACACGAACCGGAGGAAAGGATGAAGGTTTTAAATGAAAACGATCTGAAATGGTAAGCAACAGTCGGGGCGCTAAGGATCCTATTGCTATCCCTGAACGCTTGCCTACTTACACACGCATACACACACACACACACACACACACACACACATACGAGAGCGCGCGCGCCCGAGAGGCCCCTTGCAGCGATCCCATCATTTAGCACCACCTTTTCAGCATTTCCTTTGGTGTGTGTTGTGTGTGTTGCGTTGCTTCTTGCTGTTGTTGCACCGTTTGCGATCCGCGGAACCCATGAAGAGAAAGAACGAGAGAGCGACAGGGACAGAGAGAGAGAGATAGAGAAAGAACAAGAGCGAGAGGGTGTGAAGGAGAAGGAGGGGGAAGCGAGGGACGGGAAAAGGGCCTTTTTTACACATAGAAGCGAAGAAGTAACCCCTCTTCTCGGTCGCACCAACGTGTGTTTCGCGTTCTGTGCGTGTGTATTTGTGCTAAGGGGTCTTGTGATGTGGTGTAGAAAACTTATTACAAATCGACCCTCTATAACCGTCGATTTCTTCTTTGCCTGCCAGTACAAACCGTGCTTCTTGCCCATCTTCTTCATATGGTCACCTTTTTACTTTTGTTTCTCCCTCACCCGTTTCGATCGGGTTTCCGCACCACACTTCAGAGCAAACGTCACGGAAACACGCATTCCTGCGCCGAAATGAAATGAAAAACAGCTCCCCGCCTACGCTCCCCCATTGGGGGACCCATTCACAACCCCATGCATGTAGCAGTGCAGCTCTCTAAGCAACCCAATGCTTGCTGTGATGCAGTATCAAAATCGTAAAATGCAAAACCATGCAAAACCAACAGCAGCGCACCCAGCAGCAAGTCGCACCACACACACTGCTGTCATAAAGCTCTGCTGTGTCAAATAAAAAGAGGAAAAGAAAAAGATCACGATATGCCACATAGAAGTTTATCAGCATTACAATTTTCATCCCCTGCAGCAACACCGCTGCCTCGCCAAATGGTAAGAGCGTTTTTTTTCCTACCCCCACCCCGTTTACCAACCCTATTTTCACGGCCTCTCCGGAAAAGCAGCCAGTGCCAGTACCGGGCCGGGCGGCATTTTTCCGCTCGAAGGAAAAACAGTGGCATTGTACAACAAAATAAAAGCAAGCTCCTTCGTTGCCGGAATGGAGATGAAAATGACACATCCCGCTAGCAGCGAATGTCAGCAGCGCCATGAGGGCCATGGGCGGAAACTTTTTCCTACAAAATATCGAGATGGATCAACGTTTCGCTTCCCCGCAAACCCGCACCCGGGTATATGGGGGAAGAAAAGAACTTCTTA
>STHB01000004.1:18245067-18321530 GCA_018908115.1 Anopheles rivulorum
CAGTGCCAGTACCGGGCCGGGCGGCATTTTTCCGCTCGAAGGAAAAACAGTGGCATTGTACAACAAAATAAAAGCAAGCTCCTTCGTTGCCGGAATGGAGATGAAAATGACACATCCCGCTAGCATCGAATGTCAGCAGCGCCATGAGGGCCATGGGCGGAAACTTTTTCCTACAAAATATCGAGATGGATCAACGTTTCGCTTCCCCGCAAACCCGCACCCGGGTATATGGGGGAAGAAAAGAACTTCTTAGAATATGCGTACCGTGCTTGTCCGCCCCGGTGGTGGATCTACCGTTTTGTTCCCTCGCACACATACACAATGTCCATCGCTTTTGGCACTTCCGTTTCCGCGTACGAACGGGGGAAGGTCCGATAGTTTCGGGATTCTTTTCACTGCTTGACAATTTTTCCTACTACGCCGCATACGACGGACGCACAAACTCACAATTCGCTCTCTGCTCTAGCGCGGTCGGACGTTTTCTTGACAGCAGCAGCCGACTGCCGCCAGCGGGAAGTCTGACTTTGCACTACTCGTATTCTTCTATCATCATCAACATCATCATCATCATCGCCAGCAGCATCATCAACATTGGCAGCTCGTTTTGGGGGCGCCATTATCAAAAACTGTGGCCGCCTTCGCGGATCACACTTACCTTTGTTGTCGCTTTACAGGCAATGCAATCCCATGCGCTGCACGTAATCTCATCCTTTCATGCTGACACGTTTCGATTTATTTCGTTTCTGCAAGCAAACTCGAACGCATTCACACTTTGCACAATTACTGCACGGGACGGTGCGTAAACATTTAGACCCGCTTAACGCAACTGTGTTTGCGCTGTCGTGCTATGACACAAACCAACACGGTACAGATCCGTCAACTTTTTGCACCGAACAACCCGTGTGCTTCTGCGGCTATTTTATTTTAATGTCATTCGCTTTGCAATCGAACGCAGCAAGCATTGCTAGGAAAATAGTTTGCAACGCAGCACCACGATTTGAGGTGTTTTCCGCTATTTCTTCCACACCCGCGATACAGACTCGTCGACGATCTAGTGATGATGAAGTTTTACCGAGAAGGAAAGACCCACCACGGCACAGGCTGACCATCACTAGCGTTGCAAACAATCAACTGTTGATGATGATTGTACCCAGATAACAAACTCGCCATAACATTTTCCCTACTTTTCACCGTTTGGTTGGACCAGAACGGAGGGATTTTTAATAGTACTTTTCCAAAATTTCTCAAAAAACTTAGACTCCCAAAAACCGTACTAATAATTAAAATTATACGGTAATATGTGAAACTTTGTCTATACTGTCCGTTAAGGAGGTTGAACAACAAATGTAAGAAATTTGACGTATGCTTTCTCAGGATATTATATGTGCCGAAACAGCTTTGGGTAAACAATTGCTGAGCATGACTGTGAAGCGTCACTATATTTAACTGAATATATACTGTATTGTACTGTAGAAATTAATCGCAATGTTTATAAAGTCATTCAACACCAAATTAAATACAGTACACGACAAAAAAGAATATAGAAACACGACATATCAATTAGGGAAAAGTACTTTCTATTCTTTTGTGTGTTTGTGTTAAAGATCCATTTTACTTATCAGGATGCAACGATGGTTTTATAAGCGATGATGATAAAGGAATCGAATTAATTGCGCAAAATTAACCGTCATTTCGATACACAATCAATTTACTCGATGAAAGCACGTGCATTGGTTATAATCGATGAAAATAGGTTTGTTTTGAATACACTCCCGATTATTCGGGTGCAGTGCAGTTAGCGCGAAAATGTATCCAGTCAAAATGTCACATTGCACAATGGTCGATCATGTGGCGTTTAACCGGACGCTCTAATTTTTTCTCAACTCCGTATTTTATCGTAAAATAAACTCAACTAAAAATAGTAATTTATGTAAAGCAATTGAAAAATATTATCCAACATGTACATATTTATATATCTATGATAACAAACACTTCGTTCTTTTCGTGCTCCGGTTTTTTGTAAATTTGCATTGCTGAGTACGTTATCGCCTTCACCTCCGTACCCTGGGGATGTTTTTGCAAATCAAACTCTTCCCCGTAGCAATTGCATTCGATGGTAAACTGTTCCAGATCGAACCTAGTTATCTCCAGCTTCTTGCAAATGAGGAACGGTTCGGCTGAAAATAGAAACAGCAGCTCGTCGAGAAAGCGGAACAGCATATTGTCCAGATCGTCCGTCGGTTCAGTCATGATTTGGAAGCATTTCTTAATCTCCACCGTGGGCAGCTCGGTCATGTAGCCGAACATTGCCATTCCGCACTGTTCGAACGCTTCCTGTAACGTTTCCCCCCAAGCGTGCAACCTGAAACGGAATTAATTTGCACATTTCATCATCTACTTTGGGGAGTCAATATATCGTACTTACTGCACATCCGCCGTGTGATCAAGATCTACAAGTTTAGAAACAGATGAAAGAGAATAAAAATACAATAAAATCGTTTAGTTGCTAAAATAAACAGAATTTAGGTTACTCACATTCATATTTCACTTCTGGCAATATATGCTCCGTGGTCTCTAGCGGTACCTCCATGGTAATGGCGGCCACGTCCTAACGAAACGAAGAAAACAATTATTTTTTAATTAACACTTTCCGCACGAACGGAATCAAGACCGCTTTGTCATCCACCAACCATCGAAGTAGGTGAGGTAGTTTATGATTTCGAAGGACCACTTGTTTGGTCAGGAAAGAATGCACTCTCGTTGAACCATGGTATCGTATGAGTCATGTTTACAAAATTTACATCTCACAATTCTCATCTCATAATTCTTGTATTACATTTTATGTAAACATTCATCCGAACACACAGACCATTTCGTACCTGAATATCCCAACCTCAATAGTTCTAGGAAACTTATGTATAATTGCTTTGCTGCTTTTTATCAATGGACCGGCTGCACATTTTCTGCACCAGGCCAATGTTTACATTTTCTCCACGTTTGACAGCAGCTCTCAACCTGTCATCCAATACGCAGTGACAGCAGTCTGGAAGAAAACAACAAACGCAACTTTCCTTTCGGATTTCACAAAACGCAAGATGTTGGCCCATTACGGGCCCGTAAACTTTAGTGGCATTATTTAGTGTACCAACCATTAGCATTCCCGAGAGTTAAAAATTTAAACTACTACAACCCGGTGCCGGAAAGGGGGAAGGATCGCCACCATGAAGAAGCTCACCGGAACGTTTCGCAATACGCAATGGGATCCGTACCTGCTCATCACCCAGATCGTTGCGATGCAGGCCCTGCTGTACGTTAGCCTCGGGACAATCATGTACGTGATGGATTTTTTCGCCGAGGCTAACCACACGCTTGATCACATATTCGAGTATCACGTAAGTAGCGCGGCCGCTGTTCTGTTACTGTTCTGCATTGGCTAATTCTCGATTCCCTACGCCCGCAGGAAATACACGTAACCGATCTCGGTGGACGATTGGTTATCGTTGCCTTCATACTCAATTCCCTAGTCGGTGCCGGGCTGCTATGGTTCATAGTGCGCCGGACGAAGCTGTGTTTGGATTTTAGCTTTACCTTTCACTTCACCCACCTGGTGATATGCTGGTGGTACAATGAGGCCTTCCCATCGACGATCGGCTGGTGGATGCTGAACGCCGTCTGCACCGCACTAATGTGTGTGTGTAGCGAGTTTCTCTGTCTGAAGACGGAACTGAAGGAAATTCCCGTCGGATACACCGCACTCAACAACAAGGTTGATCTGTAAACGTCTGGGGGTGGGGAGGGGGGCATGTCTTACCGCTCCCGTTCCCTGATTCTGAAAGAGGTTTCCAGAGGTAGAGTAATGGTGACACGTTCCATAGGTAGCACCGTGTATTTTGACGCCATGGCTTCAGGGATGTATAGCAATGCGAAAGAGGGAGGGAGCGACTAGTGCTGTTCGATTTTTGTGTTGTACACTACTCAAGCTTTACAAGTAAAACATAAACAAAACTAAAGGCTAAGAAGATTTTTAATTTATGTTTCGTACTAAAACAAACAATAAAAGAACGTTGTGAGGAAGTAAGCTTGGTAATGATCTTTTAATCCATCAGCAAACATACCGGCACAGGTTCAGGCTAATCGATTCTAATCAATCGTTGTAGGATGTTATATCGGTGTGTGCTCCTGTTTGTCTTCAGTTGCTTGGAAACAGACCAAAGCCAAAGCAACCAAACGGATCCCTGTTTCGATGGGCATGGAGCGCACGTTCTTGTCCGCCTTACGAGGGCGCAAAATTGATACATCAATTTCGTTCTTGTGGACTTTGTAACCGCTTGTTTTGTTCACCATTTAGCACTTCCAATCGATGGGCATCAGCACGCTTTAAAAAGGCTCAAAACCCCGGCTACCTGCTGGATGGTACGCTCAGTCGAACAGTTACGGTTGACGACTCAATATTAAATCGGAGACAGCAGCAGCTGATCAATCAATAACGCATACTGTCCCAAGCACGGAAGTAGGTTGCCGGACACATCGATCTGTGCTTGTGTGGCTGCAGTTATATGCGAGTGTTTGTTTGCGAAATTAGTATATACGGTTTACTTTAAGGTTGGTCTAGATAACGCGGTATTTGCAGCGTCTATTCCCCAAAACACACCATCTACATATCTTTTAGAATTTTTTTTTACAAACACTTCAAACACAAGAAAAAACCATTTTGTGATTCATTATCTTTATTTGTCTTTTTATTAATTAAGTACGCCGTGGTACACCATCATTGGCACCGTGTTTGCGGTTAGCTATCTACAAACCTGATAAAGACCGTTGGTCTGCACGCTCTAATTTGCTAGCGTCGCCGTTTCGCACGCTATACTGCAGCACGCCTCGAACTGGACACGTGCGATCGCGGACGATCGGAACAGGATCGTGCTGGGCGAGATGAATTTTACCGAGGAACAAATTTCCCAAACGGAACAAATCGATTGCAGGAACTATCTTCCACCGTTGCGCCTGTACTATGAAGGTGAGTAAGTGTGCATGTAATCTTGCGTGGAAGTTAAATTTTGTATGGCCTGATATCCGTTTTTTTTTTCTTTCTTCAGAGTACACCATTTCGCTGAGCTTATCATTGACCGTTGGCTGCATCGTCTGGCTGTGGGTGACGTACGTGTTTGTAAAAGTAATCAGACTAATCAAGCGCCAGACCGAGAAAAGCCAGGTGATGGTGCTAATCATTGCCAATACGGTGTATTTTGTAAGTTAGCCGTAACCTTCCCGGTGTGCCGGGGGTTTATGGGGGCGTTAGACAGACGATCTAACGTGTGCACTCCCTTTGGTTCGTCTTTTGTTTGCAGACGGTGGTTACGTTCAACGTGGTAGCGCTGCTAATACCGCACGTTGCGGTCGTCTGCGACATAGTGCCGTTTGTGGCGTTTTGCTGGTGTATTTTGGTGTTTTTCCGCTACCTTAAAGAGTCGGTTGGGGGCGATACGGCCATCATTGGACTGTACGAAACCAAAGCAATCCAGCCGCCCCAAGTGTGTCCATGCTTTCGATTCATCTATGACAAAAAGTGAGTTCGTTTTGTTTTTTCGAAGAGAAATAGCAAATATGCCATTGTGGAGATCAAGTATATGAAGTGATCATACTTAAATTATGTTTTTTTCCAGACGTCAGCTGCGTGCTATCCGGTTCGGAATTATGCAGCTACCCATTTACAACAGCGTTGTGGCCAGCGTACAGTTAATTATTTTCACATTTGATAAGGTAAATGTTTAAACAATGTTTTTTTTTTATCATAACTTTAAACAGTTGTTTTTTTTTGGTTTATTTTTATCGCAGGATTTATTTTTCGACGTGTTTTATGTGATCTTACCTTTCATAATAGCGTCGATCGTGCTTTACGTTGGATCCTCGGTTTCGTTCATTAAAACGGTTGCCCCACTCTATCCCGACAATCCAATCTTTGTAAGCGCACAATCCCCTTCTTAACCTTTTCGTTGCCCCTCAATTTCTATATAAATTTCCCTCATTTGCACCCTACAGAAACGATTCTTTCTGCTACAGCTGGTGCTTCTCATCACCAAACCACAGATCATTGTCCTAGAGCTTATCTACAACCTGTCCACGTTCGACTGTACGGCAGCGGGCGAGCCCAAAGTGTACCTAAACGGTGTGTTTGTGTTGTGAAACCATTTTTTTGTTTCTACTCTAATGCAATTAATTTCCCCCTTTTGCTTGTCAACATTTCTTTGCAGTTATAAAACAATTGCTAATTTTAATCGAAGTAGGCATAGTGACCATTTTTTCGTACAAATTCTACACCACCCAGCAGCAGCAGCAGCAGCAGCAACCGAAGTGCGAAAAGTCCGGTGTAAACAATACGGGCTACGAGGCGTAAAACTGGACGAAAACAATGAAAAAGGACTTGTACTTACCTGAAGAGAGAATATCCTATTTATTAATGTTCCTATTAACGGTCGACAGGAAAACATGGCATTAAAAAACACTAAATCTGCATTGAATATCGTGCTTCACAGTGAATAACTGAAATGAAAAACAAACACGTCATACAAAAGGAAAACGGGATGCAGTAGATTGATGCAGAATTTAAACACCATTAAACATTGATTGAGTTCAAACAATTCGCCCACGGGTGCAATTGCATTGCCACTTGAAGGGGGAATCCTTCAGATGTTTACACGTTGTAAACGAATGTTTACATTTTCATTGTAACGAGCAATGGAGCCAATCGGAAGGTGTGGACAAAAGGAACTAGAAATAATAATGCCCCTATGGATGGATAATAACAAACATTGATTTCCTATGCTTATTTAATGTCTAACACCGAAAATATAGTCCAAAACTAAGATAAATCTGTAGCAAAATGTACATAATTTATTACGTGAACGTTTCGTCGCGTATCGCCAGCAAACAAAGTAGAAAGCAAAAAATAAAAGAACCCATTCTCCTTTACATACATCGTGCACCAACGAAAAACCGAACGAACGCGTGCCATTCGCATCGCGTACCGCAGTGGAGACGCCAGAAATGTTTTGTTTGCAAACACACAGTCCGCGTGGAACCGCAGTGTAATCCGCTCGTCGTCATCATCATTAATTCGTGGTAGAAAGACCAAATATAAGGGCGAGCGCGCGCGCACTGAGAAGCGACGAGCGTGCGAAGAGCGAATGCACTAATGCTTCTGGGTTTCTCAACTTCACCATCCCCCGGTATGCTGCTACCCACCCAACCGACGCCACGCTCAGGTCGGTGGGGTGGTGCGCGCGAAGCACCGGATTGTTGTTGTTGCGATCAGCCACGAGCACAAGCAACACCGCACGGAGCGATCGGTGAAGTTGAGCTGGTTAGTTGTTGTTGAGTTCGCACCCGATCCGGTCCGGTGTATTGCGATTCCGCGTTCGATGCCACACGGAGCTGCTGGGCATCATTGCGTTTCGTAGGCATCCGTCCCGAGGGAAGCACTGTGCCGTTCGTACTGGTGAACACAATCCATTTAAAGTTATTGGTGAGTTCGAGTGTTTCGATAGTTTAAGAATACAGCCAGAGTGAGATGAGATGTGATTAAAACCTGGGCAGTTTTCTAGCTTTATTGCTTGCGCAGAGAAACGCGTCAGGTGTAGACAGTTAGGACAACACACGGCACGATGACATAATAGTGAGCTGGCGTATCTTAGCAACTACTAACCTGTAACCAAAGCAACGATCATTAGCGAGCATAGCAGCAACCTGGTTTTTATAATGTACCACCCCGTGTTGACGTGTTTCTTTGTGGGTGTGTGTGTGTGTGTGTGCATGGAGTGGGGTGATTAGGATGCTGTGGCGTACAAGAAGCAAAAAAAAAGGTTGGCCTGTCCTTCTCCTTCCCGTGTGAGTGCGAATGTTCATTTATCTAAGCAGGGCAGCAAAAACAAAAACTTGCCCCACCATGTCTACTATGCGATGTAAAGCTGGTGTGAGAAAGTAAATTTTCCTGTTTCCATATGGGCAGGAAAATGCAAGTTTCAATCTCAATCTTCCACACCGGGCACAAACATTGCGGTTTACCAGTTTATCCATGCCACCGCGGTGTGTTCTATCGGACATCAGTTGCGCCGCCCCTAAGTGACCTACTGGAGAGATTGCACGTTAAGTAACCAGCAGCAGTGTGGATCTAAGCAGCAGAGGAGAGCGTGTCATTTGTGTGGCCAGGTTTTCCAGCCCCACCAGGTTGGGTGCATTTGATCGTGCCATACAGAGTGTGTGTGTCTGAGAGAGAGAGAGAGAGAGAGAACGTGATGTGGAGATTCGTTTTGTGCCCAGCTTTTGGTTGAAACCGGGCCACAATTAATCCGTTGACCGGCTAAACTCGCTGGAGTTCAGGGTTTTACGTTATGCAACCTAATATGTACGTGAATGACACGTACACGAGAACAACACAACAGCGAAAGTGGACACGAATGTCCGCTCGACCAGCCACACGTCTCTAGCAGCCCCAAGGACGGACGGTGCCACATGTAATTTGATCCTGTTCGATTAGCTAAATGACGGCTTCGCGATGATTGATGCAGAGCACCAAAAGACCATCCAAGCAACCCGGTGCACCGTTGGTGGTGATAAAGTTCAACATGCCACTCGTACCTTTTTACTTCGTGCGGGGTTGTGGGTTTTGTTGTGCAATTGTGATATAAAATTACATCCCCTTGGCCATTTTCTCTACGTTACGATCAAAGTCGTACGAAACAAGTGTAAGAAAGCGAGCAACGCATCAAGTTTCCGTTTCCATTTCACCATCTAACACGCGTGTCTTCTGCTGGGTTTTTTTTAGTTTTCACAATCTCATTGCAACAAACCGAATCAAAACCTACCAAAAAGCAAAAACCTTACCAAACACCACTCGTGGGCTTTGAAATCTTGAAAGCGTGCGAATGGTTTCAAGGCTATTTTCTGCTCTAAACCGAGTAAAAGTCATCCGTCTCTAACGTCTCTTTTGGATGTGTAGAGTAGCACCCCGAAAATGTGTTTTCGACAGAGTGTGCCCAAAATGGCCGACTCACCTGCCACTATAGGTCGCTTACTCGTTACTAACACGCACGCACACTAAGCGGCAGGTATCATCGTGCTGCTGAAGCAACATAACAAGAAACACACGGCGAAGCACGATATAGAAATAAAGTAACACTTTGATACCATCAACACGCGCGCGTTCCGGATGGCCTCAACAACAACAACAACAAAAAAAAACAGTCACTGTGCACAGAACCTGCCTGCTAAATGTTCGTGTCAACGCATCGATATTAATGTATGGCATTCGATTACAATATATTCGCTTCGCCCCGTATGCTCAAGAACGGTTGCCCGGCCGAAGGTTGTTGTATCGCCGTTAGGACGGCCATCGTGCGGGTCCGTGACCGTCCGGCTGCCGATGATGCTCCGGTTTGCCATTGAAACCGATGTGCATCCGTTGGCAATTCAATCGAGCTGAACACTCGACATAGTGCCCCCTCAAGATCGCCTTCATCGTATGACTAACCACGCATTCGATCATTCACAAAAGTATTCCCATCGATATTCCCAGAAGTACGTCACACCCGAATGTTAACCTTGACTTCGGAGGAGGTATCGAACGGAATGCACCTTACACCTGCGCGTCTGACTGACTGTTCGTTGCGCAAGGTCGCGGACGGTATGCCAACAACTCACGCAACAACCAACCTTTGCTAATATGAGGCTGTGCAGAGATCGAGCCCGCCTGTTGTACGACCTCTTCATCAGATGTCGCAAGTGAAGTACGACTCTTTATGTAGCGCTCTCGTCAGCGTCAGAGCGTGGTGCATTGCGTGCTTTTGTTTTCACTTTTATTCCCCACTTTAAGCGGCAAAGGAAAAGAAAGCAAAAGGCGTAATACATGGAGAGAAAGAAACTCGTCCATTAAATGGTTTAATATGCGTGTTTTCTTTGTACGATCGACCTTTTGAGGTGCAATAAATCAGTGCCTAATTAATGGGTGGAAGGGGGGGAGGGAAGGTAAGCAGAATTTATTCCAATGCTAATTGGTTTCCCGCTTTACCCCCAATTTGGTTCTTATCAATGAGTTAAGGCGAAGAAATAGGAAATAAAACAAAAAAACACACATCCATGATGTTCTTCCATGGATCTAACCTTAAGCAACCATCGTGTTATGTTGCCTTAAAGAAGGTTGCTGGTTTTAGAAACGTATACCGAGACAAAAAAAAATGAATAAGGAACTGACGCGTATCGATGTGCGCATAAATTTTTCCCCACCATCACCCCCCCCCCCCCTCCTTCTTCTACCACTTCTCAGCGTAAGAAGTTAAATGCGCCTTTCAAGGTCATTCCGTTCCACCCCAATACAGTGTTGGGGGAATTCAACCCCCTCCCCCCCCCCTCCCCTTCCGAAACCGGTACTTCCACACACAAAGGAAACCGGGCGAGAGACTGTCCTCACATGAGCGGGTACGTTCATTGATAATGACCTCTCGGCTTTTGGGTCCCCATTTGTGGAATTGCATTTTACTTCAATTGCATATGCAATTTTTTATTTTTAAATCGAAGCGGAACATATCTATTTTAGTATTTTTTTTTAATGTTATGTTTACAAGCACACACACACATACACGCGAAAAAGGCTTTCTTCATTTTTGTGTGAAACAAACGCGATCGCTGATCGATGTCGAAGGAATTGTTGCTAAATCATTTGTTTTGCTGCACACCACCGTTTGCGCGTTTTGTGCGTTATGGTAGAATGAGTTGCGCTAATTCAAAGTTGCACCAAGTGTTGCAATTAGTGCCGTCGGTTCGGTTAGCATAGATCGCTAACTTAACTTGTGCAAGAGAATCCTTCGCTTGCACAAAACCAAAGTTTTTGAGAAATACCTTTAATTAATTTTTAATTTGATTTTGAAACGTTATATTTCAATTAATAGAAGTGTAGTCAGAGGAGAAAACTAGTCAATAATACTCTATTATATGGAGGTTTAGCTATTTTCTCGTATGTAACCGACTATATAACCTCCTCTGGGAAGCATCTAATAGTGTTACCTTAAAAAATCCTTAGTTCTAAAGTTCTAAATTCTTTCTTAAATTAAGATGTTAAGGTCCCTTGGCTTCATTGGCCATCAGCCACTGGAACTATAAATGTTCTGTGTTCTACTCCAAGAATTTTCTAACCAAAGTTTCTGAACGTTTGAACCAAGAAAGACGATACTTTGGGTTTTAATGTCTCCAACTCCACGATTTCTGCTGTTTGCGCTGCATATGATTACGCCCCGTTACATTGGAGTGCCAGTCATCTGTGAATGTCAATATTTTGATTGAGGCATAGAAGATGATCCGCAGCGTTTCTATCTCTGTCTCATTCAGAGTTTCAGATGGTCAATTTCTTGTACAAATGTTGAAAAAACAACAGAAAAGATTTGCCTCTCTTGCGTAGATCTAGGTAGTAGTAGCAAAGATTCTTGATTGTTTTGTTGAAAGGCTATGTCATGTGCCGTTTTGGAATGTATGACGTGATGAAATTACTGAAGTTACCACACCCCTATGTTCTTCAGAATTTGTCACGTGGTAAAGAACACATCAATCTATTAGTTTTTCGATTAATGTTAACGTTTGTTTCTATTGCAAATCAAGATGATCTTCCAATCCTTCTGCCATTTTCACAACCAATCCAATCTAATGCATTTGGCTCCATTTGGCCTAGCTAAGATTGCGATCGGTGTAGATGATGTGTGATGGACAGACATCACGTTTGCGTGGCCTGTCTTCAATTCCCGCACAACGCAAACCAATCATAAATTGACCACGTTTGCTTGTTCACCGTAAATGGATGGTATGATAGAAATTAATCGCCGCACAACATTCGCTTCAACGAATCACCAAGGAGTCTGATATGCGTCATGGTGATGCTACGATCACTGAATGTGGAATGATCAGCTAATATATTATAGGTGGTGATGTGGAGAGTGAAAGCGTACTCATAAATAATCTAGCAAAATATCTTTATGATCGATAAACAATAAACACTTTCCACTTTCAATAAACAACTGATCGTTCTAATGGATGTTCTACATTAGCTGTTAGCTTTTTTCCCCCGGTGAGCTGCTACACGATCATATCTTCCAGCCGCAACCATGGATAGCAACGAGTCGTTGTCGGTTGATGTCCTGCCGGAACAAAATCTTTCCATGACGACTGATGATTGCACCACCGAGTTGCCTACCGTACAGGAATACCTTGATGGTAAGACTATAGTGCAAAACCATCAAAACACTTTAGGCAACATTCTTTATCCCTTCTTACTTACAGGTTTAACCCTTCCAATCGCGTTGATTATTGCTACCACCGTCCTGCTGAGTATTGCCACCTTTAGCATCTTCTTTAAGAATGCTTACCACATCCTGCATCGAACACCGAAACAGTTCAAAACGAAATCGATACTGTTGCTGACCATCTATCCGGTAGGAAACGATTCCACCCAAACGGATGGTGGCAAATGTTTTACGATGTGTTTGCTAAACAATCTGCCCTACATTCTAGCTCGTGACACTGTTCGGTGTAGTCTCGATCTCGGTCCCGCGTGCCTTCTTCCTGTGCGACACGGTTATGCACGTCTACTTCATGATCTGTGCGTACGTGTTCTTTAGGTCAGTATTAGTCGATAACAACAGCGTAATTCCGCTGCGTTGATCATTCATAAAAAAAAAACGAGATAACGATCCAGCGGGGATTGATCATATAACGATCAATGATTTTTTCTCTTCCATTTTTCTCTAACCCCACCGTATCCCACTTCAGCCTGTGCATGCAGTATGTCGATGGAGAAGATGCACTCATTAAATCGACCGATTCACAAACCTTTTCCCTACGCACCCCACCATTGTGTTGTTTTGTGCCGTTGTTCAAACGAGCCCCCGTGACAAAGTGAGTACTGTATGCAGCGGTTAATTACGGGTTGTACCAGCTGTACCACAGTCCTGTGATTGTTTCATCACCGGGCACATTTTTCATCTCACGTTTTCCTCTCGTTTGTTGCAGAAATCGATTACGCTTCGTGCGTATGCTAATTATGCAGCTACCGGTCGTACAAACAGCTCTCTTCCTGGCTCTGAATGTCGTGTTTGTTGAGGATTATGTAAGTCGGGGAGTGTATAGCTGGGCCGGCCTAATGCCTAGGGCACACAGTAGATTACCTAAATGAGTACTGTAACAATCACTTCTGCGTTTAATGCAATTATCTCTACTTTATAGCCCAATTTCAACCGTATCATCCTATACTTTGTGCCATTGATCGTCATCTCTATTCTGCTCGGTGTGTGGGGTTTGAACATTCTCGTCCGAATGCTTGCCCCACTCTACTCGGACCTTAAACTGATGGTCGGTGAAACCTACGTTTGATGGCACAGCGAATGGCCGCACGGTTCTAATGTAACCATTACTTTTGTACGTTCATTTGTAGGGCAAATATTTCGTATTGCAAGCGGTGCTTATACTTTGCCGGATACAACCCCTCATCATAGCGGGCATCGTGAGCAGCAGTATTTCCGGCTGTGTCTTTCCCATCACACTGCAGGTGCAGAAAAATGGTGAGTGAGAATCACTCATTTACGATTGCACTGTTTAATGTGTGCTCTCTTGTTTCTTTCACTTTCTTCAACTCCAGCTATTTTCCAACTGTGTCTGTGCTTTGAGATGATGATGCTATCCTGCTGGGCGTCCGTACTGTACAAAGCACCCTCCATTATTGGACCAGGATAAACAAACGATGGAGAAAGACAACATTGGAACCCAGTTCCTTAAAACAACAAGAAACAAGAATAGCACGGCTACCTAGGCTGATGTAAAATTATCTGTGTTTTAATGTGTACGTGTGATACCAAATCCACCGTCCCCGTAGCCAGAGCCGTCAAGCGCCTGGGAGGATGCTATTATGAAGAATTACGCTGAGCCATTCGTTCATCGCATCTTCCCAATCGGACGATTCGTGTCTGGTGTGCTATGGCGAACGGTGTGTATTTCGTTGGAAATCTTACAAAACGAACTAAATAGAATGAAAGGAATTTCAACCAACCTTATGCGTTTTACTTCACTCAAAACGAGCAGTTTATGCTGACAAATTGAACGTTTACCAAACCACCGTACCTGTGCAACGTGCCTTAACTTAAATTTCGTTATCACTATCGTCCTCGTCGACCGCTTCCTGGCCTGCACGATTTGCGGCGGCGTATACCTCGGCCGGTACCGTCTTGTGGACGCCCTTCGAATCCTGACACACCCAACTGAGCTCCAGCTTGAAGTCTTTGTCCTTCAGCTCATCGTGCACCTGATAGATGCTGCGAACGGAGATTTTGCATTAAATGGCATTCCATAGACATGACTACCAGCTCAGATTACTTACATTTTACCAGCCGTTAGCACAAGATCCTTCACACTCATGTCGGAAAGTTTCAACTTTTCGATTTCCGTTTTGGCTGTTTGTTTCGCCTTTCCAACGGCACATCCAAAGTAACCCTGGTAAGTAGGTAAGCCAAATGGTTAAAATTACGGGACACACTTTACGATGGATACCCTGTGCCGAAGCCGAGTTTCACTTACACAAGATACTCCCGACGGGTCAATCATGTACATTTCGGCGCCTTTTTCTTCTGACCACGAAGCTAGAATTACACTCACTCCGAATGGTCGCACGGCACTGTACAGAGTGTACGCGTGGAAGTAGCTCGACAAGCGGTCATTCAATTGCTTCAGCGGAATGGGACGATTGTTCTGCTGTCGGTAGCTTGAAGCTTCCTGGCGAGCAAGATCCACAACAGCCCTGCCATCGGTAATCATTCCACTGATAGCCTGCAATACAACGACGGAACACGAGACACGGAAAACACGATCAGCCATTGAATCTAGCCAAACATCCACTGAACTTTGCTTACCATTCCGATGGAAGTATCGATGGTAAAGATTCTTGTACCACAATCCGGCTCGTACAGTTTGCTCGTGATAAGTTTCTCAACGGCCAGCACAACACCATCCTTGCCACGGAGTCCTATTACCGTACCGCTATTCTCGACTGCTTTCGCCGCGTACTCAATCTGGAAAACGCGTCCATCGGGGGAGAATTGTGATGCGGACAGATCGTACTGAAACACAGAACATACAAAGGATATCGGAATGGTGAATGAATCTTGCCAAAAATGAAAACAGCAATCAGCGCCATAACCTCAAATCATAAAACATACGGCTTTTTAACAATAAGTAGCGCAACATTTAACGCATTTACTTACACCAGTACCAATTGAACTCATTTTGGATGGAAATAAAACTGATTACACGAACTCACTACAAGAAACTGGAAATTAACAATCGCTTGCCGGATGAAACAGCACAAATTTACCTTCGCAAGCGATGAGAAACAAAATCGTTTTGACAGTTCTTATACCGAGGCTTCTTTCACGCACAATGTTAACAACCGTACGGGATGCAATGTATGCGGGCTAGCTTCAGGCACACTCGTTTCAGATTAACGTCAAATTCAAAATTGCAGTTTGTGTTAGTTTTTTTTTTATGTAAACCATTGGATTAAAATTACAATTTTCGAATACTTAAGAGATTTAAAGATCGTTGATTAGTTTAATTCTGTATTCGTTTTATTTAGGTAGAAGGAAACTTTTTTAACGCGAATAAATTCATAGTTTATCTTGGAAATCTAGGTTTAAAGTGAAAATACTCGCTACAGGTCGCGCCTAGCCAGGTTCACTTCGTTGCGCTTTTTTGGCAGCTGAAAGAAAGACCCCAATAACTATACTGTTCGTACAACGATCTTCGCGTGTTATACGTTTATCGTGTATCTTCCACATCTGGTTGCAGATGCTAATGGTAACAAAACAGTCTCAACGCACGATAAAATGAAAGGAAAGTTTGCCGCAAAGAAAATCGGACGGCATAGCTAAATTGCTGGCACGCGAGCGTTCAGTGCGCACAGTGCGCGCTTACATAGAGCAACGGATGTTTTACGCTCGTACATACTCGCATACGCATAGTTGTAGTTTTGTTTGCTATCACATTAATCGCTACTTACTGTATAGAATAGGAGTAATTATCATATCAACACGTTCCAGCTATCAGATATCGATGCTACTAAAACTCGAGCCGAACATATTCACTCATATAAAACACGATAAAACGGCTACCGGATTTAATCGTGGTACAACCATATCCTGCAACCGATATGCGGTGCACTTTTCGTTTGCGTTTTTAAAATGCTGATACGTTTCCGTTTCCTTATCGGCGATCAGAGTCACACACCGACAGCGGTGCAGTGCTGTCTAAGGTAACTATCCAAATTGACGATGGTTTCAGTACGCGACAGAGGTGCCCTTCCCGTACAAATGGGTTTTCCCTAGCGGAACATACCAAGCGACTCTGCCGTAACCAGCCTTTTTCCACGTTTCAACGACTCCCGAAGGCAAATGGAAGATTGCTTCACTCATTGCGTGACCGTCGCTACACATTACGCTTCGTTTTGTACCCACACCAGCTCCTGGCGCATTTTGTCTGGTGTGTCCCAGCAGCTTTTACCGCACGTCCACACGAGCACGTTGCCAAAGTCTATAGGTACTCGCTCACCGTTCACCTCAAACCGCAGCTTTTCGATTATCGTCGGGAGCAGCTGAATTTCACAGATCATTTCATTCTTGCAGTACTGACAGTGGGGTGGTATAGCCATTTCCTTGATGGGGGCAATCAGCAGCGGTAAGGCGTTACGCGAATAGCGAAGCAACTGTCCCGGATTCTCCTGGAGCTTACTCAGAAACGAATGGAACATCAGATCACCGTGCATGGGGATGCCCTTCTCATACAGTTCTTGGTCATGGTTAGCTTTCGACTGCTGCTTAGTTCCGGAAGCGACATTTTCCAACGGGCTATCGGGGCTAGTTTTCACTGCAAAGAAAACAAAAGGAATAATATCATGTAATAAAGCTACTTTAACCAACCTTTGATGAATCGTATTCTAACCTTCCTCATGTCGTTGGTACTCGGCCAGCAGTTCTCGCACGTGATCGGATGCGATCGGTGCAACATACCGCTCTTCATCTACGCTGATGTACAGTCCCCGCAGCGTTACATCTCCAATGCTTCGTGGCACAACCTGAGGCTGCTTCAGCAGTGCTATTAAATCACGCTTCGGTGACACAGGCGTATCCACGACGACCACCTCCGCTTCTAGTCCTTCGATCTCGGCCGACGCTCTCGTCGTGTAGAGATTATCGATCAGTTCTGCCCCTCCGGTTGCTCCAGAGGCCCTTCCATCGCCACGCGCATTTGCATTCGTCTCGTCCACACGCAGTTTCTCGAACCCTGGTATGGGTTCAGCGTCCATCGAGTTGCTTTCGTCGTCCTCGTCCGACACCTTCTCATACTGGATCACATTACCATTTTCCTCGTTCAGCAGCTGTTCCGCCGCTGCGCTACTCGTATCAACCCGCATAAAGGTGGTGGTACTGAAATCCTCACGTAACTCCATACCCTCCTGACCATCCTCATCCCATTCGTCGGCACCGCTACACCACGATATCGTCGTATCCTTCGATACCACCTTGCCGGACCGTGTTTCCGAAATTCCGTCCGCTCCAGGTGAGCTCTTTTCAAGCGATTGTATCCTTACACACGTCCACGCCTGGGACTGCGTCGAACAGGGTGCGTTTAAGCAAGCAAACACGTACAGCGTACGATGGAACTGCGAATCATCCAACGGTGCATAGATTTGCACGATCAAGGGCCTCTGCTGACCGCAGAAAATGCATGGCTGAACCTCTATCGCACCAGCAGGCCAATCCTAGCACCATCCCGTGCAAACAAAGAAGGCAAAAATATCGATCGCAGTTCTGTACGGGCAGTGTGGGTATGCTCCTTACTTACCGCATGGCCACCGATTTTGTTTGTCGTATAGGACAGATAGGGTCGGTCCTTTTCCGCGATCGGTTCATCCTCGAACCCTAGCAGAACAAGCGTTTGTTTCTTGGCCATTCTCCCGCAGGATATATGGCGTTCGGGACGGCTTACGACGGGATCAGCTGGAAACAACTCTTCTTGCGCGAGGAAGATTGATTTTTTCTCTCCCAGTCAAAGGAAATCGGTTTGTACTGACGTTTTTAGCCGTCAGAAACATGCACAGGCGCACTGACAAATGAAAGAAGCTGTCAAAATAAACACCCTTTTTCGAAAAATGATTCATCACGCATCCAAAAATATATTTGAAAAATAAAATAATAAGCTGACTAATAAAATTAGGTCCCGATTCTTAATAATCTGAATCCTCATAAAGTGTAACAAAATATATATACATTAAATACAAGATTAATAATGAAAAATTACGCATCAACCCATCTCTATCATGTAAATTGCTTCTTACAACACCTTNGATTCATCACGCATCCAAAAATATATTTGAAAAATAAAATAATAAGCTGACTAATAAAATTAGGTCCCGATTCTTAATAATCTGAATCCTCATAAAGTGTAACAAAATATATATACATTAAATACAAGATTAATAATGAAAAATTACGCATCAACCCATCTCTATCATGTAAATTGCTTCTTACAACACCTTTTTAAATGTGATATTTCATTAGAATAATACGTAAAATTTATTTATGATGCTGATAAAAGCGTGAATAATGCTTTATTAATCCAATTAAATTCCACCACGCAGACGAAGGACCAGATGAAGGGTCGATTCCTTCTGAATGTTGTAATCCGACAGGGTACGGCCATCTTCCAGCTGCTTGCCAGCAAAGATCAGACGCTGCTGATCTGGTGGGATTCCCTCCTTATCCTGAATCTTGGCCTTTACATTCTCGATGGTATCGGATGGCTCCACCTCAAGGGTGATGGTCTTTCCGGTCAGAGTCTTGACGAAGATCTGCATGTTTTCCTAGATTGATAAAATAAAGAAAGAAAAAAAAACAAAAATAAGTTTCGCACGAAATTGCATACTTCTATCTGATGTAATGGAGCAATATATGTAACCACTAACTGAAGTATTAAGTATGACCTAATGTGAATAACAGTACACAATTGTTTCGTAATTTTTTCATCCTAATCTAATTATCCTACAACATTTCACCTAAGCATTTCGTAAGCCCTGGGTTCAGTGTTGACAAAATTCTGTAAGCACTGTACATGTTTTTGCATTCCATTTACCGTATGGAACAATCTCGATTGACTTGGCATGACGACACAAGCGAAGTTTCTAGATAGAAAAACTTCAATGACGTGTGGTTAAAAATAAACTTCTGATGAAATTTAACGCGTAAACTCATCATACATGATTCATACAATACAATTAAATTGGCATTATTCGATGAATAATCGAATTACTTTTTTTTAATTTTAAGACTTCAATAATTATTCTTTGTTTTACTGGCCTACATTAAGGACTGACCTAATGATTAGGTCGAACTTTTGGAACTAATAAAGCTGTGTTGTGCTATTATTGCAGGTTTTTCACAATATGAAAATGTACTGCAGCTCGATTACGCCATCTTTGAAATGGGATAAAAATTAAATTAGCATCGGCCGACGTCGTCAGTCCATAGGAAAATTGATTTAAAAAAAACTTCACCCAGCTACAATTGAAACAACGCTGGGTAATGCAAAATTACGCTGTTTATACCTTTATTTCGTCACCACTACTTCTTTTACCACAATTAGTGCCCTTTTATTTGAGAAGCACAGATGCAATTTCACCACATCCTAATTTAAAAGCTTAAAAACTGGGCCTAAATTAACTGAAATAATTTGGAATTCAATAAAAACTAACAAAATGTGACTGTATTGACGCAGTTCACAAGTTTAAGCACTGAAGCACAACGTTTCAAAAAATGATAATTTGCACCACAGCTCACTGCGTCATCTACGCCATCTTAGAAAACGAGTCACTCTCATGCACAGAAATATAAACTTTTTCTAGCCCTTTCCTGTGCTACGGAAAAGCTAGACCCCATTCGCAATCAACGGTACTGCAATAAAATTACCTCTTTTCAATAAAGATTTTCACAAATTTCTATTCTTCACAGAACACAGTCACAATTTTCTTCACTCTTTGTTTCGGCACGGCTTGTACGTGTGAATGATGCAAGTCGACTTGCTATTTTCTCACTATGACTGCTTCCTCGAATCCATCGCTTTTATAGACTGTGGTGCGATAGAAAAAAACCCGAAAGCAAATGTCATTACGTATCAGCTGCGTCTACACGTTGCTAATATGATCACATCACGCGAGATGGAAAATTAAAATATTTTCATTTCTCGTTCAACTCTTCTAATGCCTTCTGGTGCCTAGTTATATTCATGCAATCAAAAGAAAATTATAGCAAAAGAAAATCAAACAAACAACGTATTCAATAACTAAGCAAATAATATATTCGGAAATAATTTACATAAAATTAAAGAAATCATACTCAATCTCGCGTAGTGTATATGTAACTGCACATGGTTCGTGTAATCATTCATTCTTATTTATTCCGCTGTATTCAGTTTTATACGATTGCTGTTTTGATTCATTGTACATAGCAGTAAATGGAATACATAAAGCAACAAATAGGACACTGAGCGTGTTGTCTTGAACAGGGTAAATCTAAAGGCCACCCTTGAGGCGCAAAACGAGATGAATGGTGGATGCCTTTATGATGCTGTACTCCTGTAGCTGACGACCATCTTCCAGCTGTTTGCCAGCAAAGATCATACGCTGCTGGTTTGGTGGGATTTCCTCTCGCTCATCGATCTGTTTCTTGACGCTTTCCACCGTTGCTTCCGGTTCTGTATCTACGGCAATCGTTTTGCCAGTTAACATCCGTACAAAAATCTGCATGCCACCCTTGAGCCGCAGTACCAGATGGATTGTAGAAGCCTTTATAATGCTGTACTCCTGTAGTTGACGACCATCTTCCAATTGTTTACCGGCGAAAATCATTCGCTGCTGGTTTGGCGGGATTTCCTCACGCTCATCGATCTGTTTCTTGACACTCTCGACAGTTGCTTCTGGTTCCGTATCGATAGCGATTGTTTTACCCGTCAGCATCCGTACAAAGATCTGCATGCCACCCTTAAGTCGAAGCACCAGATGCATCGTCGAACCGTGCTGGATATTGTAATCAGATATAATCCGACCCTCGTCCAACTGTTTGCCGGCAAAGATAATACGCTGCTGGTCCGGTGCAATACCCTCACGTTCCATGATTTTATTTTTAATGTCCAGAACCGTTTCCGAGGCGACAACATCAAGGGTGATCGTTTTACCCGTTAAAGTTTTTACAAAGATCTGCATGATTAAACCGGATAAAGCTGTTTGGAAGAGTAATATTCATTAAGCTTTCATTTCCACACTTCATTTATTTCGTGACTGATCAATTACATCACGTTTCGAATGACAAGAATAGCAATGGTCAAGTGCTAATACCGTTGGCAGAAGTGATCGATCGATGCTTTCACTTCCGCCAGTACCAAAGATTGCAGCGTCTTTGTTAGAGTATTTTTAATGCGGTTTCTGATCTTCATTTGGTTCTCGTATTGATCATACGAGCAGACAGAGGTTAGCTACGTCACGCGTAAATGAAGCGTAGTTAAAAATAAAAGTTCGTTGTCCATCGTAGAAGGTTACTACCCATGGATACGTTGCACCGTATTTCCTTCACGTTTACAACCATTTGTACAGCCATGTGATGTCTGTCTCGTCGTTGAAAACCGATACGATACGCCGACCGTCTGTTGAATGAAATGAACATGATCATGATGGTGAAGGTTTGGAAGAAGTAGTCTGATAAATGAAATGCCTTACCTGTTTGTTTATCCACTATCACTTTAACACTATCGTTTTCTAATGCAACGATCACGGGTTTTAGCGAATAAACGTTAAGTCACCAAAGCTTTGTTGTCGAGATTATTGCCAAACCACACTGAGCCCATCGAGAGCATGCCGAAAGCTTTTTATAGTATAATGCGAATGCGTCCAACGCAATGCAAGTTTAGAAGAGCAGAAGGCTTGCGCGTTCTATCAAAGATTCTTGGCATGGCAAAGCCCAATGGCGCCTTCCGCATGATTGTTTTTCCTAAGAACACTTTGCATACAATCGCTTAAACCTATCAAGGGGTTTCGGCATGTGAGATTTCATATTCTAATGTTGTAAGCCAATAGCAAATTCTAACATAAAACTATTACATCGAACAGTAGGGAAAAATGGAAAGCAATTTCCAACGGTTTGCAATGACGATACACGATAATGGAACAGCTGATAGCCGACGATTGTATGAGGTGGGGAGCGTTGACTCTCATCTTGGCAGAGAAATTATTTGTATGCGGCCAAAGTCAATGCCAAAGTCTTGGTGGGTTTTGTGTTTCGTTTTTGTTTTGGCAGAATGACAACATTGGATTGTTTGCTTACAATTATGTCACACACACAGGACGATCGACACTATAAAAACCCTCGATCATTGTTCGAAGGATTCAAACAAGCAGGTATCCTTGGGCTGAACTAGCGTTAATTATCGAATAGGGTTGTTAGGATCTGAACTACACGGTAAGGTCACTAATATGCAACATTGAGAGCGATTGAAAATTACGCCACGATATCTTCCACAGGCAGTACCATGCAGATCTTCGTGAAGATGTTGACCGGCAAGACCATTGCCGTGGACACTGAGCCAGAGGCAACGGTCGAAAGTGTCAAGAAACAGATTGATGAACGAGAGGAAATCCCTCCGAACCAACAGCGCATGATCTTCGCTGGCAAGCAACTGGAAGATGGTCGTCAGCTACAGGAATACAGTATCATCAAGGGTTCCACAATTCATCTTGTTTTGCGCCTCAAGGGTGGCATGCAGATCTTCGTTAAGATGTTGACTGGTAAGACCATTGCCGTGGACACTGAACCAGAAGCAACTGTTGAGAGTGTCAAGAAACAGATCGACGAGCGTGAGGAAATCCCTCCGAACCAGCAGCGTATGATCTTCGCTGGCAAACAACTGGAAGATGGTCGTCAGCTACAGGAGTACAGCATCATCAAGGGATCTACTATTCATCTGGTCCTACGACTCAAGGGTGGTATGCAGATCTTTGTGAAGATGTTGACCGGCAAGACCATTGCTGTGGATACAGAACCTGAAGCTACTGTTGAGAGTGTCAAGAAACAGATCGATGAGCGTGAGGAAATCCCTCCGAACCAACAGCGTATGATCTTCGCTGGCAAACAACTGGAAGATGGCCGTCAACTTCAGGAATACAGCATCATCAAAGGCTCCACCATTCATCTCGTTTTGCGCCTCAAGGGTGGCATGCAGATCTTCGTGAAGATGTTAACTGGCAAGACCATTGCTGTGGATACAGAACCTGAAGCTACTGTTGAGAGTGTCAAGAAACAGATCGACGAGCGTGAGGAAATCCCTCCGAATCAACAGCGTATGATCTTCGCTGGCAAACAACTGGAAGATGGTCGTCAGCTACAGGAGTACAGCATCATCAAGGGATCTACTATTCATCTGGTCCTACGACTCAAGGGTGGCATGCAGATCTTTGTGAAGATGTTGACCGGCAAGACCATTGCTGTGGATACAGAACCTGANACTGTTGAGAGTGTCAAGAAACAGATCGACGAGCGTGAGGAAATCCCTCCGAACCAGCAGCGTATGATCTTCGCTGGCAAACAACTGGAAGATGGTCGTCAGCTACAGGAGTACAGCATCATCAAGGGATCTACTATTCATCTGGTCCTACGACTCAAGGGTGGCATGCAGATCTTTGTGAAGATGTTGACCGGCAAGACCATTGCTGTGGATACAGAACCTGAGGCTACTGTTGAGAGTGTCAAGAAACAGATCGATGAGCGTGAGGAAATCCCTCCGAACCAGCAGCGTATGATCTTCGCTGGCAAACAACTGGAAGATGGTCGTCAACTTCAGGAATACAGCATCATTAAGGGATCTACTGTTCATCTAGTTCTACGACTGAAAGGAGGATTGGAGCTGATTGATTGATTGAACCACTGCGTATGATTATTAGGACAATGAAATATTGGAAAAAAGGCTCTAAACTCATTCCGTTGATGAGATCTAACGCAATAGAAAAGCAAGCAAACTGCCAAACAAAATATCGAAGAAAATTTTCAGATTCAGTAAGATGTAGTTCGATATGCTATGTCTAAGAAGTTTAATAAAAATGAATCGTTTTGTTGAATATATTTGAAATTTTCAACACAATCGTATATCAACCTTGAAGGAAAACGAATGCTGCAATTTTTGTTTGAATATTTTGACGAATCACGCATCAGCGAGCTGTCAAATGTTTCGTCAAGTGAAATGTCAAATTCACCACATAAATTCGCCGGCAATGTTTATTTACAAAATGTGTTTCAGATCGAACGTGTTTTGGCTGCGAAAATTCGTTTTTACTGAAAATGTGCGTTATTACGCGGGTATTTATCAAAAAAACCCGCAACTCAAGCCAGCGACCGCAACGATTGAAACAATCAAGGCTAAACTCACCGCGAGCAATACACCAACGATGGAAGAATGGAGACACATTCGATTGGACATACTGAACGAACGAAGGTTCAACAATACAAATGTTGATAGCGTTGTCCTAGGGCTTTGCCCTAATTTGCGAATCGGAAAATCTTATGTCAACTTTCTGCAACAGCAAGGGCTGCAAACAAACCTGGCCATAGTGGGAAAACTGCTACGGCTTTACCGATTAAAGGAGGAAAAATTAAGCGAGGAAGACGAAGCGGACATTTGGCGGATGTACACAGAACTGCGTGAACAGAATGCAATTCTCGATGCTAATAGTTGTGAGCATGCAATCCATGCACTGACGCTTACTAAACACTGGAGGCATTGTTTGGAATTGTTAGAAATGATCAAAATCACTGGGACACCGGATAGCTCATCGTACAACTGTATCGCTACAAAAGCGTTCCAAGCAGGGGACGAATCAACGGGCTGGATAATGTTGCAGGAAATGTGTGAGAAAAAGCGCATTCCAAACGATGATAGTTTCCTAGCGTGGATAGAGTATAGTCGTAATCAAGAAGGTCAAACGTTTTCGACAAATCTGGAACGAATGCTACAATTCACCAACGATCAAGGTGTATTTCTATCGAAACGCTTCGGGAAAGAGTTNGATAGCTCATCGTACAACTGTATCGCTACAAAAGCGTTCCAAGCAGGGGACGAATCAACGGGCTGGATAATGTTGCAGGAAATGTGTGAGAAAAAGCGCATTCCAAACGATGATAGTTTCCTAGCGTGGATAGAGTATAGTCGTAATCAAGAAGGTCAAACGTTTTCGACAAATCTGGAACGAATGCTACAATTCACCAACGATCAAGGTGTATTTCTATCGAAACGCTTCGGGAAAGAGTTGTTGCAGCTACCAGAGGAACTCGGCATCAGTGTGCATGAAACACGTATCACGGATAGCGGAAAGTGTTCCCACTGTAAAGGAAATCTGTCCAGCATTGTCGTATCGAAAGATATGTTTCAGCGGATGAAAGATGCTTTTCTGCAGGCGGTGCTTATCAATAGAGAGATTTTTAATCGTACTACCCCGGAAGAGTTGAACCGTTTCCAAACGTTTCTTAAGAAAACACTCCCGTACGATGTGGTGATCGATGGGCTGAATGTGGCATTTTCTTCTGGCAATCAAAAAAATCCTACCGTTTACGCGCAACAAGTAGCCGCCGTTGTTCGGCACTACGTCCGCCAAAAGAAACGGGTGCTTGTTATAGGCCGACGGCATATGGACAAGTGGCGATCAAAGGAGATGAAGTACATACGTGAAAACAGCTTTCTGTTTCTTACCGAGGATTTGTACGTAAAATTGTATGGTTGCCAGAAATGCCATTTTTAACGTTATTGTTTTCTTTCAAGGTCCCAAGATGATCCCTTTCTGTTGTACGCTGCGCTGGAAAGTGGTCCAAAGACAGATTTCTTTTCCCGAGATCTCATGCGAAAGCATTCGTTTATGCTGGGCAATGAGCTGAGCGGTGTGTTTAAACGCTGGCAACAGGAACATCAGTACTCGCTGCTTTCCATCATGCCAGATGGGCGTGTTATTATTAAGGCCCCGTTCAAATATGAACTGTACGCGCACAAGTCTCGTACAAACCGATGGCACGTGCCGCTAGTTGAACATGGCAACCGTATTCCAAAAATCGAAAAGCAAAACGATTGGCTTTGCATGAGCATAAACTGAAAAATATAATAATAGCGGCAGAATGAATAAAGTTAAGAATTTGCTAATAGTATGATCAATTTAAGCGTTGTGCATGTTTTATTGTGTACAGCTGTGCGACAGCTGACTTTGACAGCTTACGCGCGAAGGTTGTTTACATTGTAAAAAGAATAACAAAGCCGGCGAATCAAAGTAGTCTGGTGAGCCATGAAGGCTGTAGCGAGTGGAAAGTTACGAAAACTTCTACAAACGAAAAGAATTCCCAATGTGTGTAATCAACAAAGTGTGTCCAATTCAAGTGAAGAAGAGGAAAATAGTTTGCCTCTCCAACAATGTACGTCTGAGCCGAATAAACACGCGGCTACCGAGGAGGATCAACCCATGCATGAACCAGAACCATCAGACAGCGATTCAGACGCAAGCAGTGTTGGCGATCATCTCGTTGATCCGAGTACGTTAAATCTGGATGAAACGTTCTTTACGCAAACATTTCAAAGCCAATCTATCCAAGATGGCCCCATTATTGACTTGGATGGTGACGCATCCGAAGTGTCTGATGCTGAGGAGGAAACTGTTATGACCATGGGAGAGGAAGACCAAATGAACCAAATATTGACACAGGTATCCGATTATGATAGGATGGTAAAAGAAGCTAACGTTTGTAATGAGTTACTCGAACGCAGACGGAAGGAAATGGAAATGTTTCAACCGACGCTGACGGACGAGTATGGTGTTCCGTTCCTGCTAACGCAAACAGAGCATTTTCATGAGGTACCATGTGCAGAAGACGATATCGACTGGGAACGTGTAGCAGAACAGAATGCCGAAAGTGAAAAGGCAAACAACATCGAGATCATTGTTTCTGGCATCATGCAAAAGTCCAAACGTTTGCTGGATCCAGCCGAAAAGCTGAAACGTTTGGAACAAGAACATAAGAAAAAAATGTTTCTAAATACACACAAAACGCATTTATTATTGCTGCTCGCGTATGGCATAAGCATTAATCGTACCGTCAACCATCACATTACTCAAAGTGCTTTGGAACTGTATGAGTTGATCGGGGATAGTGAAATTACCATGGACGAAACAGTCAGTCTCGATTTTATTCAATCCGTAACAACACACTATAAAACTGTGATAAAACATACCAAAAATGCTCCGCGGGTTATCAATCAACCGCGTAACACCTTCGAACGCCAGCTAGCTGCCCGTGAGGTAACTTCAAGGCAAATGCTCAACCTCATTCTACTCACTCTGTTACGTTTTTTAGGCGTACGCGCCAGACTGATAATGAATCTGGACGTGGTGCCGAAACATCCTCCCGTTATTAAACCTACTCCGAAGAAAAAAAGTCCCAATGCTCCACCGGAAATCATCAACCCTGTCCCACGGTACGGGAACGTTCCACTTACAACGACGGAAATACTAAAGCGGAAACCGGAAATACAGAAAATATTTCAACTGTCCCAGCTCGATGGCGCTGACGATGAGGTAATATCGAACAAGAAAGCACGCATAGAGCGTACAACCGTTAGATCCCGGTTGGGGGAATTGATCTCTTCTTCAGATGTACCAAAAGATCCAAAAGGAACGGGTAAAACATTTTCTGAGAAGAATTCAAACGCAAAACCGAAAGCATTGAAGCTCATAACTTCTAATTTTTTCCCGAAAAAGGCTGCAAATATTCAACGAAATGTTGAACACGAGAATAGAAAATCTTGCTCTGGAATGCCAAATTTGGCCAAACTACGTAAGCAATGTTTAGAATCATCGGAGAACGATAATAAGACATTGGAAGAAATTCCACAGAAGTTATCATCTTCCAAATATTTTAAGAAAACTTCTACGGCAGAACAACCTACGATATCGCGTGATCACAAGAGAACAATTAACAAAGTGCCAAATCTTGCCAAACTTCGACAACAGCCATCATCCGACGAGAGAGTGACGAAAACGGAACATCGTATACCCGAGTTCGATACTTGGATTGAATGTTATCTGGAAAAGGAACGCCGTTGGACCGTGGTGGAAGCAGGGCTAGGGACAACCGATTGTCTGGATCCTGTGATAGATCGCATTCTTGCACCACCGTTGTATGCCTTTGCCTGGGAAGCGGATGGTACCATCGTCGACGTATCACGGCGCTACCGATGGCGCAACGAACAGCTCGCGTTGAAGAATCGAGTAGATGCGAAATGGCTTCAAAAAACGCTTGCTCCATATCGCCCACGTATGCTGGACGAAGCACACTTGCAGGAGCAGCTTGAATTTCGACGGCTTAAGCTTCGTGCACCGAGGCCAACCACGATTGCACAGTAAGTTATCGTTAAGATTCAACAACAATTGCTTTTTAGACCCACCCAATTGATTAGCCTCTTTTGTTTTCAGGTGCAAAAATCATCCCTCGTACTGTTTGCACAGACATTTGCAAAAATTTCAAGCAATCTATCCTGCTAATGCACCGCCGTTGGGTTTTGTACAGGGAGAACCACTTTTTGCTCGGGAATGTGTACATACGCTACATTCGCGCGAGGTTTGGCTACGGCACGCAAAAGTTATACGACATTTCGAGCAACCTTATAAAGTTGTACGCACCAAACTGAAGCGCCAGCCGGCCGATCTGGAGTTATTCGGTTACTGGCAAACGGAAGAGTACATCCCACCGGAACCCATCAATGGTATTGTGCCGCGCAATGCTTATGGGAATATCGAAATCTTCAAAGAATGTATGCTACCGAAGGGCACGGTACACCTGAAACGTATGTAACCATTGGAGAATATTAGTTCCCAACATTAGGTAGATGAACTATTTGTCCTTTATTTCACAGATTATGGTTTGTCGTACATTTGCCGTAAGCTTGGAATCGACTATGCCGTTGCAGTGGTTGGTTTTGGGGTGCACGCTGGTGGCAATCATCCCATATTCGATGGCATTGTGATATGTGCAGAACAACAAGATCGTTTGCTGGAAGCTTGGCAACGACATCAGGACGAAGCGGCTCAGAAAAAGATAGAGAAGAAGCACAATACGGTGCTAAAGAATTGGGTGAAGCTGGTGAAAGGATTGCTGGTGCGAAGTAGGCTGAAAAACAAGTATAACTTTGAAGGAATGTAGGAAATTATATTGTAGAAATAAATTGTCCTATAATAAGTTGAAAAATGAGTGGATAAATGATCAAGAATAAAAATGTATCATGATGATCTGCATCAGAACACGCGTTAAAGCATCGGTCGCATCGACAGTGGCGGATCTAATGATGGGCGGAGTAGATGTCCGTCCTTTTGATGGGGAGGGGGGAGGGGTAACCTGTCATGGGACCCTGAAGAAACGGCATATGACTGGGCCCATCCACTTTTACACACACTCGAAATTTCAAATAGCCATATAACAGCCCGATAGTAACGTATCCGATAAGGGCTTATCCCGATAACAGTTGGAGAAGATGTGTGTTGGACGGGTGTTGGAGAGCTGTTTCAAAGATATAAGGAGCATATTTATTGGACGTTTAGTTGGTGTTGGCATTTTACGCACAACAAAGTTTTCCGGTTCGTGACAGTTTTTTTTGGAAGAACTCCACGGACAAGGTGTTTCCGGAGATAGGTGGTATCGTTGTTAGAATTGCGATCGTATCACGGAAGCAGTTTAATCCCAACCAGCAGCCTTTGTCTCCTTTGTATTTATCAACGGTCTTCTTGACTTTTCGTTAGAATGCGTTATAACGGATTGCAAAAGCTCCAGTCCTATACGTCTAACAATGATGAAGTCACCCACAAAGCCAACGCTTTATCAGTCATTCGTCACGCCATTCCGGTTCCGTTTTCTAAAAGAACACAATGCGCACTGCATAAAGATTTCGCAGGATGCAAACGTTTCTGTTGTAAATAGTTACGATTACGCGGATCATGTCTTGACAGACAGCTTCGCACGTTGAATCTTGAGATAGATAAATCCACGAGACGTGTACAGCGCTCTGATCCCATCGGGCTTCATCTCGAGGGTCGAGGGATGCTGCTGTACTGTAGTTTGCATAGTCCATTCATACGGAACACACGCCTGAGATGAGCTCCCCCAAACTAACCGTGGCCGAAGTGAGCGAATCATTGCAGCGATTTGGCATAGCGGACTATATCGTTTTCGTGGCCAGCCTGTTAGTATGCGTAGTGATCGGTGTGTACTTTGGGTGGAAAGATTGGAGTGTACAGCGAAAGCGCAAACAGAACGTTCGGCGTGGTTCGGAAGCGCTCAACTACCTGGTGGGCGGTAGAAAGATGAAAATTTTCCCTGTTGCAATGTCCCTGATTGCCAGCTTCATTTCCGGCATCGCGGTCATGGGTGCGTCCACCGAGACGTATCTGCACGGGACACAGTTTTGCTACATCTTTACCGCGATCATTTTGATGGCGTTTTGCATGAACTTCATATTTTTGCCCGTGTACCAGGGTCTGGAAATAACGTCCGCGTATGCCTATCTCCAGCTGAGGTTCGATCGCAGGATACGACTGCTCGGGTCAGGACTGTTTACTCTGGCAACGGTGAGAATCGATCGAGAGTGGCTCGTCATTGGATTGCAGTTACTAACAGACATTCGGATACATTTTTTAGCTACTTCACCTGCCGATAGTTATCTATGTACCTGCGTTAGCATTCAATCAGGTGTCGGGTGTAAATGTACACATTGTATCTACTAGTGTGTGCATGGTTTGCATATTCTACACTTTGGTGGTAAGTATTATCAGGATGAGTCTTCTCTTAACTTGCTACTACCATGTATACTCCCAAGGGTGGTATTAAAGCGGTCGTTTGGACGGATGTGATTCAAATGTTCATCATGATTGGAGCCTTGGTCTTGATCGTTATCAAGGGTACTGCGGACATTGGTGGACTCGGTGTACTGATCGAAAGAAACATGGCAAGCGGAAGATTTGAAACGCCCAAGTATGCACGGATAAAGTTCGTAGCTCAACCGTTATACTACTCACATCCTCACATCTTTTAGTTTTAGTTTGGATCCCACCGAACGGCATACGATCTGGGCCATCTTTATTGGTGGTGGGTCCTTCTGGATTGCCAAAAATGCCATCCATCAGATGATGATTCAACGCTATCTGGCCTTGCCCACCTTTCGCGATGCACAGAAAGCGATGATCTGCTTCACGATCGGTATGATACTACTGCTGATGACGTGTTTCTACAATGGGCTGCTAATATACGCGACCTTCTACGACTGTGATCCACTGACGACGGGATTGGCAAAGGCGAAGGATCAACTACTTCCGGTGCTGTTGATGAAAGTGCTTGGAAATTATCCCGGGCTGGCGGGTTTGTTCATATCCGGAATATTTAGTGCATCGCTCAGCTCACTCTCCACCGGACTTAATTCTCTTTCGGCGATTGTGCTGGAAGATTTCGTAAAGCCGTTTGCTAAGAAGCCGCTGAGTGAACGAAGCACTCGCTATATAATGCGAGGAACCGTTCTGGCGTTCGGCATCGTTGCTGTCGTTCTGGTGCTGGTAGTCGAGAAGCTTGGTACCGTGTTGCAGCTGTCGATGAGTTTGGTGCCGATTTCGTTAGGTCCATTGTTGGGATTGTTTCTGCTGGGAATGCTGCTGCCGTGGGTTGATTCGACCGTAAGTATGCAATATTGCGGACATAATTTGGATGAGACAATAAGAGTGTCTACGGTATATTTCAGAGTGCGTTTGGTGGAGCTATATGTGGACTGTTCACCATGTCGTACATCGTCATACGGGCACAAATAGCGGTTGCTGCCAAGGAGATGCCTATTCAAGCGAAACCCGTCTCGGTGGAAGGATGTGAGTACGAGTTCGTACTGCCACCGGGATATAATGCCACCGCAACGCATCCTACACATCCGATAGAAAAGTCCATCCATCACGTGTCCTACCTGTTCTACACATTCATCGGTGCCGTGACGACCGTTCTCGTCGGTGCCATTACCGCCGCCATACTTCGACGTCAGCAGCCACATAAACTCGATCCACTACTGGTGGCGCCGTTTGTTAGAAAGATATGCTTCCCAGAATCCATATCGCGTACCATTGTTACGACGCATAACTTTAATAAAGCAGATATCGAACTGTACAGCACGTAAAAGTGGCGTTGATTGGTGATGATCAAAAGTCAAGAGGTTTGTGTTATCATATCTGTAAGATGGGCTGGTCGGTTGACTATTTCCGTCTTGCGTGGATGCTAAGCTGCGTTGACACAGGGGCATTATTTATGCACCTTCGCTGCTGGTCGCTTATCTCTCGAACGGACGGACCCGTCTGTTGCTGCTGACAATGTTGATTAGCGCGGTGGATGGGAAAGTTGGCATTTCTCTCACAGCTCAGTTGTCCGGAACTTGCATCGCCGAACGAATCGCAGTGCTCTGTCGGCGGTACGTGCAGTCCACTACGCACTACCGTGAATGATCAGAAGGGTCTTAAGGTGAGTTTTGTGTGGATCTTTTCGTTTCGGGTTGCAGTTGTTCTTTCACATACGTGTGAGGTTTGCGATATGATCACACCACGTTCGTATGCGATTCACCGCTTCTTTACATTCGCGTAATATTTTTAACGTAAATATATAATATGTGATGATGCTTTAGATACAAAACGGATCGTAAATTCACTTCCCATGTCACGCAGACGCTCGGATGAGGCTACACGTTTTTCCTCCAGCTACGTCACGATCGTACGATAAAGCAGCTTATCAGTGTTTGCGGCTGTCTGGAAATATCTGATCGCTAGCTGTGCGAAATAATTTACCATCCAACGGACGTATCTAATATAAGAGTGCTTAACCATCCCCGGTTCGCTTCGAATGGATATCAGTCGGTAGTTCGTCCTGCGAAGGAGCGCGTGCCTTGTAGGAATCTGAATTTCGTAAAACCAAAGACCCAACGGTTAGCGTCGGAACATAAGCACACGGAATTACTGGTTTGGAGGATACGGAATATAAGTTTTAGGCACGATGGCCGACGGGACCACACTGGAAGGAGTCACACATTCCATGGATGCGATAGTTAATGAAGATGGCTTTCATCTTACCACGAGCGAAAGTGTAAAGCGAGCTGGGTCAAGCGTGGAAGACATTAGCCGATCACTGCAACGCTTCAACTGGCCCGATTACGTAGTGTTTGTGCTGATGCTGATCAGTTGTATGGTGATCGGTGTGTTCTTTGGCTACAAGGATCATCAAAAGCACAAGCGCCAGAAGCATGCACGCCGCGGATCGGAAGCGCTCGACTATCTCGTCGGTGGCCGGAAGATGAAAATCATTCCCGTGTCCGTGTCGCTGGTGGCGAGCTGGATCTCCGGTATCTCGTTGCTCGGAACGTCGACGGAGATCTACGTGTACGGTGTGCAGTACTGTTACATCGTGTGTGCCGTGGTGCTGATGGGTCTTGCCATGAACTACATCTTTTTGCCAGTTTTCCACGATTTGCAAATAACATCCGCGTACGAGGTTAGTGGCATGATGGCAAAGAGGCTTTTTGCGGGGTGTCTAAACATTGTTCTGCAATTCGTTTTCAGTATCTACAAATGCGATTCGACAAGCGCATGAGATTAGTCGGTTCAATATTGTTTACCCTGGCCAGTGTAAGTAAAATCTTAGTGATCTGTTTGAAGTTAGAGTATATTTTGGTTTGCTAGCCCAATATTGCTATTTCGGTTTGCTTGTTTGTTTTCCTGCAGATCCTGTGGTTACCAATAGTGATTTATGTTCCAGCACTTGCTTTCAATCAAGGTAATGTTAGATCTGTAACGCTTAAGATCGTGTTCTCAAATGTTATCCTACATTTGCAGTCTCTGGTGTTAACATTCACGTGATTACTCCGATCGTTTGTTTGGTGTGCATATTCTACACAAGCCTGGTAAGAGTCGAATGACCTACAAGAGGTCGAACATTTGGGTTACAATTTAACGAATCAACTTTTTTCTAAAAGGGTGGACTAAAGGCGGTCGTGTGGACAGATGTTATACAAACGGGCATCATGGTGGGAGCAATGATCATAGTGATCATCAAAGGTACGGCGGATGTTGGTGGACTCAATGTAGTGATCGAGCGAAATTCGGCCGGTGGAAGATTTGAGGCGCCTGAGTAAGTGGGAAGCTAGCAGCAGCTCAGATTTGATCCGATTTAACGTCCGGTTTTATTCGTTCAGCTTCAACTTGGATCCAACGGCACGCAACACATTTTGGACTTTGTTGATCGGTGGAACCTTCTTCTGGACATCGACCAACGCCATCAACCAGAACATGATGCAGCGATATCTGTCGCTACCTTCGCTGGGATCCGCCCGGAAGGCACTGGTACTGTTTCTTATCGGAACGACCACCCTGCTGGCGATGTGCTGCTACAATGGGCTGCTCATCTTTGCCATGTATCACGACTGTGATCCCCTGTCGACCGGGTTGGCCAAGGCGAAGGATCAGCTAGTGCCGCTGCTCGTGATGGAAGTTCTTGGAGAATACCCGGGATTGGCGGGCCTGTTTGTGGCGGGCATATTTAGTGCCGCCCTTAGCTCACTGTCCACGGCTCTCAACTCTCTGTCCGCCATTGTGCTGGAGGATTTCTGCAAACCGTTCGTAACGAAACCGCTCACGGAAACGCAAACGCGCTACATTATGCGCTTCACGGTGCTGGCATTCGGTGCGCTTGCCGTCATGATGGTGATTGTGGTTGAGAAGATGGGCGCCGTGTTACAGCTGTCGATGAGCTTGGGACCGGTAACGTTGGGCCCACTGTTTGGTCTGTTTCTGATGGGTTTCTTCTTTCCGCGCATCAATGGAAGTGTAAGTGATGGTAAGAATTCATGGAGCTAATTTTTTTACTCACGGTACTTCTCCCATTTGCAGTGTGCCATCGTGGGAACAACGGCAGGCTTGGCCTTAATGTCGTACATTGTCATTAGGTCCCAAATCTCGATTGCCCTCCGTGAAATCGTTTTCGCCGAGAAACCGGTCACCGTGGAAGGTTGTCAGTACGAGTTTACGCCGAAAAATGGCACACTCTTTGGGGAGGATTCGAACGCAGCCGGCGACAAATCGCTGCACCACGTGTCTTTTCTGTATTACACGATGATCGGTTCAGTGGTGCCCACGGTAGTGGGCTATCTGTCCTCGTTCATTCTACCACGCTCGAAAACCGACGACATCGATCCCTTACTATTAGCACCGTTCCTGCGCCGCTTCTACCGTACCCGGGACAGTAAGGCTAATCACATGACAGAGGTATTGCATGAGTTCGAAACCAAAGACGTTCAACTGTAAGCGGCAGGCGTGGTGGAGATCGTGGATCGTAAACCGGGCGCCACTATCACTGTACAGTATATGTTTGGATTAGAGTATTACCAGCAGAGATGCAGTGTAGCTAGTACGATTGTGTGTGTGCTTTGATGCGAGGTTATTGTAAACCCGTACACAAGGAATTGAATAATTTGTTGGTAGAAGAAATAAATATTTCGTTCAAGAAACAATCACTTTTCTGTAGTGTTTTACCTTTTTTCAACTGGTGTCCATTTAACAAAAAAAAAAAACTTGGTAATGCCTGGAAACGAAATGTAATTTATTTTAAAACGCTATCACAACTCAGCGCCCGAAGGCGTCGCGCGTTGTGACCTACTCTGAATACATCTCCATAAATCATAAAGACACGCGCCCATTCTTGGGACATGTTTTAGTAGTTTAGCGTTAATCTGTGGAGTAAAGAAGAGCATCGTACTCCTATGCAGATGGAACGGTGACGCACATGCTGTACAAAATTTGGATGAATGTTTTGGAACATTCTACACCATTCTTTGTGACGTTAGGCTTCAAAGACAGCCGAGTGCTCTAGGGAAATAGAAAATAAATTTTCATAAACCAACCCATGGCTATCTTGACATGAGCCCTGTCCGGCGATCATATTTTAATGCTTATCTTTGTTGATGAAGGGATTCACGGGCTAGCTGTGGGTAGATAAACGTACTTAGTGGAAAATTGGTACAGCGATGGCGTCATCCGTCGGGTTGGTCAGTCCCGGTTACATTGGTCAGTCGAGTACGTCGTGCACTTGCAGTTGGTTCGTTTCAGTCCGGTTCGACAATGTCAAGCGACTGGCTGCTAAATGGTAGCAGCGGAGAGGATTATTCCACCGACGAAATAACAGCGTACGATGAAAACGACACGTCCGAACAGACGATCGACTCGATCAGTCGATCATTGCAGCGTTTCGAATGGCCCGATTATGTTGTGTTTGTGCTGATGTTGCTGATCTGCATCGTGATTGGGATATTCTTCGGCTACCAAGACCATCAGAAGCACAAACGGCGTCGGAAGCAGGCGCGCCGCGAGTCGGAAGCGCTCGACTATTTGGTCGGTGGCCGGAAGATGCAAATATTTCCAGTATCGGTATCGTTGGTGGCAAGCTGGATCTCCGGCATCTCGCTGCTGGGGACATCTACCGAGATTTATGTGTATGGGACACAGTACTGCTACATAGTGTTTGCTGTGATACTAATGGGCTTTGTAATGCATCACATATTTTTGCCCGTTTTCCACGAGCTACAAATTACGTCTGCATACGAGGTGAATGTAACGAGCGGGATTATCCTTTTGGGAATAGTAAACCATGACCTATTCTTCAACAGTACCTTCAGCGACGATTTGACCATCGAATGCGACTGTTCGGATCAATACTCTTCACGGTGGCTTGTGTAAGTATATGAAGCTGATTCGGCGGTAATGTGTTATTTGATTAAAGGATGTATACTCGAAATTTACTCAAAGCTTCTTTGGATGCCTATCGTCATTTACGTCCCAGCTTTGGCGTTCAACCAAGGTATGTTTAGTGATGAAACTGTCTTCGTTGGTGCAATAAATCCTGTGCATTTATTTTCATTTTTAGTGACTGGATTAAGCATACATGTCGTTACACCGATCGTTTGCATGATTTGTGTATTCTACACCAGTATCGTAAGTTTTTTTTTTGTTACATCGTCTCTTGGTGACAAGTTAATAGTTTAAAGTTACATTTCTTTGTTTTCACCATAGGGGGGATTGAAGGCGGTAGTCTGGACGGACGTGATTCAATCCGGAGTGACGTTGTTGGCTCTGTTGGCTGTGCTCATCAAAGGCACGTACGATGTCGGAGGACCTGCAGAAGTTCTAGCACGAAACATTGCTGGCGATCGTCTGGAGGTACCAAACATCGATCCCGATCCAACGCTACGACACTCGATCTGGATTATCCTGATTGGTGCTCCTGTATGGTTTTGTTATGGTGTTTCTTGCAGCCAGGATATGATTCAACGGTTTCTAGCATTGCCAACGCTGCAAGATGCTCGTAAAGCGCTAAAAGGTTTTGTGATCGGTTGGATTGTAGTTAATTTAATATTCTTCTTAATCGGCATGCTCGTGTACGCTACATACTACCGTTGTGATCCTCTGACAACGCAGCTGGCAAGAGCTAAGGATCAACTATTGCCACTATTTGTGATGGAAACGTTCGCAGCGTACCCGGGCATGACTGGAGTGTTTGTAGCAGGTATCTTTAGTGCGGCTCTTAGTTCGCTTTCGTCGGCATTAAATGCACTCTCCGCCATTACTCTAGAAGATTTCTGCAAACCATACTGTAAGAAGCCTCTCACAGAGAGGCAGATCAGCTACATCATGCGAGGTTCGGTGTTGATATACGGAGCTTTGTCAGTATTGTTATCTTTATTGGTAGAGCATCTAGGCACGGTGATGCAGCTGACAATGACATTAAGTTCAGCTTCTGGAGCACCACTTTTTGGACTCTTTGTGATGGGCATTTTGATGCCTTGGGTTAATGGAACGGTAAAAGCTATTTACGAATGAGGAGTCTACCTGTTCACTATGACTGATAAAAATAATATATCCGTTTTTACAGGGAGCATTGTATGGAGGCGCTACAGGATTGCTTGTGATGCTATACATGTGCTATAAGGCGCAATATTCGATCGCATCTGGTAGCAGAACGTTCGACACGAAGCCTGTATCGGTGGAAGAGTGTCCATATGAGTATGCATACAATGCAACAGACGGGGTGACAGACGCAGAATCTGACCTCGAACATATAGAAAAGTCTATCTATCACATGTCATACATGTACTTCACACTGTTTGGAACGAGCGTGACGTGCCTGACGGGAACGATCGTTAGTTTTCTTACGAAACTGAGCGGCACCACTCAACAAGAATCGATCGATCCAAAGCTATTAGCACCGTGCATTCGAAAAATGCAACCTGGTGGAATACCGCTTACATTTCAAGCAGTACCAACCGACAGGAAACAGGCTGAGATGAGTGAAACAGATTGTAACTGAAATTGTAAATAGAGCCGTTTGTGTTGCAATAAACGAATATCTAATTACATTGAGTAAAATAACATCTTGTTTTAGAGTTTGAGTTTCGATAATACAAAATACTCACCATATAACATATATATAACACATTAGAATTCATTTAGCAAATTCAAGATCCCCAAGGAAATTATTTGATTTGTCGAAATATTTCATTTTGAAATTTTTCACGCAAATTCCAACAAGCGATCGTTCTGCTAATTCAGAGAAATACGTTGAGCGTTACAGTGCGTAGTTATCATTATCTGTGCGAACTTTTGGTCTATGTCTCATAGTTAAGTCTTATCACTATTAACAAAATTTTCGTTAGGAACGCTGAGAAACTGGTTCATCGTGCGTGTTATCAGGTCGCGTGGGTTTGTTCTAGCCGGATCGGTCAATGCAATAAGTGTACCTCAGTCTAGTGTAATCATGGCAAGTGATTGGTTGAGGAAAAGTAACAGTGGAGAAGATTATCCGTATTATGAAGCACTTCATAATGCAAAAAACATATCCGAAAAAACAATCGAGTCGATTGGTCAATCGTTGCAACGTTTCGATTGGCCTGACTATGTCGTGTTTGTGTTGATGCTGGCGAGCTGCATTACGATTGGAATCTATTTCGGTTACAGAGCGCATCAGAAACGTAGACGCTGTGGACAACCGTCCGGGAATGAGACGGAAGCTCAGGATTATTTAGTCGGTGGTAGAAAGATGCAAATTTTCCCCGTTGCCGTTTCGTTGGTGGCCAGCTGGGTGTCGGGTGTTCCTATGCTGGGAACCGCCACTGAGGTCTACGTATATGGCACACAGTTCTGCTACATAGTGGTTTCAATGGTTCTGGCAGGTATTTTAATGCATTACCTCTTCTTACCGGTGTTTCACGAACTGCAGATAACGTCTACATATGAGGTAAGGAATGCCATCAAATAGTCGCTCATGAGTTTCAGAGCGTCATAATTATTGTATTTACAGTATCTCCAACGTCGATTCGACTCGCGAATGAGACTGTTTGGCTCAATTCTGTTTACATTGGCTTGCGTAAGTAGTTAGAGTCAGCTCTTAAAATTAATGATCTTAACTTACGTTTAATGTCGCATTAAACAGTTGCTGTGGATGCCTATCGTGATCTACGTTCCCGCTTTGGCATTTAATCAAGGTATTCGATGTTTAGTGTATGTAAGCAAAACTTATGTTGATCTGTTTCTTCTTATTGTTGCTAGTAACTGGACTCAGCGTTCACCTCGTTACACCGATAGTTTGCATAAGTTGCATGTTCTACACCAGCATTGTAAGTGGAAGGAACTACAAAAAAAACTATTAAAATGGTATACATGTTAACAAATTACGAATATCCTTAGGGTGGTCTAAAAGCAGTGGTTTGGACGGATGTGATTCAGTCGGGAGTGACGTTGCTGGCTTTGTTGGCTGTGCTGGTTAAAGGCTCGTACGATGTCGGAGGTCCTGCAGAAGTTCTAGCACGAAATATAGCCGGTGAACGGCTAGAAGCACCAAACTTCGATCCCGATCCAACATTACGCCACTCATTCTGGATCATGTTACTTGGTGCTCCGATATGGATATGCGAGGGAATAGCTTGCAGCCAGGATATGGTACAACGCTTTCTGTCTTTACCTACACTAAAAGATGCTCGTAAAGCTTTGAGCTGCTTCGTAGCTGGATGGGTTGGTATAAATGTGATATTCTTCCTGCTTGGGATGCTAGTGTACGCTACGTACTACCGTTGTGATCCACTGACGACAGAGTTGGTGAAAGCAAAGGATCAACTGTTGCCACTATTTGTGATGGAAACGTTCGCAGCGTACCCGGGCATGACTGGAGTGTTTGTAGCAGGTATCTTTAGTGCGGCTCTTAGTTCGTTGTCCTCCGCATTGAACGCACTGTCCGCCGTCACGTTAGAAGACTTCTGCAAACCATACTGTAAGAAGCCGCTGACCGAGGAGCAGATCAGCTACATCATGCGAGGTTCGGTGTTGGTGTATGGGACTTTGTCAGTACTGTTATCTTTATTGGTAGAGCATTTAGGTACGGTGATGCAGTTAGCAATGACATTAAGCTCAGCTTCGGCGGCGCCTTTGCTTGGTATGTTCGTGATGGGCATTTTGATGCCTTGGGTTAATGGAACTGTAAGTTATATTTATCAACAAATAGTTGTGATAAAAATCAATGAGCTAATCGATTTACACCATCACACAGGGAGCTTTGTATGGAGGCATTACAGGACTGGCTACGATGTTCTACATGTGCTATAATGCCCAGTATTCGATTGCTTCCGGAAGCAGGACATTCGACATGAAGCCTATATCGGTGGAAGAGTGTCCATATGAGTTTGTTTCTTACACAAACATGTCCGAGACCAACGAGGTGAAAGATCTGGACGAGATGGGAAAATCTATCTACCATATATCGTACATGTACTTTACACTATTCGGCATGAGTGTGACCTGTTTGGTTGGAACAGTAGTAAGTTTGCTTTCGAAACGAGGCGCTAGAGGACGTCGGGAAACAATTGATCCGAAGCTATTAGCACCGTGCATTAGAAAGATGCAGACGAATGGAATATCGTTAACACCCCAGTAACTACCGACGAATAGGATACAAGCTGAACTTAATGAATCTATCGACGAATGATCGAAAGACAGGTGAATTGGTATATTTTTAAGAGCTGCAAGCTTTATTTAAGAATAAAAAATGTTCGAATAGAAAAATACGTTTCAATAAGACACAAACATCATATTACCTCAGTCATTCAAAGAGAAAGGCTTTTGAGCTGGAGAAGTAACAAACAAATGGCTTGTTTTCGCAATTTCCCTCCATCTTACTGACACTTATCGATACAAAATGAGTTCTAAATTAAGATCTTTTTAATGTGCAATAGCTTACTTTTTCGTTGGAGAAGATCGCTTGTTGCTTCTCTGCAATGCAATGGGTAAACTTGTTGCGACAACTTCCCAAATAACAAATTATTATGCTTTCAAATAATCGTTAAGCCCGTTTTTACGATCGTTTGGCGATCGTAAAACAAGCTTTACGGCGGCATTAAAATGCGACCGGCATAGCATAGGGGAAGGTGGACAAGTTTACTAGCGGTGAACGACACCTTAGTCGCTTTTTGGCGTGTGGGTAGGTTTTGCAAGAATGTGCTGAGGAAAGTTTCTTCCAGCCAGAGTTCCAATAAATTTGCGACCATTTGCACATGAACACTAACGGAGGTATTCATATAGTTTTTACATTTTAGGTGCGTAATATTTTAGCGTTTGTAAGTACGAACAGTTTATTGGCTAAAGACGTGTTTTTAATGGCAAGTTTACTGCTGCTTAAAGCAATCGAATGTGTAAAACTAGAAGGGTAGGCCTAAACGAAGATATCAACATGATACATCTTTTCGATTTCCCCATCGATCCAGTCGCGATAGTGAGGAACATTGACGTACACACCCGGCACACCTTGCGTACCACACTCGTACCCAAAGGCAACCAAACCGACCACGTAGTACTGGTTTTCCGACTGTGGTATGGGACAGACGAGTGGCGATCCACCGTCACCACGGCACGCATCCTTGCCGGACTCACCGCCAGCACACAGGAAGCCCTGGTGTAGCCGGAAGCTTCGGTTTAGCAGATGGCGACGCAGTACCCGTTGGCAGTGGCCGTTCGGTACGATTGGCAGTTTGGTGCGCTTGAGCACGGAAGAGTTGCGACCACGCTCATCCTCACCCCAGCCGGTGAAAAGGCATCGCTTGTGATCAAAGTTTGCGTTTTGTGGCGGCAGACAGGCTATTCCGACGACCTCCGTAAACTCGACGTGCTCGTCCAGAAAGAGGATGGCGATATCGTTTAGCAGTAGCTCGCTGTAGAATTGTGGATGCGTAACGCTTGCAATGACGGCACGATCTTGTGGAGGGTAAATCTCAACCATATGCTCCAGATCCCATTCCCCCAGCCGAACGCGTAGTTCGCTGCTGGTACGATTCTCGATACAGTGTGCGATCGTGATGACCACTTTCGAGTGCACTAGTGTGCCACCGCACAGGTACAGCTCGTATTCTGGTTGCGCTGTGTACACGAATGCCATCCAGGGGAACTCACCTGGAAGAAACGTTTGGTAATTACTAAAAAATCATTCTCTTCTTATTGTATTACGAGGGTTTTGGGTAATGGGTCAATAGTTTTTTCTAATTTCTTAGCGAGTCAAACACCAACAAGACTTTAGCTTACAGTTTACAATGAGATGTTTTCGCGCCAATAATTCTGGTTATCTGTCTGAGTAGATATAGACGACCTCCATGAGGATCTTCAGGAATAGTAATGGAAAGGAATACAACAGAACCAGGTTCTTTTTTGAAAACCCGGAACGAGCCTAGTAGGGCCACAACGAAATTCTCATGATTATTGAGGAGCAATACGGTAATAAAAAGGTATCAATAAAGATGATTTACATAGACTCAAACTAAAAAATAGCCTCAAAACTCGATGCACTGCTAATAACAAAGCTGAGTCATGATGTTGGCTATACTGACAATGCCTTGCGGTTTTATCTGGTAAACTTTGCTTAACACGGGCTATAAACTTTGGTGACACAAACACTTGCCAACTTGATGCCAAAAAATGCACATACTTCATCCCTACATTACCCACCATATTTGGCGCGTGTTTTGTCCTTCTGCTCGACGTGCCCGATGCCGTTGTTGTTCCGGGCTGCGCACACAATCTCGTTGTCGTCCGGTGCTTCGGTGTCCTGCAAATAAAATGGAAACCCGCGTTAGAAAAGCTAACACAGTGCTATGTATGTCGTATGGCCATAAGGAGGTCAGTCACCAATGGTGGTGCACCATGCTCGAAAAAGCTTCCAAAAGCCAAAGGTCATTTCCGTGCGCAAAAATTCACAGTTTTGGCGATCGTATTTTTGTTTTGTTTTGCTTTGGTGGCCTCCTGAGGAGCATGGGATCGTCTTATCAACATTCGCGAATGAAGCGATCCCTTTATAGGCGGTAGTTTGCTTTTTGCTTGCCCATTCACGTTCCCCTTTAGGCACAATCGTACGGTGCGTTTCTGTTCTTGTTTTGTCGTACAAAGCACTCATTCGCAAAAAAAAAAATAAAAAAAACAAACACAAGTTCTAGCCACTACCTCTGCTTACCGGTGCACGGACGATGCGTTCGTATGGGCAACACTTGAGCTCTGGTAACCGGCACTCGTCGGAGCTAGAACGATCGAAACTTGATACGCTGAGATTAAAGAGGATCGCGCTGATGGTCGATCGGACAGTGTAAGAGAGAGACACACACACACACACACACATACACACAAACACTTTGCTGTGGGTGTCCACACCCAACGAGAATTACCTGAAAAAGTCCAGATGCACCTCATCGTACACGTTGACGCTGACGGGACGGCATAGTTCCGGCGGTATGCACAAACCATCGCTGCAACGCTGCGAAGAAGAGTGTGGAATGGCAAAGCAGGGCATTGATTAGAGAGGCTGACCGCGATGGATAATGCTGTTGTGCTCGTATCATGTACTCTGGTGGCTGGTTCGGTTGCTTGTGAAGATGCGGGAAGTCGCTGGTGTAGCCATAGCAGCAACAGCAGAAATCCCGACCGTACCGGCATCGATCTGGTACACACTGTGCTGCGGATGTTTCGAAGCCTAATCGGGATGCACCTCTGATGCGTATGGTGTGGTGCAGCAAAAACCACACGGCCGTCTCACAAACGTCACTACGGTACCGAACGAACACACTCCAGCCGGGGACGACTACCGAACGCACACTGCACTTAATTCACACGCTCCTTCGATCGACCGTGGCTTATCAGCTGCTGCTGCTGTGTATGTGTGTATGTGTGTACATATATATGTGCCGCTGTGTCTCGGCTACGGAGCATTCCCATCGGTCGTCGGTCGGCAAAAAGTAGTAGCCGTAACAGCGGTACTAACCAAACTGCTGCTACTCCCTGCGACCGGTTCCAGCCGAAACGCGCGCTCCAGACAGAGTGCCGGAGCACTTCTTGGTTTTGTTTTTGGGCTCACCCAAGTGTTGTTATTCCCGTGTTTCTGCGCTGAGAGGGATTTTGAATTTTTTTGTTTGCTTTTGCATGCGACCGTAGACAGAAGTCTTGTAGCCGGCATACGGCTGGTGGAAGTCTATGGCGCCAGCGCTGCTTCCGTGTTGCTCCATTAGGATGGGAGAGTATAAGCGATAAGCGGGAGTGAGAGAGTGAGAGTGAGAGCGTTTTTGGCTCTCGTTTCACAGACTCTCTTATGGACCACAGCCAACACATAAAAATGGGTCCCTTCATTCATCCCGTCCACCCACCGGTACCGACCGGTGGACAGGAGAACCCATTCGGCGACGCGTGACGTGTTGGAAGCGACGATGCAACGCGTGGGAAGGGAAGTAGCTGGAAGCTGGAGGTCAGGGACTGCTACTGGCAGTGGTTGTCAGTATCTCCATTGAAAAGCGTAATCACAGGACGCGATCGGATCCATGCGTTCTGAGTCGTTCCGTGCTGTCTCGCGCGGTACGCGTCACGGTTCTTATCGCGCCTCGCCTTACGCGACGGTCAGCGAATCTGGCCAAGTGTGTACGGGCAGTGTGGCTCAACGTCACCGAAACATTCCGCGGCAGAAAGGCACTTTATAATTTATCGTCGTTCGTGTGACAGCAGTGGTGTTGCTTTGTTTTTTTTTTATTCTTTTTTGGCCCCAATTTTCGGGTTGACATTTTAGGGCGAGAGTATTAATTCTTATTTTTTTTGTTGCTTTCGTTGGAGTTATTTTGGAGATGGTTGCAAGAGGGGTTTGAATTGAAAAATGTCCTCATCACCGTCAGAGAGGACAGATACGGGATACAGGATGATAGCATTTTTTAAATGTTTTTTAGTATTGTTCTTTTGTCACCCAAAAGAATATTAGGAGATCTTTATTTAAAAGGGAAACTATCAGAAGTAAAACACACAGAGATCAGCTACAATTTGATGAAATGTTGTTAATAGGAGAAAACATTTAAATGCTTCATTTGTTTCAAATTTGCTTTCCTCATTCAAGGCGATCAATGTTGAGTCATTCCTAGTTGATTGCGTGCCCATCATGACGGTGTGATTCTTTTTGGTGAATATCCTTCAGTCCGTTGGTGCTAGATCCGTTTGTGGTGCGTCGATTGATGGATAGAAGTTTTAATTGATTTCGATCGATTTCGGACCGTCTAGACAACCGTTGGGAAAATCATTCAATAAAAAAAAAAACAAAAAAAAAATCAAGCAAAATTCTTCACGACAAAAGATGCATCGATCCTGCAAGAAGCATCACGATTTGTAGGAACTTTAGTTTGCTGTTCGCCACAGTCTGTCATTGCTATGTGCGATGGTATGGCCGGGAAGCCGTTTCGTTCCGGTCGTTACCATTAGCATATTTTGGCTGGTGCAAAAGCACGAATGTTTTCTACGGCAAAGGCAAACACACAAAAACCCGGTGGAAAACAAAACAATGGATGGAAAGAGATTTTATACGATTTGAACACCACACGGGATGGTGAAGGAGAAACGAAAACAGAAAGAAAAAGCAAGAGAGAACAACTCTGGCCAAGGAAACAGTCGTCTAACGATGAGTTTAGTTTTCTTTATCAAGCATGAAAAAGTTATGATAACGATTATGCTTTTCCCCCCCCCCCCCCCCCCTCACCCCCACCGGATAGCCAGAAAGGAACCTTCGAAAAGGGACATGCCGCCAGGGACATGAAAAGCAGCAGCAAGTAAATAAATAACGAACGAAATCACAATAGAAACAGATAATGATTGAAGCTGATGGAAGAGACTGGGCTGGGATAAATGCAGCGAAAGAGTAACAACAATTGGCAAACAAAACATCGACACACNTTCGTGTGACAGCAGTGGTGTTGCTTTGTTTTTTTATTCTTTTTTGGCCCCAATTTTCGGGTTGGCATTTTTGGGCGAGAGTATTAATTCTTATTGTTTTTTGTTTGTTGCTTTCGTTGGAGTTATTTTGGAGATGGTTGCAAGAGGGGTTTGAATTGAAAAATGTCCTCATCACCGTCAGAGAGGACAGATACGGGATACAGGATGATAGCATTTTTTAAATGTTTTTTAGTATTGTTCTTTTGTCACCCAAAAGAATATTAGGAGATCTTTATTTAAAAGGGAAACTATCAGAAGTAAAACACACAGAGATCAGCTACAATTTTATGAAATGTTGTTAATAGGAGAAAACATTTAAATGCTTCATTTGTTTCAAATTTGCTTTCCTCATTCAAGGCGATCAATGTTGAGTCATTCCTAGTTGATTGCGTGCTTCAGTCCGTTGGTGCTAGATCCGTTTGTGGTGCGTCGATTGATGGATAGAAGTTTTAATTGATTTCGATCGATTTCGGACCGTCTAGACAACCGTTGGGAAAATCATTCCCTCAAAAAAAAAAAAAAAAAAATCAAGCAAAATTCTTCACGGCAAAAGATGCATCGATCCTGCAAGAAGTATCACGATTTGTAGGAACTTTAGTTTGCTGTTCGCCACAGTCTGTCATTGCTATATGCGATGGTATGGCCGGGAAGCCGTTTCGTTCCGGTCGTTACCATTAGCATATTTTGGCTGGTGCAAAAGCACGAATGTTTTCTACGGCAAAGGCAAACACACAAAACCCCGGTGGAAAACAAAACAATGGATGGAAAGAGATTTTATACGATTTGAACACCACACGGGATGGTGAAGGAGAAAAGAAAACAGAAAGAAAAAGCAAGAGAGAACAACTCTGGCCAAGGAAACAGTCGTCTAACGATGAGTTTAGTTTTCTTTATCAAGCATGAAAAAGTTATGATAACGATTATGCTTCCCCCCCCCCCCCCTATCACCCCCACCGGATAGCCAGAAAGGAACCTTCGAAAAGGGACATGCCGCCAGGGACGTGAAAAGCAGCAGCAAGTAAATAAATAACGAACGAAATCACAATAGAAACAGATAATGATTGAAGCTGATGGAAGAGACTGGGCTGGGATAAATGCAGCGAAAGAGTAACAACAATTGGCAAACAAAACATCGACACACTGCTGCGAACCAAAGGAAGATAATGGAGCAGACAAATGTGTGTGAGTCTCGTTGGCAATGCCCGTACGTAGGTGGTGGGATGTAGTTTTTTTTTTATTTTAGTTTGTACCCGACCTCCCCCATCCTTGCCGGGGTTAATGGCGTCATGGTGAAATGAATTCCGAGTTGGACATCCTGGCGACAAGGGTGCAAAAATATAAAGAGAAAACAAACATGCTTCCTACCTTTTTGGTGTTTTCCCATGGCACCACCGGTTCTGCTTGGTTCTGTTCTGGTGTGTGTTCTTCGCCACAAGAGTCAACCGAATGAAGCTGGTCAATTAAATAGTTGACACAAGTAGCGCCTGGCATCGTTCACTTCTGTCTGTCCTCCGTTTGTTCGGTATTCCAGAACCGAACGCGTGGGAGGTATGAATTTCGCACACACAAAAAATTAAACCAACAGCATCTCACTGCACCTCTCACTGGCACGGTGTCGCAATCTTACAATCGAATCCACATCGGGAAAGAAGGTGGCTGCATTCGTTACGGAACCGTTTTATTGCTTGCCCTTCGCTTTCCACGGTTTGCTGCCGCGTCGCTAATGCTCGGCTGGAGGTGAAATCTATCGGTTAGATGATCTTGCCACATACGCCGTAAGTGTTCGGATTAATCGAATAAATCGGAGGCGTTTGCCCCGTGAGCGTGTGGTTGGGTACGAGATCCGCGATATGCTTATTTATTGGCATATCGATGACGCCACACGAATGGATTTGGATTTTGGTGTTTGCCTGTTGCTTTTCTGGGGATGTTTTGGAGCTGCGTTTTGGCAGCCAATTTTAAAGCAAGGTATCAAATTATCAGATGGTCTTGTAAAGTTTAAGTTTAATACTGCAACGTGTGATTGTAAAAAGCGATTTCTTTAACGTTTATAAACATTAAATGCAGCATAAATTTGCAGAATTTCAACAGTTTATTTTATTTCCACAAAAAAAAAACAAACAATTCGGCATGATTCTCCGTTTACGGCACAATTTAAACACAATTGACAATAAAAAAAAATCTTCTTCACCGGCCTTTCCCATTACTTTTTCTTACTTGTGAAATCTTTCACACAGACATCATCTCCATCGCCCTGGGAATTCACCAGTTGATGGTTTAACAATGATAAGTTTTGTGCGTTTAATGGTTGTTAAAACCCTTTTGCCTTTTACTTTTGCAAAACTGTACTGTTTTGTCGATGTTGGCAAAGATACAGATCGCCAGTTGAGCAGCGTATGCAGAACAGTCATTCGAAGTATCTATCTAGCTGGGTTATTTTAGTGTCACCAGCAACCCCCGGGTTCGGGGTATAGGATGCTCAGGGATCTGTTAAAAGATCGCTCATGACGAAAACAAACACAAACGCTGTACTGCCACTAAACGTGTGTAGTGTGTACACCGAATTACACACCGAAGGGCCAGCCTTCGGTCTGCACGCGCACAACCACTTCCAGAAGCATAATTTATTGCAATCGTTCTCCTAATTAAGTCTTTACTGTCGGTTGTGTGCGTCGCGAAACCCTCCACCAAAAAAAACAGAAAGACAAAAATGTAAAGCACGAAATGCACAAAACTCCCGAAAGAAAGCCAAACAAAACGGAAGATAAACATTTCTCGCACTTTGCCTGGTGAGGAAGCATGCATCAGCCGTTCTTTTCCTTTATGTTGGTACGTCGCACCTCGCGTGTTGCGCTTGCGAATCACTTCATTTACATTTCATTCCAAGTCGCGTCACTCATCGAGCCTCGAGCTGTGTGTTTTTTTTTTTGGGACCGGTCGGTCGACCGATCGGTTGGGTCCGATAGGGCGGTAAGAACGCTCAACGACACCCCCGGGGGTTGAGTTAATTAATCATCTGTCCGAGGGAGCATGCATTCGGGTGTGGCGTCTGGACCGATGTAGAAACGGTCCCAGGATTGGCAAAAGGAAATGAAGATCGTGCGATCTGCGATGTGGAGGAAGCTGTCGATGGATGAAACAGAAGCTTGATAATGTTGGTGGTCGAAAAAGAGTACTTAAAAATCTGAATACATTCGTTGTTACATCTTTTTTTACGAAAATTAATTTACATCAATTTGTCTAAACAATGAAGTCGAGAAATTGTTTTTTACTTTAAAACGCGCCACAGCTAGAGACCCTTGGAATGATCATGCGTAGGGAGACAAAAGCCCTCAACGGATAGGACCGCCCACCGGTCGTTGCACAAGAGCGCGAATGAAATAATAATGGAAAGGGATCATAAATTTGCGTGCCGAACGATCGCATGCGACGGTCACGTTGTCTGCGTTGTCCATATACGTTAATTTGCTGTCAAAATATATCATAAAATGAATAAATTCTGCTCAACTTAATTATCCCCTTCACGCGCCTTCGTACCGGTGGGTGAGACTGGTGTTTACTTAAGAGGTTTACAAGAGTTTTGCTTTGCTTTGGAAACACAACGACACGCGGACGATGGGAAAACTGGTGGGGCACGGCAAGGTTTACATCAGCACAGCGATGAAGATGACCAAATGCGTTGAAACGATGGGTGCTGTACTGGACACACTACGTGGTGGAGAATGTGAAAGAAAGCAGCGAGCGGTATGGCACAAAGCACGCCCAGAAAGCATAGAACATTGCGTGTCGTGTGCTGGAGTACTTTTCACAGCAAAGAATGTCCAAAGCAAGCTGCTCATAATTGTACACGATTTGTGGTATCCAAAACGACAAGCGAGTCTAATACGGGTCAGATGGCTACAGTGCTGTTCGTGGTTCCTTTCGGTCAATTTGCGCTAAGCTGTACGCCGGCTGTCCGCTCAAGTGCGAGCTTCCCTAAAAAGGAACCACTGAAGTTGTTGTGTAACATATTTATGGCGGAATAAAAAAAGTGACCATCTTCAAATAATTCCCGTGGGGAGGAATGTTTTACTGGTAGGGAAAATAAGACGACAACACGTTGCACCATCGCGTAGAAGGCAGGCATGAAGTGTTTGTGATGTGATTTCGACCATATCAAAGCAGTGTTCGTACGTAACGAAACATGAATATTTAAGTGATCACAGCTTTTGGGCAAACTCTCCCCACTAGCAAAGACTCGTGGCAAATTTATCGGTGTATTGAACTGTGAGAAATCGGCACTCGTGGGCTATGTGTTTAACTGAACTTTAATTGGGAAAACAATATTGAAATGTTACGAGCAGAAGAGCAAACGATCAGTCTAAAATGTATAGTAAATTGGTAATAAGATGTGCTACTTAAGTTTTGGTAAAAAGGGAATGTGTGCTTAAAGAAGTTTTACTGGATGATTTACTTATGAAAAAGAACTTCGATGCACGGCAAATAAAAAATCGAGGTAGCAGCTATTGTAGACACTTGCTATAATTGGTGTAACGAATTACTGACAAAGTTCAAGTTCGGTTACCAATATTGGCCAAATATTTTACACATGTTGCGCAGATCGTGGACGAATATTGGGCGAAAGTCCAACATTTTTTCAGATCATTTGTATGTCAATTCGTTACCTCCAGGGTTGCTAGCGTGTGAGTTAGAATATTGGACGATTAACTCGATCAAGCTGTCCCGGCAAAGTACGGTTCAGTATGGGACATTGAAATAAGAAACCAAGTAACTTAATAATAAAAAAGATATTTAACTAACGAGTGAGATGGCTTAAGATGATTTGTTTCGAGCTACTAGAAGGTAAACAGTTAACATCTTCTTGCATCTCACTCATTCTGGTGAAATCCTCTCATGTGAGTTGGTTATCCAATGTCATCCAGTTTTATTCCGTGCAGATCAGTATGGTCCACACTCATTCAGATCCAAAGATGCAGATTCTCAGTTAGATTGGATGTGCTATGACGTTTGGTTTAAAATTCTGAAGGACGTGGATCAATCCTCGTCTGAATTGTGGTCCTCAGTAGTAAGAAGTGGCAGTGAAAATTTGTCTAATACGACAATGTCAGTCAGAAGAGGCTCAAGGGTTACATACCGTTAAAGCCTCCAACGGTTACAAACTCTATCATAGCCACAACTATGGCCTTTGTAAGTTTGAATTCTAGAACGACTTTTTTGTCTCGTTTTTGCAAAACTTTACAAATTCTATGAACTTTTAAAAAAAATACACGCATTACAGCTCAACAGTGATGATTGAATAAAAATACTCGTAACTTAGTTAAAATAAAGTTCCTCAACCACCAACGGCAAATAGTTTTCCCAAGAACGTATTTGCGGAAAACTCCGGTGAGAAAGGATACATGAAAACTTTCCATTCCAAGTTTCCCTGACAGATGTTTGGAAAGAATTCAAAGCATACTGCTAAGCGCCATAGCACGGCTGTATCGAGGAATCAGTGTAAAAAAAAAAGGTCAGTGCACATTCTTTACTGGTGAAAGCAACGCAAGCATAAATCATGCATGCCATGCTGATGATGCGCTCGTGCAGAAGTGATCACGGTCATCTCGACCGGCGAATGGTTTGAATATCTTGGAACAAATCCAACCAACAAATAGCAATTGCACGTCCATTACGCTCCACGCTGGTGCGCTTGTTACTTGTTTGTGTGTGTGTGTGTGTGCGACCATAAAACCGACGTTAAGACCAAGAACCGTCCCGAACAAGCGGACAACACTATAGTAGTGGCGAGTAATAAAAATAAGAAAGAAAACGGTAGCATATTCCCGGGCCGACGAAAGGAACGGAACTAGTTTTCGCTTTTATTCCTGCTTGCCAAAGCGATGGAAGCCCTCGGAGATGATGAGTGGAGGTTAAAATAAAAACGGTGTTCAAAAACTCAGCAACACATTGCAACCGGGAGAGCCATTCCCCATAAAACCGGCGGATGAAGCAACGCGAGGCTCATTATGAGATTTACTAGCCGAGTGCGGTCGCTCGCCGTATCCGTGCGTTGCTACCATTTTTGGGTGACATTCAGCTACCGGCACCGGTTCTGGCTGGCTGGGCGATCCCTGAAATGGATCTTGCATCTTGATGTTGGCCGGACAATGGGGGAAATAGGAACAGTAAAGCAATGCTGGCCAGTGCGCGATAGTTAAGACGATTTCGCACGTACTCCACGCGTAGCAACACTGCAGGCGTTTGCCCAGCGATGAGTGCGTCCAGGCAACCATCTAAATCTTAATCTCATCATCAACAAGTGTGTGCCCTACCACAAACACGCACACACACGGATGGACGGACGGACGGGTATGACAGCATACTTTCGGCCTTTGTCCGCACGTTGGTCATTCTGACTTTGGAACGTGAGAGATCCGCACACGACGCACGCCAACATCTTATTGCCCGATTCTGGACCATTTCATTTTCCGTGGCGTTGTCGAGTTTATGGCGTTTTTGCTTCTTCTCCTATCCTTTTCGTTCCCACTCCACCAGCAGCTTATGTTTGCCTTTCTGCCACAACGGGCGGGCGGGCGTTTGAAACCTAACCGGCACACCCTTCCCCGTGTGTGTCTCTTCGCCTTTGCTCGGTCCGGTTTCGCACGAGATCTTCGGCGGAGCGACTAGCATGAATTATGTGCGAACGAACAACGTCGAACATACATTCCAATCCTTTTCTGTTGGCGGTTTGGATTTTGAACCCTCGGCCAATATGCACGGGCGGGCGTCGTCCTCCCGCGTCTGCATTCGTTTTGCCGACCATCCCATCCCGTCTGTCGTGCACCGGGAACAGTGTAGTGCAGAGTGGCTCGCTTTATGGCTCGATCCACCACACGCGGTGCGGTGTGCAACTCTTCGCACACTCTGCGGGCGCTTGAGATGAAACGTTTCAACGCGTTTGAAATATTTCAACCCTCAAGTAAGCGCGCGCGTTTTTCACGAACGAGCGCGATTGCGAGACCAACCGATTTGTGCTCTCGCGAGCACAACCGTCCCGAGCACTGTGGTTCGCGCGATTTGCTCTCGTACGCTGCACGACAAACCGCGTGTATCATAAATTAATCATCAGCATTGATCCCGGCTTGTTTTGGGCCCCCATTGGAACACAGCGTCCGTCCGACGATATTCTGCTGCGTTTGGTACCGGCAACTGAGGCGTTCGGTTTTTGGCGTCTCTCACGGTTATGGTCGGTGGCGTTTTAGGAAAATATAAAGTGTAAGAGAGCAGCGTGTGAGCTAGGTGTAAATTATGACGGAATTATTATGCGATAAATTTTACTAGTTAATTGAATGTTTAAATCAATAAAAAATACACTCGATGCAGGCAGTTAGAAAATAAAATTAAACAAAATATTTCTGAATCGTTTTGTAAGTAAATAAACTGCATAGGGCATTGAGAATTGATTGATGCGAAATGGAAAATATGAAAACAGTTAAAGAATGAAGTATAATAGTATGGAAATTGAATACTTAATATTACATTATCACTAATTATTCCTCGTATTAGGTGCTATTACAATAACATTATCTAAAATTGTGAAATCAATCCCACAAATCAAACCCCATTAATAACTTCAAAGTTAACCCTTCATATGATTTTTGAAGTGGGATTTGATCCCACGATTCCGGTGTACAAATTAAGCGTCGTATCCACTAAGCTATAAAGAAAGGGCAAGCAAAGAGAAGACAAAACGTGCTTTATTGTTAGCGTATTTGCATGAAATAAAGTGAAATTTTAGTAGTAAAAATATGATTCGAATTTTCCACCCTTACACCTACTCAAAGAAATCGGTTCGACGCCCGTTTTGTGTTTGTTTGCATTACATTAATCTCGCCTCGAAATGGAAAACCGCTTCTACGCGCTCCCACCTTTCGGTGGGTAGCAAACCAATGACCCCAATGTCGAGGTTTCCTTTTCTGCCACAATTTTCCGGCGTGTGAAAATTAGCAAAAAGAAAAAAATGAACAGGGAATACAAAAAGAAAATCTGCCACTCTGCGTGAAAAATCCGTCCAAAACCCACCCCGGTACGGGAGCGGTTGAAGTTGGTTGGTGGTGGGCGATGGGTTGTGTGTAAGTGTAAGCGGCACAGCACAGCCCGGAGTACGAGCGTGGTGTGTACGAGCGAACGAACGCATCATCGTATCGTCGTGAGCGGGATACACAGCACACACCGGCACCAAAAGGGAAAAGAATCATCGGGCCCCAAACATCATCAGTCGCGCTATCGGAGAACGAAGACGCTTTCGCGGCGCTCACTGACGTTTGTGCGTTCGTACCGGGCAAACCGTCCGTGTCCCGCAAACCGTAACTAACCGTAGCGCGGATCGCGTTGTTTCGCGTGAATTTCCAAACCGTTTGAAGGACCGCGTTCCTTGCGGGCGTTTTGGAAGGCGAAAAGGGCGAGCGTGTGCGTGCGTGCAGAATATACGATTTTTCCAAATTTGTTCCTCAACCAGCTGTTTGTGTCATTCTTTACATGAGCATGTGAAAATTTTGCGGGAGAAAGTGAATACGATAGTTCGGGGCGTTTTTCGCGATCGGACATCGTGATTTGACAGCGTGTTCTGCACGCGTTGACGTTGGTCGTCAGGAATGCGAAACGTGCGTGCTTCTGTGTGTGTGTGTTACAGGTGTTAGCGGTGTTACAGGTGTCGAATAGAAGGGTTCTGCCCATTACGTGACCCAGCAAAAATTGGGCCAAAACAAAAAAATCGTTTAAAACAATCCCATAAAAAGGTACGATTCTGCAAGCTGCTAGTGTAGATCGTAAAGTCTTCGAGATGTTTAAATCTACTAAACTTCATCCATCTCTACCTACGACCGATTTGCGTGACAATCTTCATCCTCTCTGAATATCCTTCTGACTTGACTTCAGCGGACGGGGAATAAAAAGAAACTTTACAAAACACGCTAGAAGCAAACAGTTGAAGTTGTTGTGTTAAANAAAGAATCATCGGGCCCCAAACATCATCAGTCGCGCTATCGGAGAACGAAGACGCTTTCGCGGCGCTCACTGACGTTTGTGCGTTCGTACCGGGCAAACCGTCCGTGTCCCGCAAACCGTAACTAACCGTAGCGCGGATCGCGTTGTTTCGCGTGAATTTCCAAACCGTTTGAAGGACCGCGTTCCTTGCGGGCGTTTTGGAAGGCGAAAAGGGCGAGCGTGTGCGTGCGTGCAGAATATACGATTTTTCCAAATTTGTTCCTCAACCAGCTGTTTGTGTCATTCTTTACATGAGCATGTGAAAATTTTGCGGGAGAAAGTGAATACGATAGTTCGGGGCGTTTTTCGCGATCGGACATCGTGATTTGACAGCGTGTTCTGCACGCGTTGACGTTGGTCGTCAGGAATGCGAAACGTGCGTGCTTCTGTGTGTGTTACAGGTGTTAGCGGTGTTACAGGTGTTGAATAGAAGGGTTCTGCCCATTACGTGACCCAGCAAAAATTCATCCAAAACAAAAAATCGTTTAAAACAATCCCATAAAAAGGTACGATTCTGCAAGCTGCTAGTGTAGATCGTAAAGTCTTCGAGATGTTTAAATCTACTAAACTTCATCCATCTCTACCTACGACCGATTTGCGTGACAATCTTCATCCTCTCTGAATATCCTTCTGACTTGACTTCAGCGGACGGGGAATAAAAAGAAACTTTACGAAACACGCTAGAAGCAAACAGTTGAAGTTGTTGTGTTAAAATGCAGAAGAAACATAAATTGTCGAGCTTAAAAAGTTTCCCGCTGGCTCACTGGCGTGTCGTGCCGCTGAAGCTGGCGCTTGGGTTGTTCCTGGGTGGAAACGCTGGAAGGGCATAAAGTCGCACCACGGAACCGATGTCTAAAGGACGAGAAATTGTACAGTACAAGCGGAAACGGTGCCAAAATTAGTGACGAATTAGGTACGGGCTCACATAAATTAACCGGAAGCGAACCACGCTTTGTGGGTGGCAGTGATGCATGGTGTGAAGTTGACGAGTGCTTAACAGTTCCTTCCGGAGTTTTGCCGTGGGAAGGTGAAAAAGTTTCACAGTGCTGTCAGCGGTGCCGGTCCGACTTTTGGTTGTGTGAAGTGGAGAAAGAAATGTGAGATTGTTGGCGTAATGATGAAACGTGGTGTGATGTGTTGTTACGTTCTGCTCCTTTTACATGCGCGTGAAGTTTTTCAATAAGCAAACAACGATCGCTTTCCGAACGCCGAGAAGAGAAAGTTTTGATCACAAGAAAAAAAAGGAAAACAAACAAAAAATAATAAAAAAGGTAAATGATTCACTGCAATTATCACTATCAATTACAAATTACGAGTGTGGTACATAAAGTGTTCCAAAGATGCATGCATGCATCGCGTTCGCAGTAATTAAGTGGCCGTGCTAAACGGTACAGCTGTCCCGTGCCCTGTTTGGGCACGCAATTTGTTCAACAGCGCAGTCTAAACAGTAAGTGATACGATTTAAATTTTCTTTATCGCTCGCCTAAATCGTCTGCTGCTTAAGGCAACATTGCCCTTGCCGTGCCGCTTTGGTGGAACAGTAATTGGTGTTTCATGTGCAGCATAACTTATTAAAGCACCGTGTGCAATTGTTCGCACACTTCCCGCAGCAGATGGCAAGACGTTCCAAATGTTCCGGGCGCCCACCAGCAGTAGTTACCCGGTGGTATAACAATTCCCACCGCGAAACCGTTTAATTCCCATAAATCTGTTTTAAATGCAGTTGTAGGTTACGGTCTTGACAGAACCGTGCCGTCAATGGCCGTGCCGACAGCACCGCAACACAATAGTAGCTGCAAATGGTCGGGTGGGTCGTGTTGTAATTGGCGTGGCGTCATGAATTTTGCCAGCAGCCAGCAGGCCAGCATGTGGCCCCGGGGGACGGGATGCATCGTTGTTGCAGTTTTTTGTTTGTGTACCTTTTTCTTTTTGCATTCTTACTGTTGTTTGGACCCGTTTCTTTGACGTTTGGCGTTGTGAGGGTGGCTTCGTAAATCGGAATTGTTTCCGAATGATCCGAGGGCCGAGGGTTGGGTTAGTGATGGTTTTTTTTTTATATTCATTATTAATTCACTCTGCTTGCTGACGGTGTTGCCGATGGTTCCGAAAGGGTGCTGTCATGCTGTGTGTGTGGGATGGTGTGGAGAATAATTCCAATTATGTTGAAAACAGCATCAATTATGACATTATTGTTTGTTACTATTGAAAAAGTAAAGGATGCGGACAAGATGTCGCTACAAAATATGATTTAACCTTTTTTTTATTAACTTAATATTATTTGGTATGACATATTTTTAATTTGGGGCGGCCCGGTGGTGTATTTGGCAACGGCGCCTGTTCCTAACACGACCGGACCGGGTTCAAATCCCATTCGGACCGTCCCCCCGTAGCACGGTCTGACTAGCCTGCTACGTGGTAAAATTAGTCTAATACGGCCTGTTCCGTTCTAACATACTAAAAAAAAAAAAAAAAAAANCCGTGCCGCTTTGGTGGAACAGTAATTGGTGTTTCATGTGCAGCATAACTTATTAAAGCACCGTGTGCAATTGTTCGCACACTTCCCGCAGCAGATGGCAAGACGTTCCAAATGTTCCGGGCGCCCACCAGCAGTAGTTACCCGGTGGTATAACAATTCCCACCGCGAAACCGTTTAATTCCCATAAATCTGTTTTAAATGCAGTTGTAGGTTACGGTCTTGACAGAACCGTGCCGTCAATGGCCGTGCCGACAGCACCGCAACACAATAGTAGCTGCAAATGGTCGGGTGGGTCGTGTTGTAATTGGCGTGGCGTCATGAATTTTGCCAGCAGTCAGCATGCCAGCCTGAGGCCCCGGGGGACGGGATGCATCGTTGTTGCAGTTTTTTGTTTGTGTACCTTTTTCTTTTTGCATTCTTACTGTTGTTTGGACCCGTTTCTTTGACGTTTGGCGTTTGGGGTTGTGAGGGTGGCTTCGTAAATCGGAATTGTTTCCGAATGATCCGAGTGCCGAGGGTTGGGTTAGTGATGGTTTTTTTAAATATTCATTATTAATTCACTCTGCTTGCTGACGGTGTTGCCGATGGTTCCGAAAGGGTGCTGTCATGCTGTGTGTGTGGGATGGTGTGGAGAATAATTCCAATTATGTTGAAAACAGCATCAATTGTGGCATTATTGTTTGTTACTTGTGAAAAAGTAAAGGATGCGGACAAAATGTCGCTACAAAATAGGATTTAAACTTTTCTTTATTAACTTAATATTATTTAGTATGACATAGTTTTAATTTGTTTTCCCAATATGTCGTTATTTGATTTTTTTTTTTATAGTTTATTGTATGCTTTTATATCAAGCAATATTTTATATATTTGACGAGTATTTAACATAAATTTGATGCAATGAAAGTAGCATTTGCTTTAATTAATATTCTATTAGGAATATTCAGATTAAACATTGATTTAGTGTAGCTCATAGCAGAATAAAAATTCTTTTGCTCCATTAGACTATTAAAAAACTGGTAATTAAAAATCCGAATGGACAGCATTACATTTTAAATGATTTTTTTTGTATTAAAATTTCTCTTTTAAATAAACTCTTTTTTCTCCTTTTTTTTCAACACCCACCTGCAGTTAAGCCCCACGCAGTTGCATTAAAGGCCATTAGCCATTTTTTTTTTGGGTGGATGGCTTGCCTCTTGTTTATGGAGTGCCATGGTGTGAATGAAAAATTTAACTGAATAGCTCATAAAATGTTTCAAAAACGAAGCAAAAAAAAAAATGCAGCAACAGTATGAAAGCATCCCATTCCAAAGCCCTCCCCCCCCTCCCACACCTTTTCTCCTCCTCCCCAGTTCGAACGCATCCTTCATTCCATTGGCACCACCGGGCAATGGTACGGCAAATGAAGCAATGCAATGTGTCGCGCTGCACCGCGGTGCATCTGTCGCGCGAATGTTGCGACCTGCCACACAAAAAAAGCCTTCAATAAAGCGACATATTTTATCCGTTTTTGAAGATTAATTTTATGCAATATCTACCCCATCCCACCTCCACGTACCCCCCCCTCCCCTTCCCCTTCCACTTCCTGCCAGCGTTCGATTTGGCGCTGCGCGTTCGCTGCGGGAAGCGACGGTTCCAAAAACGCTTTCGGGACGATCCGTCGTCGGTGACCATAAAAAGACACATTTCAATAAAAACCGGATTGCAGCTAAACGGGAAGGTGGGTGAATAAAAGAAAAAAAAAACAAAAAATTGGGTGGTTTTGGGTTGAGATGATGCAGCGAAATCCATTGCCGTGAGCGTGTGTGTTTTGTTCCCAGTTTTGTTTGGTTATTTATTTTTATTTTGCATTTTTGTTGCCTTTCCGATGCGGATTTTAATGATGACACTGTAACGATAAGGGGTGATGCTTTTACGATACCCGGTACACCTGTAAGCGAAGGTCGTAAAGCGTCGTACACGGGCGTGATGGGCATTGGGCGTGATTGAGTAATGTGCGAAACAACAACAAAAAAATGTGGAAAACCGTGACGAATGAAGCGTAAATTCTTGGTGACACGTTTTTCTTTTCGCTGTTCCCTGATGGTTGTATTGCTGCGAGAGAGCTTAAGAAGGAAGTTGCTAAGGGAAAGGGAGCTTTCGGTCATTTATTCAAAACAATTCTTCAACAGTGATATGATGATTTTGGGTCAACAATCNGCCACACAAAAAAAGCCTTCAATAAAGCGACATATTTTATCCGTTTTTGAAGATTAATTTTATGCAATATCTACCCCATCCCACCTCCACGTACCCCCCCCTCCCCTTCCCCTTCCACTTCCTGCCAGCGTTCGATTTGGCGCTGCGCGTTCGCTGCGGGAAGCGACGGTTCCAAAAACGCTTTCGGGACGATCCGTCGTCGGTGACCATAAAAAGACACATTTCAATAAAAACCGGATTGCAGCTAAACGGGAAGGTGGGCGAATAAAAGAAAACAAAAACAAAAAATTGGGTGGTTTTGGGTTGAGGTGATGCAGCGAAATCCATTGCCGTGAGCGTGTGTGTTTTGTTCCCAGTTTTGTTTGGTTATTTATTTTTATTTTGCATTTTTGTTTCCTTTCCGATGTGGATTTTAATGATGACACTGTAACGATAAGGGGTGATGCTTTTACGATACCCGGTACACCTGTAAGCGAAGGTCGTAAAGCGTCGTACACGGGCGTGATGGGCATTGGGCGTGATTGAGTAATGTGCGAAACGAAACGACAACAAAAAAAATGTGGAAAACCGTGACGAATGAAGCGTAAATTCTTGGTGACACGTTTTTCTTTTCCCTGTTCCCTGATGGTTGTGTTGCTGCGAAAGAGCTTAAGAGGGAAGTTGCTAAGGGAAAGGGCGCTTTCGGTCATTTATTCAAAACAATTCTTCAACATATGAGGATTTTGGGTCAACAATCTTCATATAACTACGTTCATAATGTTAAACAAGATCGTTGAATCCATCAATCATGATTATTTTATTTATCCTTTATCAAAAATTGTGCAATTTATTGAAGATAAGCTAGTTTCTTTATCTTTGTTTGTTCACTATCTTATTGAGAAATTTATTATTTTCTGTTAAATGTACTTATTCTTTGATGTTTTTGTACAGCAAGTGACGGTGTTTGATCTAAAAATATTGTAACTCTTGCTGGACTTGCTTCTAAGTGCGGTCCTACAGCTACGCCACAGGACCTATTACCCAATTTCAATAACCCAATGTCAATTCAGATTTCTAAAAGTAATGAAGTACAACTGCATTTGCCTTCATTACTTAAAAATAAAAAGAAAGTTTTAATAAAAAAATACAACCTTTTTCAAAAATAATGACTTAATTAAGTAAGTTGTCTTCCATTTGGAATGAAAATAAAAAGAAAACCAAAATATTGACAAGATGATTTGTAATTTTATTTGAACAACGTTTTTTTTTATTTAATTGGCCCTTGAATCAACAATTCTGAACAAGCAGGACCCGCACTCGGAAATGAACGTAATTGCGGCAAAGCGCTCGGTTTCGCTCTGGAGGGCTTTGTAAAATCAAATAAAGTTCACAGTAAACAATGTTTCGCGCCAGACGATGTAACGCGATCCGGCACAGGTCCAGCACAGGTCTGGCAGGCTGGCGGGCAAAAATAATTGAATCGGGCCCGACGGAATCATCCTGCCAATGATAGAATTGGCTGCGTAATGATACGTTGTATCGATACACGGACGGCGCTTGTTTTTGCTGCTGTCAGACCGATAATTGTATAGTTTCAGCCGTTTCATTCGCAAGCGGGCACTGAAGTTGTAAATTGAACGATGAGAGTGCCAATGTTGTGTGTGCTTCTTTTTTTTTTTGAATAAGTTTTAATGTGACCGATTATTAAATTACAATCATTTGCTGCAGTGCAACGTTTGTGCCACCGTGTACTTATGCTGGTTGGAATAAAGCGACATAAAAAGAAAAACTATTCCAAAAGAAGAGGGAATCCTTGGGGGAACATGTTGACACAAGGCACAAGATAGAAAAGCATGGAATACAGTATGGAATCGTAAAAGAGGCGAACAAAACGTAAGTGAACAAACAGTGAGCAATGAATACGAGGCTAGTAACATGTTTCACGTTGTCGTTTGACGGTTTTGGATGTTGACCACACGGGTGAGGAAGGTACACCCGACCGGACCATCTTCCCAATCGGGACAGACGATTGGGAAGCTGAAAAGTGACTAAGACAACCTGCCGACTGGCAGTATAAATTGCAGCTCTATTCTGCCTGGAGAGCATATTTGCTGTCCCTTTACTCCCTTCGCAACCCATTCAACACCCAACCGGGGAGGATTTTTTGGGGTCGCATTACAGTGAGGAGGTAGTTAATGGAGTTATAATAGAGCCTTCGAGGCTCTTCGGATAGAGAGAAAAGCTGAAGCGGGATTTTTCTTCTGTTGACCTTTTCTTAGCGCTTTCTAGCTGCTGGTAGAAAGCAAAAAAAAAAACACCGACAAAAACCCTCCAACCCTTAGTAGACATTAACATCTTCGGTAAGGTGTTTACTATTATACTTCGGGTGTTGAGCAGTGGTATTAATCCGTATGGAGTGGGTTTACTCATTTTTCGCCACACCAACAAACAAAAAAAAAACGGAAAGGAAAGGATCATGTGGGTGGTTTTGTTTTCTTTCGAGGGCGTCTTTTGCGGGAGGAAAATTACAAGGATTACCGTGTAATTGGAATGTCTCGGCAAGGGAGGGAAGGAGCAGATTGTGCAGTGCTTCGACCTCTAGACTCTAGACCAATTGATCAGTCTGGCAGTTCTCTAGACCGAATGCCTGCCATGTTTGGGAATCCTGTTCCAGCAAAGCGAACGTAGTGATTAATGGCTTTCAACACTCCAGCTCTCCAGTATTTCCAGTACGTTTAGTGGTGGTTTTTATTTTTTTGTCCAACCAACAGTTGGCTGAGCTTGCTGAGAAATGTTTTTCGACAGGTCGCAGGTAAACATCTGGAAATTCCGCGAATGATTTCTTACTGGAAAGGAATCCCGCTGCTTGACAGAACTCATTTGGATTATGATAATGAGCAACGCTCAAATTTAAGCCCCCCCTTCTTCGAATGAGTTAATTAATTTTCACCCTAAACTCCCCGCGGTTATACCGACCGTTTTGACGATAAGAAGGTGCACACGAGGACTAACTGCTAAACCTTTATCCCTCACACAAAACAAAAACAAAACCCGCGTTGCCTTCTGCTGCTGGCCACTTGCAAAAACCGGTAGCACATTTATTATTTAAATCACCTACAAAACGGGTGTCCGTGCGTGTCGGCCGCGGCTAAGTAATTGCTAATGTTACTAATCGGACACTGCTTCATCTGTCATGCTGGTCCCATTTCGCTATGCTATGCCTCTCCCTGTGCGACATATATTCATAAGCGAACGCACACAGTCCTAAAGATGGCACACACAGCCAAAAACAAAAACAACAAACAAATAGAGTGAGTTAGGGTTGGCTTGAATCCATCGCACATTCATCGTGTTTTGGGTGTGTACGGGGATACGGGGATTCCAAATCTGACTGCAGGATAAATTATTTATACTGTTAAGCGAAGAGGATCGTCTATATTTATAGTCCCCTCGGTGCGTAATGCGACCGAAACGATTGCAAAACTCCATTTTGCATGACCGATGACAGAGCATTAGAGCTCGGTGTGTTTTTGTTGGATTTGTTCGATGTCGTTTGGCTCAAATCTGCTACACCACGGTGCGATTTACTTCACAGAGCAAAGAAAGCTGATGATGAAGTGCTTTAAAATGGGGGGAGTGAATTTGTTGCAGTCCTTGTTTTGATTCGAGTGCGCCGTATATTTGATGCTTTTCTAATGCATTTGCTCACGTAAGAACATTTGTGAAGAGAATATGAGTTCTATAAGAAATATCAGATAGTTTAAAAAAATATATATTATGGTAGCTCATGCCAAGGTGCAACAGAAAAACAAAAGACGTAATACAATATCATTGATAATGAAATTGATAGTGCAACTTATTGTATTTCTGTATATGAAACCATATAGAAAAATCTGAAAAGAAGATAAGGATGATAAGATACCAAACGAATTAGACATTTTCAATCATGCGAGATTTTACTATAAAAAATCCTGTCTTTCTGCTTTGACATTAGAAGATCCTGAGATTTTACTATGTAACTCCCTCAATGCTCAAGCTTAATACTTGATGTTGATAATGCTTACTGAGATATTGATCAAACAAAGTTTTATAAATAAATAATTTATGATAATTGCAAAAACGAATGAATTTTAATACCAAACTAAACCCAAACGTGTTGTGCTGCACTACGAGTAGTGTTTGTTGTCCCAAACAAAGATCATTCAACACATGAACATTATTTACAAATCCTTGATGACTCGCAGCATCAATATGTTTCGGGAAACGTTTCGATCTTTCTCATATCAACAAACAATTAGGCACCAAACGCGGCATTACTATGCCGATCGAGAAACGATGAGGTCACGCGTAAAGGTCCGACTTCAATCGCCGAAGCGGACGCACATTCGCTCTCTCGAGCGTCTTGTAAGTCGTCGTCTACGGCACACACTACGTCCGGCTACCGCGTGCATCAATGTGCGCCAAACATGCCAAAAAGGTCCGTAGAAGCCGTAGAGATCGCTGCGTAAGACCGCTGAATGGGAGCTCGGTTTTATTAGCATAACAGTCGTAATAATCATCGTTTCGCTAATATCGGTTCACCATTCATCACTGTGGCCACCGCTCGATGTGTGTTTTGCTGGCTGCGATGAAAGTAGCACACAGCAACCATGTCGTGTTTTCCACCCATTTTTCGCCCCGAGCCGTAAACGTTTGACCCTTTGACATCATCACGGCATGTCGGAATGTTTGAGGTTTTTTTTTTTTGGTGGAATGTGCGAAATAGCGAGCATCGAGCGGTTTATGGCATCGACAAACGGTTTTTAGCCGTTTTGCCGGAAAGTTTTAACAACCAACCATAAGCGTGTTTGGTGGCTTGAGATTGAATAAAAAAGGGGTTTCCACCCAAAATGGGAGCTTTCGGTTGGGCAACAAACAGCAGCAAACGGAGGGCAAACAATCGGTCTTATTTCATTCGCAACGAAATAAAGCTTACCACTAGCTACTTCCTGTGAATAAATGGAGGGTACCACTCTTGAGTCTGCTCTTCGCCGAAATGGAGAGCCACCAGTTTCGAGACTTTTAAGCCATGTTTCGCACGGTGGCACCGTGTGATGTGGAAAAGGGAAAAAAGCGTGAAAATTAACATTCATGAAATGGATTATTTATGACTGGTCGCATTTCCTATCCATCCACCAACGGTGATAAAAGCTTCGCCAAGTGGTGTACGTAAAGACGAAATCGAGGAAATGGCCAAAGCGTGCAAAAAAGATAACACCGGAAATAGAACATAATGCCGGCTCCGAAAGCACAGTTGGTCAGATGAATTTTCCGCGATTTCACATCGGAAACGGGTGTTTTTTTGCTTTTCCCACTGTGGGTTGCTACTGGGAAGTGTAGTGAATGAATGGCACCATGAATGAAAACCGATTCCATTTTCTGGTTGTGTGTGTGTTGGGTTTTAGGAAATGAAAACGTTTTCATTAGGATATTTATAGGTGCATTTTACATCAAAAGGAAATTATTCTTCTTAATAAAGATGATTTCAACGTAAAGGACAAGATATAATGAGCCTAACAAAAAGGCTAATAAAAACATTAGTTAAGCAATATCTCTCAGTAGCATATGTGAATGAAATTAAAGGCAAACGAGACAGTCGATTTGTCACAGCCTTCACCAACTTCACCGTTTGCCGAATAACTAACCGGAGGCAAACAACTTCCACCCAATTTGGGTTAAAGCAATAACCACGGATTGAAGCAATTCAATTAACGTCCAGATGAAGAAAGTACTTGTTTATACGCGTCTTCCGCAAGCAATATCGTAAGCAACTCCGCACGAATCACTTTGAATTGTAATGCGAACATTTACGATTGGTTCCGTTTCGGTCTCGCCGCAAACACCATACCCGCTACGGATACGGAAGTCACTGAGACGCGGATTCGTTCGTTCGTGATTGTTTCAAGGGTTCGCTGCGGATCTGCTGATATGGAATCTACACCAGGGCATTGCATCGATTTTCCATTTGTCACGTAATTTGATGCGATTTTTGTCTCGGCCAGCTCCCGTTGCAAGGAGCTGACCAAGGAGTTACCCGACCGGGGACAGAAGGACAAACAAGTAATTATCCACCAGAGCGAACTCGCTCTGTGGGTAATGATCTGGCTCGAGTGTTGTCCCGCATGGATGACGCAAAAATAGAAACCAAGCAAAAGGAAAACAACTTTTCGCTGCTCCGGGGAAGGAGTCAAAACTGTCAAAACTGTGCTTCAAACTCGAACGAAGCAGCGGCGCGAGATGAAGTCACTTTGGCACTTGGGAAAGCGTTTGGTAAAAATTTGTCCTATTGTCCCCAAAACAGTACAGTGGAAAAATGGAGTTGAAAGGGCAACAACAACAATAACAAAAAATCCTTTCACCGAAGATTGATGGTTCAGTAACAGTGAGTCAGTGTTTAACTCAGCGAGAGTTAGGGAAAAAAATACCACCAAATGGGTTTATTTTTCTCCCACTAACCTTCGCCGGTTTGTACAGTTTCGGGTGATAAATTTACGAGACATAAATGTACCGACGGAAGGTAGGACGCTGAAACTGAAAGAAAATAAGGATCCATCTTCTAGGAAGTCATTGTCCGATTATTTGTGGATCCTCCCCTTTTGTAAAGGAGCTTAGCAGAGATTAGCTCGAGAGCCTACGATGGTAATGAAAATTGAATCGAACTTCCACTTGTGTTGCTCGGGAACGTTATGAATGGGCAACATTTTTATGTTGCCATGTGTGCATTTCATCACAGAAAAAGAGAAATGAGTTGCAGAAATGTTGGGATGAAGAAGCCAATCTTAAATTAGACTTATATAAAATTGGCAACTTAATCATAGCTGGTATGAAGATAGAAGATTTTTTCTCTGAATTTTCTTTCGGAAGATAATTTGAGCATTCTTTAAATAAGCAATATAGCAAATCGCAATACCGAACTGAACTTTTCCCCATGTAAAGCACGTTTAGTACAGACCAGCATGTCATCACTGCTTTTGTGAACTGTCTCCAAAAAAACCTAACGAAGTAGGTTGTCTGGTATGATACTTCGTGACGTAAGCAACCCAAATTGAATATCAGATTATCCGTCTTGTTTCACTGACGCTTTGTGCAGGTCTGATATGTTTGAATCATTCATCAGCAATCTTAAAAATATATTCTATTCTTATGAGCTCAAACTTGGGAGAATTGAGATACAATGAAACTTCGCGAGTTATTTAATAAGCGTACTTCTGGCAACAGGATAACCTTTAACTTTCTTTGAGATTTACAATTAAACTAAATGTCCTATTGCTATCCTTCAAAATTTAATTATCTACAAATAGCGTCCTCAATTGTCTACTAATAGTGAGAATTTAGTAACGATTACAGTGAGAAAAAATGTAACGAAACCCCTAGTTCCATAGCTGACGTATAATTATTGTTAATTAATTAAATTTTAGATAATTTCTCGTAAAAAAAGTATTAATCGCGAGAAAATGTAACGCACTTGAGCGAAGTTGCCCTTAATTTGGCTGCATTTCTCTGAAAACAAAGAAATCGCTCAACGTTCGTACCCTGCACGCCTACACGCAGCGTCAGGAATAAGTTACGACCGATACCACACACTGCAAAACTGTATCATATTTCCTACCAGTTATGGAAATCTCGTTTCCAATATTCGCTGCCACCACAACACCCAAGGTCCCTGGGTACCGGGGGTTTGCGTTGAAAAATTCCAACGAACAAACAACGAACCAAATTGAAACGCAACGTCCTTCAATCAACTGTCACCTGTGCGAATACCTTGTTCATTTTTTGTTTTCTTTGTTTGCCGGTACATTCCAACCGATGATTGCTTTCGTCACGATAACCGGTACCGGGTGGCTTGGCTGGCCTGGCTAACCTGACCGTACGGAACCCATCAACTGCAGTGAAAATGCCGTACGCTTGCAAAACCCGGGAGATGAATTCAAGTTCAGCGAACAAATAAACCTCACTTCTTATGACACAGTATGCGGCTTACCTCAAAATAAAAAAGAAAAGAAAATACGTTAAAAAATCCCAAACCCTGGGGTCACGTTACTGATTGGTTTCCGATTTAAATGCGGCATTACCACCGTGCCGTGCCTTTCGGGCGCTTAAATCGTTGGCTTTTATTTTGCGCCACTCGCAATATCGAGCCGAAAAAGGGACGGACGGGGATCATTTGGTCATGTCATTTAATTAAGAATTTCACTATTCTCCCGATCGTCAACCGCTCATGCTTCAGAGACACAACCTGCAAAAGCAGGGGTCTGGAAGAAAGTTTGTCTCGCCTTGGCAGCTTCCTTCATGATTGCACACGCGTTTGCTAATCATGCGGGCGAAATATGAAGAGACCCCAAAAAAAAAAAAAACAAAACGGAGGAAACCAATGTTGGGTGGGAAACGTGAAATTGGCAAGAAATATGGTACGGCCGGATTTTAATCAGGCAACGGTATAAGGTTAGCGCAGTATCGTTGCCCTTCCGTTAAGTGCGGATAGCGCTGTCTGATTGGTAATATGAGTGGGTCATTGATAAGGACAATTTCCTTTCGCCAAAATAAAAAGAAAAGCGAAAGAGAAGGACACCGTCTTCCATCCTGACAACGATCGGTGTTCGAGCAAAATGGTACTTAATTAATGTTTGCACCTTCACGGCGACTTCATGGTGAGCACTTTCTTATCAGCGATGAATGTATGTGCGCATCGATAGCATCTGGTAGCTGATTGCTTGATTGTGGTTCTGCACGTGCTACGGTACCATGTGAAAGTTTGTTAACCTCGCACTAACCATTAACTGGTAGAAGATTTTATTTCGTTTTCTAAATTTTTGCTTTAAAAATTTTTTACCACAAAAATGGTGAAATTAAGCAAAAAATGAAGCACCTTCTTTGCCGGACATTTTACCGGAACGCCATATTTGGCATCGTGATTTAATCTACCATTGTGTTTACCTTTTTTGCAAAAAGGTGACGAGATCTCGTTATCGCTACCACCAGCTACTCGAACCTTCGTGTTTGGCTGTCTGTTTCGTAAAATATTTCCGAAATGCGTTTGCGTTCCCTGTGCGTCACGCGAACACGGATGCAAAACGCATGGTGCATGTCGTCGACCCTGTTGCTGACTGTTGCCGAAGTGCATACGGAGGCAGCAGCAGGTACGCGATCGACNAACCACCTCCTTTGCCGGACGTTTTACCGGAACGCCATATAAGGCATCGTGATTTAATCTACCATTGTGTTTACCTTTTTTGCAAAAAGGTGACGAGATCTCGTTATCGCTACCACCAGCTACTCGAACCTTCGTGTTTGGCTGTCTGTTTCGTAAAATATTTCCGAAATGCGTTTGCGTTCCCTGTGCGTCACGCGAACACGGATGCAAAACGCATGGTGCATGTCGTCGACCCTGTTGCTGACTGTTGCCGAAGTGCATACGGAGGCAGCAGCAGGTACGCGATCGACATGACACACATGTTCCATTAATTTGCCACCAGCGACGGTGTGGTCGTGTGGACACGTTTCCTAAAAGGTTGCTTGCCCGTGCATTACCCGACAAACAGACAATCACGGCTCGGATTGCCCTGACAAGCCGGATTGCGGCTTGTGCTTCAACAAAGCAACAGCGTCTGGCGAATGTAGATCAAAGCCATTGCTTTCTTATTTGCGCGATACGCCGCGCAAGGCATACGCTGGTGCAGAACAGAAACTGCACGAACGAATTTCTGACAGTGTAAAGGTAATCCGATAATCTTCGTCGTTTCCCACCTGACAGCTGTGGATTGAATATGGGCAGTGTGCTACGTAAATGCGCACAACGAATGCAGTATTTTATGACTTAAAACGTTACATATTTTCTTTGTTTTTTAAAGTAATCGAAATGTAGTTCTGTTATTTAAATATAAAATAGAAGAAAACCGCGAAAACACAAAGACTTTAAAAATAAACATACTTAAACTTGATGAAAAACACTGTGTTTACAAGGACGGTATCGTTTGTGTCGTCTCAACTTGTTTATTGTGCGTTAATTAAATGAAACTATCGCATCCAAAACATGAGTCATCAAGAATCTTTGTGTTTTTTTCTTTAACATCGTTTGATAATGAGCGTATCTGTGCTCATTAAAGATGATTCTCGTTTGGGAAGTGTTTTCTTTTGCGTGTTTCCTTTAGTTGACGTGCGAGGGCAAATAGTGATGAGTTACATACAGTGGCCTATAATGATTTTCCAACCAGATCAGCTAGCTGCTCGACACGTGTCTTACTTCGTAACGCGATTAAAGATGAAGTATTTGGTAGCAGGTAGGAATAATAGGCCTAAAGCTTAGCCATCTAGGAGATCTTGAAAAGTTGATGCCTATCGAGTATAAAGATTCGCTCTCGTTTGCGCATCAAATCAAGAAATCAACTTGTTTCGCCTATTCACCATTCTTGTCCTTCTTGTTCTGACAGTTTGCTACTATATCTCCGTTTGCTCATTCATCCAGTACTCATACTCATATTCTGATAACTCAGGAACTAACGCACTGACTCTTAAACGATAAGGACCGAAGTACCGAAGTCGTCTAACATTCAAATATTTGCCGAATATTCGATAAGAATTCGTGAGGTGTTCGAGAGAGATTAACCGTGAGAGATTTAGGGTTAGTGACGGACTCAATAAAAAGTTCAATGGAAGGTTTCTGATCAGGAATCACGATCAGAATTGACCAAATCCACGATCGCTAGACGAAGAGTTCTGCAATTGTTGCGAAATATCTTAACGTCGTTGAAACCCGATAGAAAAAAACAACATAGAATTCAGCTGCAGTAGGAAGTCAATCCAAAGTACGGCCATAATTAGTTTTGGGTCTCTAACTGAGTTTCTGCTCCGAGGAACTCCGAGGTGATTGAGCCACATCTCACCAAGTAGGATACGTAAATGCTGTGAAATCTTTTTTACTCCAAAGAAATGTATGCGTGACATGTGGTGCGTTATACTTTTGTTACGGTTTGAATTATGTATGTTAACAACACAACCGTTATGAACTTGAGAACATAAAATTGCCAGAATTTCAAATTGAATGCCGAGTGTTGAACGTCGATTTCGTTTTACTGGAAACACAAACATCAGCGACAGCTACAGAAAGATTCCCGGTATTGTGCTTTCAAACATGAGATGCTTTTTATCGAGCACTCAAATGCCGCTTACATTTCTGGAAGGATAACATATTTACTTTTACATTGTGACACAGAAGATTGCCATCGATTCCTTCGCAACTTCGCAATTCTGCAGCTGACGGTTTGATCTTTTCGCGATTCGCTTTAATCGTTGAATTCATTCGTGAAATTCTTAAACGCGTTCAATGGTCGTGACGGTCAATCACGCCCAAAAGCGATAAGAGGATTACTATCGGCTTATGGTTTTATAGCTAATAAAATATGATTCTATTACAATGCACATTAAAATTACCATAAAGAAATTACCGGCTCGATGGCTTAATTTCGGAAACGGTTCCACAATGTGGCGTAAGCTGAATTGGAGCTAATTTTCGCGAATATTAGTTTTCAATTTCCAAGATGCCCCTTCCCGTTCATTTGTAGCTGGTAGCATAATTAATCCATTACCATTGGCATAGGTGGTCCTGCACGGTAAAGTAAGTGCTTTACCGGTACATAAATGACCACTTCTGTAAAAAAAAACCCACAACGAAACTGTTTTCATAACAGAGGTTCGTAGGTTAATAAGCGGATACTTTAACCCATTTGTTATGCCGGCACTATTTATGTGACTGCGCTGTCAAAGGCTTTATCAACAAGCGCAAAACAAACGTTCAGCATCCGCCGGGAGCGCAGGAAGTTTCGGTTCCGGGGTATGGTCCCGGGTCAGTTGGGGCTGTAATTTTCAGCATCGTTGAATCTGTCATAAATTATCATTAGTGTACCCGTTTATCGCCTTAGCAGCTTCGCGTTTTATCTTTCCTTTTTTTTATTAGTTCTTTTTTTTCGCTTGTTTCGTTCGATGACCAGCGCCGAACCTTTACCGTGCCATTCGCTCGGTATCGATCGAAAGAGTTAATAACTGAAATTTGACCGGTTTACGGTAATCGGCAACCGGGGGAAAACGCACGCGAATGAATGAGAGTGCGGAAGGTTGCGAATGTCACCCCCAAAAGTGCACCATTGGGGCTGGTAAAGGAAAACAAAAACACGGAATCGATAAGAAAGATTGCACAAAAAAGCACAAAAAGTGTGTCTGCATTCGTCAGCAGTGTATCACGTCGGATGCTGAAGGTCGTAAAAATCGAATTTAAAAAGCTTCGTGGCGTTTGTGTCGTCCACCCGGCATTCGGGAAATGATTTGCGAAAATGAACCCATTCGGGTGGAATTTATCGTTTGCCATTTTGGGGTGGCAACAGGTAAGGCGACAGAGAAAAATTGTCCCAGCATCCGGTAAAGACAGCCGGCCAAATTTTGCTTCACATCGGATAATAAAGAAATAAGGTATTATTGTTTGATACATGTGCGAGCAAAGGGACAATTTTGAATGAAGCCAGGACAAAGGAGAGAGGTTATAGAGAGAGCGTTTTATTCCTTACAAAGGCAAATGTAAGTGAACTGTGTAGCAAAAGGTAGAGATTAATTGTGGTTTGAACATAAAGAAACGACAAATTTTAATGGTCCAATATATCCAATAATAATAGTTTCCAAAAATTTAATTAAATAACAATAAAACTTAAATTATGGAATAATTGGCCATAATAGGTATAATACCAGCTATTAAAGTGCATATACAAAAGAAACCCTTCTTCTTCCATCAATTTATATCATGTGGAACATAAGTTCTTTGTTTGCTGTTTAGAGGGAACATAATGCCCCACAATCGCATGTACTCCACATCCTGTATTAAAGACCAAAGCCAAACAACAAACAACATAAAAAAGGGTACACGAAACATCATATCCTTGTCGTTTCGAAATGATCATCGTTGCTTTTTCCGGACCGGTTGCTGGCAATCCTTGATGCCGGATGATTTGTTTGAGCGGTGGAAAGCCTGTAGGCCGCCTACCAACGTTGACTCTTCCGATTGTTTCAACAACAGCCGATTGTTCATCCTGTGTCCGGACATCCCTTCCCGAATGGGGCTGTGTCCACACAACGAGATCAAGACAAAAAAAAACGGCCCTTCATTTATCATACACTGGCCAGCCGTGATGGTCGTGCTAACTGGTACGGAATCGTTATGGTCAACTGTTTTGGGCATGTTTTGGTTTAGATAGGTCATTTTGCCGCACACGGATGGCGGTGGCGCGTTTGCTCCAGTTTGCGGCCATTGTTTCGAATGATGGTCCGTAGTTTTTCTTCGCTTGGGGGCGTTTCGGTTTTTTCCTCGCCCGAGTTCGACACTATCGTTCTTCTTTAATGTTGCTGCGAATGTAATGATGCGGGACAAAAAGGGGTTTTGTCGGATAAGATATGAGGTCATGGTTTTTCTCTTCTTCTGACAACTACCAGATGACAGAGTGACGCTGACGCTGAAAAGGAAATGATTTTTAGTACAGCGTAATATATCGACACAAGCTTTTAATATCAATTTAACGATGTGAAGCGAGCAATGTGTGGTGGGTTTTGCTTGCCGTGCTATAACACTGTTTTTCGGTATTTGCGAGCTACATTTCAATATTTAAAAAAAAATACGTCGAACAAAACATGACCCATAAATGCATTGAAAAGTGTGTAACGTTGCAGCAATGGACATTTTAGGACATTTTTAACCTCTCCCAGCACAGACTGCGTCCGTCATGTAGGTGGATTGTCAGCGTCCGTCCAGGGCGCATTCTTTCCAGTTGAAAAGATTTCCAACGCTTCGGATATGATTGAAAATTGATGGAGCTTGCTGAAGGATTTTTTCGCCACCCAGCTTACAACCAAACCGGAATAAGCCGTCCGGATAGAGCACAATGGGATGAAAGTAACAAAAAAAAAAAACAGCTTCGATATTGACCGCTTCTATAACGCCACGGAGAATCAGTAGCTAGGAGGAACGTTGGTGCAGGTGGTGTGATTCGATAACCGATTTCCTGTTTCAATTTTCTGCATGTTATGTGACCGGGCACCCTGAAAGTGTGCTTTAGCACATGCGGAATAAACCTTTTGCTACCCAAACTAACCACGATCAGGGGAGATACTGAAGTGTGCCAGAAGGAAAGGAAAACGCCCGAAACACCACGCCAAGCACCAGAGTTGGTGACGGAACATTTGTGGAATACTTTTTCACCAGTGCACTAGGCGGTGGATTTCATGCAACTGGTACTGCTAGTGGAATGTTGAAAGCGTTTCCTTTTTTTTTTTGGCTGCTTGCTCACTCACATCGAAACCACTCGAGCACTCGTCGGAAAATGGTTCCGATTTGTTCAAACCGATAGCCCGCCCAAAGTGGTGTTGCTTGTAAACGTAAATTTCCAAGAAAAGCCGCCTGACCGATGGGAAAATTGACTGCTTAACAGTGTTGCGTTCATTTTCAATGGTACCGGTTGGTTCGTAACGAATGTGTGTAGTTGAGCATGTAGGAAATTATCGTAAGTGTGCACTTGAAGCAGCAATCGCACGTATTACTAATTTCAATTCAAAGAATGGCTATGATTTCTGTAGGAATTTATCGGTTTGCTCTATAATAGGATGTAAGTATATAATACTACTCGCTTTAGAGCTTTTAGGTTTATTTATTTATATATAAGCACTCAAAACATCTAATCTTTAAACTAATAGTTGTGTTGGGATTGTTTCTCGATAACCGTGTCTACGGCCTATGCTTCATATTTTAATTTTTTTAACGATTTTAAAGGGATATTTAGATATATTTTTGGAATTTCGCAGTCATGGCTCAATATATAGATGAGCCATTGCTCAAAGTGTAAGCAATACTTTTGTTTTTGACACTTTTGTACAAAGAAATAATTAACAAGATCGTTTGTCATGCGATTTGCATAGCTTTAGGCGTTGCCAGGAAAATTTTAAATGTTATTAAGAATCATTTTACTTAACTAGTTTACAATTTGTGTCCTGCTAACACGCTTCTTGAAGGGGTTGTAGCTTTTAATATCGGTTTAATAAATAAAATCATTCAATTTAAACCAGAATCCGTTCTGTTTCTCAAGCAATTAAATTCTTCACCCTGCATAAACACGTTGCACCATTTATTCGCGGAAAATCGTCCTCCTACTTCGACAAGGGTTTCAGCAAAATATATTTCCATTTCACCAACAGGACAGCTCACATTACTTTGCACTTTGTTCGTGAACGGTTTCAGCCATAACCATTCCTCTCACTGCTACATTGCACATTAATCAATTAGCTGTAATTTGCACCCGTTGACAACTGTATTTATACAATCGGTTGGGTGGTGGGTAGCTGTTTTTGTTACTGTTGCAGAAAACATGCTAAGTGGCTGCAAATTGGCCAGATAAATAGGGACAGCTAAATGGCAAACAGACAGTGATTCCCTTGCTCAGTACCGAAAATAAAAAAAAAAAGACAGCAAGAAAGGTACACACAACAGTATACAAAATTTTTGCCAGATGATCTTGTCTCGTGTTGTTTTGTTGGTAAGTAATAAAATCATCGGTACGGTTGCAAATTTGCCCGTTTTTAGTTGGTCATTTTTTTGTTTGTCATGCTTTTTCACACACAGACACTGATTTTTGCTGGATCTGATTCACTTTACTGGCAGATGTTTTTGCTGCTGTGTCTTTATTCGTTGCACCGATGATAAATGGTTCAGACATGCAATTTATTAAATGACTACCGGTGCTGCATTGTTTCTACCGTGGCTTGGGTAAATGATTGTTACATTCAGCTGCTTATTTTTAGCCACCCACACAAAAGCGTGTCTCGATGAAGGAAAAACCCATTTAAAGTAAATATAAAGCTATCCAGCACGCAACCAAAAGTGCGCATTACGCAACGGGTAAAATTATAATTATAGCCTGCAACAAGTCATTGTTGAACCACCGGTTAGCCACCGAATGTTCAACCACACACATCGCAGCAGGACATACAGGCAAAAGGCATCACACAAACGCTTTTGTTCAAAGCCGGTAAATGACACATCGGAACCGTTTGGCCATTTTTCTTTTGCTTCATGATTGCTTTTGGTAGGTTGGCGCGCGCTTAATTGAATCGATCAAGTTTAACTAAATGTAATATCGTATCGTGAATATCACAACATGACCAAAAAACCCACCCATACACATCGCAACCAAAGTAAAAAATGCA